>OX328105.1:8106391-8827754 GCA_946811185.2 Hippopus hippopus
TGTTGCAAGCCATATACCATATGCGAGATCATAATAACAGCTGCAGTATACTGACTGACTAGGAAGACTTGATGCACTAGATGCAAATATTTCGGAACATTGCGATAAATGCAGAATTTCGAGAATATTTGTCACGATGCTTACTCGGTATTCTTCTTGGAGTCATTTCCTTTTTACCATTTACTAAACAACCCTGAATTTTAACGACCCTGAGGTTTTTAAAGACATTGTGAAAAAAGGCTTGTAACCAGAATTTTCTCATTTTCCCAAAATGTTTTCCATCCTGTCAGAGGCAAAACTAATCTTTTGAGTAACATTTGATGTGTTGTCTGTTTACTGGACAAGTCTATAAGATTTTGTCGTTTGGAAAAGAGTTAAGAAGCTTTACTCCTAATGATAATGTCAATATCTAGCCAACAGTAAGAACTATGATGTTTTGATTTCATGCTCTGGCAAAAGGGGGCTTAATGCATCTCCGTAAATCCATCATAACAAGGAAGCCATCACATACTTATGGATCCATAACAGCCACTTTTTATAACAACCGCCTCAATCATGAGATAGACTGGTCCTTGGACATACAGAAAATTGACCAATAGCGAAAAGTTTCGGCCCAGGTCAGCCTGCGCGGACTGCGCAGGCTGACCTGGGTCGATACCTTTCGCAGATGCATTAAGCCCCCTTTTCACAGAGCATGGCTCATTTCATACTTCTTTCTGATGAAAAAAGATCACTGTTTTGGACAGACTAGATCATTATCAGATAACTCGTTCTGTGCAGTTTGATCCTAATTTATACCATCTGAAAAATGCCGATAGGTCGCACTCAGCAGCCTAAAGGTAAATATTGTGAATGCTTTTTTCAAGACAAGTTATCCTATTGACTAAAGTAGAATGTTTCGGCCAATCACATGGCTTATCTTGGAAGTAATTTGGACATAGAACGGTTGGTTATTTGGCCTAAATAAACATTTATACAAACTGTCCGTTCTGTACTTTGAAAGTTTTTTTTTTTAAAATCAGAATGGAAAAGAACATATTAAGAGCCTTGAGCTGTGAAAAAGGGGTCTAATGCATCTGCAGTTTGTATCAACCCTGGTCAGCCTGTGCAGTTTGCAATATTCTGCATGTCTAAGGATCAATCTACCTAATGAATCAGTTGGTTATTAGACGAAATCGATGCTATAGATCTATAATTATGTTACTACTCTCTCAGTACAGTTCATCACAAGATATTAATTAAGCCCCCTTTAGCCAGAGCAAGGATCGTATCTTTTATTATTCTGTTCTGTTTAAATGCTTTTATCACAGTCCAAAATACACACAATAAAGTAATGGCGGCCAGCTTGTATGCACAATACCTCAAAGGAAAACGTTAACAGTTGGGTGAAAAGGCTTTCTAAACCAGCCCTTCCGGTGTCATTGTTGGGCTTAAAATTTATCAGTTTTTGTGTCAGTTTAATAATAAAAGAGTGTAACTCTTTATCAGACGACAAAAAAAGTAAACTAGTCCAAACTGAAAGCATTTTCAGACGAGAATTTAGATGTTGCTCAAATGATTGAATCTTGTTTTGATATGGTAGAAAACATTGCAGGTAAAGGAGAAAATGCTGGTTACCAGCATTTTCTCCTTTTCCCACAATGTTTTCAATACGCTCCTACCTCAGGGTCATTAAAAGGCATAACAGTTCAATAATAACAGAGTTAAATCTGTACCATACGACAAAATGTGGACTTGTCTAAGTTGAAAGTTTTTGCAGACGAGAATTCTAATGTAGCTCAAATGATGCAATTTGTCTTTGATAGGGTAGAAAACATTGTGGGGAAAGGAAAAAAAATGCTATTTATTGGCAAATTACCTCATGATGTAGATTGGTTCCCAAGATCGGATTGTAGTCTTATCATAATCTACTCTTTCTGCAAAAGTGCACCGATTCGCAAATTACAGCCTGGTAGGAGTTGGGGGGAGGGGCTATAAGATGGCCATGACTCGGTTTTCTTCCTACAGACTAGAAAATTAAATTTTATTTTTTTTTGCAGGACTCGACAAGTTATACATGACTTTGATTCCCACGCATCACAAAATTTGATTTATTGAACTGGAAAACTGCTACCTTGAACTCTTTACCAGACGATAAAATGTTTGACTTGTTCAGATTGAGAGCATTTGCAGACGAAAAATATAACATGGCTAAAATAATTGGATTTGTCCGTAATAATAGTAGGAAACATTGTGGGAAAAGAAGAAAATGCTGGTAACCAGCATTTTCTTCTTTTCCCAGAATGTTTTCAAAAGCTGTTTTTCTCATAGTCGGTTAAAACACGGGAGAGTTTAGTAAAGGATTTTAACTCTTTTACCGTGAGATAAATAAATACGACAGTTTCTCCAAGACTAGAAATACAATTCCTCATTACAGAAGAGAGTGGATCGCCATATTCTACATGTTCTAGAACGGACAGTGTAAATCCAAGATCAGAATGCACGTTCTGTAAAACCTGATCTTGAACAACATTGTCTACAAAAGCTACGCATATCAGTCATGCTGTAAAAAGGGTCGAACTACGTCTGATTTAATCCCCTCCCATTATACCTTCTTTTCTCCACACTCCCTCACAAAAAGATGTTTCTAAATGAATCCTGAACTCAAGCCATCTATTTTGTACAATTACATGACATATAATTTTTCTGTAATGAGTATTAAACGAACGTTTGTTGTTTATGGCTCCATTTCCCTCCTCCTCCTCTTCCTCCTTCTTCTTCTTCTTCGTCATCATCATCACCATCATCATCATCATATTCTTCTTCTTCTATTTTCCCTCTCCTCCTCCTCCTCCTGTTCCCTCCTCCGTCCTAATTCTGCTTCTGTTGTTGCTGCTGCTGAACCTTCAATTCCTGTTCTCATTTCTTCCCCCCCCCCCCTCCTCCCTCCACCCTTATCCCTCTCTCCCCCTCCCCCCCCCCTCCCCTCCTCCTCCTCCTCCTCCTGTGTATTACTTTGTAGAACGGTTAGTAAGTATAGGTCCTGATTTCTCGCAGAAGTTTCACAAAAACGAATGCTGAAACCCTCGTGACAGTTTTAATCAAAACCGTTGTTTGGTCAGAATATCTCTAAAATATATCGGTGCAGTGCAGATCAAAGATTAGATTGCACGTTTTGTGATGTCTGATCTTGATCTACACTGTCCGCAAATGAGCTGCAAGTCGCACCCAGCAGTTTAAGTGTAAACCATCGAATGACCTTTTTCAACCATGCAGTGATTGCCTTTTTTCTCTTAGAGCGAACTTGATTTCTGTCATAACTCAAACATTGTTTCCGCCCATGTGGAAATGCTGAATACCATTATCAAACGATGGATGACACATGGAAAAAAATACTATAGACTTTTGGCATGCGATTTGGGAATTGATAATTCTTTCATGGTTTTTGCTAAATCATTTAGGGGTTCTATTTGATATATTAGGATTTAAAAAAAAAAGTGGAGAATAAAAACATGTTAATGATAAAAATATTCTCCTTTTCACACAATGCTTTAAAGCTCCAAATATCAGGATTTACACTTATCTGTTGTTCCCGCTCGTTTTTATCGGATGTCCTGACTTCAGGCAAGGCCTAAATATGGCCTTTGGGGTATAATATTTAATTTTCACAGCGGAATGTAATGCACTTTGTAGGAATCTTTTAGACTTACTTTGTATCGTTTTTTTCCCTCGGTTACTAATAGCGAAGCTTCAAATTAAATCTGGTTTGTGCAGTCTGATATTGATCTACATTGTCCGCCAAAGGTCCAAAAGTCGTGCTTAGCAGTCTGATACTTGATTATTACCAGCAGATGGTGTTTAATTGTTTTAGAGCGGATCAAACAACAGCCAATTTCTACTTTTGCGACAGTTTTTTTTTTTAAATGTGAATTCACTGTTCACTTAGGTAATTTCAAACATGAACCATGCTTTGTGAAAAGGGGGTTAATACATTTGCAAAAAGTATCGACCCAGGTCAGCCAGCGCAGTCCGCGCTGGCTGACCGGGGTCAAAACTTTTTGCAATATGTCAATTTTCTGTATTTCCAAGGACCATTCTACTTCATGATCCAGGCATTTGTCAGACAATATGGATTTTATGGTTCCATAGTTACGCATTTGTGATGAATTGCTTGGTTTAATGCATAACTGAGATGCATTAAACCCCCATTTCCTACAACACACCTTTTGCCTTTTGTACATGGATGTTTTCAAAGCTTATGCTAAAGAAAGTCGTCTGCAGGAAGTGATGCACTAACGGACTCATTCCGATTTCTAACAAAGTTTGCCTTAACCCTGTCAGCACCAAACATATGAACTCGACCGCTTTCGACGGCCAAAGTTATATACCGCTGAAACTTAGATTTTTATATTATAGATTTGACTAAACGAGCGGACGGTATAGATCCAATTTTTGACCACAGGTCTTTGAAGCACTGTTGGTTTATAACGGAACACCGAAATTTTCAGTCGTTGATCACCGAACACCGTTACTTTAAAAATAGCATATTGGCGCATCGCCTCTATCTGACAGCTGTTATACGATATAGGGGCGATTCGCCAATGTGCTATATTTAGTAACGGTGTTCGATGATAGAACAATGAAAATTGCAGTATTCAGTAACAGACCAATGGAGCGTCTGTGGCCTATGATTAGAATGCCCTTCGAAAAAGCCATGTTTTCACCTGTTATTGCAGGAATGGTTTCACAGTTACATAAATGAATACTCTCACCCGATAGCAATACATGTAGGCGTAAACTCAGACATTGTAAATTTAAAGTCGTTAATAAAAATCTCACCAAATCCAACAACATAGATCGGAGAAGAGATTAAAGAAGTTTTGAAGTCTGATCTTGTTCTGCACTGTCCGCTAAAGCCCTTTTAGTTTAGCAGCCTGAGGCTCAAGGACAAAGTGCTCACTCTAAAATTTGGTATTTCCTTGATTTTCTTTTTTCGTTAGATCGATTTATGTCCGCCGACCACAACAGGAGAAATCAATTGAATTAAGCCTGTCTAATTGAAGTCACTGAAAATTTAGAGATTTAATTTTAAAATCGTATTACGAAAACGTTGTCAGCAGAATGGTTGCCATAATTCTGGCAACGAAGTGAGTAACTGAGGTATCGGTGGTCATGAGTCTGGTGCTTAACATCTTACCACACAATCCCGAGTGTTAACGACCCCGAGAAAGAAACCTTTTGAAAACATTGTGGGAAAAGGAGAAAATGCTGGTAACCAGCATTTTCTCCTTTTCCCGCAATGTTTTTATCCTAGCAATGACAATTTGCTTGATTTTTGCCATTTGTAATTTGTTGTCTGCAAATGGTTTCAATTTGGAAAAATTTAAGTTTTTGGCACCAGTATTTTCTCCTTTTCCCGCAATTTCTTTTTTACACTACGAGTATCAATGACAAATTGCTTGACTGTAGCCACTCGTGATTTGTTCTCTACAAATGATTTCAATTAGGATAAATGTATTTTTTTTTGTAACCAGCTCTTTCTCCTTTCCCCGCAATGTTTTCTACTCTGTCAATGACAAATTGCCTAATTTTAGCCACTTGTGATTTGTCGTCTGCAAATGCTTTCAATTTGGATAAATCAAAATTTTTGTCGTTTGGTAAAGAGCCAACAGAGTTACTTACTACTAGTATCATATATGCTTTCTTGGAGTTGTTTCTGTCGGTTCTTCGCACGATATTCTTTCCAAGCTATGAGAGAAAGACTGCTTTCCCTCATGAGAAATAATTTTCAGCGATGAAAGAAGGATGGATCCTGTCGAAAATTCTCGGATAGAATATGATCGGTCTGAGACTCAAACCTGCGACGCCCTGTACGTTATCGACTAAACTACTTGGCTTGGCTTTGAAATTTAAATTGTTCACTGACTTAAAATTGTCAGTAAATATTACCCCAATAGCTAAAGACCAAGAAGCGACCAAAAGTAAACAGTGCGGATGTTAAAACACATTTAAATTTAAATCATACCACTTGAAAGTATGAAAATTATTGTGAAAATGGCAAACTGTTATTGTATCGTCGGTTCAAGCGTTAGTCGCTGGCAGAAAAATGAATTTCAAAACCATCTAAAAAGTTGCCAAGTCGGTCTATCTTTTGTTTACATTTTACCTGGTTTTAAAGATGTATTTTTTTGCCAGCGACGAACACTTGGACTGACGGTACAATAACAGATTGACATCTTCACAATAATTCCCATACTTTTAAATGGTATATATGATTTAAATCTAAATGCAATTTTACACCTGCACTGTTTACTTTTGGCCACTTCTGGATCTTTACTGGGTATACCTACGACTGTTATGTTACAGTAACTTTGTCGAAAACGGGATTAAACGCCAGATTTCAAGCCATACACTTGACCATTTTCTATCAACCTTGCCGAATATCGTCCTAGCAACTTCTAAAGATCTTTGCGGGATAACGACTGACATCCTTCGTAACCCATTTCCTACTGAAAAAAAAAAAAAGTTTGATTTGACCTCTTTGAAAACAAGTTTGTAAGAGCAGAAATAATCATTATGAAATAACTTTTTTTTTCAGAAATCCACTTGAATACATTGCGGCAAAAGGAGAAATTGCTCGTTACGAGCAATTTCTCCTTTTGCCACAATGTTTTCACGAGTTATCTACTGCGGGAGGTAAAAAGTACAGAGGGGAAACTCTAATCGACAGATGGCGCAAATCCGGTGAATAGGCATGCGTAACTAATACGCTACATTTACAAGTAAATTGAAAAGATGGCGGATACTTGCCCCTCTTATTTATAAACATCAAGCCCTTAAACTGATAAACATCTGAAATGTACTTTCCACCCGAAAGTGAAAACCAAAATATCGCGTTTTTTGAAAAGATTTTTCTTTCTTGCGCCGGAAAATATATCATTGGATCAGACACCTTCTGTGTATAAGCTTGGTCTGTCTTCACCAACTTTTCTTATGAGAAAAGTTTGTCTATTTCGACGTTTAGAAAGTAACACAACTTCTGATTGGCTAAACCATTTGGTTTAGCCATCAGAGATTATGTTACTTTCGAATTCAGAAAATTCTTGAGACTAAGACTGAGAATGATCTCAAAAATGGTTGGTGAATCCGGACCTACTGATCTTGATCTACACTGGTTGCAAAACGCCTTGAATCGTGCTTGATATCCTTACCGTTAATCCATAAATTTCTGAATGAATTTCGTCAAGTCCGATGGCACATATAGGACTATATGCCAGGGGGTCGCGGATTCGATTCCCGCCCTCGGCAAAATTCTTTCACAGGATTTATGATTGTCATTGCAACTCTATCACCGCTGATCATAGTTTCGACGATGTTTAAATGGGAAAGCAGTCGGCTGCTTTTGAAGAAGAAACTCTAGGAAAGCATGGAAAGGTTCACTGACTGCAGTGATATAACACAATCTTTTGTGATGTATTAGTGTACGCATAGGTTTGTCAGAGCATGCTTGTTGGACTCCCGGTGACAGCACAGGTCACGTGTGTGTTCATGGTTAAGGCGTTTCGGAGCCCCAGCCTCACACTGGTGCAATCCTAAAATACAGTAGTAAATGAGCTGCCGTTTTGACAAAGCTGAAATTGTTTAATTGGCGTGAAAACCACTCGATTAACCATCCAACTGACTAAAACAACCAACACTTCGACAGATGGATGGACCGACCGACCGACCGACCAAGCAACTATGCTACCAACAAACCAACCAACCGACCGACCAGCTAGACAGATATCCATCCAGCCAGCCAGCCAGCCAACCAACCAACCAACCATCCATCCATCCATCCATCCATCCATCCATCCAGCCAGCCAGCCAGCCAGCCAGCTAACCAACCAACCATCCATCCATCCATCCAGCCAGCCAGCCAGCCAGCCAGCCAACCAACCAACCATCCATCCATCCATCCAAAAAACAAGCAATACCGTTGTTTTAAGAATTGATTGACTGGAACGATTAAGATAAATATCACAAAGTTTTAACACACACTCAACAATTATGCCATTGTATAGCTTCAAATTTAATTTATTATTTTTTGAAATTAAATAACGTCCAGCCACGTGCAGAGATCATTATTCTCTTCATTGAAACAATCTCATATTGTTTGGTGATTGGTTGTGGTACTTAATGAGATGTTTTTGGGTTGATTTAACTGATTGAATTAACTTATTTCTTTTCATTCTTCTTCAGTTTTTTTTATGGGTTGAAATATGCATGTTTTATACTATGCACGTTTTCCATTGCACCAAGATATTATATTCTCACTACACTGTAAACGTAAATAGAGCATTATCATTAAAAAAAAGAAAGAAAATATAAATAACAATTAATAATGTCTGTATCTTAGATGAAGGGCTGGCGACAATACAGGTTTTCATAGGTTTCCGTGCTTGTTCCTTCAGCGGTTTGTAAATTTTATTTTCAAGCTTTTAGTGACCTATGGTAAAGAACTCGCTTTAATCGTCGTTTTAAACAAAGTTTTTAAAAATTTACAAAAATATTTACGCTTCGTATGAAAACTTCTCTCACAACTGTCAATAATTTGTCTAACCCTTTATCAGACAATCCCATGATTTAATGACTGAGCAACAAGGCGATGATAATATTTCAGGAAAAGTAGGAACTGTCCAGCATTTTCTTTCTTTTCCACAATATATTCTACCCTTTCAAAGACAAAACCCTTAATTTGAGTCACATTTGATTTGTTCTATGCAAATGCTTTTCTCACAATGTTTTCTCCTCTTTTACAAACAACTCCCATTATTGGAACTGCAGTTATTTTATCGTCTGCAAATGCTTTAATTTCGATAGGTCTAACATTTTGTCGTCTGGTTTACAAAGGTTTAAAAATGGGTGCCTGCCTTTGCGATTTCTTGTATAGTATGTCTTCACTATTTCCGAAGGCCAATACCAGTTCACCCGAAGTAATGTTTGACTAGCAGCATTTTTTTTTTCGCACAATGTTTTCCAAAGCCTCTTTTCATATAGTCGTAAAAACAAGGGGTCGTTTGGTACAGGTTTAAAAAGGTTGACTGCAGTTGATATCTATTGTATGTCTTCACTCAACACTCGAGGGCCACGACCAGGCCACCGGAAGTAATGTTTGTCGCGACTATTGTAATCTTTTACTTAAGAAAAATCTAATTACCGGCACAAATAACTCTATACTTTCAACCGGTGCACGATCTTTTGTGTCGTTATCAAAAACATTGTGGAATAGGGAGAAATTGTTCTTAATATTAACAGCTGACTGTTTCGCTATAACGTATCCGAATACACTTTTAAGAAAATCCCCTGAAGGCAGTTGAACTGGAAATCCTTCACGGAGAAACAGCTTTGAAAACCAACCTTATTCAATTTAACTCTTTTATCTATAATAATTGCCAGGTGCGAATTACATAGCTTTTGCAGACGCTATAGATCTAAGATCAGACTGTACAGATCTATACTATCCTCTATCTGGTACTAAGTTAGACAAAAATCATCTTCAAATGCAGTGGGATACTACGTATAGACATAGAAAAAAAGATGAAATTGTTTATTAGACAGTGAAAGAGTCATTTTTTTGCCAAAGAATCCCGGATTTAAATGACACCGAGAAAGATAGCTTTCGAAAAAATGTGGGAAAAGGATAGATTGCTGATAATGGTCATTTTCTCCGTTTCCAACAATGTTCTCTGTTCTGTCAAAGATGGATTTGGGACACATTTAACTTTTCGTTAGTGAATATTTCAATTTCGGCAAGTCTAAAACTTTGTCGTCTGGTACAGAGTTAGGGGGTTGACAGTATGTTGTTTTTGACAGTGTAATTTGTTACTGAGGTCACCAAGTGATGGTCATGTAACCAGTTTGACCTTCTTGACCTTTTCATGATCCGTTCGAATTCCTGTATAACTATAACTCGATAAACCTTTCATTAACCGTTTATATTATTGTTTGCTTTTTTGGAATACAGAGTTTAAAATCACGAACCGTGACGAGATAATATAAACATAATCGAGTGGGGCTATAAAGTACCTCGTCACGGTCCGTGATTTTAGACCTGTAATTCAAAACACAAAAAATATAAACTGATAATGAAAGTTTATCGAGTGAGAGCTATACTTCACAGTCCCAACTTTACGTTATGTGTCATGCATTCGTAACAGAGAGAGAGAGAGAGAGAGAGAGAGAGAGAGAGGGAGAGAGAGGGGAAAATAGATAGAGAGAGAGAGAGACAGAGACAGACAGAGAGAGACACACACAAAGAGAGAGAGAGAGAGAGAGAGGAAAACAGAGAGAGAGAGAGAGAGAGAGAGAGAGAGAGAGTTTAGAAACAAGACTAGACTACGCCTCACGTAATCTGATCTTGATCTAAACTTTCCACAAAAGGACTAAATTGTGCTTAGCATGGATGATCGATGAAGATGTTCCGTTCGATATATGGACCGACAAAATAATGAACAAAACACATAATCATACAGTATTTAAAAAACGAAAGAAGTTGTTACTATATAGGTATTATAGATGTATTGAAAGTACGGTATTCGGATACGGTACTTGCAGACAACAATTTGAATATGGCTGTAACGATGGGTTTACCTTTGAAAAGGTGGATTTTTTTTCAAAGTTCTTAGGGTCTTATAATATACGCGGAATTATGTCGGAAAAATTTAATATTTTAGAGGCCTAAATTATGCCTTTTTGAATTATCGCTATCACCGGCCACCGGCCAATTATCCCAGGGCTTCATGACTAAGTAACAAATGTAAGAAATAAAACGAGATCGTCTATTTCAAAGAAATGTCAATAATGATTGGCGATATAATACAAGCATTTATTTTCTAAAAGTACAATTGCTGCACTTCGGAAGCGATTTTATTGCCAAATAAAGCAATTATTCAAGAGAAATGTTGTTTTCGTAAACGTGTTTATCATTTACAGTGATTTTCTACATGTTTATATAGTGTTTTGTCTGATAAATATTGTTATTTTGTATGATAGATTTGAGCTGTGTACCGTAAAAAAAGAGGGTTTAATGCATCTTTACAATGTATTACACCAAAGACGCCGTCACATAATATGTATCCATTTTCTCAAAAAAAAAAAAAAAAGACTGCATCGTGTTGTGGAAGCGTCCTTTGACATAGAGAAAATCTACCAAAAGCAAAAAGTATTGATTCATGTCAGCCTGCGCAGACTGCGCAGGTTGACCTTAATCGATACTTTTTGTAGAGGCATTGAATCACGTTTTCACATAGCATAGCTCATTTATTAGGCTCTTTATAGCTTTCTTTCCCGCGTTTTAAATAGTATAGAAGTTGTGACAGGCTGATCACTGCACCTGTATGCGTTTTGGGTCTTAAGACTTTTCCAGAAGTACAAACAGGGTGCTGGCAACCGGCATTTTCTCCTTTTCCAAACAACATTTTGTATCTTAAAAAAAAAATCCGTCATTCAGCATTGAGACATCTTCAATTTGTCGTCTGCAGATGCTTTTAATAGGTAATCTAACATTTCATCGTCTGATAAGAGGTACGGTGACGATTTCAGTCGGCAATATAAACTGAAATTGTTGGAATTTTGCGGCTTTGTGTTTAAATCTTAAAATTGCACGGCTGCCGTGATGTAACTAAACTACTCGTATTTTGCTTTAAATATGACACAAACGGCTGTAGTTCCCTACAGTATGAAATTTTAATTAAAAAAATATTCAGAATGAAAAATGGTCAAATTTAGAGTTTAGACATGGCGTGTCGTAAAGAAGGCAATGCATTTCCGGTCGCACCATGTTGGTTTCTATGGCAACATCCGCCTACTTCTATGATATATTCTGTGTTGACGTGACTGTTGTATGTCTACGTGCAATATTTTGTTCATGTCCGTAACCATATTTTGTTCTTCATACCTGCTATCTCTAGACTTCTTGTTAAATTAGAACTATATTACACGAGAAAATTTCAGACTTTGAGTCTATATTGAAAGCATCTGTAGACGACAAATTGAAGGTTCGCTAAAATTATAGAGGGTAGAAAACGTTGTGGAAAGGGGGAGGAAATACTCCTTGCCATCCTGTGTTCCTTTTTTCAAGATATTTTAAAAGCCCTCGTCCACAGGTTCGTAAAATTAGAGATTATTTTGTTAACTTGAAAATCGGACAATGGATGAAATCTTTGCCTAACCACAATATTCAACAACTTACCTGCTAAATAAGTAAAATGAAACTTTCAAGCCTATGGTAAAAACCTAAATAATGCTACCTAATTCTTAATTTTTGGAGAAAAATATCTCCTTATCGGACAGTGTAGATCCAAGATCAGACTGCACGTTCTGTGCAGTCTGATCTTGATCTACACTGTCTGCAAAAGGTCAGTGAGTCTCGCTTAGCAGCCAAAGGGTTAAAACTTTTCCAAATAGAAAACATTTGCCGACCACAAATTCAATTTGTCTCAAATGTTGAAGTTTGCATATGAAAGGGAAGAAAAGCTTGCTGGTGGTAGCCGGCATTATCTCTCTTTCCCACAATGTTTTCAAAAGCTGTCCGTCGTAGGCTGGTTAAAACACGAAGTTGTCTGGTACGAATAAATAGGTTAAATATATATAATTTGCAATGAACTGTTTATTTACAAACACTGGATATGCATAGGGCTTGTTTTTGTGATAGCATGGAGCTGATACGGAAGCATAAACATGTACATGTGAGTCCTGCTCTGTGAAAAGAGGGGTTAATGCATCTTCGACTAATACAACCGACTGAATCATTAGGTAGACCGGTCCTTTGACATGCAGAAAATTGACCAATGTCAAAAAGTTTTGGCCAGGGTCAGCCTGTGCGGACAGCGCAGGCTGACCTAGGTCGATACTTTTTTTTTTTTTTCCCCCAGATGAATTAAGCCCCCTTTTCACAGAGCATAGGTCATAAATACATATGGGCCATGTTATGTGAAAAGAGGGCTTAATGCATTTGCAAAAAATATCGACTAAGGTAAGCCTGCACAGTCCGGGCAAGCTGACCTGAGTCAAAAGATTTTTGCTTTTAGTCAATTTTGTCTATTTCAAACAACCAGTTTACCTCATGATTCAGTCAGTTGTAATACAAAAAAGGAGGTTTTGGATACGTAATTATTTGATAACTTGCTTGGTATAATGCATCACGTAGCCTCGAGTGTCCGTATTCCGTGATGATAACGAAACAGCATGATGAAATTAAGAATTAAGACAAGAACATGAGCTAGAAATTACTTGCCTTCATAAAAAAAAAAAATCATTTCTGATCAGTTTCATAAAAAAAAAATTATAACTTGGACATTAATTTCCATGTTCAATGTGCATAAAAAAAAAGCATGCTGTCGTCCTTCTTGAGCAAACATGGCGTGACCTAATTCCGGTAACTCGGTAGTATTTACAGCAGAAAGTCGTAGGTCCTTGCATATTTTGAGAAGGAAATCTATTCAGAAATAAGAGAAGTGATATCAGTTTCTTTTAAACAAGATAATTAATTGCATTTTACATATTTTTTTGATTGCATTTGGCTGAAATTGAAGAGCGGTAAAACGTTCGAATATTGGTAAGGGTTACGAGCTGAAATACCGTGTGACGTCATCAAACTATGTGCTTTACGAGATGTAAACAAAAATCACCGGTTCAAGGACACTCACGGAATAAGGACACTCGACGACATGATGCATTAGACCCCCTTTTACCAGAGTGTAGCTCATTTGTTTAACATTTTCACGCTTATTGATGCATTTTCACATTTGTGCAATAGAGAGCTGTAGAAAACACTAACAAATATAGAGATTGTCCAATAACACCTCTTCTTGTTTTCATGTTTCCTACGTATCATGATTAACATTAATCTTTTCCTTGTATAAATTTGGTGTATGCGTCTTATGAAGTCTGCAAAATGGTAATATCCTAAGATTGCACAGAACTTTACGGCTTATTTGCATGCTATTGCCAAAAAGCACCAACGATTCTTTTTTCAATTCTGGTTATAAAGTTTAAACTATCTATCATTTATTATAAGCGATAAAATTTATACTAGTCCATATCGACAGCATGTTCAGACGATATATCAAAAGTTGCTAAACTCGAGAAAATCTTTGATAGAGTAGAAAACATTGTGGGAAAAGGAGAAAATGCTGGTTACCAGCATTTTCTCCTTTTTCCGCAATGTTTTCAAAAGCCTTTTTTCCTTATGGTCGTTAGTACATGTGATCGTTTGTTAAAGGGCTTTACAAAGTATCTGATTGGTCGAGATATATAGCACCTCGACCAATGTTATGGCCAGTTTCGAAAGTGAAAAAAAAAAAACGAAATGCAGAATATTGGTTAGGATAGAGGCGTATTTCTTCAATGTACCAAGTAATCACGTCATTCACCGAATATAAAATTTACTTAAAGGCCCAATAGCGGCAGGAAAAAAATGCATGTGTTAAATTGTATTTAAACTTAAATCATACCATTTAAATGTATGGAAAATAATGTGAAGATGACAATGTGTTATTGGGCGGTCGGTCATAGTATAAGTCGCTGGAAGAAAATTGAATATTAAAATCAGGAAAAAAGTAAACAAAAGATAAAATGACCTTGCGACTTTTAACCTCGTTTTGAAATTAATTACTCTGCCAGCGACTAACAGTTGGACCGATCGTACAGTAACATATTGTCATTTTCACAATAATTTTCATTCTTTTAAATGGTATGACTTAAATTCATATTAATACCCGCTTTGTTTACTTTTGGCAGCTATTGTTACTTTTAACCTACATGAAAACAGATATAGTATTTGTTAGACGGAAAAGGAAAATAACAGCGTTATATTTCGTAAATTAAATGAATCATTGGTTTAGACAGCAATCATGGTTATTTGTCTATCTGTCTATGGTAAATTGACCGGCCTTTGCAATTTGCAATAAGCAAGATTTTAGCTGGAAGAGAAAAAAGGCGCGAAGCGAGAAGTAATGATTACTTAGACAAACCAGCCAGTGATTAATGAAGGCTCTATGTCTACGATATTGTCATTAAATGATTTTTGTCGACAGCCCAATATCTCTCTCGCACTCTACCGAAAAATATGTGAGTTTTTGCCTTCTTTGTTTTTCCCGAAACACTGTTTTATTACTCTTGAATGCATGTTTAGTATTTCTTCTACTATTCACGGTTTTTCGAGGCTCAGTATCGCACTGTCCAGAAACTAAGCTAAAGATGCACACACAATGTGCAAATATTAGGCCTTGATCCTATTTTTATTTAAGAGAATTTCTCAAATTTCAAAATAACGCAATTTCTGATTGACTAAATCATTTTGTTTAGCCAATCAGAAACTACTTTCCTTTGTAGATTTAAAAAAAAAAACTAAGACAGTAGTCTAGAACGATTAGTAAATACCAGTTGTTGTATTGGTTGTATTGGGGTTTAACGCCACTTTAACAGCTGAGGTCATATCATGGCGGTCGGTGACGCACATGTGTTTTCTGGCCTCACACCAGTACTAACACAACTTTCTTTCCAAAGCCACCGACTACTTTTCTCACATGCTTCAGCAGAGGTGAGAGGCGAAAATACGCCGGAAAGAAAGTTCGCCTCAACCGGGTATCGAACTCACAACCACCAGGTCATGAGTCCGACACGCTCACCACTGAGCCACCCGGGCGGGCAGTAAATACCAGCCCTGGGCCTGTATTCACCAACCATTTTTAAGAACATTCTTAGTCTTACTCTCCAAGATTTTCTAAATGTGAAAGTTACACAACTTCTGATTGGCTAAACCAAATGGTTTAGCCAATCAGAAGTTATGTTACTTTCAGATTTAGAAAATTCTGGACAATGAGACTAAGAATGTCCTGCAGAATGGTTGGTGAATTCGGACCATGATAGTAAGAGTAATCCATTGCTTTCAATATAGCCTGCAACATGCGAAAAGGGGCATTCGGACATTTGCGTAAACTGTCGTCTCGGATTAGCCTGCGCAGTCCGCGCAGGCTAATCCGAGACGGCACTTTACGACTACATTCGATTTTGTCCTATAGTAGACTTGCACAAAACAGAAAATTACAAAAAAACGGAAAGTGTCGTTTCGGATTAGCCTGCGCGCAGTGCGCAGGCTGATCCGAGACGATACCTTTACTCAAATGTCCGAATGCCCCTTTTTGTGTGTTGCAGGCCATAATTACATGTATATTATCATTATCATCATTTCAATGCAAATACGCAATGATCGCAAACAAAACTATCTAAATGAAATTATAGAATTTTCTGTAACGGAGGGTGTATTTCAAAAATATGGTTGAAGTCTTAGGACATATCAGTTCCAATACACACGATGAATGTACACGTACATATCATTGGTTTTATGGTAAAGTCAAATTTTGGTATTTTAGTGCAATGGTATAGGTATAATGAATGGCAGTTTTTGCGAAGAATTCAATGTTGATAGGATGAAAATCCTCTCATTAAAGGCCCAATAGTGGCCAAAAACATAATGCAGGTGTTAAATTGCATTTAAACTTAAATCATAGAATTTAAAAGTATGGAAAATATTGTGAAGATGATAATCTGTTATAGTGTGGTCGGTCCAACTGTTAGTCGCTGCCAAGAAAAAAATGAATGTCAAAATCAGGCAAAAAGTAAACAAAAGATAGACTGTGACCTGGCAAGTTTTAGCCTC
This sequence comes from Hippopus hippopus, assembly GCA_946811185.2. Classification (NCBI taxonomy): domain Eukaryota; kingdom Metazoa; phylum Mollusca; class Bivalvia; order Cardiida; family Cardiidae; genus Hippopus; species Hippopus hippopus. Next base: position 8,123,073 of record OX328105.1, read on the forward strand.
GTTTTGAAATTAACTTCTCTGCTAGCAACTAACACTTGGACCGACTGTACAATAACAGATTGTCATTATTACAATAATTTCCATATTTATAAATGGTATGATTTAAATTTAAATGCAATATAACAACCGCTTTGTTTACTTTTGGCAGCTATTGTAACTTTAAATAAACCTTTAAAAAACAATCACGATTCACCATGTTGCGTGTCTATTGGTTTGTTCCACCCTGTAATATTTAAAGCAATAGCAGGAGAAAGAAAGAAATTCGATTGCAAGCTTGACCAAGTTGCCTGAAGCTACCAATTATGAGTCCATTTACATATTATATGCTCATCTGTAAACTGTCTGCGTTGATCTAGCAGGGAATTAGCGTCGTATCCAACAAATGTGCTTTAAAGTTCACCGTCTACTCATTTTAGCCAAATGTAGATATGTGTTTAAATCAATAAATTAGCAATATCCATGGCCCCAAAGAATGAAAAGAAGTTTCAGATTTGTTACTTGAAATGAATCTTGGTCAGGAGAAAATTACGTCAGGACAAAATTGTAAACAATTGGGGAGTGTATCACTAGGGTAATTCGCACCCCCATCCTAAAATAGAAAGCAAGACTGCTTAATAGGGCACTCGTCTATTCGTAGGGTCATGTCTTTTTTCCTTCTTTCAGCAATCCAAAAACGTTAAATACTAATGTGCATATACGAAATTTACATTTCAACTGTCTTTAAAATCATCCCTCTGCACTCTGGACATAATATTCGTGTAAATTGCTAGGTGTTTGGGTTCTTGTGACATAGATTGTGCGACAGTAGACCTGCTGCGTAGTGTATCTCGGCTCCACTGTCTTGCCAGCAACATGAATATGCAAGGTACGAAGGTCGTACACAGTCACGTGACGGGCATCCTGCGGTATCCTCGTTGTCTGCGCATGTCATATTCTTCGAAGATTCGACCTGTCTGCTATGACGCATCACTCATCCCCGGATTTTTGGGAAAAGTAGGGCTTATATAGTAGCTATACCCAAGCCTGTAGGGCCTGTTTTAATAAATGGCCTGTGCATAGGTTACCTGCTAGCTGTACATAGCTAAATGAATCGCACCAAGTAGCGTTTTATTAAGTAAACGTTTATTTTATTTTGAAATTCAAAGTAATGGTTGTTGTTTTGAAAAATAAGTCCGCTTCTGTACCCAGAATACCCAAATTAGATAGATGTGTATTTGTAGAATGCCATCTAGCGGAAGATAATGGCGGTATCCTCAATTAAACGAGTGGATATAGGAGCCAAGCCCAAAATTACTTTTTCTGTTCGTCTTAATCTATGCAATCTCGCAACCGCCAGGTGTAATATTTGTCATGAAGCCACAAGAATGACTATAGTTTGATAAATTGTCGACGAAATTGGTTATATTTTGGCTTAAAATGAGTATATGGGTATCTTTAATGTGCATCAGCTAGGTTACCATCCGAGCATTAGTACGCTGCTTCATCCTTTACCAAACAATCCCATGTTTTAATGATCACAAGAAAGAAGGCTTTTGAAAACATTGTGTGAAAAGGTGAAAATGCTGGTAACCAGCATTTTCTCCTTTGTCCACAATGTGTTCTGTACTATCAAAGACAGAAGTCATCCTTTGAGCCATATTTGAATCGGCTTCTGCAAATGCTTTCGATTTGGTCTAATTTGTCCTCTGGCAAAGAGTCGACAAATTAAGTGTGGTTAAAAGGTCGAACTATATCTCTGAACGGACACAAAACATTGTAGGAAAAGGAGATTTAAAAGGGTCGTTAGAACAGTGGATTAAACTACTAGATATATCAAATGGACATTTCTAGTTAAGAGTAAAAGACACAGGAATTACGCTTTCAAAGCCGTTTCACAGTATATAAAACTCTCTATCGCACTGTGTAGGTCCAAGATCAGACTGCACTTTTTGTGTAGTCTGATTCCGATCTACAGTGTCCGCAAAGGATCCGCAAGTCACGCCAAGCAGTTAAAGGGATAAGCCGTGCTCTGTGAAAAAGAGGTTTAATGCATCTGCAGAAGATACCAGACTGTGCAGTCTGCGCAGGCTGAAGTGAGTCGAAACATTTTGCTTTTGGTAAATTTCTGCATGTCAAAGGACCAGTGTACCTCATGATTCAGTCGGTTGTTAGAGAAAATGGAATTTATGGATCCATAATACTGTAATGACTTGCTTGGTATCATGCATCACGGAGATTCATTAAACCCCCTTAGCCAGAGCATGGCACATTTGTAGGACGATTAAACGCTCCACTAATCCCCTCATTTAGAGATTTAGTGACCCAACCTCCCGTCGTTATATTTGTAAATTTTATCCATGCGTGTCACGAATCTCAAACAAGTACATAGTTTCTGATGGTGTTTTCCTGGCAAACCCTTGACAATTTTAGTATTTTTTACAGATAGTGAAATCAAGTAAGATCAAGATCAGACTGCAAAGAACCTGGCCTTCTGATTTCGTTTCCATCATAATTGATTGATTGATTGATTGAGTGGTTTTTAACGCCGGTTCAACATCATTTCCGTTATATGGTGGCGTCAGTGTACATATCCATGCTTTCCTGGAGTTTCTGTTACCAGTGCCTAGCACAATATTCCTCCCAAGCCAATGGCTGCACAAGTTGAAACAATGATCAGCGGTGAGAGGAATGAGTCCTGTCACACTGACCATGATTAATCCTCGGAAAGAAATTGGCTGAGCTGGGGATTCGGACCAGCGACCCCTTGTTCTAAAGTCCTGCTCGCTACTGACTGTGCTACCGGGACCCGGCTAATAAATAATGAAAAAAAAAAAAAAAGACTCCTTTCAAGGTTTAATCATACATTTGCAAGCACTGAAGATAGAGAGATAATAGAAATAGTTTATTATCATTGTGTCATTAAGGTGGATGATCAAGGATCGGACTGCACAGAACATGCTGTCTGATCTTGTTTGCGTAACAATGATTGACTTTTATCGAGGCCTACTTGCAACTTTTAGTAAACTGGAGATCAAGATAATTTTCTACCATTGTCTGGAATCAAGCAGGATGTGAAAAAGATGAGACTGCAAAGACAGTGCCGTCTGGTCTTGTTTTCATAACAAATGATGCATAGATTTCACTTGTTTCGAGGTTATATTGTAAACTTCCATACACTGTAGATCACGTGGTCCAAGATCAGACAAAATTGAATATGCGGTCTGGTCTTGTTTTCATTCAAAGTCATAGACTAAGTCGACTTCTTTGAAGTCTTATCGTCAAATTCTATATACCGGAAATCAATATAATGTCGTATATAAGTTGAGAATCAAGGCACGGTTTTAATCCAAGATCAGACTGCACGTTTTGTGTAATCTGATCTTGACCTACGCCGTCCGCAAACGCAACTTTTTTCAACGATTGTCTATTCACCTAACGATCTGGCGTTTTGACGGCTTTTAGGAACAAACGTTTTGGAAATATGGTTGTGTCCGTGGTTGTGAGGTAAAGCGCTTGCCTCATAACCGTAAGGTCCCGAGTTCGATACCCGTGAGTGGGTGCCAACTTTAGGACTGTTCATCGGTCCACACATTCGGCGCATGCTGGTCTACTGGTAAAGTTTCCAGAAAGCAGAATTGAGAATAATTAGTTTACGTTGCAAGAACTAGTTTGTCAATCGATGTAAAATAAAACATTTAAAACTAAACTAAAACATTGTAGGAAAAAAACAAAATGATTGCCAGGGATTTTTGTTTTCCCACAATATTTTCCACTCTTTCAAAGACAAATCCCTTCATTTTGGCCACGTGCAATATGCTTTCAAAATGAGCGAGTCTAAAACTTTGTCGTCTGTTAAAGAATCAATTTGGTATTTCAGATAAGTACACATTTCATAAGCCGCCTTAATCATCGTGAAAAGTAGGTACGGAGTAAATATCTATCTTCAAATGATTGCTTTATTTCGCAATAAATCGCTTCCGAAGTGTAGCAATTATACTTTGAGAAAATAAATGTTTGTGTGGGTAAATCTCCAATTATTATTGACATTTCTTTGAAACAGACGATCTCGTTTTATTTCTTACATTTATTATCTAGTCATGAAGCCCTGGGATAATTGGCCGGTGCCCGTTGATAGCGATATTTCAAAAGGGCATAATTTGGGTCCATATTTAGTTAATTTATGAGTTCTGTTATATATTTTGTCTGTCTGTATACCAGCGATAGAATATAACTATTTATAATAGTCTATGCTTCATGTTACCTACTCCCTGTCTGTCTGTCTGTCTGTCTTCTGCATATAATTTTCTCTCTCTATCTCTCTCTCCTTCATCTCTTCAGCTATAAATAATTCGGATCGTATAGACCACTGAAAATAAAAAAAAAAAACACTCACAAAGCATAAAACTCTTGTCCAGAGAAGTTATTGGATGGTATCTTTTGTCACGTGGATTTACAAGATAAAAAATCATTGAAACTGATTCGAATAGTTGCTGCAAAGTTTTGATAAAAGCTCATTTTTTTCACCGTCAAACCTTTGCCAAACAATTCCTAGCTTTAACAACCCCCCTCCCATCAAGAGACAAAGCTTTTGAGAACATTTTGTTATAAAAAGAATGCTGGTTATTCTTGTAAATGGAGAAACTTCTAGTTACCTGCATTTCCTCCTTTTCCCACAATGTTTTCTACCTTTTTTAAAGAGAAATACCGCCATTTGAGTAACAGTTTAATTAGTTGTATGTAAATGCTTTCAATCTGGACAACTTAAGATCTCCTTTAAAAATCTAATCAAACAAATTAATTAGTGTTGGTATGAAACTGAGATATCGGGCAACCAAGAAAGAGTCAATGGAGTAAAAAATTCCAGGAAACATGGTAAAAACTAGCTAGTGATTAATACAGGCTTTACGTCTAAGATATTGTCATTAAATGATTTGTTAGAATGGCTAATATTCTTTTCGCAACTCTCCCCGGACAAGTATTGATATTTGTAGAGGTTTGGTGTTTGGTTCTGGTCATCTCTTCCAGGTCGAGCCCAGTAGCTTAGTTCGGTAACGTGCAGGGCTTGGAAGCAAGGGGTCGCTGGTTTGATACCCAGCTCCGGGCCAAATTAATTCAGCCATGATCTGCTAAAAGAGGGTTTGATGCATCTGCAAAAAGTATCGACCCAGGTCAGTCTACGCAGTCCGCGCAGGCTGACCTGGATCGAAACTTTCGCTATTGGTAAATTTTCTGCATGTCAAAGGAACATTCTACTTGGGGATTCAGTCGATTGAAAGACAAAGTTTTTATTTATTCATAATTACGTTTGGTTTTATACAACACAGAGATGCATTAAGCCTCCTTTTGTTAAAGCATGACTCATTTTTTTTTTATTAATGATAGGGATTGCGACAGATCTTATTCCACTTTCACCTCTGATCATTGATTCGACGTTGTTTATTGTTTGAAACATCCAATGGCTCGGAAAGAATATCAGACGAATAATTGGTAAAAAGAATCTCCAGGAAAGCATGCATAGGTGCACTAATCCTCGTGATATATAACTGAACCAAGGTTGAAAACGTCATTAAACACCAACCAACTAACCCATCCAATCAACCGAACATTGATTGATCGATTTATCTTTAACGCCGTTTTCCACATTATTTCAGTCATCTCACGGCAACAGCTCGCATTATTCATGTATGTCCTTGGTTTTACCAGTTACAGGTTACTAGGCTGGGGCCTCTGAGGTGTCTCGCGCAAGTGCACTCCCACGGGCGGGGGGGGGGGGGGGGTGTCGGTGCTTCCAGTGAGGTTCGAGCCTGGGGTTTGAAGGTTACGAGTCCTGAACTTTACCACTGAGCCATACAGGATCTCCACCAACAAACCAGACATACGTATTATATCCTTGATATGTCATTGTCCCCCACAAACTAGCTTTTGTTCTTGTAACAAGCCGACAAGGAAAACATAGTGGCAAAAGTAAAATAATATAAGAGCTTATTTCATTTCCTCTTGCACATGGCATATTTCATATTGCTCACGCCTTTAAACAATGTGGCCGAAGGAGAAAAAAAAATGTTGCATCAGACCAAAAGATCACATTGATTAGTCCCCCTTCCCTTCAAAGTCGTCTGCTGCAAATTTGTTTCTGGGTGTAATAAGTTAAATCATTAGGAAACCCAACAAATGAGAGATAGAGTACGTGATAAGCATGGATAAAATACACATATAAGGCCACCGAGAGTTGTTGTTTGTTAAATCCGCAAATGACCGGATCTATTTTCTATATGTCCCATGCTCTGTGAAAAGGGGGTTTAGTGCGACTGCAAAAAAGTATCAACCCAGGTCAGCCTGCGTAGTCGGCGCAGGCCGACCTAGGTCGAAACTTTTTGCTTTCGATCAAATTTTCTGCAAGTCAAAGGACCAGTTTACCTCATTGTTGAGTCAGTTGTTTGACAAAATGGATTTTATGGATCCATAATTATATGATGACTTGCTTGGCATCATGCACCGCGGAGATGCATTAAGCCCCCTTTTGCCAGAGCATTGCTCATTTATATATACTTCTGACTAACCGTTTATATCTTGGCCCGTTTGCATATATCGTTTTATAAAGCCTTTAGCAAACAACCCTGTAATTTAATGAACCATTCAATTAAGCTTTCGAAATCATTGTGGCAAAAGGAGAAATTGCAAGTAGATCGAACCAGCATTTTCTAATTTTCCCACAGTGTTTTCTTTTCTTTTGAAGACAAATCTCATTATTTAAGCTGATTGATTTGTCTTATACAAATGCTTTCAGTAAAGACGAGTCTTAAATCTGGTAGTTTCGTATAGAGCTAAACATCAGTCTTAGTTTTCGTAATTCCTAATTTACGAAGTAACACAGTTTCTGATTGGCTTGACCATTTGGTTTAGCCTATCAGGAATTGGGGTTCGTTCAGTAACTATTGTAAAGACATTATATTGTATTATAATCAGTAACTATTGTAAAGACAGTTATGACATGAAGATATACTTTGTAAATGAACTTATAATTGACACTTCAGGCGCCAAATATATAACCTCGACCACTGTCGATGGCTAAAAAATAAAATTCCCTGAAACCTAGAGAGATTTTATTCTTATAGGCTTGCCAAAACAAGCCGACGGTATAAATCGAAGATCAGACTGCACGTTCTGTGCAGTCTGATCTTGATCTATACCGTCCACAAAGATCCGTGTTTTCGGCTATGGTGCTAAAAAGGTTAATGTCTTCAAGATATATTGGTCAGTATCGTTTATGAGTAAACAGACTCGGTATATATCGTCGAAACAGAAACTTACCTCACTGATTTCTTGATTTCAAAGCTTAGTGTAAGACGCAAACCTGCATAGAACTCGAACTGATTTTTGACTCAAATTGTTTAGGAGGATTCTCTTTTCAGATTCACTTTTGACATGCACCTCCGGTCGGTCATCCTAGCAATATTAATACGCGCATACCGCCAGTTCGAATGAAATTGACATTGATGAATACTTGTAACTTTTTTATGTGCATATGACAACATTATACTAAACCACACGATTTAGGCTTGTCCATATTGAAAGCTTTAAAATGACACGGGCCAACTGGTGGGGTTTGTGTTAGAGAGGGGTGAAAGCCATTTAGGAAACGGAGAAAATGCTGCTTACCAGCATTTTCTTCTATTTCTAAAATGTTATCTAAAGCATCTAAAGGGACGTAAAAAGGGACTCTTTGGTAAAGAGGTAAAATCGAGATGAACATCCACTACTTTTGGCATATAAATGAATAACCCAAAAGAACTTTTTACTGATTTGTTTTCCAGAGTCTGTTATTCTAAAATTTATATTGAATCCCGTGAACAGTTTTTATCGTGTTTCTGTTTAGTTTGTATGAAATCCATGGACGTAAAGACAACTGAGTATACATGTTTCTGATCAGATTATTTAGTCGAAGTGGATAATTTTTGTGTCTATGTGTTTCCCAAAATATTTTTCACCCTGAAAGTGTGAGCAACATACCAACGAAAAAATGTGACGGACATATTGAACTTGGAAAAAATATGGTTAAAATGAGATTTCTCGGCTTCATCGCAATGGAAATTAACAGCAGAAAGCCATTTCCCCACCGACGGAGCTGCCATCTGGTGATGACATGCTAATATTGGTTCCTATGGCCAAAACGAGGCTTGTCCTCGCAATGGCGTTGATCCTCCCGATTGTAGCGACCTTTACGCCGCCTCCAAAGTCTGTTTATGATCAGATTCGTTACTGGAATCGTCTTCGAAAGGTGGGTATTATAGTTCGATGTGCTGATTAAGTTTGGTCACGAACTGTGCTTGTGTTGTGTAATAGAAAAAACACCGTTTGCCGCATTCATTTTGATAGGGTCCATATGTTGTTCACCCAATTATAAATATTTCTGTTATTCATAGCATTCATGTCTCCCATTGTACATTTTTTCTCTTACCCAGTTCTATGTAAATGTTCACATAGACAAATGCAAGTCTTTGCCTGCGGTAAGTGTAATAAGTGATTTCTTCTTTGCCAAATATCTTTGGAAAAAGAGAAGCAGCCGTATTAGCAGCAATAACTGTTATGATTGCGTATACTTTCCCATAGGAAAGATCAGTCAATGAGTCAGTAGACATGTAACTTCCCATACTGCACTGTAGACTTGTACATACTGTAAGCATTCACAAACAACATGTGAACCATGCTCTGGTTAAAGGGGTTTAAATACATCTCCATGATTGTTACGGGAGACCACTCCTTCATGCATGGCTTCATACAGATTTAAATACAATACCTAACAACTGCGTTAGGGAGAATTCTCTTTGGCTCAGTGGTTATTGTATTGGCCTTTCGTCCGGGCGTTCTAGGTTCGAATCCTGCCCGGTCCCTGTATTTCTGCTATGCATTTGTTCATTTGTTTCTTTGTTACGGACTTTGTTCGTAAGATGGGGGCTCGTCCGGGATTGACCATTGAGTCATTAATCCCATTTGTTGTCCATAAACGGACTTTCTGCCTAATAAGGCTTTGAGTCATCAATAAAAGATGACTTTAAGAGGGGGTGTGTTACGAGACACTCCTTCATGCATGGCTTCATGCCGATTTAAATACAATACCTAACAACCGCGTTATGGAGAATTCTTAGCTCAGTGGTTATGGTATTGGCCTTTCGTCCGGGCGTTCTAGGTTCGAATCCTGCCCGATCCCTGTATTTCTGCTATGCATTTGTTCATTTGTTTCTTTGTTACGGACTTTGTTCGTAAGAATGATGCATTATACCATACAAGTCATCACACATAAATATGGGTCCATAAAATCCATATTGTCTGACAACCGACTGAATCGTGACGTAGAATAATCCTTGGGCATGCAGAAAATGTACAAGTAGCAGAAGGTTTCGACTCGTGTCAGCCTGCGCAGGCTGACATGGGTCGATACTTTTTTTCCATATGCATTAAACCTCCTTTTCACAGAGCAAGGCTCAATTACTCAAAATGTATCAAATGACTTTGAATTTGACTTTGAATAGGCAGAAAAACATTGTGGGAAATGGAGAAAATACATTGTAACAGCATTTTATCCTTTTCCCCCATAACGTTTTCTACAGCCTTCTTCGACAGGATCGTTAAAAGACGTCATTGTTTCACTAATTATTGATACTTATTATATACCTGTAAGTTTTCCGGGTTAAATACATGCGTCGCAGGCGGATAAAAACCACACACGACGGAAAAAAAATCCGTAACTACACTCAGTGGAATACTGTTCCAAATATGGTATGATGACGTCATAATGACGTAACTCACGGGCGGTATACGTATGTATTAATTTGCAAGTTCGTTGGTCAAAATTTTACGCTGTAATATTTATCCGCCATTCATAAAAATGAAGTTACTGGCTACTACACCATTATTTGTTTCATTTTACTTACCGTTTTCGAGTAAAATGTCAATAATTTGCAATATTTTGACGTTGAAAAGGTGTAGGTATATAATAAAAGGAATGTTATGTTGTAGTGACTTTCCTGGTGCTTGTATTTACTTCTCGCTGCGTAAGAAAATTTTGGCATCTCGCTCGACCTTCGGTCTCGCGCGATACTAAATTTTCTCTCGCTGCTCGAAATGAATACAAGCACTAGGAAAATCACCACAGCATAATATTCCGTATTGCTAACACTTGTCCATAATGATATTTTGGAGTAAGTTCTTTGAAAATGCGATATTACTGTAATAGAAGATAAGGCCTTCAGTCACCATTCGACGATGCACCAATTTCCGACTTTGTACGCCCAAGCAATGGTAGCTTACTTGTTACATACCAGGCTAGTATTCCAGGGATCGAAAGCTCGAGCTAAGACTTGGCTACAACTCTTTACGGAGATTGACAAATGTTATTGCGTTATGATTAACTCTTTACCCAACGACACAGTTTCACACTTCTCCAAATTGAAAGCATTTGCAGGTGACAAATTATAAGTGACTTAAATCATGGAAATTTGTGTCTGAAAAGTTAGAGAAATATTGTGGGAAAAGGAGAAAATGCTGGTTACCAGCATTTTCTCCCTTTTCCACAATATATTCAAAAACCTTCTTTTTCAGGGTCGATAAAACTCCTCATTATTTGGAAAAAAGTTGATTTCTCTTCAACTGCTGGGTAAAGTTTTGACTTATTCATGTAGGAAAGTGACCTGTGGCTTACAAAGAGTGATGTTATTAGTACTTGTCATAGGCGTATGGATAGGTGCCCTGTTCGACTTTAAAGCTTAACGTTAAAACGACGCTTAACACCGGACCAACCAATCAAAATCTACATTATTTGTCATTTTTTAGTTCTCCAACTTGATCCAGCAACACAATCTGACCCACTATCTGGAGCAAGAGGACATAACGGTGTTCGTACCTCTGACCTCCTCCTACAATCAGTTTGCAGATGACGCAGCACGTTTTGGATACTCACTGGGTGATGCTAAAACAATCGAGGAGTTTTTACTGTTTCATATAGGTTAGTAAAAATTTCAAACCTTTATTCTACAAAGCCGAATTTGCATGACTCAAATAAGTAAGCTTTTGAAAGCACATTGTTGTTAAAGAAGAAAATCCTTATCACGAACGGACAGACGTATGGAAATTTCATTTTGTTCTTGTAAATTCAATATCAGGGACAATTATCCGTCGGTCGGTTGGTCAGTCATTCCGTCAGTCAGTCAATCAGTTCGGACACAGAGAGAGAGAGAGAGAGAGAGAGAGAGAGAGAGGGGTAGAGAGAGAGAGAGAGAGAGAGAGAGAGAGAGAGAGGTGGGTGGGTGGTTGGGTGGTTGGGTGGATAGATGGTCAAGTGAGTGAGTGATGCATGAAACCTCTATTAATGATGACCGTCTATCAATTTACGCCCACCTTCTGCAAATTTGTTTCGCAAGGCAAAGCGGTAAGGATTTAATACCGGTTCGTAATACTCTCTGGAAACCGTTGTAATTTATCAATTAACGGCCAAGTTTTAACGCACGTGCGCAGAATGACAACAAAAAAATAAAGTACGGGAAAAAGTCTTTACAAAGGATAATGTCGCCAAAATAGATAGTTCCTTGTTACAGGATGGCATCCATTGTTTCTCTAAGTGGATATCATGCTGCGGTCATGCTGTGGCGGCAATAGCAATGACAAGAATTGCTTTTAGCTCTTAACTCCTTCACTGCAAATGTCGCACTGGATAGCTTTTGCGGACGGCGTAGACCAAGATTAGACTGCACAAAACGTGCAGTCTGATCTTTGATCTACACCCTCCGACACCTGATGCTAGGTCTCTGTATTCAAGATTAGCGTCAAATGCAATTAAAGATATACTCGACGGCCTCGAGAAATGTCGAATCAAATTCGTTGTTAGTGAAAGAGTTAAACTTCCGGCACTATACCTTTACCTGACAATCTAGTGACTTTACAAGCCCAAGATAGAACACGAAACATAAAAAAAAAAACATGGAAAAATGAGAAAATGCTGGTAAACCCTTTTTCCCACGATGTTTTTTTTTTTTGCCTAGGCGAGTCCCAAGGCGAGTACCAGGTTTTCAGCTATATTTGATTAGTCCTTGCGAATACCTTGCTTTCAGTTTGGACGAGTCTTAAAATTTGTTTTTTAGGCTTTAGAAGTAGGGATTTTTTTCTTTTGATATGGATTAATCATGGTTTAATAAAGATTTTTATATAGATTTTTATGACTCGGACCGTTGATGGTGAAGTAGAGAGTATATTCTTAGATCAGACTGCTCTCAGGTGCAGGCCGGTCTCGGTCTACACTCTCTGTTATGATTATCATGATAATAAAGAGAGAGAGAGATAAAGGATAAGGTTGCAATAGGCAGGAATAGGATTAAGATCCGATTACCGTAGTTATTGTCAGAAATATAGCATAATCACAGTATAGTGCTATTGTGATTGACGAATAATTAGAACAATTAGTGTTGTGTCAAATAAGCAGAACACACGAAATAATTTCATTTTCCATTTTGATTTGAAATCCCTTATTTAGCATTGGTATTATTATTACTTTATCCTTTTCCATTCGACTTGAGTGTGTAAAAAAGCAGCCGGTGGCTTTGAGAAAAACTTATAGGTAGTTCGGGTAAAAGAAAAAGCAGGAATGTTGAAGGCTAAACATTCTTAATTCTAAAGCTGCTAAGCGCGACTTTGTGAGCTTTTGCAGACAGTGTAGATTAAGATCAGACTTCATAGAACGTGCAGTCTGATCTTGGATCCACACTTTCCGGTACGGTACGATTTATCCAACGAGCAAAATTTTTAAATCGTAAACTATAGGTTTTCACTGTTGGCTGGAAATTTTTAGTTTCGGTTTATTTAGCGGCTGAACCCTTATCCTGCTAAATAAGTTTAATGAAACTTTCAAACCGAAAGTAAAAACACGAACGTTGCAATTTCAAACTTATTTCTTTGAGAAAAAATATCTCTTTATCGGACAGTCTAGATCCAAGATCAGACTGCACGTTCTGCGCAGTCGGATCTTGATCGACACTGTCCCGAAAAGGTTCTTGTGTCACGCTTGGCAGCCTAAGGGTTAAGGGTATATTCAATATTTGGTTTTAATGTAAGTCTAGCCAACTGATTGGAATAGTTGTCCCAATTTCTTTTTCCGTAAAGTGTCGTGTACAAGACAGTTATAGACAAAATTATTCGAATCATGCTCTGTCAAAAGGGAGCTTAATGCATCACCGTGATGAAGTATAACAAGCAAGACTTTTCATAATTATGGATCTATAACAGCCATTTTGTCCAACAACTGACTAAATCGTGTGATACACTGGTCCTTTGAAATGCAGTAAGTTTATAGAAGGCAAAAAAGTATCGATCCAGGACAGTCTGCACGGATCCGCAGGCTTGCCTAAGTCGATACTTTTGGCAGATGCTTTAAATCTCCTTTTCACAGAACGTGGCTTATTAATCTTTTACAATGATGAAGGAAACATCTTTCCATTTGTTAATAATTTTTTCCCATAATGTTACATCGAATGAATTGTTAAAATATCTGATAAAAAATGGTTCCGTGATCAACCTTGCTTTCAATCTCTTTGACATGACAAGTTTTCAAAAACATGCTTTCAAAATTCATATGACCGGACTTATTCCATTTCAATTTATCCTTTGTTCGAAGGAGAAGGTGCCATGACAGTGTCTGATATTGTTCAACATTCCTCAATACGTACATTCCATCCCGACCGGAAACATCTCTATTTCAACGTCTTTCCGTATGGCGATACACAAGTAAGTTCTGTATACAGTTTCTGATATTATTCAACAATCCTCACTACGTACATGCACATTCCGCCCCGACCGGATCTCTATTTTAATGTATTTCCTTATGTCGATACGCAGATAAGTACCTGTAAACGTTTCTGACTGCTCAGCACTTCTGTGTAAGAACACTTCGTCCCGACCGGAAACATCGCTATTTTAATGTATTTCCGTATGGCGATACACAAGTAAGCACTAGGTACAGTTTCTGATATTATTCAACACTCATCAATACGTACATTCCCTTTCGACTGGAAACATCTCTATTTCAATGTATTTCCGTATTGCGATACGCAGATAAGTGAAGGTTTCTCAACACGTATTCTCCAGTCCGACCGAAAACATTTTTTTAATGTATTTCAGTATGGTGAACCGCAAGTAAGTACTAGTAAACATTTCTAATACTGCTTAGCATTTCTGTATATGAGCATTCTGTCCCAACCGGAGACATCTCTAGTTTAATGTATTTCCGTATGGAGAAACACAAAGAAGATACAGTATAAAGTTTTTGATATTGTTCAACATTCCATCCCCCCGGAAACATCTCTATTTTATGTGTATTTTCGTATGGCGATACTCAAGTAAGTACTTGTAAACGTTTCTAATGCTGTTAAGCAGTTCTGTATATGAACATTCCATGTCCGACCGGAAACATCTCTATTTGAACGTATTTCCGTATTTCCGTATGGCGATACACATGTAAGTACCGGGTAAAGTCTCTGATATTATTCAACAGTCCTCAATACGTACTTTCCATCCTGACCGGAAACATGTCTATTTCAACGTATTTCCGTATGGCGATACGCAAGTAAATACTTGTAAACGTTTCTGGTATTGTTTAACATTTCTCTATACGTACATTCCACTCCCCATCCCTCAAAAAAACCTTCATTTTGATGTGTTTCCTATTGGCGATACGAAGGTTAGTACTTAAAACGTTTCTGATATTGTTTCTCTATTTCTCTATGCGTATATTCCATCCCGGCTGGAAACATCTCCATTTTAATGTATTTCAGTATGGCGGCACGCAAGTATACAGCACTGTGTACATTTTCTGATAATGTTGAACATTCCTATACACACATTCATTCCCTTCCGGAAACATCTCTATTGAAACTTGCTGTTCGCAATCTGATATACCATTATTTTGCGGAGAATGTATAGCAAGAACAGCCTGCACATACATGTATTCTGATCTTGCTTTACACTCTCCGCTGCTCCATCAGTAGCCCGTATCAAATAAACCCTATTGAGAGCCTGTAAACTAACGGAAATATCTTATTGTAACCGTCAACTACATATATTTAAATTCGGCATGGTATTGCTTAATGTATTTCCATATAGCGATACACAAGTAAGTACGGTCTTCCAGGCCTGAACATTTAGGATGCGGTTGACAAGTTTAGATGCCTTAGGACACATCTTTAATACTAGCGTTAATAATTCAGTTGATTTGCTAGCTTCGCAGGTTTTCGCCTTATTTGTTCCAAAGTAAGAAATTAGCTATTAGTATTTATGACTGTATACATTATTAGTATTTATGACCGTATACATTCCTTCGGTCTTAGTATGAATGCTTATAGCCATCCACACCAGTTTGTCACAAATTTCAACTATCGAATGTCTTTTAACCCCTGGGCTGCTAAGCGCGACTGACTGATCTTTTGCGGACAGTGTACATTAAGATCAGACTGCACAGAACGAGCAGTCTTATCTTTGATCTACACTGTCCGATAAGGAGATATTTTTCTGCAAAAGATACCCTCGAAAAAGCAAAATCTTGGTTTTTACAATCGGCTTGAAAGTTTCGTTTAATTTATCTAGCAGTATAAGGCTTGAAAATTTCGTTTAATTGATCTAGCAGTATAAGGCTTGAAAATTTCGTCTAATTCATCTAGCAGTATAAGGCTTGAAAATTTCGTCTAATTCATCTAGCAGTATAAAGCTTGAAAATTTCGTCTAATTCATCTAGCAGTATAAGGCTTGAAAATTTCGTCTAATTCATCTAGCAGTATAAGGCTTGAAAATTTCGTCTAATTCATCTAGCAGTATAAGGCTTGAAAATTTCGTCTAATTCATCTAGCAGTATAAAGCTTGAAAATTTCGTCTAATTCATCTAGCAGTATAAGGCTTGAAAATTTCGTCTAATTCATCTAGCAGTATAAGGCTTGAAAGTTTCGTCTAATTCATCTAGCAGTATAAGGCTTGAAAGTTTCGTCTAATTCATCTAGCAGTATAAGGCTTGAAAGTTTCGTCTAATTCATCTAGCAGTATAAGGCTTGAAAGTTTCGTCTAATTCATCTAGCAGTATAAGGCTTGAAAATTTCGTCTAATTTATATAGCAGTATAAGGCTTAAAAGTTTCATCTAATTTATCTAGCAGTATAAAGCTTAAAAATTTCGTCTAATTTATCTAGCAGTATAAGGCTTGAAAATTTCGTCTAATTCATCTAGCAGTATAAGGCTTGAAAGTTTCGTTTAATTTATCTAGCAGTATAAGGCTTGAAAGTTTCGTCTAATTCATCTAGCAGTATAAGGCTTGAAAGTTTCGTCTAATTCATCTAGCAGTATAAGGCTTGAAAGTTTCGTCTAATTTATCTAGCAGTATAAGGCTTGAAAATTTCGTCTAATTTATCTAGCAGTATAAGGCTTGAAAATTTCGTCTAATTTATCTAGCAGTATAAGGCTTGAAAATTTCGTCTAATTTATCTAGCAGTATAAGGCTTGAAAATTTCGTCTAATTTATCTAGCAGTATAAGGCTTGAAAATTTCGTCTAATTTATCTAGCAGTATAAGGCTTGAAAGTTTCGTCTAATTCATCTAGCAGTATAAGGCTTGAAAATTTCGTCTAATTTATCTAGCAGTATAAGGCTTGAAAGTTTCGTCTAATTTATCTAGCAGTATAAGGCTTGAAAGTTTTGTCTAATTTATCTAGCAGTATAAGGCTTAAAAGTTTCGTCTAATTCATCTAGCAGTATAAGGCTTGAAAATTTCGTCTAATTTATATAGCAGTATAAGGCTTAAAAGTTTCGTCTAATTCATCTAGCAGTATAAGGCTTGAAAATTTCGTCTAATTTATCTAGCAGTATAAGGCTTGAAAGTTTCGTCTAATTTATCTAGCAGTATAAGGCTTGAAAATTTCGTCTAATTCATCTAGCAGTATAAGGCTTGAAAATTTCGTCTAATTCATCTAGCAGTATAAGGCTTGAAAATTTCGTCTAATTTATCTAGCAGTATAAGGCTTGAAAATTTCGTCTAATTTATCTAGCAGTATAAGGCTTGAAAATTTCGTCTAATTTATCTAGCAGTATAAGGCTTGAAAGTTTCGTCTAATTTATCTAGCAGTATAAGGCTTGAAAGTTTCGTCTAATTCATCTAGCAGTATAAGGCTTGAAAGATTCGTTTAATTTATCTAGCAGTATAAGGCTTGAAAATTTCGTCTAATTCATCTAGCAGTATAAGGCTTGAAAGTTTCGTTTAATTTATCTAGCAGTATAAGGCTTAAAAGTTTCGTCTAATTTATCTAGCTGTATAAGGCTTGAAAATTTCGTCTAATTCATCTAGCAGTATAAGGCTTGAAAGTTTCGTCTAATTCATCTAGCAGTATAAGGCTTGAAAATTTCGTCTAATTTATCTAGCAGTATAAGGCTTGAAAGTTTCGTCTAATTCATCTAGCAGTATAAGGCTTGAAAATTTCGTCTAATTTATCTAGCAGTATAAGGCTTGAAAATTTCGTCTAATTTATCTAGCAGTATAAGGCTTAAAAGTTTCGTCTAATTTATCTAGCTGTATAAGGCTTGAAAATTTCGTCTAATTCATCTAGCAGTATAAGGCTTGAAAGTTTCGTCTAATTCATCTAGCAGTATAAGGCTTGAAAATTTCGTCTAATTTATCTAGCAGTATAAGGCTTGAAAGTTTCGTCTAATTCATCTAGCAGTATAAGGCTTGAAAATTTCGTCTAATTTATCTAGCTGTATAAGGCTTGAAAGTTTCGTCTAATTTATCTAGCAGTATAAGGCTTAAAAGTTTCGTCTAATTCATCTAGCAGTATAAGGCTTGAAAATTTCGTCTAATTTATCTAGCAGTATAAGGCTTGAAAATTTCGTCTAATTTATCTAGCAGTATAAGGCTTGAAAATTTCCTCTAATTTATCTAGCAGTATAAGGCTTAAAAGTTTCATCTAATTTATCTAGCAGTATAAAGCTTAAAAATTTCATCTAATTTATCTAGCTGTATAAGGCTTGAAAATTTCGTCTAATTTATCTAGCAGTATAAAGCTTAAAAATTTCATCTAATTTATCTAGCAGTATAAGGCTTGAAAATTTCGTCTAATTTATCTAGCAGTATAAGGCTTAAAAGTTTCATCTAATTTATCTAGCAGTATAAGGCTTGAAAATTTCGTCTAATTTATCTAGCAGTATAAAGCTTAAAAATTTCATCTAATTTATCTAGCAGTATAAGGCTTAATCCTTACCCTGCTAAATAAAAATAATGAGACTTTTAAGCCGATTGTAAAAAACTCAAATTTTCCTAATTCAAAGATATTTTTGGAGGAAATATAACTCCTTATCGGACAGTGTAGATCCAAGATCAGACTGCACGTTCTGTGCAGTCTGATCTTGATCTACACTGTCCGCAAAAGGTCTTTGAGTCGCGCTTAGCAGTCTAAGGGTTGAAAGGTTCCCCTTTCTTTTTAAATGGATGAATGTTATTTTAGTTGCTTTCGGGTCATCCATATTCAATATTTTGACTATTCCAGGTGTACTCTGTAAATGGTGCGTGGATCACAACTCCGGACATCATAGGTAGTAACGGGGTTGTACATATACTAGATCGTTTTATAGCGCCGATACAGTCCAACAAAACCGTGGCAGAGTATCTAGAAAATCCGGATGTGCCAAACTTAGGATTTAGGTAAGAAACATAAATTTGAGCCATGGTCTAGCAAAAGGGGGCTAAATGCATATCCGTTTTGAATTGTACCAAGTAAGTCATCACATAATTATTCATCATTTAAATCCATTTTGTCAAATAAGCGACTGAATCATTAGGTAGACTGGTCCAAGTTCGCAGAAAATTGACCGATAGCAAACAGTTTCGACATAGGTCAGCCCCCTGCGCGGATTGCCCAGGCTGACCTTGGCTGATACTTTTTGCGGATGCATTAAGCCCACTTTTCACAGAGCACAGATCATTTAAGACCGACCTTTAGTAGGAGGAAAAAGTACGATATGCCGGTAACAAGCATTTTGTGCCTTCTCCACAACATTTTCTATTCTTTCAGAGACAAAGTCCATCATCTGAGCAACATCTAAATTGTCGTCTGCAAATCGCTCCAATATGAACAAGTCAAAATTGTTATCGCCATGTAAACAGCACAGGTCCAGATAAGTCAGGGATCTCACGGAATACCAAACAGCACCCGATCTTCACTGTATAGATACTCACAGTCAGCGACGTGTTCTCCCGATATAATACATTTGAGTCATGCTCTGGCAAAAAGGGGCTTAATGCACCTCCGTGATGCATTATACGAAGTAAGCCATTGCAATGGAAATAAGGGATTTATAATCCCTTTTTTGTGTCATCATTTGTATTTAAATATAGTTTGTCATAATTTCATTATCATGTCCATTTTATCTCATGTATGGTGCTTTTATGATGTCATATATTTTATACAGAAATAAATCTATATATCTATCTACATAATTATGGATCCATAAGAATTATTTTGTCTAACAACCAATAGAATCATGAGGTGGAGTGGTCCTTGGACATACAGAAAATTGACCAATAGCGAAAAGTTTCGGCTCAGGTCAGCCTGCGCGGACTGCGCAGGCTGACCTGAATCGATACTTTTCGCAGATGCATTTAGCCCCCTTTTCACAGAGCACGACTCATTTGTTCTTTGAACCCGAAACCACCTTTACTTTAAACAGTTTTCTTTCAGTTTTCTCGACGCTTGCATACATTATTGCATCTATGTATATTGTATGATTTTGGTACTATGTTTTATAATGAAAAAATGTGGTACGTGCACTACATATATTTCATAGACAAATTATAATTGCAGAGAATTTGAGTTCATGAACCAAGTGATCCCGAACAAAACTTTAAGTTTCATTAATACTTGAAATATTTTAATTAGGCTTTGATTTTATTTATATTATTACTGACTTATTTTGGTGCATGGTTGGTAGACTATGAAAAGAAATGGCTATAGGGCCAAAGGCAAATCAGAAAAAACTACCAATCACGATGCATGAACATCTATGTGTTTCCATACTTTAATCATTTTTATTGATTTTCTTTACATTTGTAATTTAAAATGCAGATCGATTACTTTGGCGTCCATCATAGATCCAGAACTCAAGAACAAGACATCCTCAAACTCTCACAGATTTACAGTGTTCGCTCCAAACGATTCCTATATCACCACTATGCCAGATTACGGACAGAACAGACTGTTTTCAGACAATCCGCTTTTAACTTCGGTAATTGTCTATTTTCATGGAATTCTGGTTCTACCCATTATATTCTGCTAGGTGGGGTCATTGTTTATGTGGTCAAAGTCTGTGGCACAAATCCTGAGTTTCCCCATGTCAGTATTTATTCTAAAAGTGATTTTCCCGTTTAAAATTTCGATAATTTTAAAACTTTCGGAGCGAAAGGTAGGCTTGATTTTTCTACAGACTTATAATGAATAGCCATTTTCCGCTTTTCTACTTTTTTAGCGGAAGAGTGTTTAGTTTACGCATCGCGTATTAACATTTATCCTGTACAGGGTAGTAATGCGTCATAGCAGACAGGTCAGTCTTCGAAGAAAATGACATGCTTAGGCAACGGTTTCGATCTTTTTAAATACCACAGGTTAAAGCACAGTAACAAGATAGTTACAGCATTGTCGTCCTTCTATAGAAAAGGTTCCCATGTTTGTGCAGAAATTCATAGACACATTTATCTTTAATTATCGAATATGCGCATCCACCAAGTCACATTACAGTCTGCTGGAATCCTTTAGAATATGAGACATGCTCTGTGAAAAGGGGCGCCAAATGCATCTCTAAAAAATATCTACAAAGATCATTCAGCCTGCCCAGTTTCTGCAACTGCGCAGGCTGACCTGGGCCGACATTGTTTGCTATTGGTCAATTTTCTTCATGTCCAATGACGATTCTATATCTCATGATTGAGTCGGTTGTTAGACAAAATGAACTTTATGGATTCATGATCATGTGATGACTTGTTTGGTATCATGTATCACGGAGATGCATTAAATTCTTTTTTTTATCAGAGCATGGCTGAATTCTTTTTGACCGAGAGTTGACAGAGTAAACTGTGCCTAATAAATGTGAGCCATGCTCTGGCAAAAGGGGACTTAATGCATCTCCGTGATGCATGATACCAAGCAAGTCATCGCATGGTCATTGATCCATAAATTCAAGTTTGTCTAACAACTGATGGAATCATAAGGTAGACAGGTCCTTTAACATACAGAAAAATGACCGATAGCGAAAGGTTTCGGCCCAGGTCAGCCTGCGCGGACTGCGCAGGTTGACCGGGGTCGATACTTTTCGCAGATACATTAAACCTCCTCTTTACAGAGCACGGCTCATGTTCGTTTGACCTGCTTGACGAGAATCATACTTGTACCGTATTGCGACTCTTCTTTCGACAATCTCTCTTCAAAACCTACTTTCTTTCAACTAAAACCAGAAGCTATATACAGAAATCGTAAATCATTCAACGAATTCCTTTGTATTACGGTAACGATTTTCAAATATATCGTACGATATGGTGTGCAACACGCGAAAAGGGGCATTCGGACATTTGTGTAAAGTATCGTCTCGATCAGCCTGCGCAGTCTGCGCAGGCCAATCCGAAACGACACTTTCCGTTTTTATGTAATTTTATGTTTAGCGCAAGTCTACTGTAGCGCAAAATCTAATGTAGTCGTAAAGTGCCTTCTCAGATTAGCCTGCGCGGACTGCGCAGGCTGATGATCCGAGACGACACTTTACACAAATATCCGAATGCCTCTTTTCGCGTGTTGCAAGCCTATTATATATTTCGTACTCATATATTTATGCAGTGAACATTGTGTAAAGGGGGTGGGCGGGGGGGGGGGGGGTTTCCAGCCTTGTCATAAAGCAAAGTATACTGAATGAATTTATCAGCCACCTGTTTTCGGAGCTCGATTCTCTTTTTCATTTACATGATAAATATGATAAACAAATTTCAACCGTTCTCTGACATTTGGTTCAGTCAATCAGAAGATGTTTTACTTTCAAATTTAGAAAATCTTGGAGAATAAGACAAAGAAAGTTCTTAAGAATGGTTGGTGAATGCAGATCCTGGTCCTTGGACATACAGAAAATTGACCAATAGCAAAAAGCTTCGCCTAGGTCAGCCTGCACGGACTGCGCAGGCTGACCTGGGTCAATACTTTTTGAAGATACATTAAGCCCCCTTTTCACAGAACATAGCTCAATTGCATTTTTGTGACATCAAAAATAAAGTCACTCGAATGGGTTACCGGCCGTTTCAACAACTTTTGTTCTTGGACCTCCTTGATATGACATATAGGAAGTTCACTATCCTCTATTGTATAAAGTTTGTCGTGTTGTAAATGGCGCCCATATTTCACCCTTAGACTGCTAAGTTCGATTAAAGGACCCTTTGCGGACAGTTTAGATCAAGATCAGACTGCACAGAACGTGCAGTCTGATCTTGGATCTATACTGTCCGATTAGGAAATACTTTTCTCCCCAAAATAACTTTGAAACATGAAATATGACTTATTTGGGTTGATACTATAGGCTGGAAAGTTTCACTTCACTTATCTAGCAGGTTAACACTCAGGCTGATAAGCGCGAGTCAAGGACATTTTGTGGACAGTGTAGATCAAGAACAGACTGCACAGTCTTTATAGTCTGATCTTGGATCTTCACTGTCCGATAATGGTTTCCCTCCCCCCCCCCCCCCCCATAACTTTGAATTTGAAATTGCAATATTTTGGTTTAAACTATGGCAGGTTTACCCTTAGGCTGCTGAGCGCAACTCAAGAACCTATTTCGGACAGTGTAGATCAAAATCAGTCTGATCTTGGATCGACACTGTCCGATAAGGAGATATTTCTCCCCCAAAATAATTTTGAAATAGTAACATTGGGGTACTATTGCTTTGAAAATTTCATTTAACTTAGACTCTCTTTCTCTTTCCCATTGCAGGTGTTCTGGGCACATGTGGTAGAGAATGAGATCCTGTATATACCACGGCTTGGCGACTTACACAATCTACCTGCTAAAGCTGGAGTTATCAAGTTTTACAGAGTCGGCTCGGACGGTATATAGCACCATAACGATTCAACATTTTACTTCATCTGTAACTTATTTCAGTGTTTTCGATTCAAATTTTCTAACGCTACAGGTTTCCAACGCATTACTGAATTTAAGTTACGTTAAAGTTACATGCAAGGCCATGGCAGCTTCGGTTTGCACATAAATCTTGCCAGACAAATACATTTTTTACTTTTATTTGTTTGGTAAATTGTTTTAAGTCTTGTCCATGGCAAACGAATTAGGAAATAGAAAGTAATGAAAACAGGACATTATCAGTTGCAGAGCTAGCCGAAAATAAAGTATACACAAAAGCAAAAAAGAAAATAATACCCTAGGCGCGAAACGCCGAGAGGGAAGTGCAGGAGGAGGGGATTTCCTGGGAAGGGGGTCTTTTTCTTAATAAACTCTATTCCATATCAAAATTAAATAGAGTGATCTCAACACGTTTGTCGACAATGATTATCTTAGGCCAGGAAATCGGCCATTTTACATATGAGGCGTGCTCTGTGAAAAGGGGTGCTTAATGCATCTGCGAAAAGACTCAGGTCAGCCAGCACAGTCTGCGCAGGCTGACCTGTGCCGAAACTTTTCGCCATTGGGCAATTTTCTGTATGACCAAGGCCCAGTCTGCCTCACGATTAAGTTTTTTGTTAAAAAATATGGCTATTACGGATCCAGAAAAACGTGATCGCTTGCTTGGTATCAAGCATTGCGGAGATCCATTAAGCCCCCTTTTGCCAGAGCATAGCTCGTATATTTGTTTACATACCCCTAGTAAAGGACATATTCTTTTTGCTTCGCCCTGAATATTATACTAATGAAACCTGAATCATTATGAAAGAGGTTTATGTTAAAACTTAAGTAAAAAAAAAATGAAATCAATCAAAATAAATACGAAGAGCGGTGAGCTAATTCTTTGATTCTTTTGAATTTCCAGTGTTTGTGTCCAATAACAAAGTTCGAGCACGAATTGTTCAAGCAAACATACCAGTGTCAAATGGAGTTATACACATTATAGACGATCTGTTGTTCTTTATATATAGAAATATCCGACAGAAGTTAGATGTTCTTAAAAACGTGTTGTAAGTATTTTTCTGAAGTCATAGATTTGTCCTCAAATTTTAATTTGAGCCACGCCCTGTGAAAAGGGGATTTGATGGATTTGCAAAAAGTATCGACCCAGGTCAGCCTGCGCAGTCCGCGCAGGCTGACCTGGGTCGAAACTTTTTGCCATTGGTCAGTTTTCTGCTTGTCCAAGGACCAGTCTTAGTCATGATTAAAAAAGTTGTTAGACAAAATAGATTTTATGGATCCATAAGTATATGATGACTTGCTTTTCATAATGGATTACAGAGATGCGTTAAACTCCCTTTTCCCACGGCACCGCTCATTTACCTTTTATACTTTAGCCTTGAAAGTGTGTGTGTTGTGTTGCTCTGAACTATGCATTTCGAAACTTTTTCGTATAGAAACAATGTCATGGCACTTTATTGGTTGTTCGTGCAAATGCGCGTAAATGTAAAATAAATTAACCGCGCTCTGGAAAAGGAGGGTTTAATGCATCTTCGTGATGCATTGTACTTGCACCAAGCAAGCCATCACATAATCGTGGATCCATAAAATCTATCTTGTCTAACAACCGACTGAATCATTAGGTTAAGTGGTCCTTGAACATGAGAAAAATTGACCGATTGCAAGAAGTTTTGACCCAGGTCAGACAGCGCAGTCCGCAGAGGGTAACATCGGTCGATATTTTTTGCAGATACATTATAACCCCCTTTTCACAGTGCATGACTTCCATGTAAATTTGCATGATAAAGGTTTCTCATAAGCCAGATACTAAGTGGTCCTTTTAAAGGGGCGTCACTTCAATAAACAAATACTAGCTTACTTTGTGAATTTGTCGTTTGGGATAGAATTAAACTTGGGCGGGTACTCAGTACAAGATATTTCTTTAAAGATACTTCTTTACTCGTTTTCGGTCAGTTTTATCCATTTCACCTTTATTTAATGAAACTATAATCATTAATGTATCTTCATTCCAAATGTTACCACTGACGGTTACAGATACATTTCATTCTCTATCAAAAGAAGCACTTTTGTCGTTTCTGGTTTTAAATCGAAGACGAATCCCTAGAGTTTCTTTATCCCGTACACCATATTTATCGATTATTTATCTGTGTTTACGCAGCTGACCAATATCTCAACCATTCTATAGACTATAGAGTATTTACAGCGTGTTTTCTCTCTGGCTGTAAAGATGTATCTTTACATCTTGGATCTACATGACATGATCTTTTTGTCCTCTACAGTTTTGTAGTAAACAGTTTGCCAAAAGCAGATTATGAATTTCAAGCACGGCTAGAAAATGAAACTACAAAGATGACCTTCTTTGTTCCAACCAGTGACGCTTTTGCTAAATTACCGATCAGTAAACAGACTGAACTGGATAACGACGCTGTCAAACTTACTGAGGTAAGAATTTGCCGACCATTTTACTGTTAGCAAAGCGAAGAAGCTACTTACTAACTAGTTGAGAACTTCCTATGGCAAAGTCTTTTGATTTTATACTTTTTTAATCAAGTTGCAAAGTTTTAGTAAGTAGTTAATTCTTTGCAAGACAACACAATTTTAGACTTTTCTAATTTGTGAGCATCTGCAGACGACAAATTAAAAATTGGTAGAAAACAATGCTGGTCACCAGCATTTTCTCCATTTCCCACAATGTTTTCCAAAGGCTTCTCTGTCAGGATCTCTAAATCTCGGATTGTATAGTAAACGGTTAACAGGGCTTGACTCGACGCTTATTAAATTGACATCCTATTATCGCTTAGTTCACCTCGCTTGTGTCGTATGAACTTAATGTTTTTGGCAGTAAATCAAAAGCGCCGGTTTTTTTTTTGTGAAATCTCTTAGATATGCCACATTTCGAAATGAAAGTCTGTTGACAAGCTAAATTACCTTGTCATGGAATCCTTTAAACAATCATATTTCCACGGAACCCCACCAGCAATTGCCACCTTTGTGTGAAAAGCATTAGTTGCCCTGTCATAAAATTCATATGAACGGGCGCCATCTTGCAAAAAGTCCTATGTACTTTGGCATAGAAACTTGCTAACGCTGTACAATGTTTTAGGCAACCACGTTAACTGTTTACCACATTATCCCGAGTTTTAACGACCCTGAAGAGAAAGGATTTTAAAAGATTGTGGGGGAAAGGAGAAAATACTGGTAACCAGCATTTCCTCCTTTCCCCCACAATGTTTTCTACCCTATCAAATACAGAAATAATCATTTGAGGTACACGTAATTTGTCGTGGCGTACCCGCTTCTCATTACAAAGCATTAAAATATCACCTAAAGCGCGAGAAATGTAGGGTAAGTACGCATAAATTATGTCATAATTCCCTCTGGTTCAATGGCGCGCGCTGTTTACCTTGGTAACTTGTGTGTGGGAACTACTGTTTCCGCCTTCAATTGAAGAGTTAGAAAATAACTATGAAATCGGTATTTTTCACTGGTCGTAACCATGAAATATCAAACCATAATCCACCATTATTTCACGATAGACTTCCGAAAAAAATAATAAATGAGATAAAACTGGTAAAATGTTGAAAAGGTTTAAATAACATCATCTGAACATTGAAACTATTGCATAAGATGGCAGCTTTCCAGATTGGAAGTACAAATTCAGCAGCAGACGTATTATAAATCTAATACCTCTCCGAAATTAAATTAAATCTCGACGATTTATGTTGGATAATGACGTAATCTAGTAGAATGTCAACGTGGTGTCGTAAATTGAGAACTCAAATGTCACTGTTGTGATGTTCTGAAATGTCTAGGACGCGCCAACCCGAGGCTGACTGTGAAAAAGAAACGAAGACTGTGTGTGTGTGTGTGTGTGTGTGTGTGTGTATATTTATACACACACACACACACACACACACACACACACACACACACCAGGTCATACGGTCTAGATACCGCAAATAAGCATCTGACTGCTTGTTTATTTCTTTACCAAACGACGGTATTAGTACACGACGAAATCGAAAACATTTGCAGATGACAAATTAACCGTAGTGCAAATGATGAATTCTGTCTTTCATAGGGTAGAAAACATTGTGGGAAAAGGAGAAAATGCTGGTTATCAGCATTTTCTCCTTTTCCCACGGTGTTTTCAAAAGCCTTCTTCTTCAGGGTCATTGAGAGTCGGGATTTTGTAGTAAAGTTTTAATGGATAGAGATACTTGCTTGATATCAGAATTGCTGTTTTGTTATTTTAAATGATATCATATTCATTTTTGCTTTGTTTGAGGTTTAGCTCTTTGCTACAAAATTTAAAAAAAAAGTCGTTCATATTGGAAGCATTTTCCATACGACAAGTTAAACATGATTCAAATGAATGGATTTGTTTCTGAAATTCTAGAAATAATGTGGCCTTACGGGTGAAACAGGTAACAAGCATTTTCTCGTTTTCCTCACCATGTCTTGAAACAGTCATGCTCTTTAAGGTGGTAAAAACAATGATTTTTGTAAACAGGAGTAGGATGAAAGCAGAACTTCCGTTAAAAAAGTGGAGCCTATTTATCTAGCCCCGACAAAGATATCAAAACCAAATCGACCGATTTGAACCTTTACCATACAATCCCGTGTTTTAACGACCCTGGAGAACAGAGTTAATGGTAACGTTATGGTAGCAAGCATTTTCTCAATTTCCCACAATGTTTTCTAGCAAATCAAAGTCATTCCATCATTTGATCCACAATTACATGGTTGTTTTACAAATGCTTCCAATATGGACAAGTCTACAGTTTGTCATCTGGTAGAATATTTAAAAAAAAATATTTTTCCTGTCAATGATTTCAGATGTTTCAAGATCATCTCATAATGTATGACGAGAGAGATGTGGACTCCTTTCAGGACGGGGAGACTTTTACAACGAGTGATGGGAAAATACTCAGTATACACAGAAATGATAAAGGTATGTACCTGGAAAAGTTAACAATAAGTGATGGAAAAATACTCAGTATCCACAGAAATGATAAAAGTATGTACTTCGAGAAGTTTACCAAAAGCAGTGGAAAAATACTCTGTATACATAGAGATGATAAAGGTATGTACTCTGAGACGATCACAAGTGATGGAAAATACTCAGTATACAGAGAAATGATAAAGAGATGTAGTTCGAGAAGTTTACAATAAGTGGTAGAAAATACTCAGTATACTTAGAAATGATAAAGGTATGTACCCTGTGACATTCACAATAAGTGGTAGAAAATACTCAGTATACATAGAAATGGGAAAGGTATGTACCCTGTGACTTTCGAAACAAGAGGTAATCAGTATACATAGAAGTGATAAAGGTATGTACTTCGAGACATTCAACACAAGTTGTAGAAAAATACTCAGTATACAGAGAAATGATAGAGTTTTGTACTCAAAGACTTTCGCAACAAGTGATGGAAAAACAACCCATATACATAGAAGTGGTAAAGGTATGTGCTCCGAGACATTCGCAACAAGTAATGGAATAATGCCCAATATGCATAGAAGTGGAAGAGGTTTGTAATCAGACACGTTCGCAATAAGTGATGAAAAAATACTGAGTATACATAGAAATGATTAAGGTATGTTCGCCGAGACGTTCACAACAAGTGATGAAAAAATACTCAGTATACATAGAAATGATAAAGGTATGTACGCCGAGACGTTCTCAACAAGTGATTGGAAAATTCTTAGTATACATGAACATAGAAGTACGCCGAGACGTTCGCAACAAGTGACAGAAAAATACTCAGTATACATAGAAGTGATATATATAGGATCTGACATGAGTTGTGCGTTTGGGACAAAATTTTATTCAACGAGTCTAGGGAAAATGCTATTTAGCGAGACTTTGGCGAGCTGAGTAACATTTTTTCTTGACGAGTTTAATAAAATTTTTATCTCAAACGCCAACGAACGTCATGTTCTTTTTATTACATAATAATATTTCACAATTTATAGATCAGAAGATGCAAAACCATCTCTAGATGCACACGCGGTAATATCCATAACATCTCATTCACTTCTACGAAATACGTACAAAATAAAATAAAAAATGACGTCACACAGTTGTGGTATCAAACATGTATAAGATAAGAAAATTCGTGATGGATATATTACACTGAAAACAAAGGAGGTTATGTGATAAAAAGTTATGTACGTCGAGAAGTTCGCAACATATGACGGAAAAATAATCAGTATACATAGAAGTGATAAAGGTTTGTACTCCGAAACGTTCTCAAGAAATGGTGGAAAAATAATCAGTAAATACAGATATAACAGAGGTATATACTCATAGATGTTCACAACAAGTGATGATAAAATACTCATTGTACACAGAAATTACACCATATATGCGATCTTAACTCTGTATCAAACAAATGGCTTGTTTTAAATAAAGAGGAGAATGGCTTTGTAAACATTTGGGAAAGAAGAGATTTTTTTCCAGCATTATCTCCCTTTCCCAAAATGTTTTCTGTCGTTTTAAAAACAGTTTATAATATCTTTATCCTTGACGAATTTGTTTTGTGCAAACACTGTCTATAAAGATGGTTCTAAAATGTCATTGTTTAGTAAAGAATTACTGGTTAAGAGAAAGGAATAATCAGAAATGCTTGAGGATTTGTACATGAATAGTAATAAAGATATGCTTGCAAAAATGCTGATTACAAGATTTTTTTTTTTCAATTACCTCATTGTTTCTTAATATGGTCTACAGCAAGACTCAAGCGTTTGAAAAGGAGAAATTTTGTATAACAAGCAAATTCCAATTATTTTTATCAAAAACATCAATTTTGACGTCTGCAAATGTTTCAACATGGATGCGTCTGAAAGTTTACTGTTTGGTAAAGAGTTAACTAGTCTTTAATTCTGACTTTAGCTGTGTATGTGGAGGGTGGAGGTATAAAAGCTGAGATCACAACACCCGATATTGGTTGTACTAACGGAGTCATCCATCTGATTAGTAACGTGCTCTTCCAGCGAGACTTTACCATCTGGGACGTGATACAAGAAAATACTCAATTAAGGTACAACTTATTTGGAAGTACTCAATTTATGCACTCACAAGGAAATACTCAATTGCAGTTTTACGTACAATGATATACTCAACTAAGATATTTCTTACAAGGAAATACTCAATTTGTGTTTTACTTACAAGGTACTACTTACGAGGAAATACTCGATTAAAATACTACTTACAAAGGAACATAACTGCCGAGTTATTGTTCACAGAGGAAATACCCAGTGAAGGTATCACATTGAAGAAAATGCCCATTTTAGGCGTTACAATGCCTTACCGAGTGAAACTTTTGCCATAATGCTTTGAAGAGTTACCTGTTGAAAGACGAAAAATGTCGGATGCAGGGAGCAGTGTTCTAATCATATCCTATAATCTTGGTCAAACAGAAAAGAGTCATTACTTTGTTACGTGCTGGCCATTTTGTCTGATCCTCTTATCTTACTCAGAGTAAATTTTCCTGAGCTCAATTTTTTGACGGTTTTAGTAAGTTAGACAGAATTTATATACGAGTAGTTTTATGTTGAATGTCATTTAATTGCAATACAACGTTGTGCAAAAAAAAACTGAAATGAAATAAATTTGTAATGTACTCGTACAAGAGCCCTGTTTGTATAAAGTGCATGTATAAGTAACTCATTACCTCCAAAAACATTTGCTAATGACTAATTTGAAAACGCTCGTGTAAAATACGGGTAATATACTTGAATTCTGGTTTGATATACAGATACAGTTAAAAGCATTGTGACAAATTAGGAAATCGCAGATTAGGAGCAACTTCTGTCTGCCAGATTTTTTCAACCATATTGCTGAAACACAAAACTGTCGTCTGAAAAACTTAATGAGTTAATTATTATATGTCTGTCTTTCTTTCACAAAGAGAAATGCAGAAATACCTACTATCGGCGCCAGATCTTATAGCTCAGCTTAACTCTGTTGCCAGTGGACCACTAACTGTGTTCTTAATCAGCGATGCTGCGTACAATAATTTACCCAACGACACGATAAATCATCTCACTTATAATAAGGACTTACTAAAACAGGTAAAATGTTGGATTTGGTTTTGTTTGACGCCTCTTTGCAACAGTACTTCAATTATATTAGGGTGGCAGTTAACCCTAAGTATTTCTGCTAATTTCCTTTCAGTAGTATACAAAGCAACACTGCACAAGCTATCTCACATAGACCTAGTTGAAACAATGTGGGTTGATTGTCTAGGGATAAATCTATGGCGATGACTTTCATTGAGGCTTCAAACGAGATAAATGATCAATTATACACAACATCGTCATTGTAATATCAACAGTGTCAAAAATTTTACAAAACAGTGCACATGCTTATTTCTAATAAATGATAAATGTAAAAAGTAGGTATCGCCATGACTTTTTTGTAAAGTCTTGCAATTTGTATTCAAGCAACACAAAGCTCTATCTCCAGTTTATATTCAAGCCACACTAGGTCGTATCTCCAGTTTATACTGGCGGATAGTTCTGTAGGGATACACCGTCGGCCTGTAACATCAAAGTTTCGGTTTCAAATCCAGTGATGAGCCGGTAAATCTTTTGATTTTCCCACACTCTGGCGCGAGTACTGATTAAGGTTTCAAGAAAGTGGTGATAACTTGTGTCACAATCGATGCAAAATAGATAGGTTTACAGTTTCCATCTCAAGCTATACAATGCTTTGTCTCTATATTGCAGGCTATACAAGGCTCTGTCTCCAGTTCATATTACAGGCTAAACAAGGCTATACCCAAAGTTCTTATTGTAGGCTCTACCCCCAGTTCATAATGCAGGCTACACAATGCTCAAACTCAAGTTTATATTGCAGGCTGTACAAGACTGTATATCCATTTAATAATACTGGCAATACAA
Source organism: Hippopus hippopus (assembly GCA_946811185.2). NCBI lineage: Eukaryota > Metazoa > Mollusca > Bivalvia > Cardiida > Cardiidae > Hippopus > Hippopus hippopus. The sequence goes on from OX328105.1 coordinate 8,155,135, forward strand.
GGCTCTAATTCTAGTAAATTGTGGGTTATATAAGGCTCTTTCTCCAGTTAGTATTGCAGGCTGCACAAAACTTTATCTAAATTTAGGTTATAGGCTATACAAGGGTCTATCTCCGATTAATAATGTAGGGTATACAAGACTGTATCTCAAGTTTACCTTGAAAGCAATACAAGGCTCTATTTCCGTTTAACATTGCAGGCTATACAAGGCTATATCTCTAGTTAATATTTTAGGCTTTACAAGGCTCTTTCTCAATTCTACATTGCAGGCTATACAAGGCTTTATCTCAGGTTTATCTTGTAGTCTATGCAAGGCTCGATCTCAAGTAATTTTCACAGGCAATACAAGGCTTTATCTCCACTTAATATTGTAGGCTATACAAGGCTGTATCTTCACTTCATATTGCAGGCTATATCTATGGATTATCTTTCAGGCTTTACAAGGCTCTTTCTCCCACGATAGAATACTCAGCACCAATCAGATAACGACTGACACTGATATTTTCACGCATTTTTAGCAAAACGTTTTTCCAACAATGTGGAAGTAAAAGATGTTTTAATGAAACGTAATTCTTTACTAGACGATAAATGTTTAAACCCGTCCACAATGAAAGTGTAAGTGATTGTATTTATCTTTGAAAAGGCAAAAAAAAATAATGTGTGAAAAGAAGAAATTGCTGGTTACCAGCATTTCCTTCTTTTCTCACAAATGTTTTTTAAAGTCTCCTTCAGGGTAGCTATCACACATGATCATCATATAAAGGTGAAATATTAAATTCTTTTCCAGGCTATACAAGGCTCTATATCTCTCGGTAGAATACTAAGTACTTCACAAATAACGACTGACATGGATGTGTCCACGCTGTCTGGCCAAATGATTACCTTATATCATACAAATCAAGGTAAAGTTTTTCACCCTGAAAGTAAAGGTGACGACGTGATAAATATGAAGAAGATAAAAGATGCTGAAAAGAGTGATGATGATGATGATGATGATGATGATACTGATGATGATGATGATGATGATGATATCGAACTTTATGATCTTGTTATTGGTGGTGGTGCTGTCGTAATAACGATTATGATATCGATTATGTTGATCACATTGGCACTGATTGTGGTAATGATATGATATGCATTGAAAGTATTTGAACATTTCAATTCAGCATCTATTTGCGTGCCTTGCCGGGTAGCTCAGTGGTTAGCGTATCTGACTCGTTACCTAGTGGTTGCGACTTGCAGTATGTGGGTGTTCATGATTAAATTGAAATTTGATTTATGGAGCAATTTCAGGGTTTAGAGGTACATGTAAGACGTTAAGACGTTTTTGGTTTCTCTAGGTGACCACCTAGAGACAGGGCTGAATGTGTTTATAATTCTGTAAGCCCTTTGGACTTGTCAATTTCTAGTGCATCCACACATTAAGTGCAATTCGATGAAGTTTTTCACAGTTATGCTTTGTTATCTCCTTGCCCAACAGTTTCTATACTATCGTATTTCACATTTCTCAACAGGTGTATATATAATAGGCAGTCGAATTAGAGCAAACGTTGTGATAAAAGATATCTGGTGCTCCAATGGTATTCTACATATTACTGACAATATATTACATCTACCGACAAGAAATATAGTGGACGAAATGAGAGTCCAGCCCTCACTTAGGTATATATAATCTTACACTTGTTTGTTGTTTATAAATATACTGTATGTTTAAATGATTGTTTTCATCAATACTTCAACTGTAAGGTATTTGAATTGAAAATGGATGGAGATTTTGATGTAATCTACCTAAAAGTAATGAGATATTAATATAGAAAATATAGATCTACATTTATGTGTAATCTATTTTCTTTAATGAAGTATTTCATTTTGAAATTTTTGATCTACATTAGTGTGAAATTTAGTTTAATTTAATGAGGTGCTAATATTGAAATTATAACCCAACATTTATATGTGATCTACGACAGGGATTTACGTTGAATACATGGATCTACATTAATTTGTAATCTGTGTAAATCTAATGAATTGTTTTCCTTCAAAATATAGATCTTCATATATGTGTAATATATGTAAGTTTAATGAGATAATTACGTTCTAATTATGGATCTACATTTACATTTAATCTACGTAAGTTTTAAGCGGTATTTACATTGAAAATATGGATGTTCATTTATATGATACTTACTTAAATTTGATAAGGTATTTACACTGAAAATATTGATCTTGATTTATGTTTATCCACCTAACAGTCGAATAAAGTATATACATTGAAAATGTTGATCTACCTTTGTAGGCAATTTAACTTATTCAATAAGGTGTTTGAAAAAAATAAATCTACATTTATATTTAATCTGCCTTGACTTACTGAGGTATTCACTTTGAAATATGCACCCACATTTATGTTTAATCTACATAACTTACCTGAGGTATTATCATTGAAAATGTGCTCCATATGTAATCTACCTAAATTTAATGAGAAACATGTATTCACATTGAAACTATTTTTCTACATTTGTATGTAATCTTCCTTAATTTGATAAGGTGTTATACGTTGAGACACATTTCCAAATTTATTTGAACCTTTCTCTGTGAAAAGAGAGCTTAATGCATCCGCAAAAAGTACCGATTCAGGTCAGCCTGCGCAAGCTGACTTGAGTCGAAACTTTTTGCTATTGGTCAATTTTCTCCATGTCAAAAGACCAGTGTAAGCCTACCACATGATTCAGTTGGTTTTCATACAAATTGGACTTTGTAGATCTACAATTCCGTGATGACTTGCTTGGTATTATGCGTCAAGGTGATGTATTAAATTCCCTTTTGCGAAAGCATGGCTCATTTATATTAAATAGTCTTTTGATAACTTGACTAGAGTCAATCTTATTACCTAATTATACGACACATGATAATTTCATTATGTTTTCCACAGTGTTATGGCAGGTATCATGCAAGCGTTCGGTGATTTATCCCGACAGTTACGCGACATGTCCAGAATGTTTACAATGTTTGTGCCTAACGACGACGCCTTTACCTACATGCCGACACACAGGGCGAAAAAACTGAGCGTTACAAACGGATTGCTGTATAACGTTAGTATTTTCCAGCTAGCTAGTAGTATTTGGTTCCTTTAATCTTTTACCAGACGACAAAATTTCAGCCTGTCAAAATTGAAAGCTTTTGCAGGCGACAATTTTATCAATGTGGCTCAAATGGTGCAATTGTTCTTTGATAGGGTAGAAAACATTGTGGGAAAAGCAGAAAATGTTGGTATTCATCATTTTCTCCTTTTCCGAGTATGTTTTCAAAAGGCTTCTTTCCCAGAGTCGTTAAAATTCGGTATTGTGCGCTAAAGGGTTAATCTTTATAATACAACGAAATTCTAGGCTTGTGCAAATTGAAAGCATTTGCAGACGACAAATTTTATGTGACTCAATGATGGAATTTATCCTTGAAAGGATGGTAAAGGAGAAAATGCTGGATATCAAAACTCCTTCTTCCTAGGGGTCGATAAAACGCGGGATCGTTGTAGTAAGGGGTGAAAGCGTTGTACCCGACATATGTTGCTTTAGAAAAAGGGTAGATTCATATCAGACTGCATTGTACATGTGTTATTGCCGGTTGCGATTTCAATAGCTTTGTAAAGTAAGACTGATCAACAACATGAATTAAGTTCTAATTGATGAGTAAACGTAAAAACATCGCGACAAAAGAGAAAATGTTTGATACGAGCAATGTCGCCGTTTTGAATGTTTTCAAAAGTGGAATAAATAACTATTCGCAAAGCGATTCAAGTCGGTCTTGGCAGCCTTAAGGTTTATATTTAAGTTGAATTAGTAAATTAGTGCCCGACCGGGAAGCTCAGTGCTTTGCGTTTCGGACTTGCGACCTGGTGACTGTGAGCTCAGTACCCGTTTGAGGCAAACCTTCTATCCGGAAATTTTTCGCCTCTTACCTCTGATGCATGTGAGAAAATAATCAGTGACTTGGAAAGAAAGTTGTGTCAGTACTGGTGTGAGAATGCCAGAAAACACATGCGTAGGTGCACTGACCGCCGTGATATGACCTAAGCTTTTAAAACGGCGTTAAACTACAATTCAATCAATCAATCAATCGTAAATTAGTTAATTTTTTTTTTCTATTTTATCCTTTTACCATATAACAAAATTTTCGACCCGTCTAAACCAGTATTTTGTCAATTTCCCACAATGTTTTCCAAAGCCTTCTTACCCCACAGAGGCTGATGCTCTACCTCTTCAGCACCATCTGTAAAAGTTGAATTAGGTGTGGTTTGAAAGTTGACTCTATACCAAACGACAAAGTTTTCGACTACACCAAAATTGAAAGCATTTGCAGATGACAGATTAAATGCGGCTCAAATGATGATTTCTGTCTTTGGTAGGGTGGAAAACATTGCAGAAAAAGGAGAAATTGTTGGTTATCAGCATTTTCCCCCTTTTTCCCACAATGTTTTCAAAAGCTTTCTATATCAGGGTCGTTAAAACTCGGGATTGTGTGGTAACAAGTTACTACCAAGAAAGAAAGGTCGTTGATATTGACATGTCTAACCTTGTTCATTTCCGTTTGACATATAACACGTGAGACAGTGTTATAGCATGTAGTTCACGATGATACTAGTTTACGAGCTAATTCGTGCACCATGATACGACTTTACGAGATAATGCGTGCACATCTCGGCCTCCCAGTGTTGCACCAGCCCTTTTCCACTTCTTAGTGTTTCAGTATATAATCCTTTACCAGACAACAAAATTGCAAACTTGAAAAATTTGAAATCGTTTACAGACGACTATCTAAATGTGGCTAAAATGACAGAATTTCTCTTTGATTGGATAGAAAATATTGTGGAAAAGGAGAAAATGCTGGTTACCAGCATTTTCTCCTTTTCTCACAAAGTTTTCAAGGCTTTTTTCTCAATGTCGTAAAAATTCGGAATTTGGATTGTGTGATAAAGGGATAACGCTTTACAAGACGATGAAATAAAAAAAAAACGTGGCCAAGTTTAAGGCATTTTACAGTCGACCTTTTATTGAAAAATCCGGCTTAAATTTTGAAGGAGTGGAAAACATCATAGGAAAAGGAGAAAATGCCAGTCACTAACATTTTCTCCTGTTATCACGAAGTTTTTAAAAGATTTCTTTCTCTGGGTCGTCAAAAATTGTATTTTGTTTTAAAGGGACAAACCACATCATTGTTCAATTGTGAGATATAAATTCTGCAAACTTTCATCACTCGATCTCTGTCTGTATACTTCCTGGATAGAACCATACCAGGACACACTTTAACATACGACACAATTTTAGATTGGACCAAATTGAAACCATTTGCAGGCCACAAAATAGATGTGGCTTTAAATAAGATCTCTGCATTTGATAGGGTAGAAAACATTGTGTGAAAAGGAGAAAATGTTGGTTACCAGCATTTCCTCCTTTTTCCACAGTGTTTTCAAACGCCTTCGCTTTCATGGTCGTTAAAGTTTGGGACTGTGTGGTTAAGTGTTAAATAAGATTTTTCCAGGTGCGAGTATTGCCAGCGTACTTATTTGTCAATATAAACAATTAAATAAATACCGTTTTAACGCACACCATTTCGTCAAAAGGTGATATTGCTACAAATGAGCGGCAAATTATCCATTTCTTACGCTAATTTCTTAATTTATTTTGATGACTAAATTTTGCCTCGCAAGTCTTTGAAATTTAGTGACTCAAAAATTTCCTAATGCGGTTATTGTTAGACTACTCCGTGTAAAAGACAATAAAGCCAATTCGGTCTTTGATAATGAAATAAAACCCGTACAAAGATGGAGCATGTACTCTTGTTTGGTGAAATTTTGGGCCGTATTGAACAAGTTTTTTTTTTTTTCTTAAATTTAATTATGATTCTAACCTGTCAGACAAGAAATTGGCTGGGCAAATGTTTTCAAATTAGACAAGTTGATATGGTAGATCATGGCGATGCATTAAACCTCTTTACGCCAAAGCACGGTTTATTTTGATTGTTATCCTTCCCACTCCAGGTGCTGACTGCCCATATCACTGAAGATGTGGCTTCTTATATCGAGGTTTATGGGAACTACACTGTGTTCAAGTCCCTGAAAGGATTGGGTTTGTTTCTCGTCAAATCTGAAGACAAAGGTAACTTACTTACTGGCCATTGATTTATGAATCTTGTTTGAATGTTTTTTTTTCACTCCGCTTTTAGAATCATTTCAGTCTAATCACGTCGATAAACCACTCTTATGCTTATAATTATGTCCCTCTTGGGAGCTATCAATGCTAAGCTGGAATATAGTAGTGGCTTTCCAAAGGACACCTCGTATGATAAGCGCCGCCGATAGAAGTCGAACTAGGATTTCATAATTACAAATCTAGAGTACGTCGTATCAATGGTGGTACTATTATGAAAATCTTACAGTAAAATTTCTGACCTTTTGCGGACAAGGTAGATCAAGATCAGACTGCACAGAACGTGCGGTCTTATCTTGGATCTACGCTGTCCTATAAAAAGATATTTTTCACCAAAAAAATAAGTTTGAAATAACATTATTCGGATTTTTACTATCTGATTGAAAATTTTATTTAATTTATTTAGCAGGATAAGAGCAAACTCCTTACCAAGCGACAAAATTTTAGACGAGTCCAAATTGAAAGTATTTGCAGACGACAAAATAAATGTGACCTTAAACTGATTGAAATGTGTTCTGAGAACGATAGAAAACATTGTGGGAAAAGGAGAAAATGCTGGTTACCAGCATTTTCTCCTTTTCCCACAATGTTTTCCAAACGCTTCTTTCTCAGGGTCGTTAAAACTCGGGATTGTGTGGTAAAGGGTTAAGCCATATTTACTTTATGATGTTTCACGATAAGTAAAAATCGTACGACCTGTCTGGGCGTAAAATTTTTACAAGTGTGCTGTATGATTGATAAAAAGCATGTGAAACAAGCAGCTCTATCGTACAACAAAAATGAGTTCATGACCGTTGATAAACGTACCCCTAGACATCGCCTTATTAACCGAGCAGCGGGGACCTGATAGTATTAGTTTAAACAAATTTGATCCATGCTTTGGCAAAAAGGTCTTAATGCATTCCCGTGATCCACGATACCAATCAAGCCATCGCATACTTATGGATACATAATAGCCACTTTTTTAATAACCTACTTAGTCATGAGGTAAACTGGTCCTTGGACATACAAAAAAACTAACCAATAGCGCAGGCTGACCTGGGTCGATACTTTTTGCAGATGCATTAAGCCTCCTTTTCACAGAGCATGGCTTTTACATCGATTGAGAAACAAGTTCTGGCAACTTATACTCATCTCTCTCGATTCTGCTTCCTGGAAACTACACCGGTACTAGGGCCGAATGTGTGGGCCAATGGACTGTCCCAAAGTTGATACCCGCTTCTGGTATCGGACTCGGGATCGTATGGTTACGAGGCCGACACTCTACCTCACAACGGCGGGGGCCCGAAAAAGTATAAAGTTATTTCTCAATATCATCGCTAAATACTGCCCCACAGATCTGCTTTTCAGAATTATGAGTCCTTTGACTTTCTTTCACAGCCTATGCGGTCAGTAACAACGTGAAAGGTGAAGTGGTCAGCCCTAATATACGTTGTACAAACGGTATGATACATGTCGTGGACACCTTACTGGACTTTCCCTACCAGACAGTGGCCGAAACAATGGAGGAGGTGCCAGAACTGAGGTATATAATTTATCATTCCTTTACAAAATGGTCACGTGTTTGTTACCAGCATTTTCTCCTTTTCCAAAAATGTTTTCTACCGTTTCAAAGATGAACTGCACCGTTTGAGCCAAATATAATTTTTCTTTAGTGAATTCTTTTTAAATTTGACGAATGTGAATATTTTCTTGATCGTATGTCCATAATAATTATGAATGTCAGGAGAGTGTGACGCGCAAATATACCCGTTGTTGTTTTACGATCCCTCTTCTGTCGTCTGCTCAAAACATTGTGAAAAAAGGATTAATTGCTTGTTACAAGAGAGAGATCAGAACAAACTGCAATTCCAAGTGTGATTCTGTCTAAATGATGCTAAGCAGTATAATGACAATGTGCATGTAGAGCAAAGATCAGACAATATATTTTGTGCATACTGATCTTGATCTACACTGTCTGCAAAATTAACTTAAATTGTGCTTAGCACAGATAGGGTAACGCGAAGAATAAAATAGTACTTCTTTTACAAAAAAGTAAAATGTAGTTGACCCCAATTCAGGTTGATTGTCCTCCCATTTTCCAAGAATTATTTCAAAGTCGTGATCTGCAAGTTTGTTTACTGGACGACAAAATTTTAGCCTTGTCCAAATTGAAAGCATTTGCAGACGACAATTTCAGTGTGGCTCAAATGGTGCAATTTTTCTTTGATAGGGTAGACAACATTGCGGGAAAACGAAAAAATGCTGGTTACCAACATTTTCTCCTTTTCCTGCAATGTTTTCAAAAGCCCTCTACACCAGGGTCGTTGAAAGCCGACAGTGTTATAAAGGGTTAATAAAATTTTAAAATGGCTGAGGCGTGGGACGAAGATTTCTTTTTTTTATGTCTGCGCTTGGAGAACAGGCTAAATAGATCTAGACTGGTTCTTTTAAACATTTTTTTTCTACAGGATGATGACGATAAAAAACTGTCAATAGGGTCACAGACAACCTTACTGTACTATTTTTAGCCCTAAGCCAGACTATCTCCTGTTTTGACTATCCTGTCGAAGAAATCGTTTTACAACATCGTGTGGAAAGGAAAAAATGCTGGTTACCAGCATTTTCTTCTTTTTCCCCGCAACGTTTTCTACCCCTTCAGTGATGAATCCGATCAATCGAGCTTCTTTTCATTTTTCGTCTGCAAATGCTCTCAGTTTTGGCATGTCAACAGTTTTATGTTCTGATAAAGAATTAAATAAGTTAAACGCCCATAAAATTGAAAATTGAGCAATATGGCTATCAGATACATGTATATCGCAAGCAGAGGACTTTTTCTGTCGTTTAGGAGACCATTTTGAAACAACGAGACAAAAGTAGAAATTTCCTAATATGAAGTGAAGATTTAAGGAATATCGGATTCATCCACTTTCACTTTATTGCCAAATTATGTTCGTCATTTAACTCTTCATAAAACAATCCTATGCTGAAGAATCAAGCTTTTGGAAACATTGTAGGAAAAGGAGAAAATGCTAGTAACCAGTATTTTCTCCTTTTCCCACAATTTTTTCCACCCATTTACAGACAAATTTCATTATTTTAGGAACATCTGCATTGTCGTCCTGCAGACTCTTTGAATTTTGACAATTTTAGATTTTTGTCGTTTGGTAAAGGTTTTTGAAGATGCCTACATAGCAAGCCTTTTTTTTGTACAAATACAATCTTCTCAAGCCTCTACAGTTGACGGATTTGGAAAAACACTGTAGCAAAAGGAGCAATCGCTTCAAATGTGAAACTGCTCTTTTTTTCCAAAAGTGTTCATACTTTTCAAGTTCGTTCCTCCAAATGTTTTATCTTTCTTGTAATTTGTTATCGTCCTTGTAGGTCAAAAGTCTACATAATGATAGAAAAGTAGCCCGGCCGGATAGCTCAGTGGTTAGCGTATTGGACTCGTGACCTGGTGGTTATGAGCTCGATACCCGGTTGAGGCAAACCTTCTTTCTGTCGATTTTTCGTCTCTCACCTCTGATACATGTCAGAAAGTAGTCAGTGACTTGGAAAGAAAGTTGTGTCAGTACTGGTGTGAAAAAGCCAGGAAACACATGCGTAGGTGCACTGACCGCCGTGACATGACCTAAGCTGTTAAAACGGCATTAAACTCCAATTCAATCAAACAATCAATCAATCAATTAATAGAAAAGTAACTGAGATATACATAAACTTAAAAACGAGTTCAATTTCCCACGGAGAATATCCCAAATACAATTAGCTACCAAATGACAAAAGCCACTTTAAATGTTAGCTAAAGTTGAATTGAGTGTAGCTGAGTTTAAACAGATTGATTGCATGGTGTTTTACGCCGTTTTCAACATTATTTCAGTTATATCGCGAAGGCCAGTGCACTAATTAATGCTTTTCTGGAGTTTCTGTTACCGGTACTTCGCACAATATTCTTCCCAAGCCACCGGCTGCTTTCCCACTTAGCCATAGTCGAAGCAACGACCAGTGGTGAGAGAGGAATGAATCTTGTCGCAATGACTATCGTCAGTCCTCGGAAAGAAATTAGCCAAGCTGGGGATTCGAACAAGTGACCCATTGTTCTCAAGTCCTGTGCGCTACCGACTGCGCTACCGCGGTTCAGGTTTAAACAGATATTGTGTTAAATTACAGACACTTCGGCTCCATACTACGTCAAGTTGATGAATTTTACTCTTGGTCCTCGATGCACGATATACAGCAGACATTATTTGTACCGAGTGGGACATTTTTATCTAAACTGTCTGAGAGTCACAAAACCTTTATCATGACCGAGCCTGGACTAATTAGAAAGGTAAGAGATTTTTAAAGATTTTCTTATGACCTGTAGATGAAAAAAGAATGCATAGTTTAAAGTTTAAACTGCTAAATAGATAAAACGGACACATTTAGGTTGTACAATGAAATCAAAGTACTGAAAGTACTGACATACTGGCGAATGTAGAATAAGCGGCCTTGGTAAAGATAAACTTTCCATTTCTTTTTTCACTTTCTTATCAGTTGGACGCACCCTTAGCTAGAAGAGACCTTCAACATTATATTAGATTTCAACAACCGCGAAAAACACGAGGATGAAAAAGGTTGCGTTTGGATAAGTAATGATGGGCCTGATTTGCATAGGTCACTGACTTAATTTACATAAGCAAAAATTTTGTAAAATATCGATGACGTCTTGTTCAGTCTATAAACTTATAAGTAAACATCTTTCAAATTGGAGTGGTACAAATTTTGTAGTTCATTGTTCGATACGGCAGAAAAACGATTTCTATTAGGAAAAAAATCTTCGGGGCAGTATTTGATAACTGTGTGTGTGTGTGTGTGTGGTTTTTTTTGTTTGCATTTGGATTTTGGTCACTCTGAATAGCAATATGGCCCGCAACACGCGAAAAGGGGCATTCGGACATTTGCGTAAAGTGTAGTCTCGGATCAGTCTGCGCAGTCCGCGCAGGCTAATCCGAAACGACACTTTCCGTTTTTATGTAATTTTCTGTTTTGCGTAAGTCTACTGTATCACAAAATCTAATGTAGTCGTAAAGTGCCGTCTCGGATTAGCCTGCGCGGACTGCGCAGGCTGATCCGAGACGACACTTTATGCAAATGTCCGAAAGTCCCTTTTCGCGTGTTGCAAGCCGTATAATAGCAACCTTATGATCGCTAGTCTAAAGAGTATTGCGGTTTTAAAGTTCCTTGGCCAGAAAGAATCTCACCGATTCGGACCGCCTACGTCCTGTGCAGTATGATCTTGAACTACTTAAAGAGTCTTTCACTACTATAGTTGCCTCTGCTGCCAGTGCAGATCACGATCAGACTGCACAACACGTACAGTCTGACTTTTTATCTTTACCATCCGCTCTACTGAATCAATACTCATGAAAGGCAGCCAGGAAATGGCAATTATCTGGGCCTTATTCTAGAACGAAAATGTTCATTAAGTTTATTCGGGTAAAGAGTTAACCGTTAGGCACTGCTAGGCGCGACTCACTGACCTTTCGCTGACATTGTAGATCAAGATCAGACTGCGCAGAATTTCTGATCTTGGATCTACACTGTCCGATAAGGAGATATTTTTCCCCAAAAATGCCTTTGAGATAGTAAAGTTTGGGGTTTTACTACCGCCTTAAAAGTTTCATTTCACTTATTTAGCAGAATAAAGATTAAGAAAGTTACCGATCAAATACAATGACAGTGCTCGGGCTCTAAATGCAGTGATAAACTGAGGTCTTCAAAAGAAATGCTTCATTTTCACCTGATGGTCATAATACCCCGACACTTTGCATTGGCTTATCTGGCCTTAACACAACGAAGCTGCTCACACATTGGACGGAAGAGTTTGGCGATTAAAAAGTTACAAGAAATATCTTAAGAAAAAATACGCGGCGTAAATTTGCCTGCAAATAGTTCTGCAGGCACCCGCAGAATAAACATGTCCTCATTTTTGACCAGTCGAAAATTACTATTTATTCATTCGAATGTAACGCCAAGAAAGTAGGTCCAAAGCCGGCGCATTCAGCTACGCCAAAAAAAAAAGTACGATTTAGACATCATGTTCTTTGAAGTTCGACTCCGTGCATGGTGGTGAGGTACAGCGTCGGCCTCGAAACCATAAGGTCCCGAGTTCGATACCAGGGAGCTGGTGTCGACTTTGGGATTTGCCCACACATCCTGCGCGAGTACTGGAGTAGTTTTCAGCAAAGAGAATCGAGAGAGAGATTACTATAAGTTGCAAGGACTTGTTTCTCAATCAGTGTATAATAAATTTTTTTAACTACATGTAACTAAATTCGACTAGAATACGGCTGAAAAAAAAAACTATATATTTCCAGCAATTTTTTGCTATAAGGCAGCTTTGAAGTTGGAAAAAAATGAAGATTCAGAAAAGAATTCTTCGAACTTTATTTTCAGATTTACGAATCCCATTTTCTGCCAGGGGTGTCTTTGTCTCAACAATATTTGGACGAAGCCTTTTCTTCGAGTCGCGTGTTTCTAACAGAGAACCGGTACAATGTGACATTTACCTTAATGGATAGAGATTTAACTGATAAGACAGGTACGGTGCTATTGTCACATTACAGTAGGGAAAGCTCAGAATCCCATTCTTTTTAACCCTCTACCATACCTTTTTCCACTATGTTTTCTATCCTTTCCTGAACAAATTTCAGCTTTTTGATTCACATTTATTTTATATACTGTAAATGCTTTCAATTTGGACTGGCCAAAGATTTTGTCATTTGGTAGACAGTAAAAGACTTTCAAACAAATAACATTATAGTTAACCAATCTGAAAACTACGGAACCCCTAAAGTGACATGCTCGACTTTTTTTTAATATGCAAATTTCTCAAGTTATTTCGTTTTTACGAAATAATATTTCGTATTTACGAAATAATATTTCGTTTTTACGAAATAATATTTCGTTTTTACGAAATATTATTTCGTATATACGAAATAATATTTCGTTTTTACGAAATATTATTTCGTAATTACGAAATAATTATTTCGATAAAACGAAATAGTATTTCGTAAAAACGAAATAATTATTTCGTAAATACGAAATAATCTGATAATTTGAAATACAGGCATCCTCGGTTCGACTCGGGGTCGAGGCACTTGGACTGCCTTGCGATAGGGCTGCATTGTAGGGTTGATTTACAGGCTCTCACATCATAGGCTATAGATTTGAATTCCGAGTTGAGCTGTCTTATTCCTGAATTGCCTACACCATGTTCGAATTTGGATTCTGTTTCAAGGGAGCTATCATCTAGAGTCATTGACCTAAGTTGTGCTTTTCCAGAATCGATGTCAAATAAATAAGCTTAATATCGGTACATTAGACAAAAGGGGACAAGCATAAGTAATATGACTGGTAAACTCAAATGTATTCATTCAGTCGGTCAATCAGAAAGTCAGTCAGTCAGTCCCTCGTCTATCTGTCCGTCTGTTATTTCTTCTGTTTATGAATTGTGTACGCACAATTGTCATTGATAATTAAAAGTAAGTTACAATATTCAGTTTGTTTGGAGCACGGTTGAGGATCCGATTCCCAGCCGAGTCATTTTTCAGATTTAATATTTAGAATTTATGGCTCTCTTTCTTATCACTGGGGTGCAGGAATCACAACAGGCTCTTAATTGTGAAGGTGGGGGACTTGTAGAGTACGGAAGTGGTTGATAGATTGATAACAGGCTAAATAATTATCAATCATAATGACGAATAGCACTAATTTATGTATTCTTAGGTTTCACCAGTAGCCGGATGCGGCTCTGATGTGCCTTGCCGAAGAACTGACGCTCAAACAGCCCCGCCAGTGGGATTCTAACCCAGAACCTCTTTGTTATAAATATGGTGCCTTGACCTCCGTATATAAGAGGACTCGTAATGTTCAGGCATCCACAAATGCGTCTTAAAGATGGACAAATCAGCGTCGATGTATTTTCGAGTAGATATGCAGCTTGTTGACTTTCATTCCTTTTGTATAGAATATAGTGCACACCAAAGCATTGCTATTTCGAGAGCTTTTACCGCTTCTTTAGCCGGGTGGTTAGGCTGTCCTACTTGAGAATGGGAGGTAGCGGGGTCGATCCCCTGCAAATCCATTTTTAAGACTAATGAAATGGTAATAATAGCGCGTTCCTTATTCCTTTCCTTCTTTGCACTTGGAAAGACGGGAATACATTACGACTGTCGCTTAAGTATCAGGGTAAGAGATTTGTAGAGTGATGATTAAGAGAGAGAGAGAGACAAGAGACAGAGAGACAGAGACAGACAGACAGACAGACAGACAGAGAGCTAAGGTAATATCACGGTGGTTAGCGATGCAACCATGTGTTTCCTGGCTTTCTCACACCAGTACTGACAGAACTTTCTTTTCAAAGCTAAGAGAGGGAGACCAGCCTCTTTAGAAACCGCCTCGGAGGTGGAGAACAGCGAGGGGTAACGTTAGTGTTTTCGTGCTCATACAAACAAATTCTAATATGGTAGTAATGGAATTCCTTCCTTGGTACTCAGGGTCTCTAGGACAGCACAACGACTGCCTCACCAGTGTTAGGATTATGGGACTTTTCAAGTGCTAGCTGGTGATGATAGCCCAGGAAAAATGTTTTGTGAACTTTTGTCCTGAAAATACTGAAATAAAAGATTGATGCAACGTTAAACGCGAAGTAGTCAGACATGATTGAGCCGTACTCTATGAAAAGGGGGCTTCATGCATCTTCGTGATCCATGGTACCAAGCAAGACATCACCTGATTATGCATCGGCGGATCAGCGGGGGGTCAAGGGGGTCCGGGACCCCCACCTCCTCTACAATTTTCAAAGTAACCGCTGTCTGCCTGAAATTTTTACCAAGTATGAAAGTGTCATGCAAATTCTAGATCTATGCGAAGACATAAGTCAAATCCACAAAGACCTTCTTCTAACTAGCTGAATTGCGTCAAGGAATAATGTTTAAAGTTGTACGCAGTAGCAAATTTGAAATTGAGCCATGCTCTGACAAAAGGAGGCTAAATGAATCTCCGCGATCCATGACACCAAGCAAGCCATCACATACTGATGGATCCATAGTAGATCTATCCATTTTTTGTAACAGCCGACGGAATCATATGGTAGTTCTAGTCCTTTGACATACAGAAAATTTACTGATAGCGAACAGTTTCGGCCCAGGTCAGCCTGCGCAATCCGTGCAGGCTGGCCTGGGTTGATACTTTTCGCAAATGCATTAAGCGCCTTTTTCACAGAGCATGTCTCATACATAATGATCTATTCTGGACCCCCCCCCCTCGGAAAATATCCTGGATCCGCCCTTGATATGGATCCATAAAAATCCATTTTGTCTTATGAGCGACCGAATTATGAGTTCGAATATCCCTTTGACATGCAGAAAGTTGGAAGATCATATTGAAAGAGTATCGGCCCATGTCAGCCTGCACAGACTGCGCCGACTGGTATGTGTCGATTTTTTTCTCAAATGCAAAAAGCACCCTTTTCAATGAGCACGGTTCATTATGTATGTCTTTGCCTAGATATAGATGGAAAAATGACGACAGCGGCGTAAACACCAGTCAATAATGGAATTCAAGGCTACGTGGCCTTATTGAATATACAGACTGGTAAAATTATTTCGTAATTACGAAAGAATTATTTCGTAATTACGAAATAATTATTTCGTAATTACGAAATATTTATTTCGTAATTACGAAATATTATTTCGTATTTACGAAATAATTATTTCGTAATTACGAAATAATTATTTCGTTTTTACGAAATAATTTTACCATTCAAAAAGGCCACGTAGCCTTGAATTCCATTATTGACTGGTATTAACGCCGCTATCATCATTATTCTATCTATGTCTAGGCGAAATCATAATGAACCGTGCTCTGTGAAAAGGGTGCTTAATGCATTTGAGAAAAGAATTGACCAATGTCGGCCAGCGCAGTCCGCGCAGGCTGACATGGGCCGAAACTTTTCGAAATCTTCAAATTTTATGCATGTCAAAGGGCTATTCGAACTTATCATTCGATCGCTCATAAGACAAAATGGATTGGATCCATAACAAGGGCGGATCCAGGATTTTTTTTTCGAGAGGGGGTCCAGAATAGATCATTATATATGAGAAATGCCCTGTGAAAAAGGGGCTTAATGCATATGCATTTAATGCAATCCGCGCAGGCTGACCTGGGCCGAAACTTTTTGAAATCTTCAAATTTTCTGCATGTCAAAGGGCTATTCGAACTTATCATTCCATCGCTCATAAGACAAAATGGATTGGATCCGTAACAAGGGCGGTTCAGGATTTTCTTCGAGAGAGACATGCTCTGTGAAAAAGGGGCTTAATGCATATGCATTTAATGTAATCCACGTAGGCTGACCTGGGCCAAACTTTTCGCCATCAGTAAATTTTCAGTATGTCAAAGGACTAGAACTACCATATGATTCCGTCTACCGTTAGACAAAGTGGATAGATCTACTATGGATCCATCAGTATGTGATTGCTTGCTTGGTGTCATGGATCACGGAGATTCATTTAGCCTCCTTTTGTCAGAGCATGGCTCAGTTTCAAATTTGCTACTGCGTACAACTTTAAACATTATTCTCTAACGCATTTCAGCTAGTTAGAAGAAGTTCTTTGTGGATTTGACTTATATTTGGCATAGATTTAGAATTTGTATGACCCTTTCATACTTGGTCAAAATTTCCGGCAGACAGCGATTACTTTGAAAATTCTAGAGGAGGTGGGGACCCCCCCCCCCCCCCGACTCCCCGCTGATCCGCCGATGCATAATCAGGTGATGTCTTGCTTGGTACCATGGATCACGAAGATGCATTAAGCCCCCTTTTCATAGAGTACGGCTCAATCATGTCTGATTGCTTCGCATTTAACGTTGCATCAATCTTTTATTTCAGTGTTTTCACGACAATAGTTCACAAAACATTTTTCCTGGGCTATCATCACCAGCTAGCACTTGAAAAGTCCCATAATCCTAACACTGGTGAGGCAGTCGTTGTGCTGTCCTAGAGACCCTGAGTACCAAGGAAGGAATTCCATTACTACCATATTAGAATTTGTTTGTATGAGCACGAAAACACTAACGTTACCCCTCGCTGTTCTCCACCTCCGAGGCGGTCTCTTAAGAATCTGGTCTCCCTCTCTTAGCTTTGAAAAGAAAGGTCTGTCAGCACTGGTGTGAGAAAGCTAGGAAACACATGGTTGCATCGCTAACCACCGTGATATTACCTTAGCTCTCTGTCAGTCTGTCTGTCTGTCTGTCTGTCTGTCTCTCTCTCTCTCTCCCTCTCTCTCTCTCTTAATCATCACTCTACAAATCTCTTACCCTGATACTTAAGCGACAGTCGAAATATTATCCCGTCTTTCCAAGTGCAAAGAAGGAAAGAAGTAAGGAACGCGCTATTATGGCCATTATATTAGTCTTAGAAATGGATTTGCAGGGGATCGACCCCGCTACCTCCCATTCTCAAGTGGGACAGCCCAACCACTCGGCTAAATAAGCGGTTAAAGCTCTCGATATAGCAATGCTTATTATGTGCACTATATTAAAGATCTGTATTTTCATACAAAAGGAATGAAAGTCAACAGGCTGCTTATCTACTCGAAAATACATCGACGCTGATTTGTCCATCTTTTAAGACGCATTTGTGGATGCCTGAACATTACCAGTCCTCTTATATATGGAGGTTAACCCTTTACTAAACAATACCTGGTTTTTACGACCCAGAGGAAGACGCCTTCTGAAAACATTGTAGGAAAAGGAGAAAATGCTGGTAACCAGCATTTCCTCCTTTTCCCACAATGTTTTCTACTCTTCTAAAGTCAGGTTTCAATTTTTCAATCACGTTTACTAGTATTTTGTCGTCTGCATTTGCTTTCAATTTGGACAAGTCTAAAATTTTGTTGTTTGGTAAAGAGTTAAGGCACCGTATTTATAAGAAAGAGGTTCTGGGTTAGAATCCCACTGGCGGGGCTGTTTGAGTCTCAATTCTATGGCAAGGCACATCAGAGCCGCATCCGGCTACTGGTGAAAGCTAAGAATACATGAATAAGAGCTATTCGTCATTATGATTGAAAATTATTTAGCCCGACATCAATCAATCAACCACTTCCCTACTCTGCATGTACCCTACCATCACAATTAAGAGCCTGTAGTGATTCCTGCACCCGAGTGATAAGAAAGAGAGCCATAAATTCTAATTCTTAAATCTGATGAATGAATCACAGCGGGAGATCCATAGAAGATCTATCCACTTTTTGTAACAGTCTACCGAATCATATGGTAGTTCTAGTCCTTTGACATACTGAAAATTTGCTGATAGCGAAAAGTTTTACCAATCTGCGCAGGCTGGCCTGGGTCGATACTTTTCACAAATGCATTAAGCCCTTTTTTCACAGAGCATATCTCATATATAATGATCTATTCTGGTCCCCCTCTCGAAAAAAAATCCTGGGTTCGCCCTTGTAATGGATCCATAAAATCCATTTTGTCTTATGTGCGATCGAATGATGAGCTCGATAGCTTCTTGACATGCAGAAAATTTGAAGAACTCGAAAAGTTTCGGCCCATGTCAGCCTGCGCGGACTGCGCCAGCTGACACGGATCGATTCTTTTCTTAAATGCTTTAAGCACCCTTTTCACAGAGCACGGTCCATTATGTTTTGGCCTAGATATAGATAGAATAATGATGACATCGGCGTTAACACGATCAATAATGGAATTCAAGGCTACGTGGCCAATTTGAATATATAAACTGGTAAAATTATTTCGTAAAAACGAAATAATTATATCGTAATTACGAAATAATTATTTCGTAAATACGAAATAATTATTTCGTTTTTACGAAATAATATTTCGTTTTAATGAAATAGTATTTCGTAAATACGAAATAATATTTCGTAAAAACGAAATATTATTTCGTAAAAACGAAATATTATTTCGTAAAAACGAAATATTATTTCGTTAAAACGAAATATTATTTCGTAAAAACGAAATAATTTGAGAAATTTGCATACTAAAAAAAAATCGAGCATGTCACTTTAGGGGTTCCGTAGAAAACCATAACAAGTGCTACAAACAATTTTACTGCATTGCTTCCTTATTCAGAAACTCGTTCTTTCCAAAAACAATAATAGGTTGGAATAATATAGACTGTCGAGACTTTCCAGTAAACCGTGTCACGCTAGGACTGATTTCCTTCGCTATCAGTCGCTGCAACTACGCCGAAAGGTCCTGCAACGTATACGTCCAGATCTGCGGCAAGACATAAAAATACATCTGCAGGACTTGGGAGTAATGACATAGAAAGACTTTTTTGGGGCAGAGGCATTTAACCCATCGGTGGTGTTCTTGGTTGTGAGGTAGAGCGTCGGCCGAGTTCGATTCCAGGGAACGGGTGTCAACTTTCGGACTTTTCAGTGGTCCACACTTTCGGCGCGAGTACTGGTGTAATTTCCAGGACGCAGAATCGAGAGAGATTAGAATAAGTTGCCAGTACTTGTTTCTCAATCGATGTAGAATAAATATGTTTAAACAAAACGTTTCAGTGAGGCGCTTCTGCTCTTCTTAAGCGAAAGACTTTTGAAAATATTATGAGTAAAGAAAAAAGCGCTGGTGACTAAGAGTATTTTTCTATTTCCCACGTTGTTCCTACCCTTTCCAAATAACATCATTAAGCCACACTTAATTTTGTCATCTGCAAATGATTACGATTTGGTAAAGAGTTCGAGACTCGTTTCTATTCCACTTGCAGCAAGAGCCTCGGTTGACATTGGGTATACAAACCTACGACAGAGTTTTGACCTCGTCAAGGATGGTATTGGTTGTAGCAACGGTGTGATCTTTATTATCAATGGTTTTGTGAACTATCCCCTGTATAGAATACCAACTGAAATAGCCAGGCAGCCAGAAATAAGGTAAGTATAAGTGGTTGGTTATTCGTGTATTTGAAATACAAATCAGTCATGCTCTGTGAAAAGGGGTTTAGTGCATTTGTAAAAAGTATCGACTCAGGTCAGCCTGCGCAGTCCGCGCAGGCTGACCTGGGTCAAAACTTTTTGCTATTGGTCAATTTTCTACATGTCCAAGGACCAATCTACCGCATGATTCAGTCGGTTGTTAGACAATATGGATTTTTATAGATCCATAATTATGTGATGACATGCTAGGTATACATGTAATACATCACAGAGATGCATTAAACCCCCCTTTGCTAGAGAATGACCTAGTTTTAACTCGGATGGTATCGGTTGTAGTTGTGATCTCTATACCAACGATTTTGTAAAATATCCTCTGCAAGAATTA
Source organism: Hippopus hippopus (assembly GCA_946811185.2). Classification (NCBI taxonomy): domain Eukaryota; kingdom Metazoa; phylum Mollusca; class Bivalvia; order Cardiida; family Cardiidae; genus Hippopus; species Hippopus hippopus. Next base: position 8,175,653 of record OX328105.1, read on the forward strand.
GGTAAAGTGTTGGTTTATAATATTTAATAATATTAAAGACAATCCATGGTAGACTTTTGACCTCATAAAGAAGGTTTTAAGTGTGGTTACAAAATAATCTTTATGTTTTACTGCTAGTACAAAATACCAACAGAATACCACAATCTTATTTAACCCTAATCTTGCTGTTCACGACAATAGACGTATTTTGCGGAGAATTTATAGAAAGATCAGCCTGCACGTATGTGCAGTCTGATCTTGCTCTACACCTTCCGCTACTTTATTTGTAGTTTTGGTCCTATAAACCTAGTTCTAATAAACTTTACGCAATCTATTTGTGCTATCGTTAACAGTTTAGATTTGACAGGATAAGCGTTAAAAGCCCATTTAGCCTTGTTTAGCAGCCCAGAGGTTAACTTAAACCCGACACATCGGGATCTCTGCCCTGTTTGTAAAGACTGCAGGCTGAGATAAGGCTGTGTTAAGTTACTGCTAAATAACTAAAATGAAATTTTCATTTCGATAATAAAAACCCAAATATTGCTATTTCAAAGTTATGTTTTGGGGAATATCATCTCCTTATCGGACAGTGTAGATCCAAGATCAGACTGCACGTTCTGTGCAGTCTGATCTTGATCTACACTGTCTGCAAAAGGTCAGTGAGTCGCGCTTAGCTACCTAAGGGTTAATGCTAGCTGATATTTGCACTCTTAGAAATATGGAACCTATTTCACAGTGACACCACCTGTTTTAAGTCATTACAGACCGACTAAAGTTCCCCATTTGATGTCTTTTTTTACTCTGTAAATCTAAAATAAGTCGACTTTTAGCCCTACTGGCTGAAAGCCAGCAGAGCTTAAGTCATGGCATGTCCGTCCGCCTGACCATCCATCTGTTAGTATTTTCTTGTTTATGCGATCAAGTGTGCATTTGTGGCCAGTCTGTTTATGTCATCCATAGCTTGAATCCTGTCAGTTTAATTTATATTTATATATTGGATTGGATAAAAATTGCAGACTTTATCGCGTAAACAAGAAATGTAAATTTTCAACTTTAATAGGCTACTTTTCCGTTACTAATTGTCGGATATATCCAATTCTTTTGAAACTTGCACAAAACATTAGTATCATCAAAGGATTGAAGCCTATTAAAAATGAGGAAAATCCAGCCATCAGTTTAGGAAAAGCAGCCATTTGATGACTTAGTCTTGTTTAGTCAACACAGTCCACATTATTGGTCCCATTTCTTTGAAACTTGCAGGGACTGTTTAATACAAAGAGTACTGAAACCCTATCGAATTCGGCTGGATCCCAAAAAAATTGTTTTGAGAAATTTTACTTCAATCATTTCAGTATTTGTTCAATTCACTATGCCATCTTATTATGCTGTCTTAGTTGGTTCAGGTCCAGTTGCATGACCACCCTCACACCATTTTATGCATGTTTGTCTTTTTTCTCGCTTTGCATCATGATTTATTATGTATGCTAGAAAATCAAGGGCCTCAAGTTTTATACAAAAGTTGCTGCCTTTGTAGTTTTAATTAGTAGTTTAAAGGTTTAGTGAATGATACCGACTCTAGCTAGAACACTGAATTGATGAATGTCAATATAACCGTCATTTATTGTACCGCAATGAGAAAGTGTATTTTCAACAAAGATAATCGAATATTTCTTGTAAAACCAAAACTCATTTATTTCTTGAAACTTTTATTTCTTGAAACAGAAAACAAATTTATAAGAACGGCAGACAAAACATATTTGAGCCGTGCTTTGTGAAAAGGGGGCTTAATGCATCTGCGAAAAGTATCGACCCAGGTCAGCCTGCGCAGTCCGCGCAGGCTGACCTGGGTCGATACTTTTCGCTATTGGTCAATTTTCTGTATGTACAAGGACTAGTCTACTTGACAATTAAGTCGATTTTTAGAAGCAGTGGCTATTATGGGTCCAAAAGTATACTATGGCTTGCTTGGTAGTATGGATCACAGTAGATATATAAGTGGGGGGTCTGGATATTTTTGATTAAATTTTTATAAAATAAGCTAGGATGCCCATACGATTTTGTATGAAAAATCTATTTCCTCATAATTCTAAAAGAAAATAAATTTCATTATCCACTAACCAACGCATCGATTTATCCACTAACCAACGCATCGATTTATCCACTAACCAACGCATCAACTAATATATATCGGGCCCCCATATGTGTCAACGCAAGATAAGTCTATGCATGAGGGACCATCTAATTACTATATCCATTTTACCATAAATTCAAAAATAAAGAAAAAAATTTTTTTGAATTTTTTAAATTTTAAGTCATAAAATAATTATAAGATGGAACCGTTAAAAGAGTTTTTAAAAGAGTTAAACTTAGATAAAGATGAGGGTTTAATGAAGGCTATAGATAACATGGAAGAGAATTTAATAAACATAGATATAGCTAAAGATAAATTTAAAAATTTAATTTCAGATAAAAAATTATTAGCGAGATTTGCAATGCTTTTATCTAATTATGCAAATAGTATTTTAGATTCTATAGACCCTATGCTTAGACTAAATAATAGTTATAAGATTAAATTTTGGGGTGATATTTATGGTTATAGAAACAATTCAAAAAAAGAAATATTAGTTATGTGTAAAGCCAATTTAGGAATTAAATTAGATAAAAAATTAACTAGAAACCAATTGATATACAAAACTATAATGTATATTTTTAATGAGTTTAATGATTATAATGGATTGACATCAGATGCTCGTAAAAAAATGAGAAAATTACCTATAAAATTAGCAAATAATATAAAAAAGCAAGTATTAAATAAATGTTAAAAAATTTTTTATAAATATAATTTAATCCGTAAAATTAAATTATATTTTATAATGCCCCCAAGCTAAAGTATCAATCTTGTCTTCCAAAACAAACCTTTTATCATCACTCGACCCTAAAGCTTTTTTTTTTAACTCTTCAGTATATATATTATGCTCCCTACTTCTTAAAACAGTCATCTTTCTATACTGGTCCTTTTCTGTAAGCAAACACTCTTTGTAATTATTAAAGTTTATTTCTTTCTTGATAACCGCTTTTTTAACACCTTTACATCTTTTATCTTCCTCACCATCTAAAGTTTTATAAGCATACATTTTTGCTCCTAGACCAACAAACTCAGTCATAATTTTACCACCTAACTCATCTTTAAACATTCCAACTACTCTAGCATTACAATCATTTTTTAAGAAATGGTCTTTAGGATAATTGCTTGTATCAAACATTTCAACCACATCTTTCTCCATATCCTTATATAAATTTTCAGTTTCTATCTCAAGGATGAAACTATCTGTATCAGTATAACACATTCTAACCTTTTCACCATACTTAGCTTTAAAGTAATTATAATAAGTTTTTTGCATATGTGTTTTACTGATGTCTAAAATGCTTAATCCTGAGTAAATAGGTTTATTATATTTTAACTTAGTGTTTTTCATATGTACCGCTGTTAGGTTTTCATCGAATATTGTTGTGTGGTTATAGTTTGGTTTTGCTACTAATTTTTTATAACGCTCTTCACTAGAAACCAGTTCTATCGTTATTCTGTTTCTCAGGTTTTCCATAGTTTTACCAAAAACTGAATTATTCATTAATTTAAAAAAATCTTTTTCGAAATTATTTTTAGCCGCTTTTCTTAGTTCAATGTTTGTATCAATATATGATTTAAGCCATGGGCTTTCCTCAAACTTAATTCCTCGATGTATTTTAGTAATTTTTAAATCTAAATCAACACATGTTTTTAAAGTTTCATGATGAATAATGTAATTTTCTTTATTATTTAAGTTTGGAATAAGTTTTTCTACCTTTTCTATTTTTAAACGTTCAGGTGTTAAAGGAAGGTCATTATGTAAATCGTGTAATTCTTTAGGATATTCTAAATCTACTTCTAATATACATGGGATTTTTTGCCAAATTTCTAATTCTTTATTTGTCATCCATTTAAAACCATGTGTAGGAAGAGGACGACTCATTGCCCAAGGATAAAGACTGTTTGCATCTATATATAATAAATATTTTGATGGTTTACTAGAGTCATATAATTCACCCATATACTTATTATTTGCTTTTACATATCTTTTACTACACATACTAACACCTCCTCTGATACCCTTTTCAACCATTAAAAGCATATCAGGATTAGATAAAAGCTCTAGGTTTACTTTCGTTATTTTTAATGCTGCATCCCAAGCTAAACCAGGAGCTGTATAATACCAACTAGGGTCTAAATTATAGTTTTCACGACAAACATCTCTAAAATTCTCAAAAACATCCGCTAAAAGCAATACATCTATTTTATTGTAAAGTTCTAAGTAATCCTTCAACGTTTTCATGTTAAAAGTTTTCCAAACCTTTTGTGCATGAGCATAATCTTCATCACTAATTCCTTCTTTGTTTAAGCTTGAGTAAAATGCTTCTTTAGGTGGTAATTTCTCTTCTTTAAGTTTATCAAATGAATCTAGGTGCTCATAAGGAAAAACTCCTTTTCTCCTAACCAATGGTAGGAGATTTTTAGTGAAATATCTCGATAAAATTTTTAATTGACTTTCTTCTAAGTTACTCGAAAGCTTATCTAAACTAGAACTCATAAACTTAAAACTATCAAGAAATCTAATTTTATGTTTTATATATGTTCCAACCCAAATATCTTTACTAAAACTAATATATTTCTCTTCATTATTTGGAATACAATCAATCTTCCCTTCAGATTTGCCAAGACATTTAATAAAAAGATGAGCGTCATATCCACTAAGATTATGAAGGTATACAGGTGTGAAGTTAGGATTTTTACCCTTTAGATTGCATTCATTGTGTGCGGCACCTCTATATTTACCCGTAAAATGGCAATGGTCTCTTACTCTATAATTAGCATGATTAAACTTTCCACCACAAATCCAACAGTGTGTTTGTTTTTTATATTCCATTTCTTCCTCTTCTGTAATTTTAATAGGTTTTGGTTTTTGGTGATATTGTTGATGAATTTCCCGTATATCATCTTTCAACCAGTTTATAAAAACTTCCTCAGCATTTTCTCCAACATAACTTCTTTTTATAGGAGCACACACAACATCATCAAAACATTTTATAATATAAACAAAACTACAAGGTACATGCTTTTGACGTTGTATAGTATAACTTTTTTCTGGGTTTGGTTGGCATGTGTGTATTGGTTCCAAAACACTTTCAAAATCAGCGTATACAACAAAGGGAACCTCAAGTTTTCTAGAATGGTTTTCAAAAGCTAACCAGGTATCTGGTTTTGGCATTTCTAAAGTAATAGGTTCGTGTTCGTTACAGTATTTTTTATGTTTTTCCAAAAGTTCTTTACTACCAAAATGATTTAAACAACGTTTACAAATTTCCATATTTTTAGAGTTATGACTATTAGTTATTTGACTTCTTACTAATTTAATTAAGTTTTTTATGAGAGCGTAGTGCATGTTTTCCTCATTTTTAATAAAAAGAAGGTCAACATGTTTACTTTTTTCACATTTTGTAAGCCTAAGCGGATAAATATATTCCTGGTACCCATATACGTTTACACTAATTTCAGGATTTTGTTTTTCAAACTTATCGATATCCTTAAACGAAACAGGATACTTTATTCCCTCCATGTTTAAACTACTTTCCTTTTCTTTCAAAGCCTTGTCAACTATCTCTGCATTATGCTCTTTTGGATTATCCTCTCTTAAACAACACCATAAAAAGCATTTATCATCTTTATTTTTCATATTGATAACTGCTTTTTTGTTAGCAATCCATTTTGGTAAAGGTAGCCAACCATTAGCTCTTAAAGGAACATAAGTAGCTGTATGTAGTTCTAGTTTTACGATACTTCCAAAAGTCCAACCACTACCTTCTCTTTGGAACTTAGCTAAATTTTCTAAAACTTCATCTATCATTGTATTCAATAAATCCTCTATTTCTTCACTGTTTAAATTTAAATGTTGACTACTATGAAAAACACGTTCCACGGGACCCATGTCAATATCTGTCATTAACCACATTTTACACCTAAGTACAAGTTTAACCTTTGTTTGTAAATTATTTCGAAGAGTATTTATAAGAGGCGCCCATGTTTCTGCGAAAAATCTTTGTGGGTTATAATTTCTTCTACCCTCTATAACATATTGATTAACATACACTCTAAATGCTGAGCGCTCTATTCTAACCTCAAACGGTTGTCTTGGTGGATAATTTTGCCTAACATTCTGAACAATTTCATCAAAAACTTGTGGTAGTTGTTCTTCAGCTACATTACCAGTTAACCAATTAGTAAAATTATTGATTCTACGTTGGATTGATTGAGGTATAACATTTGATGCAGCTCTTCTAACTATATTAGAAATTCTGTTAAACCATGACATTTTATAAAGTAAATATAATTTTCTTATCTTATTATCAAAAAATTTATTATTGAAATTATATATATATTAATCTTATTAATATATATATAAAAATGTGGGAAAATGAAGAAAAATTTCATGCTAAAGTAGGATTTATGAAAAGATATAATAGATATGAATTAATAGAATTATGCAAAACCAATGCACCTAGAAGATATGGTGAAATAGATCTTAGAAAACTAGCTAAATATAATTTAGTTGAAAGACTTGTTAGTAGGGGTATCAGACCAGATTTAAATAAAAAAACAATAAGAAAAAATAATTGGAAACTTTCAGAAATAAAATAATATTGATAATTAAAATCTTTCTTTCTCATCTCTTTTACTTGAATGGCCAAAAATTTTATTATATCTGCATATAAATATAATAAAATTAATAAACGTTAATCTTATATTTATCTTTCCAAACCCTTCCATTCCAATTCTCAATCGTTTGTGGACTGCGGTCTATAAATTGACCTGCCTTATAAATTGATGGAAAGGTTTTTATTTCTCCAGTTTCAACATCCTCTAAACTAACTTTCTTAGGATTTTTCATAATGGTACGTAATCTATCAAACTTAGGGTCTGTGCTTTTTTCTTCTTTAGGTGATTCACTCGGATACAACCCATGTTCTTTCACCAACTCAACTAAACGTTTTTTATCCCAGTATGAGTAGAAATTTATATTATTTTCTTTAAGAATTTTTTTTAAATCTGTAACCTTTATCATTTTTTATATAAGAAAAAAATCTTAATACACTACACTCATTTTATTTCCATCAGACTGAAAGTTAATTAACCTATCACTAATAATAACAGCATATGCCTCTGTGTTCGCAAGCACATTTTCAGTAAAATGTGTTTTGATTTGGATATCAGTGACAGAGTATTTCAATCTCTCACTTTGTTTGGAAACATCAAACAAAAACAAAGGATAAAGGGTTTTATAATCTGAGGGAGTAATGTTAGGGTTTGACACCATTTCATTCATGTTATAAAACTTAGACCTAAATAGAGAAGCATCTCCATACACTCTACTAAATTGGTTTGCGGTAAAACTGAGATTATAATCAACAGCGGGATATCTAGTAGAATTTAACGTAACATAAATGTTTTTAACGTTTCTATGGTCAAATATGGCTGGATTTTGTTGTTGGTCACCGCTTTTACCAGTTTGAAAACCAACAATGATAAAACGTGGCACTTCAGGTGATGATTTGACAGCAAGTCTCCAGGTAAATGATGTTGACTCGGGAACCGCAATAGAGTCGCACTGCCTCATTCTATATCCAACCGGTATTTTTTCTTTTTTCTCAATAATTTTATAAAGTTGCATTTTCTCTTCATCTGCAGGTAGCACGTGTGGCATAAACCAAGATACTCTAAGTAAATTAATTCTACCATCAGCAGGAGCAACACCATCTCGAAAGACCGCATCATTATCATTAGTTCTCGTTAATGTGAGAGTTTGCTTCATTCCATACAATATCTTATCATAATCATCACAAAAACCAAATATATGTTTTAATGGAACTCTAAAGCTAAAGGTACCTCTTGGAAGAGGGTCATTAATAATATAATTTCTTCTTACAATAAAACCAGTGTTTCCGGCACCTGCGTTAGCCGCTGTATCTTTATACCACAATTGATTTAACCCTTGTGATTTAGAGAAATCATCCGGATATTTTAACAAACCAAGCATTGTAGTAGCCTGACCAGGATTCAATACAGATTCAATCTCCATACCCGAAAGTTGATACTTAATATTATTAAAAAGATACATGAGACCATTGTTTGTTAAAGAAATATTAGTGTTAGCATCATAAACTGCTCCATTATCACTTCTTACTAATTCGCCTATAATAAGTAAATAACTTTCACTAGGATGAGTAAAAATATCTTGGGTCTCAATGTTAATCCTAATTTCTGTTCCTGGGTTGTTGAGATTGGTACCAGTGATTGGTTCATACTCATGGTGTTCATACTCAGCAATACTATCATCTTTTAAAATTGGTTCGGTTATTTTTAGAATATCCATTTTATAATAGTGATTATAATTTTTAAATGAGATAAAAATTATAATTGTTCAAACCAAAGTTGGGGAAAAGACTTATTATTATCATTAACAAACACACCTCGAAGTTTAATGCTTTTTGCAGTATTCAGTATAGTTTTAGGATAAACTCTATTACCGTATACAAGTTTTATTTCAGGTATACCCCAATTTTTTAAATATTTATTCACCTTTTCCTCAATCTCTTTCATCTTGGTTACCTTTTCAGGAGATAACTTCACAACAGCTTTTTTATAACTATATTTCGTTTTATTAATTTCAAGGATATCACAATCTTCTATGTTTAAAGAAGCGCCTGTTATTTCAATAGTAGCACTATTGTATTTTTCATGATCTACACGATTAAAATTTAATATAGACATTCTTTTTTTATAATGAATATAATTTTCTTAACTTATTCATACTGTTTTAATACCCGCTCCACTGTTTAATCTTTTAACTAAGTCTTGAATAGCAATGGCACTTCCATCTATTAATGTGCTAATGTTTTGCGTTTTAGGAGTATCATTGGGTTTTGGTGTTGTATTATATTTTTGTAAAATTTGCTTCGATTTTGGTGTTAAAGCTTTCGTAACTAATTTTTTTTCCTGCTTCTACTGCTGCACTTTTTCCAACCTCTAAAGCTTTCTTTGCCCCTTCCTTAGCTACACTCTTTCCTACATCAAGGGCAGAAGACGCAATTTGTTTAGCTGCACTACTAGTAAAAAGCCTCGCTAAAAAGTTAGCAATACTATCAAAGATTCCGGAACCACCGTATGAATACCTTTTTTTAAATCCGTGTTTCTTAGTGATTATCATCTTTTTTATAGTATAGACATTAAATTTTTATAAACGTGTGAATTTAAAACACCTTGCCTTTTTAATTCATCACAAATGCTTACTACCTCATTTCTTACACCTGTATTACCTGCTTCTTTACTTGCCATCAACAGGTCTAGTCTTTCTAGTAATGCATTAGGGTCAGATGGGATAACAATTCCTTTTCCGGATAATCTCATATCATTCCAAAAGTTGGAAAGAATGTTTTTCCATTTATATGATTTACCACTTTTTGGATATTTAGATGATGGGTTATTATTTTTATAGAGGGTATTGCTGTTTATCATTATCTCCTTGTAATCTTTAAAATCCTCATCATTATAAATATTTTCGTCTGGTATTTTAGACACGATTAATTCCCATAAACCAGAGGTACCCTCATAAAACTTATCACCAACTATAATATTATCCTCTGAAATTCTAACTGGTGTGTTGCCAATATAAAATATTTTATTTTTGTCATATAACCCATACGTTCTATCAGCTTCAGACTTAGTAGTAAACTTTCTTAGGTACTTTTCCGCAATTGGCCCAATAAAAGATGGAATGGGTTCTTCCTCTTGTTCTGCTTCAAAAAGCCGTATTAACTTATCAAATTCTTCATCTGTCATTTCTTCTGATTTTTCATAAGCTGTGATAGATGGAAATGCTGGAAAAGTAATAGCTTCTGGTAATTTTTCTACACCTTCTTTAATAGGTTTAAGTCCTTCTGTAATCTCCTTTGTTGTAGCTTTTTGTGTTTCCGTTATAGGTTTAAAAAACTTTGACAAATCGGTTTGAAGTTGTTGTTCACCTGTTCTCTCTGCTAGTAGATTATCCCGAATCTTCTTTTTCGTTTCGAGATACTCTTTTACAATTAAGTCTCTTTTTACAGGGTCAGTTATTTTTAGAAATGACATTTTTAATTAGAAACATATTTTTTTAACGTAGATTTTATCATAGATTTTATCATAGATTTTATCATAGATTTTAATATATAAGAGCATATATAATGCTTTTATATATTTATTCATCTCCTATTTCACATTGGCATTTACATCTAAAACTTGGTAATTTAGGTAACTTAAAAGGTATACTAGACATTATGTTTGTTTTCGACAAGCCTCCGAAAGGACTCCCTCGCTTCTTGCCTCCCTTTCTCAATCAAACTTTCCTTTTCTTCTGTTGTTACCTTCTTCTTAAATTTACTTCTTATTTCACTCTTCATGTCTTCATATTTATTCATTTCATCCATTATCAACTTAAACTCATCATCAGATATATGATTATCCATTAAAGCTTTTGATACATGATTATCTATAGTATTAAGCTTAGCAGCAGCAAGAGTTTGTATTTTCAAATGTTTTTCAGCTTTAGCAGTAGTTTTCCTAACAAATATTTTACTAACCAATGAAGAAAGACCGATTACACCAGCGGCACTCTCTAATCCAACAGCAACAGGTGCCGCGGCAACCGTAGAAAGCAAAATAACACCTGCACCACCTAACGCTAATGAAACAACAACCAATGCACCTTCAACATTATTAACTACTTTAGCCATTCTAGCATATTTTTTATTCAATCTCTCCCTTTCATTTATTTCCTTCTTTAGAAAATTTTGTACTTCAGATATTTTTTTAAGTCTATAAGAATGACCATTATCCATTGCTTCCATTTCAATAGGTGGAGCGCTTGCGGTACCTGGTTCTTTGGGTAATATAGGATATATTTTATTAGGGTGTTCCTGATTTGTATCTGCCATTTTATTAATATAATAATTTTTTTTATGGCAAATATTTTAGATAGCAGAATAACTCTCCTTCAGGTATTTCGATTGGTTTTTGTGAGAAATTATAAATGTAAACTAAGATATCATTAACATCATTATCAAGATGTATACCATTAGAAATGGTTAAACTATCTTTCCATTTATTACTAATAGATATCACTACAACTCCTCGTGTAGTTATATAACCAAATCCTAACGGAACTCTCATACCATCATTAGGAGGAATCTTGATAGTTAGTTGTGAGTATATTTTCCATTTTAGAGAATCTTGTTTTAAGGGAGGATATCTTACTCCATGTAAATGAGGTTTCCAAAATATAATTTTATGTTGGGTAGTAATATTAGGTTTTATACCAAATTTATGTATATCCATTTTTATTTATTGTAAATATTATTTAAATATTACAATATAGCTCCTAGGATAGGGATATTAGCAAATGGGCTATTAGGTCCAAGTAAAAGTCCTTTTCCATCATACATTTTTCCTCCTTGCTTTAAATACAACCCATCACCAACGGAATCTAATCCTTTACCTTTGTATGGTTTTAAGTATAATCCACTTCCATCAGTTTCATCTTGACAAACACATCCTCCTTTTTTAAGGTAAAGACCTGACCCCAATGCTTTCGAAACACCTGTTTGAGCTAATCCAGAAAGAGCACCAACACCTAAAGCTGGTAAAACGGTTTTTGCAAGCATCGGTAAAGCTCTAGCAGCCAACCCAGCTAACATTCCGAGGAAACCTCCCTCTATTTTCATGTTATGTTTAAGTTGTTTTGTAGTCATTCTAATAGTTATACCCACACCATCCTCATAGGCTTTAGCCATTTTCTTTGCTTGTGAATTGGTAATTGCTAAAACATCATTACCATGTAAATCTTCATGACCTAAACGAATACTTACTGGGCAACTAGCTTTAACAGCATGTTGAAGTTTTTGCTTTTGCCCTTCAGATATATTTACTTTAACATTAGTGTAACTTGTCATTTTATATACAAGTATTTTTTTATTTAGCTCATCTCGCTTCTCTAATATGAAACCTAATCGTTAAATTTTCACCTCTAAGATTTAGTAAATTACCATCTTGGTCTGTAATATCTACATTTAGGTTATGTATTTCATCTAACGTTATTGGTAAGTATACTAAATTAACTGGTGACTCAATTATCTTATATCCAGGTGCAACATTTGGGAAAAAGGAGTAAATAGTGTTTTTTGTTGAACCATTAACGTAACTTCCTGAAATAATATCTATGTTAACGAGCAAACTATTTATGCTAAGAATGTTCACTACATTCTCTGATTCATGAAATCCTTGTGTATATTTAGCTCGAGTAAATCCTAATACTTTAGCGATGGAACCTAGTTGATTAAAATCTACTTGATAACCATCATCAATAATAAGAACAGACTTTAGGGTATTAGTGTTCGCAGAAAAGTTAATAGGATACTCTTCATTAACTCTATCGTAATGACCATTTTTTCTCATTTCCTGACAAATCGTATCATTAATGTCAGCGAGGTCATAACTTCCTATAGGTATTTTTATTTTAATCCATGTGGTGCCATTGTCTGGAGAATAAACGAATGTGTTGTTCGTTTCATCAATGTTTGGAAAAGAGTAGTAAGTTTCAAGGTTTACCATAGCTATTTCATATACTTTATCCTTTTCCAGTTGAATTGGAGGATTAAACCTTGTTCTAAAACGTGTTTTGTTGTCGCTTACTATGATTTGAAATGATGTTTTGCTGCTCGTATTTTTTACAATTTGTTCTAAAAGTTTTTCCATTTTATAATATTTAAATATTTTTTATACTGACTTAGGTATGTAAAAGTTATCAAAACCGTTTCTATACTTTCCATCATGTTTTTTACTAGTTAAGTCAATGATAGCAAAACCGTGTGGCCTTTCCCATGCCTTTTGACAAAACTTTCTAAACTCATCCTTAGACATATCTTCACCTACATGATCGCTATAAATATGATTAATGTTTTTTAGGTCTTGTGGGAAAAGGCAAATAAAATTAGCGTTTTCTCTAATAGTTTGTCTCGGTAGTCTAAAATAATTCTGGGAGAGGTAAAAGCAGTCAACATTACTATGCCTTCCTCGAATGTAGTAACACTCACATTTATTTTGCTTTTCTAAAAGTAAATCATCGAAAATCATTAAATTTTTATTTCCTGAGTTTAACTCTCTCGGGTCAGGTACATCACTAGCATTTTCAAAGAAGTTGCAATTTATATCCGATTTGTTTTTAATCGTTTTAACCCATTCTTCAACTAAAGCTGTTGGTGGAATGTTTAGTTCTTGTATGTCATCACGCATGTTAAACAATCTTAAGATACATTCTTTTGGTAGTTTCTCTTCAAAAGCCTTTTTTAGTATTCGGTATTCTGGTTGAAAAAGGCTTTTTCCAAAAACACTTAAATCGTTGTAGTCAAGCCAATCTGGTCTGAGTAAAAGGTTTAACAATAAAGTAGTTTTACCACATCCTGATTTTCCTATAATTAAACCCCTAATACTTTTTGGTAAAAGGGAGTGATTAAATCTCTTTGATACTACTTCATTCCATGATAAGTTTATAATATCCATTTTTATTTAAATATTTTTATTTTTTATATATAAAATAAAATGTATTGCGTTAAATGTAAAAAACATACTGATACGAGTGATATAAAATATTCTGTTTCTAAAAATGGAAGAAATATGATGCAGGGGAAATGTGTTATTTGTGGAATAACTAAATCACAATTTATAAAAAAAAAACTACCGGGAGTAGTATATTAAATAAATTTATAAATAATTTACCTGTTGAAATGCATCTACCAGGACACAACTTTACAGGACCAGGTACCAAACTAAATAAAAGACTCAATCCAGATTTAACACCGAAGGAATGGAGTAAACCTATAAACCGTGTTGATAAAGCTGCTTATCACCATGATGTTTGTTATCTTAAGCACGATGATACTGCTACAAGAAACGCAGTGTGTGATAAGAATATGTTAACGGAGTTAGAAGGGATTTACAATCCTAGTATTAGAGAAAAAATGGAAAGAGGCTTGGTAAGTAGACTCATTGGAACGAAGATGAAATTTGGAATGGGAGTAAAAAAAAAAATTTAGTGGAAGAATTACATAAACCTGTAAAAAGAAAATTTAAGAAAAGGAGAGTTAGAGTAAACGGTATAGATAGGATATGGGCTGCAGATTTAGTAGACATGCAAGCATTTTCTAAGTTTAATCGTGGTGTTAAATACCTTCTCGCTGTCATTGATATCTTTTCTAAATATGGATATCTGGTGCCATTAAAAGATAAAACAGGAAAATCTGTTGCTATAGCATTAAAAAGTATTTTTAAGGAGAGAAAACCTGAAAAAATGTGGGTGGATAAGGGTAAAGAGTTTTATAACAAAGATGTAAAAGACTTGGTTGAATTATATTCTACCGAAAATGAGGAAAAATCTAGTGTGGTTGAGAGATGGATTAGAACAATGAAAGAAAAAATGTGGAAGTATTTTTCCGCTAACTCTACAAACGTTTACATCAATGCGCTACCGGATTTAGTTAAAGAATATAATAACACGAGGCATTCATCTATTAAGATGACTCCGGTAGACGCTAGTAAAAAAGAAAATGAAACGAGAGTTTGGAGAAATCTTTACCCCGATCATTTAGAAATAAAAGACTTTAATCCTAAGTTTTCCGTTGGAGATAAAGTAAGGATAACTAAAAAGAAAAAGACTTTTGAGAAAGGTTATACAACAAGATGGACTGAGGAGGTTTTTACAGTTTCTGAAGTAAAACTTACATCACCTATAACATATAAAATTAAAGATTTTAATGGAGAAGAAATACAAGGTACCTTTTATGAACCTGAACTGCAAAAAACCAGTCAAGAGCTGTATAGGATAGAAAAGGTTATTAAAAAAGGAAAAAAGAAATCTCTTGTAAAGTGGAAAGGTTATCCTGAAGAATTTAATTCATGGGTTGACAATAAAGATATTAGAAATATTTAACTATAAAAAAATGTCAAATATATCGATTGAAAACGTAATTTTACCGAATAAACCGTTGAGCAATTTCGAATTAGAGGGTGCCGTTAAAAGATTAAAGATTCCTTATTTTAGAGGAGTTTTTTTACTAGATACATTACCGAGAAAACCGAGTAAAAAAGAATGTGGTATAGTAAACTTTGATAAAAGTGGTGGACCTGGTACACATTGGGTCGCTTGGTATAAAAATGGTAAAACTAAAATTTATTTTGATAGTTATGGCATACAACCACCTATTGAAATTCGAGATTATTTAAAAAGTCCAATACAGTACAATACTGACCAATTACAACAAGCTGGGCAAGTATTTTGTGGTCATTTATGTTTGTACATTCTAAAAGAGTTATCTAGAGGTAATCAGTTTCAAAATGTTTTAAATAAACTTTTTTAGTACTATATAAAAAAATGCCTGTTGACAAATTCGGACGAATGAAAGATGATGGTGAAACAAGCGGTGATGGTGTGTCACTCGCTTACATAAATAATAATTTTTTACGTAAAGATGGAACAACTATCGTTACTGGTTCTATAGACATGAATGGTAATACATTAACGAGGATTAGTAATCCAGTAAATCCTCAAGATGTAGCAACTAAGGCTTATGTTGACGCCAACTCAGAGTTGTTGGTTGAAAACGGTGGATACCACGTTACTGGATATTTAAATATGGGTTTTAATTCGATAAGAAATGTTAAGGACCCAACAGAACCGAGTGAAGCTGCTACTAAAAAATATGTGGATAATGTTGATAGAGCCTTCGTTTATAAAGAAGGAAGGTGGTATGAGGCAGATGATGCAATCTCAATGGGAGGACGAGTAATTAACAATCTCGGAATTCCCACGAGACACGACCAAGCCTCTAATAAGTTTTATGTGGATACCGCTATTGAGATAGCTAACGCGGGTGAAAAAGCTTTAACAAAAAACCAAGATGGGTCCTACTCAATGGCTGGTGGAATAGATATGACTGGTAACTCGATTACTGGTTTACCTAATCCAGTATCCCGTGACTCTGCTGTCAATAAAAATTATGTTGATAATGGTGGAGCTATTATAAAAAATCCGGATGGGAGTTTCATGGCGGTGACTGACATAGACCTTCAAGGTTTTTCTATAAAAAACGCGGCAACCCCGGTAGAAGAGAGAGATTTAGTGACAAAATCCTATGTGGATAGAAAAGTATCTCCTAAACCTATTATAACTGTGTGGGCTGAAGAAAATGGACCACTTGGAAGAGGTAATTATGAGTTTTCATTTGGTAATGGTGCTTCAGGTGCTGCCCATAGGATGGGTGGTTATTGTATGAATGCGCCGGGTAGAATTATACGAGGTAGTTTATCAGTTATTACAACTAACCCTAATGTACCTGAAGAGGTAATAGTTAATATTGTGGTAAACGGAGTAGAGCTGCTTGATTACTCTATTATTAAAAAGAAAGATGAGACCTGTAGCTGTGTAGTTTTTCCTGTAGCGTTGGAGGTAAAACAATGTGATATCATAAACTTTATTTCAAGGTCAACCATCCCTACTGCGGAACACTCTTACATATCTATTTTGGTAGAGTTAGACTTGTAAATATATATAATATATTATAAAAAAAAATATATTATATATTTATTTTACAAAATTCTTTTAATTGTAGATACAGTTCTACATATAACACATGTATTAGTGGCGAGGTTATTACAGTTTTCACATATTGGTACATGACCACAATTACAATATAATATGTTAGGTTTAACTTCATCGCATATGATGCAAGATTCTGAGTAAAATGTTTTTAAACCGTTATTAATTTGTACAATAGGTTCTTCAGATTCAAAGTTTTGTACCCTTTCAGATTCAATCCAAGCTTCAGTCCAAGGGCAAAAATCTTTATATATTACTATTTCTATTGAAGCCACTTTTTCTTGGTTTAAATTTATATTATCATTATTATTAATAAAATAATAGATGTCATTTATCTTTTCATTTAACTCTTCTAGAAAATTAGTATCATCATTATTTATTTCATAAATATCTAAGCTAAACGCTCTAAGTCTCTTTAAATTAGTAGTTATTTTTATATACATTGCAATAGCATCATATGGAATTCCTTGATTGTCAGTTATTAGCATATTACTATAAATGTGGTAAAAAAGACCTTTATAATTTGATAAAACGTTATTTATAGAATGAATCGGAAATTCTTTATTTATTATATATCTATGAGAATTAAGAATTTTTTCTCTATTAATTAGAAAATCGATTTTTATAGGTTGATCGTTCATTTTTTTTTAATTATTTTATATAAAAATATTATTAAATTCAAAAATTACTGTCTACATATGGGGCATTTATTTAAAGGATGTATTTCATCACATTCCTCACATATACATAGATGTCCACAATTAATAAATGTTATATTAGGTTTATTAATGGTACATATACAACATTTATCTTCTGAAAAAATTTTTTGTTTTATTAAATTTTTTCTTGGTGGAAGCATCACAGGTTTAATTTGCATAGTTAATTGAAGACATAAATTAGTAAATTTTATAAATGGTGAGTAATGTGTAAGATATTCTTCATGTATATTTAATGCATGTGGTTTATAACTGTCATTATAATTAGATAAATTAATAATATCATGTTCATAATAAGATAAATAATTTCTTTGCCCTAAGCAAATGTTAAGCCAATAGGTACCCTTTGTCTGATAATTTGGGCCAGTTCTATTATCTATAATACCAACTAGCATATAAACAAAAGGAATTGGATTTTTAGATCTTACTACTTCATAATATTTTTTACTATAATGATAATAAATTACTGCTTTTGCATTAATTAAAGCTTTATCATAACCTTCATTATATTCATTAGGAATTATACTAGGAAAATATACTTTATTACCTGTATCATTATAAACAGGTTCATTAGTAATATGTTTATCATAAATATGCATTTCTAAGCAATTAATATTTGCTTTATGTAACACATTTGTTTTTTTATATAATGCGTTTCCTTTGTGTTTTTGAGAAAGTCTTTCACTTTCTTTACGAATCTCTTCAATAGTTAACCATTTAGTAACGGTGTACCCATTTTCATCATCAATAATATAATCAGGTTTTTCTAAATTATATAAAAATTTGCTTAGCACACTCATCTTATAATTATTTTATGACTTAAAATTTAAAAAATTCAAAAAATTTTTTTCTTTATTTTTGAATTTATGGTAAAATGGATATAGTAATTAGATGGTCCCTCATGCATAGACTTATCTTGCGTTGACACATATGGGGGCCCGATATATATTAGTTGATGCGTTGGTTAGTGGATAAATCGATGCGTTGGTTAGTGGATAAATCGATGCGTTGGTTAGTGGATAATGAAATTTATTTTCTTTTAGAATTATGAGGAAATAGATTTTTCATACAAAATCGTATGGGCATCCTAGCTTATTTTATAAAAATTTAATCAAAAATATCCAGACCCCCCACTTATATATCTACTGATCACGGAGATGCATTAAGCCTCCTTTTGCCAGAGCATGGTTCATTTATAATTACAAATGGCGCGTTTTTCGTCTTAAACATTTCCCCAACCCCTTTAACTCCTGGTAGAGGTTTCCGCAGATCACCTTAAACCTTATCTTGCTGAGTAAGTTGAATGATGCCTTCAAGTTGATGGAAAAAATCCAAAGGCTGCTATTTCAAACTTATTTTTTCTTAGAAAAATATCTCCTTAATGGACAGAGTAAATAAAAAAATACGACTGTGCAGTCTGATTTTGATCTACACTGTCCTCAAAAGGTCAGTGAGTCGAGCTTAGCAGCCTAAGGGTTAAAACGATTTAAGAAATAGAGTAAATCGCTGAAATGGGAAAAATACATATATCTATATATTCTTGATGGAGCTATTATTTTTGAATAGCTCTGTTTTCAAGACTTTTTCTCGTATTATGTCGGCTTGTAGTTAAAGAAAAATAGGGTAAATAAAGAGGTATTTTCAACATTTATGAATTCAATACCTGGTGCAAATTATGATTTAAAGTAGTCAGACGGCATTACAAGATAACAATGCTTTGTGGGAAAGTATCCTACATTTTCTTAATGACACATTTATGTAACGATCCGGTGTATTCACGACCCTGAGGAAGAAGGACTTGTGCTGCTAAATTAGCATTTTATCCTTTTCCTACAATGTTTTGTACCCTTTCAATGACAAACTCCGTCATTTGAGACACCTATGATATTCGTCTTCAAATGTTTTTTAATATCAATAAGGTTAAGATTTTGTCGTTTAGTAAAGACTCCATTTAATGGCTTCAAACGGTGTTTGGGTTCACGTATGTACATGTATTTACTGAATGTATATGAGCCTTGCATTTGCAAAAAGTATCAACCTAGGTCAGCTTGCGCAGTCCACGCAGGCTGACCTGTGTTGAAACTTTTTGCTTTTAGTAAATTTTCTGTATGCCAAAGGACCATTCTACTACTTGATTCAGTCGGTTGTTATACAAAATGAATTTCATGTCTTCATAACTGATAACTTGCTTGGTATCATGCAACACAGAGATGCATTAAACTCGCCCCCCCCCCTTTCCCAAAGCATGGCTAAAATACTGGTGACACGTGACACTATACTGCTAGAGTATCACGTTCTTGGTCACGGAAAATTCCTTAAAACACAAAGATGCTTGGTTTACTGCCTTGCAATTTTATCAGATGAAAGACTGGCCTTTACGATAAAATTTAATTACCAATAGTTCCAACTATAGATTTGAGGCATCGCTTGCTACAGTTAAGTGATAATGTGGACTGTTTTATGATTTGACGGTTCCTTTTTGAAGTCGGTGCTCTAAATTAACTTGTGCTTTATAGTTCTCCATGGAGAGCCCATATTACGTGGCTCCTTAAAGTTTTATAAACTGAAACAAAAAAGATATATATTTGTAATAACTTTTTGGGAAAAGGTCAATTTGTTGTAAAAATACTTCTTTATTTCTTTTAGCTGTTGTTCAATCATTACAAAAAATATATTTTCCTTTCCTTTAAATGTAAATCTATATCAGCGGCACTCTAGGAAAACGGGGTTTAACACATCTTCGTAATGCATTATACCAAGCAAGTCGTCACATCATCAAAACCGCCTAAATGATGAGGTAGACCGATCCTTTGATATGCAGAAAATTTGCAAAAGGTCTCGACCCAGGTCAGCATGCGCGTATCAGTGTTCGATAGTTTCAGAATTACAACGTATAATAATAGCTCGTCTTCTCCCTCAAAACAGTTATAGTTCCAAGACTTATTTCTGTAGCTTAATTCATGAAAATAGAGAAAATAAACTGGCTCCTGTTAGCTTCTTTTCGGAAATAAAAACAGTTTTAAGAGGTGACAATTTATTGAAAGTGATTTAAGAAACGGAGCCATAGATTTAATAAATTTGGTTATAGCTTTTCGACAAAGACCAGGAATTCAAAGATTCTGCACAAATGAAGACGTGTGAGTCATGCTCTATGAAAAGTAGGCTTAATGCATCTACAAAAAGTATCGACCCATGTCAGCCTGCGCATTTCGCGCAGGCTGACATGGGTAGACACTTTTTGCCATTTGCAAATTTTCTACATGGCAAAGTACCATTCTATCTCCAGATCTAGCTGATTAATAGACTGAAATGGAATTTATGGTTCTATAATCATTGACGACATGCTAGGTATCATGCATTCAGGAGATGCATCAACCCTCTTTTGCCAGAGCACCATTGATGTGTTTTTCTGCAATGTCAGGCTCCTTTCTATTTGCGCAATTTAGACAAAGTAAAAACATAAAAGAGAAAGAGACACACAAAGGGAAGAACATCGCTGAATATAGAAATTAAAGTAATAACTCAACATGTCCAAAACTTCTTGTGCGATTTTGCGTGCAACTGCATAATTTGAATAACCTTGGAAGTGTTGAATGAAGAATGATTATTATTACAAACTATTGGTTTTGAAAGCGTATCCTAAGTTGAAGCCATGGTCACATTTACGGTCATGCACGTAGTTGACCGTAGTTCATTACAAACGTAGTCTGCCGTAAGGTTAATACGGTCAACTACGTTGAAGTACGTTCAGAGTAAGTTCAAACTTGGCAACAAAGAAAGTCTAAGTGGGTTGAACTACGTATAAGTACGGTAAACTACATTTAACTGTGTGCAAAGTGGCTAGGGTTAACTAGGGTATTACTACGTCAGACTACGATTAACTACGTTAAACTACGTATAAACTACGTCCTAAGCACGCACAACTACGGTAAATGAAGGTCAACTGCGTTAAGCTACGGTAAAACGTTGTAATTGTGCCTGCTAAGTACAGGAAAGCTGCAGTCATTGTATTTTAACCGCTGTCACATCTTACGTAGTGGACCGTAATGGAGAATTACCGTAGTTGGCCGTAGTTGAACGAGTTAAACACACTACGGTTAAGTGGGTCAATTACGGTAAACTACGGTCAACTACGTTCAAACTACGGTCACAGTAGGGTCACAAAATCGTAGTTAACCGTAACAAACTTTTGAACATGTTCAAAAATTATGCACTTACTACGGGCAAATCTTAAGTTCAAACTACGTTCTTTACTACGTTGAACTACGGTTAACTACGTGTAACTACGTTCAACTACGTCTAATACGTTCAACTACGGCCATCTACGGTCATTCCCCACTACGGTCAACTACGTAAGGTGTGACCACGGCTAGCTTTCAAAACAAGTATGTGTTATTTTATCAAATCAAGCCGCATTCATTTTGTAATACCACTATAATCTCCCGTCTGCTTGTAAATTTGACTTCTTACGACTTTTGCGAAGTTCGCACGCCTATACATAGATATGTAGACTTATCTACGTATAGGCCTGCGTACTTCGCAAAAGTCGTAAGAAGTCAAATTTACAAGCAGACGAGAGATTACAGTGGACTACAAAATGAATGCGGCTTGATTTGATAATGTTCATCGCATAGAGATGTAAAACATTTTGGCAAAAGTAGAGAATGCTGGTAACACAGTCTTTCCAGAAAGCCTTTTTTCTGAGGGCTATAAAGCATTGACATGTCTAGCAAGGAGCAATACGTTGTTGCCCAAGACTAGGCCCATTTTTGCCCGGCAAGCAGGGATCCAGCCGGTATTTCCTAATACAAACCCAAAACCATAATCCTAAACGAATCTTCCCGTATTGAATGACCCCGGGGAGATAAACGTCTTTAAAAAAAGCATCGTTATAGATAGCAGAAATGCTTATACCCAGAATTTTCTCCTTTACCAACATTGTTTAATACCTTACCACAAGAAAATTCCATAGCATGAGTCACGCCTAACTTGTCGCCTGCCATTGCTTCAAATCTTGAGATAACTCTCAGTTTTTATTATGTCGCAAATAGTTAATCACCGAGCCTTGGACGAGCTCTACTATACTGTTACGACTACAAACTGTACTCAGAATAATTGAGCCACACTCTGGCAAAAGGGGGCTTAATGCATCTCAGTGATACATGATACCAAGTATGCCGTCACATGATTAGTGTTCCATGAAAGCCCCTTTTTTAACAACCAACTTAATCATTAGGTAGATTAATCCTTGTACATACAAAAAAAAAAAAAAAAAAATAGCGAAATGTTTCGGCTTGATACTTTTCGCAGATGCATTAAGCTCCTTTTTTACAGAGCACGGCTCCTATATATTTATTTATTTATTCTTTATTCTTTTCAGCATCGGAACAGATCTTCTAGTAAAACTTATACCCAAGAACTCGTCAGTCGACCTTGACTCTACCAGAACAGTCTATACTATGTTTGCACCGGCTGACGAAGCTTTTAATTTCCTTACCCTGAACGATATCAATTATGTAAATGATAACCTTACTTACCCAGAGAGAATGGCGGTAAGTATCTGCGTCTTAACCTGCTAAATAAAAGAAATGAAATTTTCAGGCGTAAAATAACAATCCAAATTTTGCTATCTTAAAGGTATTTTTGAGGGAATAAATCTTATCGGACAGTGTAGTCCCAAGATCAAGTTGCGTTAGAAAACCTGCGACTCCTTTATATTTTATTGACAAGTTTTCACCCGATCAAAATCACTAGATGTATACTAAAAACAGAGGTTACGTTAGTGCAATTACACGATGTGACTTTATTAACATGATCTTTAACTTTAGAGTACTCTGGAAGTTTTCATCAGATACACGTGACTGTAAATATGTCATTGATTGATATGTCATTCCAAAACTACCCCTGTATTGTTTTACAGATTGTGCGCCGCCATATTGTTAAAGGTCAAAGCTTGACGTATGACGCAATTATGAATGGTCATTTTGGGTTCTACTCACGTGACCACAACATGACTGTTTTGCTTAGAACAGATGGTAAGTTTAAATTGAAAAAAAAAAAATGAATAAATGAAAACGAAACATGTTTTACTGGTTTTTGTGTCTTGTAATAGGAAGGGTCGCTATGTCAGTATGCATATATACATCATTAGCCTATGCTCCGCTTGTAGGCGACTTTTTGCCTATAAAATGCTAGACAGTAAAGAGTCAATCCAGAGGGACATGTATTAATCGTTAGTATACTAATGAAATAAACATGTTGAATGGTAACAAGAACTATTTTCCAAAATACATTCGGCCTATATATTTCAGAAATCATAACGAACAAAGTCCTGTGTCGATTTTAACGGTTTAAACCAAAATTAAGTAGATATGTGAAACTCATTAATTTTCGAAACTTGTTTCGTTGAATAAACATGTTTGCCGCTATACCGTCTAAACACGCAGATTGATTATGTAATACCCTTGTGTAATATTTACCTATGCAATACATTATATCATTCTCAAAGATCATGCAGCTAGGTAGTCATATCTACTTATGCTTGTCTTTTACAGTCTTACAATAGTAATACACACTAGTTTTCATTCTTTAAAGATGCCCGTCTACACCGGTGAGCAAAAACGCTGTTAAATTTCAAACAATTTAGAATGGTACAGAAATCAGCCCTTTGTGTAAACATGGATAAATTACTGACATATATGGTGTAATTGAAAAAAAGAAACACGGAGATTTGTATTAGAAACTTAACATTGGTCAGAAGCAAACTGGCTGACGATCGAAGCTGTAAACAATGGCGGTGCGTCACGGAAATTTATCGTTGGTTTCCGCCTAGCGTCGGATACGGTGTAATTTGCAGATAGGCCGCGACCTCCGTCTGAAAATCGAGGCTGCAACAGAGAAGCCTCCATTTTCCTTTGTTTACCTCATTAGACGCAGGGCGAAGGTCAAATATAGTCACGAGACAGAATGCATGATCATCATACGAATCTACCCGAGTGTATAACGGATATATCGAAAATCTTCGATTCAAAAACCGGAAACGACGAGTCTGTTTACATGGAAGGCCGCAACTCAGCGAAATGTATTTTCTATCGACCGTAATCTAAGCAACCTTGCAACCGTCAGGCGCAATATTTGGCATGAAGATATATAAGAATGACTATAGTTTGATAAAATAGAGACAAAATGAGTTAAAACTGGCTGAAAATGAGTATCAGGGCCTCTTTAAGTTACGCGAGTCTGCCTAACCGAAAAAGCAAATCCACTAAAAGAAAATAACACCACGATGTCTAAATATTCACGCACGCCTATTTCTTAGTATAGTACTATGAAATCACAATGGAAAAACAACATTCTTCGTTCAAAAGGTTTTTTATTTTCATTATACGTTGTTTTTCATCTTATATTAGCACATTAATTCATAATTTAAGATAGGATGATGTGCACCCTGAAACTCCCAATTTAGTCACAATTTCTAAAGATATTCTATGTCAGCCAATAAAAACATTCGCATTGCCACTGACATCATTTGTTTTCAAACGATTAATCTTACATTGAATCAAGAGTTACGTAAAACAGTTATGTAGGAAAGAGAAGGTTATAGCAGCGTTTATTTTTTTGTTTTTTTTATTAGAATATAATAATATCATGTTGTAATGTAGAACAAAGATCAGACTCTACAGTCTGATACGTTTCAACACTACAAAGAGAAACATTTCTTCCCAATTATTGTGTTTGGGTAAGGTCAAGGTAATGAGATACGGCGGCGGTCAAGGTCATCCAAGATTAGCGAGAAGGGAAGCTGGTGCTCTACCTATACTACCTCTATCATTTTGTTTCGAGTACATTGAATGAGCCAAGTAGCTCGGAAACAGAGTTAGACATAGGTTGTGGTACTTGTAGAGGTATTGCATGAATGCACGGGTGTGTATGATTTTACATGATTTTGACATGATTTTACTGTTCACACCACCAAGCAAGCAAGCAAACAAACAAACAAACACGCATAAATTTATGATATTATCATTTACCTTTCACAGGTATATACCTACGATGGAAAGATATAGACGCGAAGATAATACGTCCCAACATTCTTGCCTCCAATGGAATCATACACGTGGTTGACAGATTTCTGTTGTCAACACCATATCAAACAACAACTGTCTCCACGTCAACAGTATCAACAACAGAGACAGTGTCGTCTGCAGATACATTATCTATGTCGTGTTTATTACAATACTTACAATTGTTGTTTTGTTTTAGTATTTACATTTGTTCTCGTTCATTAGTTCATCGTAGATGACCCAAGGACACGTGACAACACAACTAGCAATGGTGAAACTTTAGTGACTATAGGTGATCGTTATGAGCACACCACGCAACCATCAGACTTTGTGTCTCAATTCGGCACAGAATGGAACCATGTTATAATAATAAACAGTTTTAGCAAGTGTTCCATTGTTATCGAGCTACGTATTTGAAACAGATCTTTTTCTGTTATTAACATTTTAAGAGCCAAATACATGTATATACATGTAAGCTCGACCTATGCCGACGAATGATAGGAACACCACTGACACCCAGAAAGATTTTTATCCTATAGGCTTAACTACCCAAGCGGACGGTATAGATCTAAGATCAGACTGCACATTCTGTGCAGTCTGATCTTAATCTATGCCGTCCGCAAGAGCCCTTGTGTTAGCATATGGTGCTTAAAAGGTTAAACCTACATAAGCTATTATAATGTCAAGTCTTTGTTGACCAGAATGTTGCACAAAATAACGAAAAATATCGATCCATAATAAAACTGCCCAAACGGCGCAGGCTGATCTTGATGAAAACAGTTCACAAGAGAAGCATCAGCTGTACTCGGTACTTTTCAGTCTCATCAGTGTTAAGTCTCATTAGTTTTGCAAAAGTATCAGAAGGAAATCGACGTATAATCAGTAGCGCAACGACATTCTTGCCGTCGAAGATGTTAAATCAGTGCAATGATATGCTTGTCGTCGCAGGTGTAATACAGCGAAACGACATGCTTGCAGTCGCAGGAGATAGCTCAGCGCAACGACATGTCTGTCGTCGCAGCTGTTAATTCAGCGAAACGATATTCTTGCTGTTGCAGGGAATAAGTCAGCGCAACGACATGTTTTACGTCACAGGGGATAACTCTGCACATCGACATGGTTGCGGTCGCAGAGATTTAGTGCAACGACATGCTTGTCGTCGCAGGGGATAACTCATTGCTACGACCTACCTGTCATCGCAGGGAATAACGGCATGCTTTCCCTCGAATTTGATGATTTGGCGCTAAGACATACTTGCCGTCGCAGGGATTAAATCAGCAAAACGACATGCTTGCCATAGCAGCCCCGGATAATTCAGCGCAGTAACATTCTTGCCGTGGCAGGAGATACCTCAATTTAACGACATGCTTGCCGTTAAAGGGGATAAACCAGCGCAAAGACACATTGCTATAGTTTGTTTGATCGTGTACCAATGATATACCATACCTTGTTCACGATGGAGTTATAATAGGACAATTGTTTACAGCTAGCTGTACCGGCAGAAAAGTTAGATTGTATTAGACGACTTTTGGCATTCAGCTGAGTTGATATCTACATTAGTTACACCATTTTCTTGAAACAGAACAAAGTGGAGTTTCTTTGAGATACGATAGATAAAGAAATAGTTAACATGTAAAGTTGTTTGATATACTTTTCTTTTTTACAAAAAGAATATGGAATTTTCAATTTCATGCAAACTTAGCCCCGAACATTTATTTAACAGAATCCACTCAAAAACCGAAGCAAGTTCGATCCTTACAGAAGGTTATACGGCGGCTCAAGATGTCTCTATTAAAAAAGAAAATATTGTAGGAAAAGTACAAAATGCCGGTTCCCACAATGTTTTCAAACATCTTTTACGGGGTCGATAAAATTCGGGATTGTTTGGTAAAGTGTACACAGCTACTCACTAGCCGAAACCAGGACCATGCTAACAGACGGTGGCTCAAGGAGCTCGCACGAATTGTCAGATGTTACAAAAATCAGGGCCGAATATGGGCATTTCCTTTACCATGTGTCCATCTTGGTTGAATTTCGGCACATTGTGATGTTTGCATTATTTTTATCAGCGCCAAATATATTAACTCTACCTCTTTCGACGGGTGAAAAGACAATTCATTGAAACAAATAGTTAATGTTATAGGCTTGACAATACTAGCGGATGGTATAGATACAAGATCAGACTGAACAGAACTGATCTTGATCTATGCCGCCCGCGAAAACCCCTGTTTTCGCCTATATCGCTGAAAGAGTTAACGAATTACTGACGAAGACGGTCATTGTTGTTAACAATCTAATAAAGTTTGAAACTGTCGTGTATCTAATTCGATCTTGTTGTTAGGATCAAATTGTGTCTGTCTTCGAGAGGCCTTCAAAACATCGGAGTTGTCAATACAGCTGACACTTTTGCCACAGTGTTTTTTACCATTGGTCTGCTGTAGACGGAAAAAGTCGTTTGCAGCGGATAAGGTATTAATTACTTCAGATCAGTTTTGTAGATTATTCTTTTAGATTATGACAGACTCTATTAAACGCATTACCTCACAGGTTGAATTAATTTGGTTTGTAAGAATGGAGCTTAACGCCGTTTTCAACATTATTTCAGTTAAATCGCGGCGGACAGAGCATCTATCCATGCTTTCCTGTAATTTCTTTTACCAGTAATTCGCACAATATTCTTCCCAAGGCGCTGGCTGCTTGCCCACAAACCCATCGTCGGAAAAATGATCAGCGGTGAGTGAGGAATGAATCTTGTCGCATTACTATGACCAATTCTAGGAAAGAAATTGGCCTAGTTGGGAATTGAACCAGAGATCCCCTTGTTAAAATTCCTGTTCGCGGGTTATTTTTAACTCTGATCACGACGACAAAGTTTGGAATCTTCCATATTGAAAGCATTTGCAGAAGAAAAATCAAGAAAGGCTAAACTAACGTGATTTGTCTTTAACTCTTTGACACATGATAACATTATTAGTTGTACGGCTCGGGGCGACATGATCCACCACAGCCGTGAACAAGTTTCCAAGTCCCCTGCCACCAGACCGTACAACGAATTTATTATACTGCAAAGTTTTAAGATTCCATCGTATGTTAAGCGAAAGTTACCTATTTTTTGGTTGCAAAAATTTAGTACGCTGACGAAGCAGAATTTCCCTTCTGAGTGCCCCAATTCAATGAAAACTGACGTCACTGGGAACTGACGTCACTGAAACCTTGGTAAAATGTGCAGTTTGGTGCATAATCTTGATGTTAATCTTGATCGACGCCGCCATTTTGGATGTTGTGTTGAAAGTGTAATCATGTATACGGGCTCCCGAAAGGGAAACTGCTTTTACGTTGGTTTTGCCAGTGTACATGATATATATGTTCGGGGCATATTATCCAATCAGATCACGAGAAATTCCTTTGCAGTATAATAATATAAGATATCCGTATTGGAAGCATTGGCAGATGACACGTTTATGCGGTTCAAACGTCTTCGAAAGCACAAAAAACATCGTTTAAAACAGAGAAAATACTGGTTACCATCATTTCATTTTTTTTTAAATGTTTTTTCATGAGACTTCTTCCTCAGGGTCGTTAAAACACGAGAATTTTTGTTAAAGTTCTAAACGGGTAAAAAGATATTGTGGGAAAAGGAAGAAAATAATGGTTACCAGCATTTTCTCCTCTTTCCAAAATGTTGTCAAAGGCTTTTCTTTCAGACAGGAGATCGTTTGTCAAGAAATCTTTTGGTGAAGTGGTTAATTCTTTACCAGACGACAAAATTTTAGACTTGTCCAAATTAATTTGCAGTATCTCAAGACAACAAATTGACATGGGTCAAAACATGATTTTTTTTGCAGAAGGATAGAAAAGAGTGGGAAAAAGTTACCAGCATTTTCTCCTTTTTCCACAACGTTTTCAAATACCTTCTTCTTGAAGGACGTGAAAACTCGGGATTGTTTGGTAAGGGATTAATAAGTAGAAATGACGATTAGGAGAATCATTTTACAGAACAGGAAAATGTCTCTGGAATAATAAGGGAAAAAAAAATAAAAATAATATCTGGGGGATATTATCATTGCTCACAGCAAGCAAGCAACTGTCCCTTTTCAAAAGCTGACTGACTTTTTCGGCTGTCAAGACGAGGCAAATGTGTAAATGTCCTATGGCTAGGCAATGAGCATAGAGACCCAGCCTAGTATTGATAAAATTAAAGAAAGACATGAATAAACGAACATTTAAAAACATTTAAAGAAGCATTTTCCTCAAGCGCTGTGTAGTGCAGGAGATAGGGATGTTTAAATACCATTATTTGATTGGCATCAATTGAGTATCTAGTGTGACTTTACCAAACGACGAAACTGCATACTAATCCATACTGAAAAAAAAAAAGACTCCAGACGACAAAAATGTAGGCGTTTAGACATAAGTTTTTAAAAGGATACAAAATATTATGGGAAATGAGACAATGTTGGTTAGCAGCATTTTCTCTATTTCCCAAAATTTGTTCAAAAGCCTTATTTCTCAGGCTCGTTAATAACACCAGGTCTATCGTTAATGATTGAACCCTTCACAATACAGTCCCGAGTTTTAACGATCCTAAGAAAAAGAGCGTTTGAAAACATGCCGGGAAAAGGAGAAAGTGCTGGTAACCAGCATTTTCTCCTTTTTCCTTCATGTTTTCTACTCTATTCTTAGACAAAAATCATTATTTGGCACACATTGAAAGTGTCGTCTGCAAATGTTTACATTTAGGACAAATCTAAGATTTTGTGGTCTGGTAAAATAATTAAACGGTCTTATACCTATAGTGTCTATGTACAATCATAAGTATGGATGTAAAACTCATGTAAAACAAGTAGCAACTAGCGCATTCTATATCCTGACAGCCGAGGCCCGGTAACTCAGTCGGTAGCGTACAGGACTTGAGAACAGGGGGGTCGCTGGTTCGATCCCCGGCTCTGCCAATTTCTTTCCGAGGATTGATGATAGTCATGGCTACAGCATTCATTTCTCTCTCACCGCCGACCATTATGTAGGACAACAGTCAGTGCCTTGGAAAGAATATTGTGCGGAGTACTGGTAAAAGAAAATCCAGGAAAGCATTGTAGGAGCACATTTGTCTCGGAGAACATTTGTCTTACGTAAGACCGATGGGTTCGCATTTGTCTCACATGTGACAAATGTGCTCCGATCAAGTTTTTTAAGGGACAGGAAAGCACATTTGTCTCATGTCATTTTTTATGAAATACAAGCACATTTGTCACATATTTTTCCACGCTTCGTTAAGAGGCCCGATATTCCATAATTATGGCATTACCCGGATTGTTTTGGGAACTCATGCAGGTTGTAAGTGCTTTATCAATGGCGGATCTGAGAGCAGCAATTTTCGGAAAATGGCGATATTGTTTTTTCATATTTCTGATGGAAACAAACTACGCGTGGGAAGTTCTACTCATTTTCTTCCTTAGATCATTTACGGGCCTCCGTGGCCGAGTGATTAAGATCGCTGACTTCAAAAAAACACTTGCCCCTAACCGCTATAGGTTCGACCCTCACTCGGGGCGTCGAAGTCTTTCATGCGAGGAAGCCCGTTCAGGGTATAAATGCGGAATACCTATCGCGTGCGCACGTAATAGCTATCGCGTGCGCACGTAATAGGATCCGTGCGCGTGTAATAGTATCGCGTGCGAACGTAATAGCTATCGCGTGCGCACGTAATAAATAAAAAAAATCCTATGTCCCCTTTATGCCACCGTAGATAAGAATATTATGTTATCTTGTTTAGAAACATGAAAACATGAATATAGTACAAAACTGGTACATTTTATATAGTACAAAACTGGTACATTTAACTTAGTCTTTACAGAACACATCAAAAACAAATTCAAAAAATGTCAGTGCAATGTGTAAAATAATCACTTTACACAAACTACAGTTTAAAGGTGGCCCTTCAGATTTTGGTACGAAAATTTTACAAAAATACAAAAAAATCATCCTTATACTCCCAAAGCCTTTTAATTTTCATTCATAAAACCCCAGTAGTCGAAAATCATCCGACAACAAGAGAAATTAGAGATTTACTTCGGCCCAGGTCGACACCGACGGAAAACACGTTCTATTTTTACATGAGCAACTCGCTCATTTACATACCGGAAATACACAGACAAAGCTTCAAACATAGCGTCCGAAGAAGACATTGTGGAAAATAATTACATGTTTGTTATGTTATGGAATTTAAGCGTCATAAGTCACGTGCCAGTCACTTGACATTCCCACAATGCTTTTTTGATTTCTGGCGCAAAATCTAAAAATATCTTAAGAGGCTACGTAGCCTTTTAAGGGAACACCATCAAAAACATTTTTTTTTTGTAATTTTATGATTCTTAATTATTGATGATTTGTATTGTTTTTTCATATAAATTTCGGTGATATATATATTTTTTAATTTGGTGAGATGTGAAAAATCTAAATACCCACCTTTAAACTAAACGATACTCTCATGAAGTTACGGTAATTTACATTGTCGCGAGCGTTTCCTTCCCGCCAAAAAAATCGGCATATATCAAAGCGTTTCATCATTCCGAAACGCCGACAGGGAAGTCATGACGCGCAGTTTCTGTTTATGTCATTGGTAATCCTATTAAAGATAATTATCTAAACCTCAGAAATATATATATTTTTATGTGTAGTAACTGAAAAGATGATTATTATTTATTTAGCCTACACAAGTAAAAATACAGTGTTTCCTTCTGAAGGACTGAAAGAACAAGAACTTTCAAGTACCCCCTCGGCGACGTACTTTTTTCAAATTGATTACTAAAATAAAAGAATAAATAAATAAAGAATTGATAAGAAAAATGAACTATGCTATAAAACTAGCATGATAATATACCGAATATGAAGGACAGACAGGGACTGACAGCGGTTTCTTAATCGTGTAGACTAACACAATTCGATTAAATGATCTCTAAGTGGGTCTGTTATCGCAGACAATTTTCAGGTTGTAAATGTGGACAGACAGACGGACACAGAGACAGACAGACAACTAATTTCTATATCCGCCTTTTCGGACAATTACAATGTACTAAGCAGAAACAGTTCTCCTTTTAAGCAGAATTTTAGTATAGACAGAATGTGAGACAAATGTGCTTCGAGTGTCCTTCCTATTGTGTGTAAAACACATCTGTCTCATTTCCAATTTGTCGCAAATATGAATGTTTACGAGCACATCGGTCACACCTCGCGAGACAAATGTTCTCCAAGACAAATGTGCTCCTACAAAGCATGGATAGGTACACTGGCCGCCGCGATATAACCTGAATGAAATAATATTGAAAACCGCATTAAACACCATACACTCTATGTCCTGACTTTTTTCAGCCTAACTGAATACCCTGGCTTTTGGCCTACTTCTTGCTATTGATATTTTCGAATGAATAAATAAGAAATTTGTGACTGGCCAAAAATGTGGACATGTTTATTCGGCGGGCACCTGCAGGCCTGTTTGCGGGCATTTCTCTTCATATTTAAGCACAAAAGAGTTTCAGTTTACATATTTCACTTTCTCTCACGCCGTCTGCCTTTCTGCTTAAGTATTTCTTGTTTGTATCAATTCGACACTTTTTTTTTGCTCGGCCATTTTCGAAGAAAAATCAGAGGAGTTGTCAGTCCAGTCGTAGTATGTCTGTAGTTGTGCGAAAACTTGAACATTTTCTCACATCTTTGTCAAAACTGTATATATTTGCTTCAAACTTTGACTAGTTTTTATCTATCAACAGAGAAACCAATACTAGAAAGGATGGTAACCCTGAAATATATTTACACAGTTATACCCCTTCTTCTACCTAGAATTTTCACTAAAAAAGCAGCTGCATCCAACTGTTGGTACCTGCATGCGATGCTCTCGTTTTGTATCAGCGATAGTTATTTTGTGATAGAAGGATGGATGTAGTGCCTGAATAAAGACTTCAGTGTTTATTAGATTTTTGTGTAATCCAGTTTTATCACTGCAGTTTTAAATTCAATTTCTGCTGAATTAAACGTGAATGTGAGAAATCCTCCCTGCTTTATGTTGTCTTTTCAAGGACCTTTACACAATACGACGTTGTGGCATAAAAACTGCCAGCACATACCACATAAAATGGCGGATATCTTTGCAAAAATCATAGCGGGTTATTTCCATACGTTCTTAATTATTTCTATTTCATCATGATACTAGATAATAACTTAGCAATTTACCACACAATCCCAAGTTTAATGACCCTAGGAAAAACTGCCGTTGAAAATATTTTGGGAAAAGAAGAAAATGCTGGTAACTAACTTTTTTTTTTCTTTTCTCATACGTGATTGTGTGACAAATTGCTTGGGTCTAATGCTTCACGGAGATGCATTTAGCTCGCTTTCCCAAGAACGCTGCTCATTTCAATTGCATCACAACAGCAAAATGCTAATTGTTTGGTTTCATAGAAAATTTACATATAATTGTTAACAAGTACACTCTGCTATCAAAAAGCCATTATTTACCTTCTTAAGGTTCGTTAAAATTCGAGATTGTTTGGTACAGGAGTAATTCAGATTAGACCAAAGGTTAAGTCTAAAATGTTGTCTTCTGATAAAGAGTTAGAATTAGTAAGCTGATTGTGTTCAGTTTTATCTGGATCCAAACTGTCTGCAAATGCCTTTTTACCTGTTCAAAAGATGCCACAACGGATCGTGTGACTAGCACATTTTAGGCCATTAATGCAATGATTTGATTGAGAACCCCATAAGAGATCAGTCATTATCATGATGCAGTGGGTCGTGGGACAAATTAGATTTCATCCTAATAAAGTGATGACTTGCTTGGTATAATGCATAATTAAGATACATGAAACCCTCTTTCACCAGAGCGACACTCAGGTGTATTTGAAATATGTTCTTCAAAAAAAGAAACTTGACACAGAAGAAAAACAACAATTTGATAATATGACCTGAGAAAATAATAAACTATGAATGCTATATAGGTACTGAGCAATCGTTCTTGCCACCACCATAAGAAGCATGTGCTATTCGTGTATACCTACGTGTATATTGACTTTTTTACCAAAGCGATGAAATAAAGCTTTCCGTGGTTAGCATGCATCACTATGTCCTGCATTTCCGCATGCTGGCGCCTTTGTTAAAAGGGTATAAAAGCCACAACAGACGTGGTTCAATCACATCGCATTACCATGTTATAGACGACGTAACAATGCCACGTTTGAATGACGCTCAACGTAATAACGCCATTGGCCGATTGGAAGCAGGAGAAACTCAGAACGATGTGGCAAGGCACTTTGGTGTGTCCAGACAGACCATTTGTGCATTATGGGCACGGTAAAACGCCACTCAAAGTGTGAATGACAGGCCAAGATCAGGTCGACCTAGAGTGACCACCGCCGTTCAAGATCGGTACATTCGGTTGCGCCACCTACGAGATCGCACCACAACAGCAACTTCGACAACTACACAAATCCCGGGGCTACGCAGAATCTCCAATCAGACAGTTCGTAACCGCTTGAGGGAGGCAGGACTTTTCGCAAGAAGACCAGTGCGACGTATTGTGTTGACGCCACGTCACCTGGCCGAACGTCTGCAGTGGTGTCAACAGAGAGTCAGATGGCCACGTGCGACATGGAGGACCGTACTGTTCACAGATGAATCTCGTTTTCTCTTGACAAGAGCTGATGGACGTGCACGTGTGTATAGACGTCAAGGTGAACGTTACGCTCACGACTGTGTGCAACAGGTTGATCGTTTTGGTGGTGGAAGTGTCTTGGTATGGGCAGGTATACACCATGGTGGTAGAACGGCTCTTATCCTTGTTGATGGGGCACTGACCGGAGTACGCTACAGGGATGAAATCCTGCAACCTTACGTCATTCCACATATGGCCGTCAACGGTGGTCTTTTCCAGCAGGACAACGTTCGACCACATGTGGCACGTGTTTGTCAGGATTTCCTGCAAGATCATAACGTTCAGATATTACCTTGGCCGGCCCGCTCACCAGACTTGTAACCTATTGAGCATCTGTCGGATCTACTCAAACACTTCAGCAGCTAGGTGTGGCGCTTCAGGATGAGTGGCAGAACATTCCACAACGTGTAATTGTTAACTTGATTAATTCCATGGGTCGTCGTTGCCAGTCTGATCAACGCTAGTGGAGGCCATACCAGGTATTGACACTCTGAGATTCAGCAGCTTCTGTACGTGTTTCCGTCCGTTCGTCTGTGATGATTCTTTTTAAAATGTGTAAAGTAATCCTCTAACAATAATTTAGTCATGCGTTGTTTCGTCTATCATGAATGTTGTGTTTGTTATTAAACCTGGAATTAAAATGTCAAATTTCTTTTTTTGAAGAGCATAAAGAATAAGTGTTTATATGCGTCATTCTTGAAAGTTCTAACATATAATAATTCTGACTGCATTTATTAGGATTTGCATGTTACTTGGTCGGTCATAGGCCAAAAACACTCTGAATTGAGTTCAGCGGATTTGAGGGTACAATATCAACAAAGGACAAAATGAAATTAAATAAAGACATTTATATTTCAACACAAACATAAAAAATACTCGTAATAAAGAAATACACAATAATAGACAATATTTAGTCTTAAAGACTTCAACAAGATCAAATAAGGCAAATGAACATGCTGGTGAATGAAGAAATAATTTCATTACATCATGTATAATGATCATCTTCTCCATTTGCTTCATCCTTTTTCACCAGTATTTAAAGTCTTTTTTTCTGTTAAATCAGTATTTTCTTTTCTCTACTACTGGTTTTTCAAATTCAGTTTAAATAATAAATAATGACAAGTATGCCAGTAAGCAATGCGCAGAATTTCAACTCATAAACTGTTTAATATGTTAATTTAAAAGTAACCAATAATTGAAGTCCGAAGATTCTAATCTAAAAGTTCTTCCAACAGGAAAAACTATCACTTTACTGGTTTGGTTTGGTTTGTATTGGAGTTTACCGCCATTTTAACAGCTTAGGTCATATCATGGCGGTCAGTGACGCACCCATGTGTTTCCTGGTTTCTCACACCAGTACTGACACAACTTTCTTTCCAAAGCCACTGACTACTTTTCTCACATGCATCAGAGGTGAGAGGCGAAAAATCACCGGAAAGAAAGTTCGCCGCAACCGGGTATCGAACCCGCAACCTCCAGGTCACAAGTCAGATACGCTAACCACTGAGCTACCAGGCCGGGCATCACTTAACTGGACAATCCAAGACAAGGTGGCATATTCTGATCTTAATCTACTTTGCTCACAAAAGTGTGTTTAGCCACGCTTTGCATCCATATGGGTTAAACATCATGAATTGGATACGGTATTGAATCTTTCTCTCGCATTTCTCATTAAATCTGAAATTAAATTTAATAACATAGACAGTTTCTTCAATAATTTATGATCTGTTTTAGAACATTGAGTTCATGAGATGTTCTATATGACTATACATACAAATGAGCCATCCTCTGGCAAAAGGAGTTTTAATGCATCTTCATGATGTATTACACCAAGCAAGTCATCACATAACTAAGGATCCATAAAATTCATTTTGTCTAACAACCAATTAAATTATGAAGTAGAATGGTCCTTTCACATGCAGACAATCAATAGCAAAAAGTTTGACCAAGTTCAGCCCGCGGGCACTGTGCAGGCTGACCTGGCCGACACTGTTCGCAGATGTATTTAATCCCATGTTTACAGAGCATGGCTCAAAAATAATGGACAGGCAAATAATTTAAACATGTTTTTCTCCCAATCATTAACAATGAAACTTGACCCAAACAGACATTTTCAGACTAGAACTTAGACCAAAATAATGGCAATTTCAGGTTTCCTCTTGTCTAAAATGTCTCGGCAAACCAGACAGTGTAGATGAAAAAATCAGACTGTGGCTTAAATACTGTCTGATCTTGATCTACAGTAATTGCACAGAAAACCAAAGTTGTTAAACATGTCCTTTTTTGTGACTTTAACTTAACTATGTAATGCTGATCAATCTATATCATACATCCACCAGCCTTGTGTATAGGCAGTCTGAAGCCCTAGTCGCCAACCATTCTAAATTGACAATTCTATGCCTACACTTTATAATATTTTATATTTCAATGTAACACATTTTCTGATTGGCAAAACGAAATAGCTTACCAATAAGAAACTGTGTACTTTCTTAATTTTAAATTTAAACCATGAAATCTACTAGGTCTAGTTGGTAATACAGCCCATGGGCTGTCACCCTAAGTTTAAATATGGCTTTTGAATGGGCTAAGCCTGTGACAATGTACCCACCATAAGTGTGCATATATGGACTTTTACTCGTTACATACTGAATAAATTTGCAGCAAACAGTTACAAAGATCTTCATAAAACATAGATTATCAATTTGAATTCTGGTTGGATACTTCAATATAAACACATGTATTAGATCTAAAAGAAATTTTGCAAAGGAGGAATCCAAGTTAAGAGCAAGACAGACAATAAATTAACTCTTTGGCTGCTAAGCGCGACTCACTGACCTTTAGCGGATAGTGTAGATCAAGATCAGACTGCACAGAATGTGCAGTCTGATCTTGGATCTACACTGTCCGATGAGGAGATCTTATTTCCCAAAACATAACTTTGAAATACAATATTTGGGTTTTTACTATTGAATTGAAAATTTTATTTATTTAGCAGGATAAGAGTTAAATGTGGTTCAGATATAAAGGTAACAACAGTGTTGATTAAATTTGTGCAGTAGCAACAATGATATGTACAACTGTAGCACCCAAATCAGTCCAAAGGTGGTAAAATACAACTTGTTAAGCATAACTTCTTCAACCTCTATGACTTTTATTCCTTGCAGTTTGTCAAGGATCGACAATGTCAAATCCAAAAGGTTACTGATTTTATCATTTATTTGTGTTCTATATGTTAAAACTTTTTCTTTTTTTTACAGTCCGACTTGAAGTTTTAAATCCTGGGCAAGAGATCTACTATCAATTTTTGTGTTACGTTGCATTAACTGTCTGTTTTAATTGTCTTAAAGCTTGTAGGAATACTTTTTTGGTCTCGTCTATTGTATCACTATAGACTTTTAAATCTTCTTCTTTTGCTCTCAGGGTACTTTGTAATGCAGCTTTCAATGCCTCATTCTCATCTT
Source organism: Hippopus hippopus (assembly GCA_946811185.2). Taxonomy (NCBI): domain Eukaryota; kingdom Metazoa; phylum Mollusca; class Bivalvia; order Cardiida; family Cardiidae; genus Hippopus; species Hippopus hippopus. The sequence goes on from OX328105.1 coordinate 8,214,344, forward strand.
TCTGGATTTCAAGACTGAAAGAGAATAGAGAATAAAATTTACACCTTAATATAAACTTTTACCTTCATCGAGCCCCCACCCCAAACGAAAAAAAGAAAAAAAAAAAAAAAAAAAAAACTTTGCCAGTCAATACCAAAGACAGAGACATTGCAGTTTCAAGACTTCTTTTTGACAGAACATCTGGCATAGTAGTAAACAGTATAGATCAAGACCAGACTGCACATTCTGCATAAGCCATTAAATCTTAGTCAGGTCTAAAGGGTGAACCATATTTACCCAAATCTTAAAACTGTCTAATTCCTTACTAGAAGACAAAATTTTAGACTTGCCCATTTTGTCAACTTTAGCCGATGACAAATTACATGTGGCTCAGTGTGGATTACATGTGGATTTGAAAAGATAGAAAAGCGTGTGGCAAAAAGTAGGAAGTGCTGGTTTCAACTTTTAATTCAAATACATAAAGGGAAAGTAGTCCGAAACACTTGACAAAGTCCCTTCTATATTTTCTGATGCTGAATCAACAGCAAAACTAAACAAGATACATGTACTTACTTTGTTAGAAGTTCCTCTGGACTCATATTACTCAACTCCTCGTCTTCTATAATAGGTGGAGCACTACTTAGTGTCGACTTTCCTGTCTGTTTCCTGTGGGCTGATGTGTTCCCTACACATTAAACAAAGCTACAGTAAAATCTGAACAATTCTATCATCAACTGGATCAAGAGATAAGTTTACATTGCCTTTCCTACCAGGTAATTGATTTATCACTTGACTCGAAAACTTGATGCACCGGAAAGGTGGTCACATACACATCAGTATTAAAAGCTCTATTGTTTCAATTTAATTGTTAGAGTTTTTTTTTTTTCCTCTAAGAAATCAGAACTCTCAGCAGTGCTTGTGAAAGCTAAAATAAGTAATGAGAAGTACTGCAACATTTTGTCACAAGATACTTACATCTAAACAACTTATCAACTAATTCAAATCCTTCTATGAATATATCAGGCTATGAAAATTGTATAGCGAGTGTTGTAACTTTGTGCTGTTGATTTTCATGAAACTTGCAAGTCAATACTTGTGTGCTGTTTTACTTAAAAAAAATAATTTCTTGTTAGTACTTCTAAATAAGTGAACTTGATTCCAATACTCTTACTCTAAATGAAAACCAGATTCAAACTTAGCTGATAATTAGGATTAAACTGAAGTCGACTAAATTAACCACAACATATTCTGCTTTAAAAAAACATGAGAAATTACCTTATCCAGTACTATTTGTACTAGCTTGTCTATAATTTTAAGGTTTTTTCGTTTGGACCTTTTTTTTGCAGAGGCTTTAAAAGAGACTTGTCAAAAAAAAAAAAGAAAAATGGAAAAGATAGTTGTTTAATCAAATTACACTAAGCTAAATATTCTACAAACTGAGGTGTATCCCAAAAATATTCCATCACATCTAAAAAGTAAACTAAAACTAGGTATACATACCAGTTCTTGCTGAACCAAGATTTACTTTGCCAAGCTGTTTTTCCAATAAGGCATTCCTTCTTCTTTGTTCTACAAGCTCTCTCTGACATTCTTGCAAATTTTTTGTCATCTCATCATTTCTTGAAAAAAAAAAAAGTAAATAGATAACCTGATTTACACCACAAAATACTTTTTTGAACAGAAAATGTCATTATATAGGTAAAGTATTTAATCTGCAAGAAAGAATACAACCAAAAATTTATCCTCCCTTTTCACGCTACTGTAAAAAAGACAAGTGACAGAAAGGACAGATATATGGATGAAAAGTAAAAGATTCTTGACCTTGAAAAGTAGCATTCCTTTGTAATGGGAAATTTCTCTTTTTCCTAAAAAACCTTCACCACACAATCCTGAGTTAAAATGACCCTTAGATAAAGGCTTCTATAAACACAGTGGGAAAAGGAGAAAATGCTTTCTTCCTTTTCTGAGACAAATGTTATCACTGAACCACATTTTATTTGTTGTCTGCAAATGCTTTCAATTTGGATGAATCTAAAATTTTGTAGCCCAGTTAAGAATTAAATACTATCTTCCAGGGTGAAAAGAAATCATACTTGTATGGTAATAGTGCTGTCGTAGACTTACTTGAACAGAAGCAAGTCATAGCCAGTGAATATGTCGATCCACGCACATTTTTACCTCCAAAATATTTCTAGATATAACACTAGCCTTAGCATTATGCCAAAGGGACATTGTCATTAGTTAATTTAACCTTTTTTCTGTTTAGAAACAAAACTTTTTGTTGTTTCAGACTTTTTACATGAGGCTCATCACTAAAAAAAATGCCGCTTATAGTATACATTTGGGCTACTTTCAATTCAAACAAGGAGAATCAACACTATTTCAAACAATCTAGTGTTTCTGTGTTCAAAAATCCTTCATGAGGAGGGATTTTTAAAATAAGAGGGGATAAGGAGAAAAATTCTGGTTACCAGCATTTTTTCCTATTTCCACAATGTTTTCCACTTCTTCACAGACAAATCTTATCATTACAGTCACATTTTTTTCATTTTGGTCTTTAAATGGACAAGTCTAGAATTTTGTCGTCTGGCAAAAAAATTAACATGAGTTTTTACAACCCTGAGGAATGAAGCTTCCAAGAGCAATGTTAGAAAAGGAGAAAATGCTTGTGTTCAGCATTTTCTCCTTTTTCTGTAATGTTTTCTACCCTTTCAGAAACAAATTTCATCAAATGAGCAACATTTAATTTGTTGTCTGCAAAAGGTTTCAGTGTAGCCAAGTCTAGAATTTTGTTTTATCACATAACCTCCCTTGTTTTCAGTTTGATGTACCCATTACAAATTTTCTTATCTTATACATGTGTAATATCACAATTGTGTGACGTCATTTTGTACTTATTTCATAGAAGTGAATGGGTTTTATGAATATTACCGTGGGTTAATCTATAGATGGTTTATCATCTTCTGATCTTTAATTTGTGAAATATCGTTATGTGATAAAAAGAATCTGACATTCATTGGCGTTTGAGATAAATTTTTATTAAAATCGTTGAGATAAAATGTTATAAAACTCGTCAAAGACTCGCTAAATAACATATTTCCCTAGACTTGTTTAATAAAATTTTATATCAAACACCAACTCATGTCAGATCCTAAATATAAAGAGTTAAGAAAACAAACATTATACCTTTTCTGCAGGACTGTCATTAGTTCTGACAGCTTGTCTCTCTCCACTTCTGCCACCTGAACAACTGTTTTATATTCCTGACATTGATACTGTAAATCTGCCACAACTCTGTTATCAGTCATGTTGCTGTAGAACAATTAAATTTTTATCAAATAATCCTGACTTTTAACGACCCTGAGGAATAAATCTTCTGAAAACAATGTTGGAAAAGGAGAAAATGCTGGTAACCAGCATTTTCTCCTTTTTCCATATTGTTTTCTACCATTCAAAAGACAAAACCCATAATTTTAGAAACATTTAATGTGTCATCTGCAAATGCTTTGAACCTGGACATGTCCAAGATTATACAGGATAATTGTATGTTTTGGTGAATGATCAAAATTTCTTTCATCGAGTGAAAAGCAAGGGCTGTATTTTCACAAGTGGCGAAGTCACAAGAAAATATTTCGTTTGCTTTCCACGAGACGAAAGAAATTTTGATCATACACTGAAACAAATAACTATACCATTTCTTTTATGCTCTTCACTTCAACTTTTCTTTTCACATTTAATCATTACTCATTGTCAAAAATATGTGTATTTTCCAAGCTAGAAAGATCTATTCAATCTAGCTGGGTGTGGACAAGCTGTAATAATGACGTCATGAGTGATGTTGAATATGTCATAAAACGTGATGTTCACCGCTAAAAATTCATTTATATTCTATGAATATCTGCAGTATGTCAAAAATAAAAGTTACAACATTCACTGGTGAATTATAAAATTTAACGGTAAATTATAAGGATTAAATCCACTATTAGATTTCTATAAACTACTAAAAAGCATAAAAGAAAATTGATTAATTCATATTTTATCAATTTAAACTAAAAAGTTAGCTCTTTCAACTTCTGATATGTAAACTAGACCTTTCTCGATGCCAGAATATACAATTAACAGAAAATCAGAAAGATTTCAACCCTACAGGCTTGATTAAACAAGTGGATGGTATAGATCCAAGATCAGACTACATGTTCTGTGTAGTCTGTTTTCATTAACAGTGCTCATAGGGTTTGATTAGAAGATAAACAAAATGGGTCTACAATGTCTGTTTTCTACCAGGTATATTGCTGAAATGGTAAAACAAGATCATAGTGTACAGATAAAGATCAGACTGCACATTTTGTCTGATCTTGATCTATGCTGGCTGCAAAAGCAACTATAATTGTGAAAGGTACCTGGGATTATATCTCCAAGGTCCATATTCACAAACCATTCTTAGGATCATTCTCAGTCTTATTCTCCAGAATTTCTAAATTTGAAAGTAATGCAACATCTCATTGGCTTGACCATTTGGTTTAGCTAATCAGATGTGTTACTTTCAAATTTAGAAAATTCTTGATAGTAAGACTAAGAATTTTCTTAAGAATGGTTTGTGAATATGGACCTAGGTCTTTATCAAAGAAACGCAAAAGCAGAGAACTTGTAATTGAAGTGAAGGAAAAACATCTGACCTTGTTGATGCAGGTCTGTTAGCAGAAGAAGGTCTATGTCTGGAAACTCCCCTTGACTGGCCCCTTGATGGTGGTTTAACAAAATCCCCTGTTGGGCCTCTAGAGGGAGGTGCAGAAAGGGGAGCAGATGTTTCAATATGTGTGTTTGTTTGTGGGGCCTCTGACATTCTAAAATCAAAATACAAGACATAGATAACTTTAATGTTGTTCATAAGGAGTTAAATTACAACAAGCAATTTCGTTGAAATGATATCCCCCGCCGAAAAAGACCTTTTTTGATACAAACATATTAGAGGTATTGTGTGTTGCATGAACATGTGGCCTTTTTGTTAATGGTCCATGATAAAATTACACATTAAGCCCCTTTTTTCCATGGCACAGCATTTCATTAAATGAAAAATATATAAGCGGTCCATAATGAGATTATACATTAAGTCCCCTTTTACCATAACATGGCATTTCATTAAATGAAAACAAATGATGAAAATATACATCAAGCCCCCTTTTTCCATGACATGTCATAATATATAAAAGAAAATTGTATCAACGGACTATCCTAAGGAAGACATGCATGAAGTTTCATAAATGTTTGTCATGGATATCTGTCCAGGCGGACGAATGGGCGAACTAACTGTTATTGGTCCATAATGAAATTATACATTTAGCCCCCTTTTTTCATGACATGGCATTTCATGAAATAAAATCAAATAACTATTGTCTGTGGCTTAATAAAGATGAAGTTTAATTAAATTTTGTCCTGTAGTGAAAGAGATATTGGTCCATATTAAAAATATTTGTCAAGCCCCCTTTTTCCATGACATGACATTTAATGAACAAGAGCGGCAAATTGTCGCAAGATACGCCCGTCCCACTGCCAGTTGTCGCGGGGGGATAATAATCATAAAGGGCTGGTAGAGGAAAATAGTAGTGCAGCAGAAATCATGTAAGTGATTGAAATAGGCATGAATGTCTCCTCTAATGTTAAGGAAACATGCATATAAAGTTTCAGGTGATTCCAACATGAAAAGACAAAGTTATATTGTAGAGAAGCATGAAAAGCTGTAAAAAACAAGATGTTTGTTTGTTAAACAGTCATGCCCCCCTACTGCCACATTGATACAGGAAGTGGCACAGTTCATAAACTGATATCAAAAGAATTGATTGGGAAATATCGATGTCATCTTTTTGATTTATAGCCCACTTCAATTGATAAACGTGATAATCTGTCAACAGTTCGCCGTGTGTATACATACAAGATTGTAAACAGTCGCCGATACACAGACTGGGTTATCGATTTTGTTTTTGGCATGCGCCTTCGACTTCCACTTTTTCCCAGTAAAACTTCGATGCTTACTACGTCCCCGATAATACGTGAATAAAATGTTGGAGCCACAAGTTGAGCCACATATGATGATTTTTGAGACACTTTAATTTTTTTTTAGCAAATGGCAGCGCGGGCCCTGAATCATCTGGTGGTCACTGTGACCTTGATCTTTCACAGATTAACCTTAAAATCGATAGGGATCATTTACACTCCAAGATGAATATCTGTACAGAATCTGAAGGACCTAGGTCAATTCTGTGTATAGTTATCATCTGGACAAGGTTTGGTCTATATATCATTAAGTTGAATGCCACTGTGACCTTGACCTTTGATGGATTAATCTCAAAATCGATAGGGATCATTTACACTCCAAGATGAATATCTGTGCAGAATTTGAAGAACCTATGTCAATTCTGTGTCTAGTTATCATCTGGACAAGGTTAGGTCTAAATATCATTAAGTTGAAGGCCACTGTGGCCTTGACCTTTGATGGATTAATCTCAAAATCGATAGGGATCATCTGCACTCTGAGACGAATGTCTGTTAAAAATTTGACAAACCTAAGTCAATTCTGTGTCTAGTTATCATCCGGACAAGGTTTGGTCTATATATCAACATGTTGACGGTCACTGTGACCTTGACCTTTGACTGATTGACCTCAAAATCAACAGGGATCATCTGCACTCCGAGACGCATGTCTGTGCCAAATTTGACGAACCTAGGTCAAGTCTGTGTTTAGTTATCATCCGGACAAGGTTTGGTCTATATATCAACATGTTGACTGTCACTGTGACCTTGACCTTTGACCGATTGACCTCAAAATCAATAGGGATCATCTCTACTCCGAGACTCATGTCTGTGCCAAATTTGACAAACCTAGGTCAATTCTGTGTCTAGTTATTATCCGGACAAGGTTTGGTCTACTGACCCACCGACCGACCGACCGACCGACCGACCTACCGACATTAGCAAAGCAATATACCCCCACTTCGTTGAAGGGGGGCATAAAAATAACAAATAGGGAATAATTCCAAAAGGGCATTAGGTAAGGTTACGGCTCCAGTGCATTGCACTTTTCGTAACTGCAACAAACATGTTGACCAAGTCTCAAGTCAATTTGACTTGAGGTGACAAGGTTCCGTTCCGGACAAGCAAGAAATACTGTAAAAATGAAGATCAAAGTGGTTTTACTCAAAATCCGCCCTAGGTAGAGTTATTGTTCTTGCGCACTCTACTCCGTAATATTGCAACATGCATACCAAGTCTGAAGTCGTTCTGACTTGAGATGACAAAGTTATATTCCGGACAAGCACTAAATGCTGTAAAAATGACGATCAAAGGGAAATAACTCAAAGACAGCATGAGGTAGAATTACAATTCTTGCATACTGCACTTCCAAATATTGCAACAAATAAGCATACCATATTTCAAATCATTCCTACTTAAGATGACAAAGTTATGCTCCGGACAAGCAAGAAATGCTATAAAAATGAAGATCTAAGGGGGAATAACTCAAAATTCGTGCTAGGAAGAGTTATGGTTCTCGTGCACAGCACTCCGTAATTTTTCAACAATAATGCATACCAAATTTGAAGATGTTCAGACTAGAGATGACAAATAAGTTATATCCCTGACAAGCAGAAAATGCTGTAAAAATGACGATCAAAGGGAAATAACTCAAAGACAGCACAAGGTAGAGTTATGGTTCTTTCGCACTGCACTCCGTATTATTGCAACCAACACAATGCCAAGTTTCAAGTCAATCGGACTGGAGATGACAAAGTTATGCTTCGGACAAGAAGAAAATGCTGTAAAAATGAAGACTGAAAACAACAAAAATTCACTCAACCGCATAACTTAAAATCGCTCCCAGTCGGCCATTTTGCATCAAATAAAAAAAAAAAAAAAGTGTCTCGGTGGAATGGGTTATTGTTCACACATATAAAGTTTCACGAAATTCTGTCCAATGGTATTGGAGATATTCTCCCAGACAGACACACGGATGGACAGACGGACAACGCTAAAACTATATCCCCCCACCTTCGGCAGGGGATAAAAATAGTTTCCTCTAGAGATCTTTGACTCTATGCCAAACAACAAAATTTTAGACTCGTCCAAACTGAATGCATTTGCAGACAAAGAATTGAATGTGTCACGAAGAGGACGGGGAATATGCTGGTTACCAGCATTTTCTCCTTTTTCACAATGTTTTTTAAAAACTGTCTGGCTCAAGGTTGTTAAAAATTGAGATTGTGTGGCAAAGGGTTAAATGGGGAATTTCGACAACAATAAACCTTAATGTATTTGTAAAAAGAATAAATTTCGTTGATCTGAATTCTTTTTGAAACGGTTCAAATATAGTTTTCCTTATGGCAAACTCAGTCTAAGTGTTTGAACATTACTTGGGTATAATTTCATTTTTCAGCCTTCTCTTTCTAATTCTACAATCCATGATATTCTATAGAAGTTCTGTTCATCACAAGACATCTTTAATTCACATACTGAGCAATTGTAATGGGCAAATTCTCCTTTTGCCACAATGTACTGAAATATATCTATTTCTTTGACTGTATTTCATTGGATTCATTTAGACCTTTATCACAAAATCTCTTGTTTTAATCACCAGGAAGCAGATGGCTTTCGAAAACAAAACCAATTTAATCAACATTTCCTCCTTTTTCTGCATTGTTTTCTACCTTTTCTTAAATAAATATTAATATTTGAGTTCATAATTAACTTTTTATCTGCAAATCTTTCAAATTAGACGGGTCAACAGTTTTGCCAAACATCCCCACATTTAACGACCCTGAAAGAGAAGGCTTTTTAAAACATTGTTTGAAAAGGAGAAAATGCTGGTTACCAGCATTTTCTCCTTTTCACACAACGTTTTCTATTACCAGCATTTTTTTCCTTTTCTCAAAATTTTTTTTACTCAATAAATCACATAAATTGTCATTTTAGCAACATTTAATTTGTTGTCTGCAAATGTCTTCAATCTGTTTCCCCCACCCCACGCCCCCTCCCCCCCCTAAAAAAATTGTCATTTTGGAAAGAGGTAAAGACTGAATCAAGCTTTTTTTTTTCAAAGACATATTTCAAAGTTATCTACTGTAAATTTTTTACTGAAGGAAAACTCCTCAATGATATATCTAATAACAAACCTTGACTGTGATGGGGAATCAATATTGTATTGAAGATCTACTGTCTCAAAGCCTGTTGAAGGTCGACTTTCAACAAAAGCTTGGGTGGGTGCGGGTACCCCAGTGGGTAATGGTGGATGATTTTGCTGTGGGAAAAGTTTGTTGGCCTGGGATCGTTGTAAATGCTGAAAATGGGTTTGAAACCATATTAATTGTAAGTCTGACCATATGGGTGCAAACTAAACCAAATGGAAATACTAGGTCAAATCAACGTACTGAGTCAATAAATATCCTACAGTGTACATTCGGAAAAAAAATAGACTATGCAGTATGTGCAGTCTGATCTTGGTCTATACTGGTTGTGAAACAAGTTCTACAGTCAATATTAACCACGGTCAAAAACTACTTTTGCATAATTCTAAAATATTGCACATGATTTTATCATTTCATAAGATTTCTTCAATAACATAATTATGCCCTCACTTACACATCTTGCAAATACCTTCTGTTACTTAACCCTTTACAAAACAACTGTAAGTTTCAACAATCCTGAGGAGCTTTCAAAGACATTGTGGGAAAAGGAGAAAATGCTACTAACCAGTATTTTCTCCTTTTCCTACAATGTTTTCTACCCTTTTAGAGACAAATCTTATCGTTTGAACTGCAATAAATTTCTGTTGTTTTTTGCAAAGTTTTAAATACAGCAGAATCTTAAACATTATTTCAGTTATATCGGGACAGCCAGAACACCTTAGCTTCCTGGAGCTTCTTTTTCCAGTTCTTTGCATAACATTTTTCTGAAGCCATTGTCTACTTTCCCACATTAAAAAAAAGTCAAAACACAGTTCAGCAGCGAGAGAAAAATGAATCCTGTTGCAATGACTATCATCTTTCCTTGAAAGAATTATACTAAGCTGAGAATTAAATCAGCAACCCTTGGTCCCTTGGTTTCAAGTTCTGTTACATAACTGACTTAGCCACTGGGCTTGGCTGAATAAGAACAGTAAAATTTTTCAAAGTCTGTGATATTCTAGAAAATCACGAAACTTTTAAACTGCTAAATGTTGATAGCATTTATCCAACGTTCAAAAGATTAACTATTCTGGTGGAAAATGTATAAACATAACCTCTCTCCACTGCTGAAAGACAATCCACTGAAACTGAAAAAATTTTTATCTTACAGACATGGCTTCATTCGTAGCCACACAATCCCAAGTTTTAACAAACCTAGGGAACAAGCCTTTTCAAAACATTGTGAGAAAAGGAGAAAATGCTGAATACCAGCATTTTCTCTTTTTCCCATGATGTTTTCTACCCTTTCAAAGGTGTATTTCTATTCTGAGTGACAACTACTTTGTCATCTGCAAAAACTTTCGAATTAAGCAAATCTAAAATTTTGTCCTTTGGTAGAGGGTTTAAACAGGTGCCTAGTATAGATCCACCTATGGCACGGAAAGGGTTGAGAAAAAAATACAGATAACATACTGCTAGTTTGAGTTGCTGAATTTCGTTTTCTAAGACGTGAACTTTTGCCTCCTTATCAGCCACAATCTGCTTTAGCTGCTCCACAACATTGGTATGGTGCTGCTCTTGTGCAGATATTTCATTCATCTTTGTCTGTTGTTCAAGCCTTATATTGTGCTGATTTTTTCTTGCTTCATCTAACTGTTGTCTCAGATTGGTCTGGTCTTTCTGTAAAACAAGAGATAATTTGAGCCATGCTCTGTGAAAAAAGCACTTAATGCATTTGCAAAAAGTATCGACCCAGGTCAGCCTGCGCAGTCCGCGCAGGCTGACCTGGGTTGAAACTTTTTGCTCTCCATAAAATTTCTGTATGTCAAAGGACCAGTGTACCCCATGATTCAGTCAGTTGTCTACCAAAATTATGTATTATGAATAATTATGTGATGTCCTACTTGGTAAAATGTGTCATGGAGATACATGAAACCCTCTTCTGCCATAGTACTGCTCTTTCATATTTGGGCTTTTCTTTTCATACATTTAGGACTATCACGGTACTGAGGATTTTTATCCTTTTGGTACAAAAGACAATTTTATTTGCCAGAGCAGACAAGAAGATCAAGATCAGGTGGCACAATCTTGCAACCTACCTTGGATATTCTTTTAGCTATCATTTGTTAGACAATTTATCCACTACTGCTAAAGCCAATTTGTAAATGACTGACTTAATAACCAATATGAAATATGGGAACTCAACAGGCATTAAACCTTTACCAAACAATCCAAAGTTTTATCTGCCCTTATAAAGAGGGCTTTTGAAAAAGGAGAAAATGCCAGAATTTTCTCCCTTTTGCACAATGCTTTCATCAGAAGTTTTCTTCAAGGTCATGAAAACACAGTTTTGTTTGGTAAAGGGTTTAAGAACAAGAAACATTGTAAGTATCACATCTAGACATACGTAAGTATCACATCTAGACATACGTAAGTATCACATCTAGACATACGTAAGTATCACATCTAGACATACCATTAGTGCCTCTATAAGCTCATTGTCATGTTCATTCTTCTGCAGTAACTGTGGAATTTGCTTCTTCAAAGACTTGATTTCATTACTCAGCACTTGATTCCTGCAATCATTATTTACAATAAAAAATTGCCGCAGACTGCAAAATACCCCTGACATGTTGCTGTCTGTAATTGTCAACCAATCATACTGAAAATTTCAGATACACAAGTTCCCATGTTCGAAGGGTTTTCTTTAAAAATTTCAGCCAGTTTGACTGAAAACTGTAGGAGAAGGGACACATCATTCTGTTTAAAGACAGACAGACAATCCAATTCCAGCATACATCCCCTAAATTTAAAGGTTACAGGTCCCTCTAAAAAAACTATAAGTAGTTGTAGTAAGATTTTCACAGAGTGACATATTTGCCATTAAGAACAAAAAGGATTGAAACCTGAGACTTGTAAAAGTTGAAAGAATTTGAAGATGATACATAAAACATGATTCAAATGACAGAATTTGTCTTTGAAAAGGTAAAAAACATTGTGAAAAAATGAGGAAATGCTAGTTAACTGCATTTTCTTGTTTTACCCCAATGTTTTCAAATGCCTTCCTCTGTTTAGTCATCAAACAGCAGGATTGTCTGGTAAAGTTCTTTTGATTGACAACAAATCTCAGTCTCCATCATTTAAACTTTATAAGAAAAAAAAAGAAGTGAAAACCAGCATTGCTGTAGATTTTACAGTGATGTGATTTGGTGCATGTGTCCCTGTCATAGTTAAGTAATATGCTATATGATAAGTGCTTGGACAGACGACCAACACTATTCCACGTAAAAATATAAATCACATGTATATAAGCATGGTTTACGTACACTTGTGCAGAACCATATTCAAAACATGTCCCTTATCTCCCTTAAATCTTTTTGTTTCTTAATTTCTAGAAGTTCAGGAATAGTTTTGATTTTGCTCAAAACCAAATTATAATTATCTACCTTGTTTTGCTTGCTTCTAGTTTGTGCTTAAGTTGGTAATTCTCTTCCTCCAAAGCTTCTTTTTCAGATACCATTTTCTGCAAGATTTACAAACAATTTCTTTTACTTTAACATTTTAACACCAGAAGACAGACAACTTTCAAAAACTAATGACCAAATGTTCAAAATGAACAAGTTCTCCTTTTTATCATTAATATTTTAACACTAATTCATCTCAACCATTAATTTAATGAGGTAAATCCATACTTCGAAAAGATACTTTGTTTCAAATGGCGATATATATAATATAAGCCACACACTGTGAAAAGAGCCTTACTGCATGTACAAAAAGTATTGACCCAATTTGGGTCTGCCTGCACAGTCTGCACAGGCTGACCTGGGCCAAAAGTTTATGCTATTAGTCAATTTTCTGCCAGTCAAAGGATTAGTCTACATCATGATTCAGCTTGTTGTTACCAAAAAAGTATTTTTTTGATTCATAATTATATGACTTGCTTGGTATAATGCATCATGGTGGTTTTGAAAAACTCTTTTGGATTCTCTATGGACCTTCGTGTAGGAATACAAAACTGCCGCATAAAGCAAAGTCTACAAGGTCACCCTTTTATTATGTTTGTGAAAACGGGATAAATTACATTTAAACCATTCGGAGGTTTCCTCTAACACTGGAAATCCCCAGAGGGTTCTTACTGTACTCTGATGATTTAGCTTATCCTTATATATAGTTAAACAAAAAGAAGGTAGAACAAGAATCAATGCACTGATAGGTTACCCTTCACAGAACTATCAAAGTTAAGACTTGCGGAAATTGAAGGTATTACAGATGATAATTTCAACATAACTGAAATGATGGTATTTATCTTCAAAAGTGTAGAAAACATTGTGGGAAAAGGAGAAAATGCTGGTTACCAGCATTTTCTCCTTCTCCCACAATCTTTTCAAAAGAATCCTACTTAATGGTCATTAAAACTCTGTAATATTTGATACAGGGTCAACTGAAGAGATCATACTGTCTGTGCATCTTTCTTCTCTTTTTCCAACTTTTTCAGCTGTTCTTTATGTCTTTCAATTGCAGATCTCCGCTTAGTTCCTAACATTTCATCCTCCAAGTTGTTTGTCTGTGTGCCTTGTAACTTCTGGATCTCTTGTTTCAGTTCCTCATTCTGTATATATAAACATATAGATGAGCCATGCTCTGTAATAAGGGAGGTTAATGCATCTACAAACAAGAGCGGCAAATTGTTGCAAGATACACCCGTCCCACCGCCAGTTGTCGAGGGGGGATAATAATCGTAAAGGGCAGGTAGAGGAAAATAGTAGTGCAGCAGAAATCATATAAGTGATTGAAATAGGCATGAATGTCTCCTCTAATGTTAAGGAAACATGCATGTAAAGTTTCAGGTCATTCCAACATGAAAAGACAAAGTTATATTGTAGAGAAGCATGAAAAGCTGTAATTCGTGCTAGGCAGAGTTATGGTTCTTGTGCACTGCACTCCGTAATTTTTCAACAATCATGCATACCAAATTTGAAGATGTTCAGACTAGAGATGACACAAAGTTATATTCCGGACAAGCAGAAAATGCTGTAAAAATGACGATCAAAGGGAAATAACTCAAAGACAGCACGAGGTAGAGTTACGGTTCTTTTGCACTGCACTCCGTATTATTGCAACAAACACAAATGCCAAGTTTTAAGTCAATCGGACTGGAGATGACAAAGTTAAGCTCTGGACAAAGAACTGGACTGTAAAAATGAAGATCAAAGTGGAATTACTCAAAGTCCGCGCCAGGTAGAGTTATTGTTCTTGTGCACTCTACTCCGTAATATTGCAACAAACATGTATGCCAAGTTTGAAGTTGTTCTGACTTGAGATGAAAAAGTTATATTCCGGACAAGCACTAAATGCTGTAAAAATGACGATCAAAGAGAAATAACTCAAAGACAGCATGAGGTAGAGTTACAATTCTTGCGCACTGCACTTCCAAATATTGCAACAAATAAGCATACCATATTTCAAGTCATTCCTACTTAAGATGATAAAGTTATGCTCCGGACAAGCAAGAAATGCTATAAAAATGAAGATCTAAGGGGGAATAACTCAAAATTCGTGCTAGAAAGAGTTATGGTTCTTGTGCACAGCACTCCGTAATTTTTCAACAATAATGCATACCGAATTTGAAGATGTTCAGACTAGAGATGACAAAGTTATATTCCTGACAAGCAGAAAATGCTGTAAAAATGACGATCAAAGGGAAATAACTCAAAGACAGCACAAGGTAGAGTTATGGTTCTTTCGCACTGCACTCCGTATTATTGCAACAAACACAAATGCCAAGTTTCAAGTCAATCGGACTGGAGATCACGAAGTTATGCTCCGGACAAAGAACTGGACGCCGCCCACCCACCCACCCGCCTTTCCGCCAGAACGCCATGGGTGATCCCATAATACGTCCCATCTTCGACGGGCGTATAAAAAGTATCGACCTTTGTCAGTCTGTGCAGGTTGACATGGGCAAAAATTTTTTGCTATCTTTATTATTTTTAAATGTCAAAGGACTGTCACACCTCATGATTCAGTTGGTTGTTAAACAAAACAGATTTTATAGATCCACAATTATGTCATGACTTGCTTGGCATTGTACGTCCGGAGGTGAATTAAGTCCCCTTTTCACAGAGCATGACTCAGATGGTATTTACCCCATTCCCAAACAATCCTGAAATTAAACAACTCTCACAAAGAAGGCCTTTGAAAACTTGTGGAAAAAAAGAATATTCTGGTAACCAGCATTATCTCATTTTCCCACTATGTTTTCTACCCTTTCAAAGGTGAATCTAACCATGTAGTCATATCTAATTTGTCATCTACAAATGCCACCAGTGTGGACAAGTCTCAAATTTTGTCATCTGGTAAAAGTGTTAACTCTTTTCCAAACGACAAAATTCTTGACTAGTCCAAATTGACTCGCAGACAACAGAATAAATGTGACTGAAAAATTGAAATTTATTTTGGGAAGAGTAGAAACATTGTGGAAAAAGGAGAAAATGCTGGTTAAGAGCATTTTCTTCTTTTCCCATAATGTTTTCAAAAGGCTTCTTGCCGAGGGTCTTATAAGCCAGGATTGTGTGATTAGGTGTTAAGTAAACCTTTAACCACTTGTTATGACTACGATTAATACATCTGTGCACTAAGACATCAACAAAACCCTCTCAGAAAGCCACTTTTTTCTCTATTTCACTAATTTTTATGTTTCTTTGCCTGTATATATGGTTTTAACTCTTTACCAAACAATCCCTGGTTTTTACGACCCAGAGGAAGAAGCCTTCTGAAAACATTGTGGGAAAAGGAGAAAATGCTGGTAACCAGCATTTTCTCCTTTTCCCACAATGTTTTCTACTCTTCTAAAGTCAAGTTTCAATTTTTGAGTCACGTTTATTTTGTCATCTGCAAATGCTTTCAATTTGGACAAGTCTAAAATTTTGTCGTTTGGTAAAGTTTTAAGCATGGAAGAGATCAAGTTTTAACAAATCATACTAACCACCCTTCCATTTTCAATCACTTAAGAGTATCCAGTGATCCAAAGGACACCAGAATTAACTCTTTAACAGAAGACAGTCCAAATTAAAGGCAGTTGCAGATGACAACATGGATGAGGATCAAATCATGGGATGATTTTGTAAAATGGCAAAAAACATTGTGAGAAAAGGAGAAAATGCTTGGCACCAGAATTTTCTCCATTACCCATGTTGTTTTCAGAAGCAGTCTACCTTGGGGTCATTAAAACTTGGGAGTGTCTGGTACATAGTTACAGTAAGGACTACCAAGATACAGAGTTTTAGAGGGCATGGTGTCCCAAATTTTCATAATAATGGCTCCAGGACAGCTGTTTTAACAGTAAGTGTCATTTCTTGTCAGTCAATCTGGACTCAAAAAAACAGCCTGTTTACATTTCGAAAAGTTTTTCATATCACTATTGAAATAAAAATACAGAAAGTTTGACTTGAACCATGTTGAAATCTATTCTTTGTCCTCATTTCAAGGAGTTTGCTATGCTGGGATATTTTGGTCATGCCAATTCAAGGGCTGGTTTTTCTTTAAATCTTTAACTGTAAATTTACAACTTTATCTGAATGAAAAAACCAACACATATACTTGTATACCTTTTGTTGTAGCTGTAAAATTTGTTGTGATCTACCTCTCCAGTTACTAGAGTTGTTGAGAACTGACTGTATATTAACATTATCCCCTATTTCTTGAGCAAGTGCCTGTCAACAAAAAAAAAAACCACATACAGAGTCTTACAATTTCTTTCCTTGTTTAGACAGGGTATGTTCTGTTAATTCTTTCGCAGACGACAAAATTTAAGCCTTGTCCAAATTGAAAGCATTTGCTGACTACAATTCTAATGTGGAACAAGTGGTGCAATCTTTCTTTGATACAGTAGAAAATATCATGGGAAAAGGAGAAAATGCTGGTCACCATCATTTTCTCCTTTTCCCACAATGTTTTCAAGAGGCTTCTTTCCCAGAGTCCGCCATTGTGCAGTAAAGAGTAAGCAACTTTCCCCATGTTTCAAAGACTCTAACGAGGAATGCTTTTGGTAACTTTGCTGGTAACCAGTATTTCTTCTTTCCCTACAATGTTTTCTACCATTCAAACTTGAATTCCATCATCTGCACCATAATGACTTTGTCGTCTGCAAATGCTTTCAATTTGGGCTAGTCTAAACTCCTGTTGTCTGGTGAAGGGTTGTGTATCAGGGACACTCAATTATGACCATAATTCGAAATATGTAATAAGTATCTAAAACCGCATCTAATTATATAATTTGTCCCACTGCTTTAAGTTAAACAAGTTACAGCTGAAATAAATCTATGGATGGAGGCTCAGTAAAGCTCACGCATCTGGCCACAACATTAACTCAGCACATACATGAGTCATGCTCTTGCAAAAGGGGACTTCATACATCTTCCTGATACAAGGCAAATCATTACATGATTGTGGATGCATAAAATCTGTTTTGTCTATCCCGAGATAAAATGGTCCTTGGACATACAGAAAATTTATCAAAAGTTTAAAGCAAAAAGTTTACACCATCAAAATCCTGGGCAGACTGGCCAGGTTGACTTGGGCCTATACTTTTTGCAGATACATCAAACCCCCTTTCCACAAAGCTTGGCTCATACATATATCATTTCTACAAACAATATTGCTAGCTTACCTTGTGAGCCAACCTCAGTTCCTGTTTTAAAGTAGAATTATTATTTCTGTAGTCAATAAGTTTCGATTCCATTTGTTTAAGTTTATCCTGTAAAACCTTTGTTTCATTTGGGTCTTCTGGCTGTTAAGGATAAAGAAGAGAAATAGTGAGAGAAAAGACAACTTTTTACAATAGAACAAGAACAAAAGCAGAGTTTGGGATCCTACCAGTGAACCCTAAGTTTCAAGCACTGTACATTATAGATGGAATTTTTTAGCCTTAGCTTTATGAGATCATCTTCAGTCAAACCTGTCATAACCTTTTATCATACAATCCTAAGTTTTAAAGCCCTGGATAAAAATTGTGGGAAAAGGAGAAAATGCTGGTTACCTGCATTTTCTCCTTTTCCCCCAGTTTTCTACCTATTCAAGGACAAATACCATCATTTAAAAAAGAGGGCCCTGATGGCCCTAAAGTCGCTCACCTGAGTCTTTTGACCAAACATGACCCATTTTCAATCTCTTTTGAGATATCATGACAAACAATCTACTAAGCTTTCATAATTATTGGACTGAAAATGCCTCTAGCATGTACACAAGCTTTTTTTATAATTTTCTTAGTGACCTACTTTTTAGCCAACTATAGCCAATTTTCCCATTGTAGATATTAATCAAAACAAGACTGAAAATGTGGCCTCTAGATCGTACACAAGGTTTTTCTAAGATTTGACCTAGTGACCTAGTTTTTGACCCGACATGACCCATTTTCAAACTCGACCGAGATATCATCAAGACAAACATTCTGACCAATTTTCAAGAGTTTTGGACTGAAAATGTGGCCTCTAGAGCATACACAAGGTTTTTCTAAGATTTGACCTAGTGACCTAGTTTTTGACCCGACATGACCCATTTTTGAACTTGTCCGAGATATCATCAAGACAAACATTCTGACCAAGTTTCATGAGTATCTGACTGAAAATGTGGCCTCTAGAGCGTACACAAGGTTTTTCTAAGATTTGACCTAGTGACCTAGGTTTTGACCCAAAATGGCCCATTTTCCGAATCATCTAAGATTTAATCAAGACAAACATTCTGACCAACTTTCAAGAGTTTTGGACTTAAAATATGGCCTCTAGAGCGTACACAAGGTTTTTCTAAGATTTGACCTAGTGACCTAATTTTTGACCCCACATGACCCATTTTCAAACTTGTTCAAGATATCATCAAGACAAAAATTCTGACCAAGTTTCATGAGTATCTGACTGAAAATGTGGCCTCTAGAGCGTATACAAGGTTTTTCTAAGATTTGACCTAGTGACCTAGTTTTTGACCCGACATGACCCATTTTCAAACTCGTCCAAGATATTATCAAGACAAACATTCTGACCAAGTTTCATGAGTATCGGACTGAAAATGTAGCCTCTAGAGCGTACACAAGGTAAAAGTTGACTACAGATGACGCACGACGGACGACAGACACCGGACACAGCACGATCACAAAAGCTCACCATGAGCACTTCGTGCTCAGGTGAGCTAAAAATGTTTCAATTGTCATCAGTAAATATTCCATCAATATGTACCAATCTAAAAGTTTTCTATGCAGTAAAGAGGTAACCCTTTACCAGACATCAACATTCCAGACTTATCCCAATCAAAAGCTTTGCAGTGAACTAAGTAAATGAGGTTCAAATGATAGGATCCGTCTTAAGAAGGATCAAAAACGATGTGGGAAAAGGAGAAAATGCTGGTTACCAGCATTTTCTTCTTTTCCTACAATTTTTTCAGTGATCATTTTCTTCAGGGTCATGAAATCACTGGATTCTTGATAAAGAGTTATTGTAGGTGATTGCTAAATTCAAGCATTTGCTAATTCCAAGTTGACTGTATACTGAAGATACTGGGTGCATTCATTTGCAGAATACAGGTTTAGCATTCATTTCACAAACAATAAACTCACCTTCTCTTCAATACTAGAGCGAAGACTGATTGTTGATGCTCTTATGGATTTGTTGTCTGTGCTAATACTGGTGATCTGAAATGCAAAGCATGTGCACATTATTAAAGATACATCCTTACAGCCACAGATAAAAAAAAAACCACACACTTCAAATTTGATAGACTGTAGAATGGTTCAGAACTTAGACAGCTGTGTAAACATAGATAAATTAACAATATATATAGTGTAAGAGATAAATAAATATATCGGAAATCTTTGATTTAAAACCATATTCAGATTATGATGTAGAGGTTTAATATAAATACATGGACCAGATTAGTCAGTCTAGCTTGTGTGGCTTTTTGAGGCTGACATTTAAATGGAAAATATAATGATTTCATTACTCTTTAAATTAAAAAACAAAAAACATAGATAACAACAGTTTCTCATCTTATCAAATTGAAAGTTTCAAGAAGATCAGAGGACTGAAGGTATGATCAAAGAAATAGTACCATATTCAGCTGGTGATACAATTATGCAATTTTCTCATATCTTTGTGAACCTTTGGTACTTTCATGCCTTCCAAGAAACAATACAACATACATTTAAACTAGGCATAATAATCTTTAGGAAAAGAGCCAGATTTCTCTTTTGACAAGGAAATGTGCATTTAATGTGTTGTTTGTGACAACTCTACCATCAAAATACATTTCATCGCCACAAGGAATGTTCCAGACACTTTCTCGTAAATGCAAGGAACATCTTTGAAAAAAAAAAGAGCCATACCATATGTTGTTCTGGTTTTTTGTAAGTTTACATTCTACATTTATCACTGACATATTTTCTATATCTCATTTGGAATTCACGTGTATCTTACAGTACATAAAAGCTTTGTTGTACAGGTAACTGATAAACTATGGATAAAATATATCATAAATTATGATAAAGTATCAAAGAAAAAATATAGATTTTAGCATATATTGGATAAAATTGGGACTTTTTGACACATTTTCTGGTGCAGAATGTGGGGAATATTTACATCAGTAGAAGTTTGAAAGTGGCGCAAAGACAGTGCATGCATCAAAATATCCCTTGTGGCTGTAGATTTACATAAATATGAAAGTTTACTGAGCAATAGGAATCTACCATCCATGTTCATACACACCTGTCTTTGCAGCTCATGACATTTCTTATTAGCTTGTCTACTTTTGTTCTTTTCTGTTTCAAGTTCGGCAGTCAACTCTCGCACTTTTTTTGACAGTTCAACAATTTTGGTTCCTGCTGTTTCATTTGTTACTGGTCCACCAGTGGCTAGAAGAAAGGTCAAAAAGAGTGAACAATAACAATCTGAACCTTTCTCAGGTAACTTGTCCATATTAAAACCAATCTTAGAGGTTACCTCTATTAAGTCTTGATAACAAAATTTAGGACTTGTCCAAAATTGGAATTAATTGCAGACGACATGTTACTCAAAACATACAAATTTGCCTTCTAAACAGTTGAAAACATTTTGGGAAAAGAAGAAAATGCTGGTTACCAGCATTTTCTTTTTTTCCAACAATGTTTTCAAAAGCCTTCTTTCTCAGGGTCGTAAAAAGTCAGGATTGTTTGATGAACAGTTAAGTATCCGGCATTAAACCTGTACCATACTATCCTGAGTTTTAAAGACCCTGAGGAAGAAGCCTTTTGAAAACATTGTGGGAAAAGGAGAAAATGCTGGTAACCAGCATTTTCTTCTTTTCCAACGATGTTTTCTACTCTTTAATAGACAAATTGTATCATTTAACTCTTTACCAAAGAATACCAAGTTTTTACAACCCTGACAGAGAAGGCTATTGAAAACATTGTGGGAAAAGGAGAAAATGCTGGTAACCAGCATGTTCTCCTTTTCTAACAATGTTGTCTATCCTTTAAATGAGGAATCTGTCATCTGCAGACCCTTTCGATCTTTAAGTTTAAACATATTTATTTTACATTGACTGAGAAACAAGTTCTTACAACTTATCTCTCTCGATTCTACTTCCTTGGAACTACACCAGTACTTGTGTCGAATGTGTGGGCCAATGAAAAATCCCAAAGCTGACACCCGTTCCCAGGTATCGAACTCGGGACCTTATGATTATGAGGCTAATGCTCTACCTCACGACCACGGACACCACCTTTCGATCTTGACCAGTCTAAAATCTGTCGTTTGGGAAAAGCTTAAATTAAATTAACTCTTTACCACACAATCCTGACTTTTAATGACCTTGAGAAAGAAGCCTTTTGAAAACATTGTGGGAAAAGGAGAAAATGCTGAAAACCAGCATTTTCTCCTTTTTGCACAATGTTTTCTAACCTATCAAAGACAAATTCCATCATTTGAGCCCTATTGAAATAGTCGTCTGCAAATGCTTTCAATTTAGACAAGTCTAAAATTCTGTCGTTTGGTAAAAAGTTAAAGGTTGTCTGCAAATACCGGTACTTCCAAACTGGATAAGTACAATTTATTTTTATATGTCTGTCTTCTACCTTTACCACATGACGAAGTTTTGGACTCGACCAAATTGAAAGCATTTGCAGACGACAAATTAAATAAGGCTAAAATGATGATTTTTCTCTTTCATAGTGTAGAAAACATTACGGGAAAAGGAGAAAATGCTAGTTACCAGCATTTTCTCCTATTCCCACAATGTTTTTAAAAGCCTTCTTTTTAAGGGTCGTTAAAATGTGGGATTGTAAAGTAACTGTGAAGAGTTAACCCTTCTCCAAACACTCACAAGTTTTTTACAGCCAGAGAAAGAGTGATTTTGGAAATGTTAAGGAGAAAGTAGATACTGCTGGTAACAAAAAATAAGGAATCTGGAGATCAGATATACTCACTTCTCTGAAAATCTGCTATAGTTTTGAAAAATTACTCAATGCATTAGTTTTTCAAAGTTTCAAAACCAACAGAGATTTGTATCTACTTACCAGCAAGGGCAGCCTTTTCCTCTTCCCATTTCTTTTTTACTTGTCGCAGTTCAAAATCTCTCTCACTAAGAAGTTTGTACACTCTGCCATTCTCATCTTTAAGTTCCTGGTAAATAGAAAATATGTAAATTTATGGACTTTTCAGCCAATTTTTAAGCATAAAGAATATTTCCTAGTGATTCAGCATTACCTGAGCTTTAAATGCAAGTAGTGGTCTGATAAAATTTCAATCACTGATCTCTTATTTAAAAACAAACAATAATTTCATTTGCATAGGTTTAAAGCAATTGGACGCAGATCCCTTCTGGACAACTACTAAAGAATGATAATCAGTAAATGAGCAGTACTCTGGCAAAAGGAGGCTTAATGCATCTCAGTGATACATGATACCAAGTAAGTCATCACCTAATTATGGATCTACAATAGCCACTTTTTTCAACAACTGACTAAACTAGAACTTGTTTTTCTACAAAAAAAAACAGACCTATCCCCGCTTTTTTGTGTCTGAAGGATTGATATGTCACCAAGGCAATTTCTAACTGAAATAATGGTCATTTTTAGAGCAAACAATCTAGTTGACACAAAAGGCTGTACAGCCACAGAAGATGGTTAGGGGCTTGAAATTCCAGATATCAGAAGTAGTGGGATTGTACTCTATAAAAAGGGAAAACAAAGGCACTGATCATGCTAGACGGGTATCTCTAACGGTTTTCGAGTCATACAGCAGACACGAAATTGTACGTAAAATGAGTAAGGAAAATAATCAAGGGAAATAACTCAAAAAATATACAAACCAGAGTTATGTTTCTTGTGCATGACACATGGTCTCATTGTGGTTCAGAAATGTATGAAGTTTCGTCAAACTATGTCAAACGGTTTTCAAGTTATAGAGCAGCCACTTAATTGTATGGAAAATGATCAAAGGGAAATATCTCAAAAAATGTACAAGCCAGATTTATGGTCCTTGTGCATGACACATCATCTCATTGTGCTTGACAAATGTATGAAGCTTTATCAAGATATCTCTAACGGTTTTCGAGTTATAGAGTGGACACGAAATTGTACATAAAATGAGCAAGGAAAATAATCAAAGGGAAATAACTTGAAAAATATACAAACCAGAGTTATGGTTCTTGTGCATGACACTTCGTCTCATGGTGCAGTACAAATGTGTGAAGTTTTATCAAAACATCTTAAAAGGTTTTCCAGTTTTAAAGCGGGCACAATTTGTGACAGACAGACAGACAGACAGACAGACGCACGGGGAAAAACAATATGTCTTCCGACCCTGACTGGGGGAGACATAATTATGAGGTTGACTTGTCCTTGGATACAGAAAATTTACCAATAGCAAAAAGTTTTGGCCCAGGTCAGCCTTTTAGTCAATTCTAATCTGTTTACCGACAACTCAGTGGTATGGTCAGTGCTGCGCAGGCTGACCTTGGTCAATACTTTTTGCAAATGCATTAAGCTCCCTTTCAACATAGCACAGCTCAAATGTATTTACACCTGCAATGATGGCCATAAAACTTCAATACTGATAAAAAATAATAAAGGTTCTCTTCATAGCTACAGGCATAGTTACAAGTATACCCAGTGCAGCACTGACCATACCACTGACTTGCTGATAAACAGATTAAAATTGACTAAAAGTAAATAACACCTGCTATCAGGGTATTGTGCTTTGTCCCCATAGGCCCCAACACTGCACTGGCATCAATCCACTCAGGGAATTTTATCATAAAGGTCAGATATCTTTTGGGTGCTAATCTGATATACTGAATAATTATTGTAATACCATGTTCAAAGCAGAAAGAGAATATAATTAAAAATGTAAAAAAAAAATCTTACTCTTATTTGTTCATTTAGATGATCCACAAGTTCTTCAGAGATATAGCCTTTGCTTGGCTCTGCAAGCTGAAAATAGATATTTTTGTTAGTAATAAATCATCTATTATTAATTTTGAACAGAATCTTTCAAAATCATCCAAAGGAGACACCAATAGGACCCATGTTGGCCAAGTATAAAGAAAACAATTACCGGTAGATTATTTATGATGGACACATGGGAAGCACATGTTAATTTTGCAGTTTCTTAAAGGGCAGGAAATCTTAACTGTTTACATGAATCTATGTTTCCTGGTTTATTTTTTGCCTATGTCTCGCATTACATTCATGGAGGTACATTTTACAATTATTTTATCATTCAAAAAAAAACTACAATTCAACATAAGCTCAGTTGATGTTTCTACTCATCACATAACATATGTTTTTTTTTGTTGCCAATGGTCATCATAACAATGAAATATTGTTTTGTGTATGTGAAATTTCTTTTAAATTATGCAGACTACTTTGAAATCATTAAGTATGAAAAATAGCATGAATTCAAGTTTTATGCAAAAATGCATGCAAAATATTATGACCAACAGATGAAATGCTGATAACAATTTAAACAAGTAGTAATAAACATTATATATTTCAAAGATATAATGTATTTTAACAGATCATTTTTTCCTTACACCACTCTCCATAACTCTTTAGCAAACAACAGAATTTTGGACTCAACCAAATTGAACGCATTTGCTGATGATTAAATGTAGCTGAAATAATGATTTCTATCATTGATAGGGTAGAACACATTGTGGGAAAAGGAGCTACTGCTGGTTACCAGCATTTTCTCATTTTCAGATGCTTTCTCTCGAAGGGTCATTAAATTCTGGAATGTGGTTTAAAGATTTAAACAAAACGTTTACTGATTTCAAATAAATTCTCATCATGCTGGTGTGTTTCTACTTATACCTTTAAGTCCAGATTGTCAGACACCCCAAAAGCCCCATTAGTAGTACTTGTAGATATCACCGAGGCAGTGTGAGCTCTTTGTTGTTGCTGCTGCTCTTCTTTTCTTTGTTTTCTGCGCAAGAGTTTCTTTTGTTGCTGTTCTTGTAGTAACTGGAACTGAGTTTTTAAATTCTCTTCAGCTGTTGCCATCACCTTATCCAAGAAATAAAACTTCAAATAAGCAATGTTCTCATAATAAACTCTTCAAGTCAAACGTTCAAAACAGATTTGTTTTACACCAGATCAACAATAATTAAAGCCAAGAGAACCATTAATCCTAGAACAAACAAATCCCATGTTTTAACCAATCTTAGAAGGAAGGCTTTTGAAAACAATGTGTGAAAAGTAGAAAATGCTGGTAACAAGCATTTCTTTCTTTTCCCAAAAGGTTGTAACCCTCTCAAATCCAAATCGTATCACTTGAAACATTTATCATATATGCACATGCTTCAATTTGGATAAATCTGAAATTTTGTTATTCGGTCAAGTGTATATAGTAAGAGGCAATTATCACTGTCCATACATATTTAAACCACGGTACAATTTATTCGTGATTTTCTACTTCTCCTAGACTAATTATGCAATATTCATTGATATCAAATTGTCAATATCATAGACTACCAAGTTTTGATCAGATATTTTCAGTTAATTTAATTCTAAAGTTGCACAATGTCATCAGTTTCACCATTTTTCAGAACAGCTATCACCAACTTAACCATCAATCATAAAACATGTTTCTAAGCCATCAGTTTCATCAAGTAAATAACAGCTGAAATTCCATGCAAATTGTGCAGAATCGTTTAGCTCAGAAGTTCAACACACATGGCTGCATGAAGTAATTAACGAAATTTTGTGAGTTTTAATCGCTGCTTTGTCTGTTGTAATATTTGGTAGTGTGAATGTTAAGCGGTCAGATGGCACAGTGGTTACAGCCCTTACCCTGAAAGCAAGGGTTCCAGGTTAAAATCAAGTACTGGCTGCGCTTTCTCTCCTAAGAGTTTACTACAGTTGTGTCAAAAGTAGCTGAAAAGACAAAAGGGTCCTTACAACTGGAGAGAGTGGTAGATCCCAGAACTAGGACGGGTAGGAGTGTAGTGATAATGAGTAGCATAGATGTTGTTCAGTCTGGGTGGTTCAGTGGTTAGAGTACTTGCCCTGTAACTAAAGGGTCCAAAGCTCTTTCCTTTACAGGCAATACTTTTTCTCCTTGGGACTTACTTCCAGTCAAAATGTCTTTGAGAACTAATGATCTTCAAAGTTTCAGAAATGAGCCCTGCTCTGGCAAAAGGGGGCCTAATGCATCTGCGAAAAAGTATTGACCCAGGTCAGCAAGCACAATCCGAGCAGGCTGACCTAGGCAAAAACTTTTCACTATTGGTCAATTTTCTGTATGTTCAAGGACCAGTCTACCTCATTACTAAGTCCGTTGTTAAAAAAAAGTGGCTATAATAATTATTTGATGGCTAGATTGGTATAAATGATCACGGTGATGCATTAAGCCCACTTTTGCCTGAGCTTTGCTCAAATTATCCTGATCAACCTTCTTGACGCAAGTCAAGTAATCCCACAATAACTGGCCTATTTCGTTTTACTTGAGAAGCAGTCAGTTCAGTGGAAGTAAGAACGCATGGATAAATCCACTGGTCGCCTGTAAATAATTTAGATACTTTTGGATACACGTAGGATGGTCCTAGCTGGTACCGAAGTACTAATTTAGCCGAAAATTTACTACAAAAGAGAGAACTCGCTTGTATTATTTTCTAATACTGTAATAAACTGTTGCATGTAAAGTTACGATTAATGGTGCTGTCAAAGTTTAAGTCGTGTATTTCAGACAGAAATCTCTAGGTCAAGCTACCATGTCCACTACAAGTGCTCCAAAGGGAGTCCTCTGTGGTACCGTTTTACCTCCTGTAATTTGGAAAATTGTACAATAAAATGATTTTTATTTTCAGAAAATGATTTAGCTACCGTAGTTTTTGTCTTTGGCGAGGCCTATGGCATCAGATCAGACGACCTTCACTTGTCAAACATGAATTATCGGTTTTATGAAGAAAAAGGGGTAATTATTTTCAAAACATGGATGAAAATTTGTGCTTTGATATTGCTTCATTGGAATATTAAAAGTAACTTATCAGTAATGAAGACATATCTGATATTTTTTAACGAATGCTGGAGAAATCGTCCCCTGGAGAAATCGTCCCCTGGAGAATTCGTTCCCAAATGGCTTGGGGACAATTTCTCTGGAGATATCGTCCCCAAATTAAATTTTGGAGATATCGTCCCCATCTTCAAAATTCAAATATAGGTCTATTGTTGTTTAAGTTGTCTTTGAAAAACATTTTTGAAATTTTTTTTTTTTTGCTTCAGTATTTTATTTGTGAGACAATTTTCTTCAGTCAAAAGCTATTTGATTACACTGTCATTGTTTATATGGCAATTTTCACACTTACAAGTTGTTGTTCACACCTGTCACAGCTTTACACCTGAAAGATTTTTAAAAAGTTCTACTTGCTGATTTTGATTTCAAAACACTTTAAAGGTATTTATGTTCTTAAAACAATAATTTTTCGGTCGTTAAATGCATTTTTATACTAAAATTATGAGTCTGCATCACCCTCTATCTCTCCCTCTCCCTCATACAGCAAGGGTAAATTTATGTAATGTATATGGGTTCCTGTCCGAACACCTGTCTGTCTGTCTGACTGTTTCTCTGTCTCTCTGCCTCTCTCATCAGTCGGCAAGAGAAACTGATCATGCTTACTTGATTTTAGTGACTGTTTCAAAGGTTCATCCTCTCATCGAAGAACTAAGTACATAAGTTATTTCCCTATTAATGAAAGGCTTATCAGTATTCCCACTTACGCAAATTATTTTGTAAATCACGTTATAGAATTGAAATTCACGTAACAAATTTTGATTACACCCGAGACCTCATGAGTCACGTAAGAAAAAAACGTAAAAAAAAAAAATGCATTATCTTGTGTAAAATGACAGGATTTGAAGTTAATTGCTACCCTTATTGATAAATTATTGTCAAATCGCACGGAAATACCTATCCATAAATTAACACACATGAAAAAATGCTTGGTGCAAAGAACGCGGAAACCCATGACACAACAAAAAGGTTCCTTTTGACATTGTTCGATCAGTCACTTCAGACCGTCTTTTCAGCTTTTAAATGACTTTAAGCGGTAAATTTCAACAGATTTCTTAATATAAAAGACTTTCGTGCTGCAAATCATCCATATTGATTGCTTTACCTCTAGTTGAGAACCATTATTGTCATACCCTCTAATATGAAATCTTACCCCCAGATTTACAGCTGGGGGGGGGGGGGGGTTTGGTTAAGTGTACCCTTGAAATAAAAAGCTAGTGGGAACACTGCTTATAAAGATATCGATGGCCCTTAAAAAAAATCACCTCATATATAAACAGTGTAAGCGGAAAAGTGCACGGCAAGAAGAAAGTCCTAGAGCTGGTTAAATGTATTTCCTCCTTTTCAGGTACGTTTTCGAAATTTTTGTAAAGTACTGTCCGGAAATTTACGTTTACAAGGGCAGGAAAGTTATGTGTAGACTGCAAGTAAACCAGCCTTTTCAGTTTATGTTTTCTGAACAAGGAATCATCTAGAAAGTGTACAGAATAAAGAAATCAGAATCAATAAACACTCTAACGGTGATCAAGTCAATGAAAACGTTCACGATCGAAAGGCCAAAACTAAGCAAAAACACTAAAACATAAATCCCAGCTATTTAAAAAAAGAACTCAATACAAAAAAAAATAGTAACCCATGCAGAGAGAGAGAGACAGAGAGAGAGAGAGAGAGAGAGAGAGATCAACGGACGAAAAAATATTATTCAAAACAAATAAACAACTTCATGTTGAATGATTGAGAGACAGGAGGGGGGGATCTACGAAGATAAAGACAGCTCTACGGTCGTAAAATTAAGATAAATAAAACAAAAATTAATATTCCTTGCCAAGTGATGGCAGGAGAAAGAGAGATACGGAGACAGAGACATACGGAGAGAGAATTCTACGGACTGACACCCATTATAATACATGAAAGACCCATACCAATTGAGAGAAAGAGAGAGGGAGGGAGAGATACTGATTTCAATTAATGACCGCATGACTACTGTTTTATGAACATATATATTTCGTAATTGCTTTGGTTTAAAATCCAATTCAAACAAACAGGAAAATTTAAAAATCTTTCAGGTGTAAAGCTACCTGTGGAAGGCGTGACAGGTATGAACAACAACTTGTAAGTGTGAAAATTGCTGTATAAACAATGACAGTGTAATCAAATAGCTCTCGACTGAAGAAAATCGTTACACGAAGTAAATACTGAAGCAAAAAAAAAACTTCAAAAATGTTTTTCAAAGACAATTTTAACAATAATATGATTACATGAATTTTGAATATGGGGATGGGGACAATATCTCCAAAATTTAATTTGGGGACGATTTCTCCAGAGAATTCGTCCTCGAGCAGTTTGGGGACGAATTCTCCAGGGGACGATTTCTCCAGGGGATGATTTCTCCTGACACCTTTTTAACCGATGCGATGCAAAAACACTTCAGCTTTCGATTTGATGGAATAAACAGTGGATAGGTGGCTCTACATATGCAAATTAGGTATTTTTTAGATTACCACGGTATCATCGATGAAACAGCGAGGACGACTTATAAACCACAAAATAAATAAATCAGAATGGTAGAGCTTCGGCTTTGTCTCTAGATTTCGTGCACCTAGCTAGTTACTGACCCTGCTTACAGCTTTGCAAATAAATAATTTAGATACTTTTGGAAACATGTAAACCACAAAATAAATAAATCAGAATGGTAGAGCTTCGGCTTTGTCTTTAGTTTTCGTGCATCTGGCTAGTTACTGACCCTGATTACAGCTTTGCAAAATAAACTTACCGAAAATAATAACTCAGTGAAATATACTCATTTGTAACTCTTTTATGCAAAAGTTCTTATGAACATGCAAAATTATAGAGTATTAGCGAAAAAACGTAAAACGTGAGCAAAAAAATAGATAAAGCACTTCTGAAATATTTTGGTCGCAACAACAAAACAGGCTCGCAGTTAATAGAAAGCTGTAATTCGATTGGACAAAATAATTATTATCAGAAAGAACTCAATCGTATTTATTGAGCAACAAGGACAGTGTAACTTCATTTTTTGTTGTGAACGAAGTACTTACCCTAAATTTTCCGAATCATCGGTAAGGTTATGAGTTTAAAAGATCTCTTTTACCATGTTAGCAAGTTACAACATACACAAACGCCCATCTTACCTTCAGTCAGAAGGGTTGCCTCGATATTATTTTTGTGGAGACCACATCACAAAAATAACATCGGAGCAACCCTTCAGACTGAAGGTAACCCCCCTCCCCCCAATAATAAAAATTAAAATGAGAGAGAGAGAGAGAGTGAGAGCCGTTCTTTAAAACTTAATATTTCAAAGAGTTTAAAGGGGAACTATCTGTTCACTCTTACACCAAACAGTCCCGGCTTTTAATGTCCCTGTTCAAGATGAAGGCTTTTGAAAATATTTTTGGAAACGGAGAAAATGCCGGTAACCAGAATTTTCTACTTTTCCCGCGATATTTTCTACTCCATGAAGGACAAAATTTGTCATTTTAGCCACCTTTAATTGGTCGATCGTCTGCAAATGTTTTTGATTTCGACTAAAGTAAAATTTTGTCAATTGGTAAAGAGTTTAGGTTAGGAGAAAGCAAGGTGGGGAACCTTTTCGGTAGGAAGGGTCACGGAGGTTGCTATTTGGCCCCTATCTTTCCTTCCAATCTAAAGTGCCGGTAGACATTTAATGCGAACGTCCGGTGTAATAGAGAAAAAAAAAAAAAAAAGCCGGGGGGGGGGGGGGGGACCAGCCACCCTTTTTTGCAATGGTGTCAGAAAGGATACTATTTTGATCCGCCACCGCCCTCATCCCGCTCCTCATTGTCTTTCACTTATCATATGTTACAAAAAAACGGTTCAAAAAAGTTTTCTCCATAATGCAACCCTTCCCAGGCTTTCGATTGAGACACCGAACACCATCACGAACGATGTAAAACGATGTAGAAAACTGTTTTAAAACTGGGGAATCTTTCAAATTGAAAGGTTTACTTTTTAGGGGCTCTTAAAAAGATATCTGATATAATATTTTTATACAGACATATCACCAAAACTATTTCGCTGTAACAAAATACTATATGTATTTGTTCTTACGAAATATTATTTGATCTACGTCTGTATAAAATATCCGTGACTTCGTCTTACGAACAAAGTCCGTAACAAAGAAACAAATGAACAAATGCATGGCAGAAATACAGGGACCAGGCAGGATTCGAACCTAGAACGCCCGGACGATAGGCCAGTACCATAACCACTGAGCTAAAGAGAATTCTCCCTAACGCAGTTGTTAGGTATTGTATTTAAATCGGGACGAAGCCATGCATGAAGGAGTGGTCTCCCGTAACACACCCCCTCTTAAAATCAATCAATGACCTTTCGTTCGGGCGTTGTAGGTTCGAATCCTGTCCGGTCCTTGTATTTCTGCCATGCATTTGTTCATTTGTTTCTTTGTTACGGACTTCATGTTCGTAAGGTGGGGGCTCGTCCGGGATTAACCATTGAGCCATTTGTTGTCTAATTAATAGACTTACTGCCTAATTAGGCTTTCTGTCATCGAAATGATGACATTTAAGAGGGGATGTGTTACGGGAGATCACTCCTTCCTTACTGCAAAGCTTTCCCGTATAAAGTCAGTACCTGACAACTGCGTCAGAGAGAATTATCTTTGGCTCAGTGGTTATGGTATTGGTCTTTTAAACCTCGATAAACGAGGATTATTTGTCCGCACAGGTTCGAATCCCGCTAGGTGCGGTTTGTATTTGAGCTATGCATTTGTTGCGAACTTTCATGTTCTTAAGATGGGGGCTCGTCCGGGATTGGCCATTGAGCCATTAATCCCATTTGTTGTTAAAAAAACGGACTTTCTGCCTGATAAGGCTTTGAGTCATCAATAAATGATGACTTTAAGAGGGGGTGTGTTACGGGAGACCACTCCTTCATGCATGACTTCATCCCGATTTAAATACAATACCTAACAACTGCGTTAGGGAGAATTCTCTTTAGCTCAGTGGTTTCGTCCTGGCGTTCTAAGTTCGAATCCTGCCCGGTCTCTGTATTTCTGCCATGCATTTGTTCGTAAGACTTCGTAAGTTTCAATTATCATTTCATATTTACAAAAGAGACAATTTCTAAATACGAAACAATCCAGACAAGGAGCGAACGGGAATACTTGTATCAAGGAAAACAGACCGGACGGCAACGGACGATATCTATTCTGGGTTGTTTTTATCCATTCCAGTAGTTCAATGCGACCGTTCCCTTATAAGTTGCTGTTTACTTTAAGCTGTCTAGACTATTTTGTAATAACGAATAATCGTTTAATCAATACGAAAAGATTTTCAAAATTTGCGTGTTAAATGGATGTAGGATTTCTCTTCAGATACTCCATTTCAAACACTTTTTTTTTCAACAAGAAGATTAACTCTTTACCACACAATCCCGAGTTTTTACGACCCTGCGGATGAAGCCATTTGAAAACATTGTAGGAAAAGGAGAAAATGCCGGTAACCAGCATTTTCTCTTTTCCCACAATGTTTTCTACCTAATCAAAGACAGATATCATCACTTTAGCAACATTAAATTTGTCGTCTGCAAGTGCTTTCAAATTGGTCCGGTCCAAACTTTTGTCGTGTATTCAAGAGCTAATAACCATCTACGAGATGTAGAATATAATTATGTGTTATTGTTTAAATGGAAGAGAAACTTCTGCCAGAATAAAATTGAAATAAATTCTCATTTGCTATGTATTCGCCCCTATTTTTTTAATAGCTTGTCAGGCGTAGCGACTGCTTTACCAAAGTTGGCGTGCCAAACTCTCGTTTGCAGAAAGGTCATTTACAGTGGCCCCGAGTTTCTCAAATAAGCAGAAGAAACCAATCCTAGATCAGCAATTCAAATATTAAAAAAAAAAAAAAACCCAAAATAACCCAAAATATCTTAGAATTAACGGCTGTGTAAAGCACGTCACGATCATACGTGCTGTGTGATCGAGATCTACAGTGTCAAAGAAAGCGATTAACTCGTTACCAAACGACAAAAATTTAGACCAGTTCAAATTGAAAGCATTTGCAGACAACAAAATAAATGTTTCTCAAAACTTCAAATTTGTTTTGGGATGGGTAGCAGACATTGTTAGAAAAGAACGGAAAATGCTTGCTACAAACGTTTTTTCTTTATTCCACAATGTTTTCAAAAGCTTTCTTTCTCGGGTTCGTTAAAGTTTCCCATCTACTCATTTTAGCCGAATGTAGAAATGTGTTCAAATCAATAAATAAGCAATATCTATGGCCCCACAGAATGCAAAGAAGTTTCAGATTTGTTATTTGGAGTGAATAATGGTTGGTTGAAAATTACGTCAGGTCAAAATTGTAAACAATAGGGGAGTGTATCACGAGAGTCATTTACATACCCCCCATCTAAAAATAGAAAGCTAGACTACTTGTTGTTTCAACACGGGAAATAGCGCACACGTCTATTTGTAGGATCATGTCTTTTCCCGTCCTTTCAGCTTTCCGAACGCGAAATATCGTTGTCTACGCATGTCATATTCTTCGAAGATACGACCTGTCTGCTATGACGCATCACCGATCCCATATACTAGGGAAAAGTAGGGCTTAAACCGAAGCTATTACCCAAGACTGTAGGGGCTGTTTTAATAAATGGCCGGTGCATAGGTTACATGCTAGCTGATCATAACTGAATGAATCGCAACGGGCACCGTTTTATTGAGTAAACGTTTATTTTATTTTGAAATTCAATGTAACGGTTGTCGTTTTGAAAAGTAGTCCGGTTCTGTACCTAGAATGCCCATAAAAGATAGATGTGTATTTGTAGAATGCCATCTAGCGGGAGATAATGCGCTAAATATTAATGTGCATATACGAAATTTACATTTCAACTGTCTTTAAAATCACTCCACTGCACTCTCGATATACAATTCAGACATCCTCTAGTAAATTGTTGTTGGGTTCTTGTGACATAGATTTTTGCGACACTAGACCTTTGTAGTGTATCTCTGCTCTATTTTCTTGCCAGCTACATGAATATGCAAGATGAAGGTCGTTCACAGTCACGTGACAAGCATCATGCGGTATCCTCAATTGAACGAGTGGATAGGAGCCAAATCCAAAATTACAGTTTCTATCTGTCGTAATATATGCAATCTCGCAACCGCCAGGCGTAATATTTGTCATGAAGCCACAAGAATGACTATAGTTTGATAAAATATGGACAAAATTGATTATATTTGGCTTAAAATGCGTAAACGAGCATCTTTAAAAGTCGGGACTGTGTGGTTAACTAAATATATGCTTGTTATTCTGTTAAACTGTAAAGTGCTTTTCCTGCAAAAGTATCGATCCAGGTCAGCCTGCGTAGTCTTTTTTTTTATGTCAAAGGACCACTCCAACTCCTGATTCCGCTGGTTGTTGGACAAATTCGATTCTATAGATCGGCTGCAGGAGAAATCATCCCTAAACTAAAAGGGGACGGTTTTCTAATACATTGACAATATCTCGCCCCCAAATATTGTGCTGGAGAAATCGTCCGCACATACAATATTCATATCCTATATGGTTGTAATTTATTAAAAGTCTGAGAAATTTGATTTTTACTTTGTATGATTTCGTACGTAGTTCGCTTTCGTTAACTCTATTTTTATTATATTGGCCTGTGTTCAATAATATAGAACAGAGCAGAACATTTATTTCTCTAAAACTTAACTAACATACTGTAGCAGTTCATCGTTACGATATAAAGTAGGCCTACAATATAGCATATATGTAACAATGACACAATAAACTGGAGACATACTATCGAATTATAAATACGATATGTTTCATCTTAAATGAAAATGCAGTTCAGTTTGGGAACGATTTCTCCTCGGGACGATTTTCCCGGTATTTTCATGGATCCATCATAATACGATGACTTGCTAGGTATTACATAATTATCACGCAGATGCATGAAAACACTTTTGAAGGAGCGTCCCTCAAATACTTTGTAATTTGAGAACACAGAATACAAATACTTTTTTTTTAATGAATGTACATGTATTTGAATAAAAAAAAAAAGTTTTGCGATTGTGTTTACATTTTTATTAATACTTTTGAAAACAAAATAATAAAATGGCATACATATACTTCCTTAATATTATCTTCCGTCAGTTTAGTAAGTGTCTAGAATAGTAGCATTGAAGCAATTGGGAAATAACACACACATCTGTCTGTCGGTCGGTCGGTCGGTCGGTCGGTCTATGTGTCAGTCCGCCCGTCCGTCCATTCATCCACTGGTATATTTACCAAATTTCAGTGAAGGTTCTGTGTAGTAAATTGGATCATTAGTTATGGGAGATGTCGCTGCTGACGTCGCATGACACACGACAGACACTTTACATATCACAGTATATCTTCCAAAGAGCTCATTGTGCTCAGGTGTGCCAATAAAACAAAGCATTAAGCATAGACTGATTTAATCTTGTTCTTTTTTTCTAAGGTATCATGTAAATCAAACAGAAATAGAAATCATATTGTTCTGTCCATTAACTCATATTCCAGTTATACTCCGAATAAGATCATGTAGAAGATAGGTCTATTTTCTATGGATCTTTCGCCATGTAGTCCCAAGAAACAACAACCACCCCGTACGCCGGTATTTTCAAACTACTCGTGTCCGCTTCGTCGTCTACGTCATAGCCTCCACCATGTATAAACGACACGATGGCCTCTTTCTGAATGGTGGAATGACTTCCGGTAAAGTCACGTGTTTCCTCATTCGGACTGAAGTTCACCGCAACCAGGTACCTAGAATTACAAAATTTTGACTTAAACAAATATTTAACACTATAAGCATTGCTTCTAGCCGTGAATAACCATTAAATTCAACAAAATAATTATGTTGCATGCAGATAAGTATTGGCTGAACAGCGAATAACTATTGGTGTATAGATTTTCATGTTTTAATTTGCCAAACAGTTCTGTGTTTAACTTTAAACTAGTGGTAAAGAGTATTTTATCCTTAACGTACACTGTTTTGTACCTTTTCAAAGGTAAATCCTATCATATAAGCCGTATTTAATTTGTCGTCTGCAACTGCTTTCAATTTTGACAAGCCTGAAATCTTGTCGTCTTGTAAGGAGCCTAAGGTATCAAATTGAAAAAGCTGTTTATATCCTGAAAATAGCTTCTTCTGCAAGGATAACTGTTTTGCTCGTCAATAAAACTAAGATTTGAAATGAATAAGATAGAAAATCATAACCAAATCAATAATCAATCTTTCGACCATCTTTATCTAGTTGGTTGCGACATTTTCCGCACAAGATGTTTTTAAATAGCAGATGCATTAACACCCCCCCCCCCGTTTTTACCGAGCATGGCTTAACAATTTAATTGGAAGGTGGCTAAATGTTTTAATACAGAAATACGTGTAAAACAATGCTGCAAAAGGATAATTTGTTTGTTTTTAGCAATTTCTCCTTTTTCCAAAATGATTTTAGACGTGGTGAGCAGAAAGATGCAAGAGATCGACTATCGGGCAATATGTAAATATGTGACTTGAAAGGGAAAAAATCCGTACCCAGTTTGACCGTCGAACTCGCGAACAAACGAGAGGACAGCCGAATCACGCACTGTCGTGATATAGTCCCCAACAAGGAACGTTTGTTCTTTTCGTAACGCTGTTAATTGTCTGATGAGCTGGCTTAGCGGCGTCTCTGCCTGGAAAGAAAATTACATGGTTTTGTATAAACGAAATATTTGTTCATATATGAGATCAAACCATTACCCAACAATTACGTGTTTAAACGACCCTAAAGAAGAAGACAATTGAAAACATAGTGGGAAACAGAAAAAATGCTGGAAACCAGCATTTTCTCCTTTTTCTCACAATGATTTTTTTTTACTCTTCCAATGACAGAGATGGCCTCTGTAGCAAATTTGTCGGCTGCAAATGCTTTCAATTTGGTAGACTCTTAAAATATGTCGTCTGGTACTTTGATAAAGATTTAAAGTGAAGTAACAAATATTTGAGTCACGCTCTGGCAATAGGGAGCTTAATGCATCTCCGTGGTGCATTTTGCCATGCTAGTCAACACATAAATATGCATCCATAAAATCCATTTTGTCTAACAACCGACAGGGTCTGGAGGTAGACTGTCCTTTGACATGTAGGAAATTGACCAATAGCAAATAGTTTCGGCCCAGACTGCGCAGGCTGACCTGAGTCGAAATTTTTTGCAGATGCATTAAGCCCCCTTTTCACAGAGCAAGACTCATTTATGGATTCTATGTGAACCTGTTAAGATTAAGGCCAAAAATTTAATTTTTGTCAACTAGAACCTCATTTCATCCTATTATACAGTATAACGCAACAAATCTTGAGAACGAATTTTTGCATAAGTAGTCCTCTTTTGACATAAACAATCCTGTAGAGGAAGGCTTTTGAAAATATTGTGGGCAAAGAACAAAATGCTGGTAGCCAGCATTTTCTCCTTTTCCCACAATATTTTCTACCCTTTAAATCCAATACCCCGTTGTTTTATCCACGTTTATTTTGTGGCATACAAACGCTTACAATTTTGGCGAGTCTAAAATTTTGTAGTTTGGTAAAGAGCTAAAGCGCAAACTTGCAATGTATGATGTGAGGTTCGATGCTTTACCCTCCCTACACCTAGATGCTCTAAGCACTGATTCGGCAATGCATGATTGGATTCATCCTCGGAACCCAGGTTTGAAGCATTACGTTACTCTCCATGCATCACCCCTGGGAAAATTGACTAGCAAATCGTCGTTTCTTATAAATATTCATGTGGTCGGGAAGTACCCTAATAGCCAATCGAAAGACCGATAACATAATGATGCTCTCTTGTAGAGAGGATAATTTCATTTCTTCCGTTGCTAAAAATAACCCTTGAAAAAAACCCCGATGTTGTCAACAAATATGGCGGCCGTCGGCGTGCTTGTCTCCTGCGCGATATGCCATTCTGCAATACAGGGACGACACTATCGATCTTTGTGTACGATTTTAACTGACAATCTTTCGGTGTTACGCCGAAAATCTCTTTTAAACGCTTCTCGATTGTGTTGTTGATGGGCGCCGCCATATTTAAAGTATCGCTAAGCTTGATTTGCAACGAATGATGTGATTGGATATGAACAAGTTAAACATAGAAAAGACGGCGTATTTGTGGTAAAAATAGCTTAGACTTTCTCAAAGAAAAACTGAGATCACCAATCAAAATGCTTCATGAATAATTCATGAGAACGAGGAAACGCCAGCGAAATAACCCAGGGGCGATTACAGAATGAATCGAAACTGGGTCACCGAGGATGGATTGGATTCAAAATAGACAATAGAAAGGTTACACATGCTATATTGCCGCAGTTTTAGTGACAAAGTGCTGCCTGAGTTTCAAAGATTGTTGTGTTGTAAATGATCATGACAGGTTTTTCATCAGATTTAGGTATATAATTATCATTATAATTATGATGAATATTATTTTCATTATTATTTAGATGCTACTGACAAAGCTACTAACAACGACTTGTAAGCTATGAAGGAGCATGGCCATGACTCCTGCATACCAAATGACGTGGTAAATAAAGCTTTTAACGGTAATGATTATAATAACAGAACAAAGGAATTTGTTAGCGATTCCTGAAACCCAGTGAGTAAATATAAACTGATATAATATAAACTGAGCAAATATAAACGTAGACATTCTCTGTGAAAAGGGAATTTAATGCATCTGCAAAAAGTAACGACCCAGATCAGCCTGCGCAGTTCATGCAGGCTGACCTGGGTCAAAAACTCTTGCTATTGGTCAATTTTTTGCATTTGAAAGGACCAGTCTACCCTCATGATTCAGCCGATTGTTAAACAACATTGATTATTATGGATCCATAATTATATGATGACTTGCTTGGTAGAATGAATAACGGAGATGCATTATACCTCATATTCCCAGAGTGCCGGCATATCAATCGGAAATTTGTGTTCGCCAAAATTTTCAATTAATTTTTCACAACAAAAGTACATATATAGTATAAATGCAATAGTATGTCACTTGGAGAGAGTTAAACCATTTTTTTTTTTGTAGAAATATATGAAACTAGAGCTGTCACTGAATGTGACTTAATACCCCCGCCAGCGCTTTGACAGAAACAGGCAATTTAACAAAAAATTTTCTAAGTTCAAGGGGAGATTACCCTTGAATCATAGGGAATAGATGATTGAAAACTGCGTCTTGCACAACTTCAATATATGATCAATATATGTGCAAAGTTTCAATACAATTGAAGGAAAACTGTAGGAGGAGTTTGCGACACAAAATTACTAGTATTTTGTACACAGACGGACACACGGATGGACACACAGACTGACGGACAGACAGGCTAATTCCAGTATACCCCCGAAAACATTCGTTTTGCGGGGGTATAAAAAAGTGTCAAGTTCAAGGGGAGATAATTCCTCAACCAGGAGGAGTTGACACTTGAAAATTTCGTCTTGCACAACTTCAATATATGATCAATATATGTTCAAAGTTTCAATACAATGGTAGGAAAACTGTAGGAGGAGTACGCAACACAAAATTACTAGTATTTTATAGACAGATGGATGTTAAGAAAAAAAACGTGTCAAGTTCAAGGGGTAATAATTCCTCAACCAGAAGGAGTTGACACTTGAAAATTGCGTCTTGCAAACCTTCAATATATGATCAATATATGTGCAAAGTTTCAATACAATTGAAGGAAAACTGTAGGAGAAGTTTATGACACAAAATTACTAGTATTTTGTACACAGACGGACACGCCGACGGACACACGGACGGACACATGGACGGACGGACAGACAGGCTGATTCCAGTATACCCCCGAAAACATTCGTTTTGGGGGGCTATAAAAAAAGTGTCAAGTTCAAGGGGAGATAATTCCTCAACCAGGAGGACTTGACACTTGAAAATTGCGTCTTGCAAACCTTCAATATATGATTAATATACGTGCAAAGTTTCAATACAATCGAAGGAAAACTGTAGGAGGAGTTTGCGACACAAAATTACTAGTATTTTATAGACAGATGGATGTTAAGAAAAAGAAAGTGTCAAGTTCAAGGGGAGATAATTCCTCAACCAGAAGGAGTTGATACTTGAAAATTGCGTCTTTTAAACCTTCAATATATAATCAATATACATGTATGTGCAAAGTTTCAATACAATTGAAGGAAAACTGTAGGAGGAGTTCGCGACACAAAATTAGTAGTATTTTGTACACAGACGGACACACCGACGGACACATGGACGGACACATGGACGGACGGACAGACAGGCTGATTCCAGTATACCCCCGAAAACATTCGTTTTGCGGGGGTATAAAAAAGTGTCAAATTCAAGGGGAGATAATTCCTCAACCAGGAGGAGTTGACACTTGAAAACTGTGTCTTGCAAACCTTCAATATATGATCAATATATGTGCAAAGTTTCAATACAATTGAAGGAAAACTGTAGGAGGAGTACGCGACACAAAATTACTAGTATTTTATAGACAGGTGGATGTCAAGAAAAAAAAAGTGTCAAGTTCAAGGGGAGATAATTCTTCAACCAGAAGGAGTTGACACTTGAAAACTGCGTCTTGCAAACCTTCAATATATGATCAATATATGTGCGAAGTTTCAATACAATTGAAGGAAAACTGTAGGAGAAGTTTATGACACAAAATTACTAGTATTTTATAGACAGATGGATGTTAAGAAAAAAAAAGTGTCAAGTTCAAGGGGAGATAATTCTTCATCCTGGAGGAGTTGACACTTGAAAATTGCGTCTTGTAAACCTTCAATATATGATCAGTATATGTGCAAAGTTTCAATACAATTGAAGGAAAACTGTAGGAGGAGTTCGCGACACAAAATTACTATTATTTTGTACACAGACGGACACACGGACGGACGGACTGACATTCGTTTTGCGGGGGTATAATAAAACTTGAATAAATCTTAAACTATATACTATATTCCTAAATAACGTTACACTGATACAGTGATTCCTAAATTGGTATTACCAATTCTGTGTTGTTTCTTAGGATTTGTTTGTATATTTACAAGTGACACAAAACCGATATTCAACCCTTTACCTCACAATCCCGAGATTTCAACGACCCTGAGGTAGAAGCCTATTGAAAACATAGTGGGAAAAGGAGAAAATGCTGGTAACCAGCCTTTTCTCCGTTTCCCACAATGTCTTCAACCCCATCCAGGACAAATTCAATCATTTTGGTCACAATTCACACGCAATAAAAATCGAGGTCAAAAACGCACCTCGACGTTGCCATCCGCTGGATCCCCAATACCGGTCCAGGTGTTGCTGCATGTTGAGTTACAGAAATCAGCGTCTGTGGAATTATCCCACATCATTATAGATCTCATGGACCTATCACGTGACCATGTTTCGTTGGCATCCGACTCCGTGGTTCCTTTCATGCCAATTTCGTCTCCGTAGTAATAAACAGGGGTACCAGGTAACAACATTGCCGTAATTGTGAAAGCGTTGATGAACCCTGGGTCAAACCTGTCTGCGAGTCGTAGTGTATTGTCATCACCTGCCTGTAAATATATAGAGGATATTTGTTTTTTTCGGTGAAAGATCGAAATTTATTTCATCCATTGAACATCATCGGTCATGTTCACGAGATGAAATATATTTCGATCTGTCACCGATAAAAACAAATATTCTGTTTAATTCATGCATTTACCCCCCCCCCCTTTTTTTTGAGGGGGGGGGGGCTTCCATCAAAATCCACTACAGTTGTTTCCGGTAATTCCCCGTGGCGTACCCCCTCCACATAACAACA
Organism: Hippopus hippopus; assembly: GCA_946811185.2. Lineage (NCBI taxonomy): Eukaryota > Metazoa > Mollusca > Bivalvia > Cardiida > Cardiidae > Hippopus > Hippopus hippopus. The sequence goes on from OX328105.1 coordinate 8,256,836, forward strand.
CATTACAATATTACGTAAAGACCGAAAAATGAAGGGTAAATTACGTCATATTTCCCTTTGGTTGAATGGCACGCACTGTTTCCTAGGTAACAGGAAGTGTGCGGGAACTACTGTTTCCGCCTTCAAATGAAGAGTTACAAAATAAAACCGGTATTTTTCACTGGTCATCACCATGAAATATCAAACAGTATTGCATCGTTATTTCTCGATAAAGTATCAAAAAACATGAAATAAGACATACTCTATGATTTCTTATTGAATTGCAGGTTTAGAACATACATCGAGAACAAGAGAACCGTGATTAATACAGTTGATTGATTGATTGATTGATTGATTGGTTGGTTGTATGTATGGTGTTTAACGCCGTTTTCAACATTATTTCAGTTATACCGCGGCGACTAGTGCACATATCCATGCTTTCCTGGAGTTTCTGTTACCAGTACTCCGAAAAATATTCTTTCCAAGTCACTGGCAGCTTTCCCACATAACCAGCGTCGAAATAATGGTTAGCGGTGAGAGAGGAATGAATACTGTCGCAATGACTATCATCAGTCCTCGGAATGAAATTAGCCGAGCGGGGGATCAAACCAGCGACCTCCTGTCCTCAAGTCCTGTACGATACTAACTGAGCTACCGGAACTTGGCGTGATTAACACGGTGTCTCTTCATCATTCATTTTTAACCTCTAACTTCAGTTCAAGACTAGACTGAGTTCCAGTCTCATCATTTGTTCTTTCTATATACTCAGACATTACTTTCTATATACTCAGACATTACTCTCTATATACTCAGACATTACTCTCTAAAAACTCAGACATTACTTTCTATATACTCAGACATTACTTTCTATATACTCAGACATTACTCTCTAAAAACTCAGACATTACTCTCTATATACTCAGACATTACTCTCTAAAAACTCAGACATTACTCTCTATATACTCAGACATTACTCGCTATATACTCAGACATAACTCTCTATATACTCAGACATTACTCTCTATATACTCAGACATTACTCTCTAAAAACTCAGACATTACTTTCTATATACTCAGACATTACTTTCTATATACTCAGACATTACTCTCTAAAAACTCAGACATTACTCTCTATATACTCAGACATTACTCTCTAAAAACTCAGACATTACTCTCTATATACTCAGACATTACTCTCTAAAAACTCAGACATTACTCTCTATATACTCAGACATTACTCTCTATATACTCAGACATTACTTTCTATATACTCAGACATTACTCTCTACAAACTCAGACATTACTCTCTATATACTCAGACATTACTCTCTAAAAACTCAGACATTACTCTCTATATACTCAGACATTACTCTCTATATACTCAGACATTACTCTCTATATACTCAGACATTACTTTCTATATACTCAGACATTACTCTCCATATACTCAGACATTACTTTCTATATACTCAGACAGTACTCTCTATATACTCAGACATTACTCTCTAAAAACTCAGACATTACTCTCTATATACTCAGACATTACTCTCCATATACTCAGACATTACTCTCTATATACTCAGATATTACTTTCTATATACTCAGACATTACTCTCTAAAAACTCAGACATTACTTTTTATATACTCAGACATTACTCTCTAAAAACTCAGACATTACTCTCTATATACTCAGACATTACTCTCTAAAAACTCAGACATTACTCTCTATATACTCAGACATTACTCTCCATATACTCAGACATTACTCTCTATATACTCAGACATTACTCTCTATATACTCAGACATTACTCTCTATATACTCAGACATTACTTTCTAAAAACTCAGACATTACTTTCTAAAAACTCAGACATTACTCTCTATATACTCAGACATTACTCTCTATATACTCAGACATTACTTTCTATATACTCAGACATTACTCTCTATATACTCAGACATTACTTTCTATATACTCAGACATTACTTTCTATATACTCAGACATTACTCTCTATATACTCAGACATTACTTTCTATATACTCAGACATTACGCTCCATATACTCAGACATTAATCTCTATATACTCAGACATTACGCTCCATATACTCAGACATTACTCTCTATATACTCAGACATTACTTTCTATATACTCAGACATTACTCTCTAAAAACTCAGACATTGCTTTCTATATACTCAGACATTACTCTCTATATACTCAGACATTACTCTCTAAACACTCAGACATTACTCTCTATATACTCAGACATTACTCTCTATATACTCAGACATTACTCTCTATATACTCAGACATTACTTTCTATATACTCAGACATTACGCTCCATATACTCAGACATTACTCTCTATATACTCAGACATTACTCTCTATATACTCAGACATTACTTTCTATATACTCAGACATTACTCTCTAAAAACTCAGACATTACTTTCTATATACTCAGACATTACTCTCTATATACTCAGACATTACTCTCTAAACACTCAGACATTACTCTCTATATACTCAGACATTACTTTCTATATACTCAGACATTACTTTCTAAAAATGACAATAAGTAGGGAACCGATTAACCCTTACCTTGCTACAAAAAGTAAAATGATACTTTTGAGCCCATAGAAAAACAACAACAAATTTTGCTATTTCAAAGGTATTTTTTGGAGAAAATATGTCCTAACGGCCATTGTAGATAGAAGTTCAGACTGCACGTTCTGTGCAGTCTGATCCTGATCTAGATCTGCACTGTCTGTAAAAGGGAAGCAAGTCGCGCTTCGCAGCCTAAGGGTTAACAGTTTCGCAACAGATCTGTATATCCCCGATAGGTACTTAAGAGTTATTACAGCCTGCAATCGGGATAGCTCAAGACTGACACATATATTCGAGCCATGCTCTGGCAAAAAGGGACGTAATACATCTCCGTGATGGATTATACCAAACAAGTCATTACATAAGTAAGGATCTATAAAATCCATTTCATTTGACAAGCGACTAAATCTCGCGGTAGAATAAACCTTTAACATGTAGAAAATCTGAAGATAACAAAAAGATTCGGCCCATGTCAGCCTGCGCGAACTCCGCAGGCTGACATAGCTCATACGTTTTGCAGATGCATTAAGCCCCCATTTCACAGAGCATGGCTCATACACATATTGATTGATTGTATGTTGTTTTACCGCCCAGTTTCAACATTATTTCAATCATATCAGGGCCTCACGTCACGTATTCTATGTGTGAGCTTCTGGACCAGACATAAAATAGTCGAACAAATGATAGGTACTGAAATATTTAATTATTTTTCCTTGGAACTATCTCTTCGGAGAGTCACGTATAAGGTATTGAGTGTATTTTGTTGGCTCTGTAGAATATTTTTGATTTTCATTAGAGACAAATAGACATTCGTTGGAAGAAAACCCAGATTTTCTTCCAGCGAATGTTTATTTGTCTCTCATGAAATGTTTTACAGACTGTATGTTATGGGAAGTCATTCCTTCCTTACGGCATGGCTTCTTCACATATAAAATCAATACCTAGCAACTGCGTTAGGGAGAATTCTCTTCAGCTCAGTGATAAGCTTTTGTGCCGTTCAATAATCCCAGCCGGGATGGTTTGTATCTCATTTCTGCATTTGTTACGAACCTAAAATTAATGTTCGTAAATGGGGTCTTGTCCGGGATTGGCTCTTTGGGCCATTTCTTCTCTAAATAATAGACTTACTGCCCAAGAGGCTTTGTGTCATCGAAATGATGATCTTAAAGAGGGGATGTGTTACAGATCACACCTTCGTTACAGCATATCTTCTTCTCTTATAAAATCAATACCTAGCAACTGCATTGGGAAGAATTTTCTTTAGCTCAGTGGTTAGTTTATTGGTCTTTTGTGCCTCGATAAACGAGGATCTTTGCCGCACGGGTTCGAATCCCAGCCAGGGCGGTTTGTATTCCTACTATGCATTTTTTGCGAACTTCCATGTTCGTAAGAAGTAAGAAAAGGCAGAGACAAAGAGAGAAGAAGCAATTATATCTATATATGAACCATGCTCTGACAAAAGGGGGCTTAATGCATCTCCGTGATACATGATACCAGGCAAGTCATCACATAAATTATGGATACATTATAGTGACTTCTTTAAAAAATCGACTTAATCATGTGGTAGACTAGTCTGAAGATTTACCAACAGTGAAAAGTTTCGGCCCAGGTCAGCCTGCGCGGACTGCGCAGGCTGACCTGGGTCGATACTTTTCGCAGATGCATTAAGCCCCCTTTTGCCAGAGCATGGCTCATATCTTTGGCTATTTCCAGCAACCTACCACCCAGTTTGGCCACCCAGAATTCGACATCTTCTCAAACCAGCCGTCTATATACTTTGCCACACAAAGCCCATCACATGTACCATTTTTCTGGGCAAGCATGGTGTTTAACGGCATCTGTGCACCTGTTTTTACACATTCTCCATACAGGGTTTTGACGTCAAGGTTACTGACGCCAACCATTATCAACCTAGAATTGGAAAGTTTATATAAAGTCAGACTTATATTGGTTATAAACTATCCACAAATGATAAACTGACCTTGACCTTAAACCTTTCAAATGGAAACATTTCAGTTCTAATGCCCCAATGTCCTTCAAATTGGAATAATAGTTTTCAACATTAACCCTTTATCACACAAGCCCGATTTTCAACGACTTTTTCCTTCTTTTTCCAAAATGTTTTTTATCCTTTCAAAGATAATTTTCATCGTTTGAGCCATAATTAATTAGTAGTCTGAAAATACTTTGACAAATCTAGAACTTTATAGCTTGGTAAAGAGTTAAACCATTACAGTGCCATATTCAAAAACACTGGCTTCGGGGACTGATAGATCAAGATCAGACAGCAGAGAATGTGCAGTCTGACCTTAGATCTACAGCGTGCGCTTGTTTAGTCAAGCTATAGGATACAAACGTTTCTGAGTTTAACTCTTTCCCAAACCACCCCGTGTTTCAAAGACCTTGAGAAGGAGGCCATTTGAAAACATTGTGGGGAAAAGAAGAAAATGGTGGTTACCAGCATTTTCTCCTTCTCTTAAAAATTTTCAAGAGGCTTCTTTTACATGGTCGTTAAAACTCGGAGTTACGTGAAAAACGTTTAAGAGATCGGATTCGTGCTCAAGGAAACTAATTCGATCCCAGTTAGTGTTGCTGGTGACGTTCGACTGCCACTGGACAAGGCCCTGCAGAGTCCCAGTCTCGTACTGGTGGAACAGAGGAAATACATACACTAGTTGCCTAATGCATTGATATAACTTAAACACTGTTGACCGCGTAATGCATTGTACCAAGCAAGTCATCATAAGATTATGGATCCATAAAATCCATTTTGTCTAATAGTCGACTGAATCATGAGGTAGACTAGTCCTTTAACATTCAATAAATTGACCTATAGCAAAAAGTTTTGACCAAGATCAAACTGCGCAGAATGCACAGGCTAACAGGGGTCAAAAACTTTGCAGACGTATTGAAACGTACCTTCTCATGCTTTTCTGTAGTTTTCTTTTACCAGTATTTCGCACAGTTTTCTTCCCAAGCCACTGGCTGCTTATCAAAATAACCAAGCAATTTCTCTTTTTGCCATCCTATTTCTCATATTTCCATACATTAAACCATACTCCCGGGGAAAAGGAGAAAGTGCTGGTTAAGGGAATTTTCTCCTTTTCCCACACTTTTTTCAAAGGCCCTTTTACTTTATGTCGCTAAAAGTCAGGATTGTGTGTTAAAGGTTCAACAAAAGCTTTTTTGATAGAAAGTGTCCACATGTTTATTCGAACACAGATCTTTTGTTCAACAGAATCTTGCCAGAACCAAAGGAATTAAATGCACCACAGTTGGAAAACAAGAAACATACGCTTAAAAATGTTTTTTTTTTCTTCTTTTACTTTGTTTCTTACTGGTAATGATCAAATGCATATACGTGTAAATCCTTTTTCACACAATCCCGAGGGACAGTGGTTGACTGAATTGATATTAAACGGAAGAGCAGAGCGTCCATAACACAAAATCTGCAACTGCGTAATGTAAAAAGGGAAACATTAGAGGTTTTTGTCATTTAAGAGAGAATTATCATTCACACTGAAAATGTTTTACCCAATAATCTCGTTTTTAGCGACCTTGGGAAAGAGGACCTTTCGAAAACAACCGGTCGAAAAAGGAGAAACTGTTGATACCAAGCATTTTCTCCTTTTTCCACAGTGTTTTCTATTTTTTCAAAGACAGGTATCATTTTTTATGCTACCCTTAATATACCCTCTGTAGATGCTTTTAATATGGACTTGTCTATAATTCTGTTAAATGGATGTCTTCATTCGGAATGCGCCACGATTTTTTCGGCGTAGCTGTATGATCTCACTTTTGACCTACTTTCAGTACTAGGAGGAAATGAAAGATTACACATTTTGTGATTGGCCAAATATAGGTAAACTACGCAAAAAAATAAAGGTCACAGTAGAAATTTACCGACATTGGATAAAAGTGTTCATGACTAGAAAATCACGTAATGATCACATTTACCTGTGTAAAGATGTACTTTTTGGCCATGCAGATGTTAAACTCTAGCAAAACATCCATAATCTAAATCATATGGATAAACTAATAGCAATGAGTATTGGCGAGTTTTCTATTTTGGTTAGTGTAAGAGATTTGGTACCCGTTTTTCCTCGCGTAAAACCGAATACGAATTGCGAAGGCAGGCTACCGCTCTATTGTCTTACACGAAAACGGGTTGTGAAAACTGTTTTCGTTTCTTGTCACAATGAAAAAAGATGTTATGTCTTGAATTTGGTGATTTAATTCGAAACGTGAATAACTATGCCTACCTGGGGGAACAATCGATTTTATTGCGTTGTTAGCGAAGAAACTGGGTTTCTACTAAATTACTCTTAATAAAAGTAGGTTGGTGTGGTCAAGCAATGAGAGGGGTGATAAAACCCCGCCTTTTGATAACGACAAATAGTCGATGTTTGAAAGGTGCTTCATTTTTGTACAAAAACATGCAAATCTACTTTGTTTTCTTTTTAAAGATTTCATCGTATGGTCTAAACAGACCTTTATTTAAACATGATTCATTAATAAAAAACAGAACAAACGATATATTCCGAAAAATGGCAGAATGTCGACTCTCATTTTACGTTAAACATGAGAATTAATGTACTGCTCAATAACGCTCATTACGAGAGCTTCCTCATTCTTAAATCTTATTGAAAATTCTGCTTTCAACCATATGCAAAACAATTTAAAAGAGGCTACTTTCAGAACTGCTTTCATCATTTCTCTTCATATGATACTAGAAACGAATTTAAATATTCATATCCCAGTGCCTCTTACGCCGTTTATCTTTTTTAAAAGATATTTCTTGTAAACCCTGTTCAGGTCCCTGTAAATCTAATGGGGTAAAAAAGATATCGCTTGTTGCGAGCTGTTTTCCTCTTTTTTCCACAATGTAAAAACCAAGCATTTCTCCTTTTCCCACGATGTTTGCAAAACCTACTCGATGGTCGTGGGACTGTTTAGTATAGGGTGAAACTACCATACTTACTTTTCAACAGTTGTTTTGTTGTAGGCACGAACAAAGCTTCTCCATCGAGTAAGAGTGCTGTACACTTCAGGTTGGTTGGTTGTGTAAATATGCTCTAGACCTACATAACCCGACTGTAAAACATCGTGAAAATGACCCTTAACCCTTTACCAAAAAAAAAAAACCGACTCCGAAGAAGAAAGCTGCGAAAACATTGCAGGAAAAGGAGAAAATGCTGGTAACCATCATTTTCTCCCCATGTTTGTCTTTATATCATGTTGGATGAGTTTGAATAAGACTTATTTTGTGTCAAAAACTTGGTCACCAGGTCAAACCTTTGTTAAAAACTTTATGTATGCTTACAGATCACAATTTCAGTGCAATAGTCATGGAATTTAGTCAGAATGTTTGATTTGATGATATCTGTGACAAGTTTGAAAATGGGTCATATAGAGTCAAAAACTAAGTGAACAGGTTAAATCTTTGAAAAACCTGTGTACAGTCCAGAAGCTACATTTTACACCCTTTACCAAACTATCCAGTGTTTTTACTGTAAAGAAGAAGAATACCTCCTAAGTCACTGTGCAAAAAGGCGAAAATGCTGCTAACCGGCACTTCCTCATTTTCCCACAAATTGTTCTATCCTGTCAAAGGAAAAAACTCCATCGTACAAGTGGCCATGGACTTGTCGTCTGCAAATACTCTCAGTTAACACAAGTCGAGAATTAAGTCATCTAGTAAAGAATTAATTAGACTAACCATTAGAACAACGCACGGTTTAGTTGACATGATGAGCGTGTAATAGTAATTGTCAGGCTAAAATCATCAATTGATAAATCATTTATCGATCAATCGATCGATGGAAAGATGGATGGATGGATGGATGGATCGATTGTTCGATTGATCGATAGACCGATCGATTGATTGATTGAGTGGGAACAGTGTTTTACAGCGTTTGCAACATTATTTCAGTCAAATGAAGGCAACAGTTTACTTGTTCAGGTGTCCCGGGTTTCACATGCACTATAGGCTAGGACCCTGAAGTATTTTGTCATACTTTGTCCTTTAATCACAAAGGTTTTCCGTTTTCCCGATTGTGGGTTTATATAAAAGCATCATCTACATGTCAACAAACAAAAATATGAGCCATACTCTCTGAAAAGGGGGTTTAATGTATCTGCAAAGAAGTATCGACCAGGTCAGCCTGCGCAGTCCGCGCAGGCTGACCTAGGTCGAAACTTTTTGCTACTGGTTAATTTTAATCCATATCAAAAGAACCGTTCTACCTCATGGGTAAAGTTAGTTGTTTGACAAAATAGATTTTATGGATCCATGCTTATGTGATGACGTGCTTGGTATAATGTAGCACTGAGATGAATTAAACCCCTTATTGCCCGAGCTCTACTCTATACATGTAGCTTACCTCTGTCGAAATAGCTGGCTCATCCCGTAGATCATAGTCTTCGTAAAGATATGAGGCATCCCGAATATTGAATCCGGATACTCCATGATCCATCCAAAATGTGAGGATATTCTATTTTTAACATGAAGAGAACAGAAGGATTTTTGTTAGATCTACTGTAATATAATTTAGACATCTGACATTTTCGGTGCTAAAGAAAAACAGAAAACAAAACGTATTGCTTTCCTATCATCACAGTTTATAGCGAATTATCCAAATATTCATTCAGGTAGGTCAATTTAGATCGAAACTTATGATGTATATCTAGATCTAGGTTCTATATACCCTATACTCAGTCACATAGGCCTACACAGTTACGTTGTTGGTAAAACCACTATTTTAGCCCTCTACCACACGATCCTGAGTTTTAACGACCCAAAGAAAAACGACTTTTGAAAACATTTTGGGAAAAGGGGAAAATCTTGGTAAATTATATTTTCTCCTTTTCCCACACTGTTTATTAACCTTTCAAAAACAAATTTCGTTATTTGTGTAAAATTTGATATGTAGTCTGCAAAAGGTTTCAATTTGGACCAGTCTAAAATTGTGTCTCTTGGTAAAGAGTTAAAGTATTTTCCTCTGGTTTGACTCTTTGGCAAACAATCCAGTGATTTAACATACCTTTGACATCATTTGTGTGATGGCATCAATATCTTAAACCCTTGACCATACAATCCCAAGTTTTCATGACCCTTAGGAAAAAAGGTTTTGAAAACATTGTGTGCAAAAGGAGAAAATGCTGGTAACCAGTATTTTCTCCTTTTTGCACGATGTTTTATCTTGCCAAAGTCGTATTTTAATTTGTATTCCACATTTATTTTGTTGTCTGCAAATGCTTTCAATTTGGACAACTCTAAACTTTTGTTATGAGGTAAAATGTTAATCAAGCGTTAACCCATGCGTAGGTGCACGACCGCCGTGATGTGACCGAAGCTGTTAAAAACTGTGTTTAATTCCAATACGACAGACAGACAGAGTAACACAGAAAGAAACAGAAGAATAGACAGACAAACAAAGAAAATGAGGTAATCAAAAAAGATTCCTGTACCTCAAGTTCGTCTTGAACTTGCTCGCTTCGCAAATTTAAATCTGGCGTGTCTGGTTGGAACTGGTGTAAGTAGTACTCGTCTCTCACGACACCGCTCAGATTCGACCATGCTGGTCCATCATACACACTTAGCTAGTATGTTAAAGAGATTTAGATTTAATTCTTTACTTAATGACAAAAGGCTGATCCGAAATGAAAACATATGCAAGCGACAAATTAAACTTGTCTCCAGTCATTGTTTGTTCACTGGTCATGTAGAAAAACAGCTAGTGGCTTAGGAAGAGTATTGTGTGAAGTGTTGGTATAAGAAACTCCAGTGATGCATAGAGACATTGGCTGCCACTACATAACTAGAATAATATTGAAAACGATGTTAAACACAGAACAAACAAAACAAAAACAAACAAGGTTAAGTGGTCCGACCATTCTAAATTGCATATACAGTGTATTTCTAAATTGCGATAGCAACACAACTTCTGATTGTTTAAACCATTTGGTCTAGCCACTTAGAATTTGTGTTACTTTGAAATTTAGAAATTAGTTAAGAATCAGGCTTAAAATGCATTGGACCTCCACACTGTTCTTACGAACATGAAAGTTCGCAACAAATGCAAAGCTGACATATAAACTGCTCCTGGCGGGATTCGAAACTGTGCCGGAAAAAGACCCTCGTTTTTCGTTTTTTAAAAGACCAACACCATAACCACTGAGCTAAAGAGAATTCTCCCTAACACAGTTGTTAGGTATTGGTTTTATACGGGAAAGCTATGCAGTAAGGAAGGAGTATCTCCAGCAACACTGCACTGACTTTAAAGTGTTCCTTTTAATAATTTTGTTACTTTGTCAACTGCACCAGTACTTGGCTAAGGCACTGGAGTGTCTTACCCCATGGCATTCCCACGAAAAACAATCTGTCTCAAGTGAAGATGGAGGGCCCGTTTTCACCAACGATTCTTAATTTCATTCTAGGTCTAATTCTAGATTTAAAAAGTAACACAACATTTGATTGGCTAAACCATTTGGTTTCGCCAATCAGAAGTTGTGTTACTTTCAATTTTAGACAATTCTTGAGAATTAGACAAAGAATGTTCTTAAGAGTGGTTGGTGAATACGGGCCTGGGGTCTCCAGGTTACAAGTCCTACACCATTACCACTGAGACATACACGACACATAAATGGAAGAACTAAGTTCAGTTTACCCAGTTGTTGGGCGGCCCCATACCAGCCCCCACTCCAGCCTGCCAAACGTAGTAGTTCCTCTTTTCGTTGGTTGAATTTGCTTTACTGACTTCGAACCATGGATGCTGATCACTCGTTAGGTTTGGAATGAAGTCAACTATCACATACATGCCTATTAATGGAGATGTTTTTATTTCACAGATTTGAATGAGCATCATTACATTATTTAGTATATACATTTGAGCCATGCTCTTTGAAAAGGGGGTTTAATGTATCTGTAAAAAGCATCGACCCAGGTCAGCCTGTACAATTCGCACAGGCTGACCTGAATCGAAACCTGTTGCTATTTGTCAATTTTCAAACAAAATGGCTTATTCAATTAGAGATTACGTTAATTTATTTTAAAGCTTATATAACACTATGAGTGGTTATTAAACAAGCACCCTGACCTTGTTTGAATTTAAAAAATAAAAGTTCTCTCAACCATTAAAAAGGAAATGTAACCTCGCTCATTGGCCTCCGAAATAAGGTCATCAAAGTCCGCCATTGTACCGTAGACACCACCCACTGCCGTATGATCTGTAATTGCCATATCGTTGCCGGCGCTAAAGTTAACACCAGGGGGCGTGGCCTCGGTGTCTACTGTCTGATAGAAGGGACTCAACGATACCACTCCGAAACCTAGTCCCTTGATATATTCCAGCTTTGACTCAATACCTGCAAAAGAGATGTGTGTTTTCCCATTAATCCTTAACTCTTTACCAAACGACAAAATTTTAGAATTGACCAAATTGAAAGCATTTGCAGACGACAAGTAAAATGATATTCAAATTATGGGACTTGTATCAGAAAGGATAGAAAACATTGTGGGAAAAGGAAAAAATGCTAGTTACTAGCATTTTCTCCTTTTCCCACAATGTTTTCAAATGCCATCTACCTCAAGATCGTTAAAACTAGGGATTGTTTGGTAGAACTAAATAAGTTAAATGAAGCTTTCAAGCCATAGTGAAAACACAGATGTTGCTATTTCTAAGTTATTTTTAAGGGAAAAATATCTTCTTATCGGAAAGTGTAGATCCAAGATCAGACTGCACGTTTTGTGCAGTCTGATCTTGATCTACACTGTTTGCAAAATGGCATTGAGTCGCACTTGGTAGCCTACGGGTTAACTCTTTACCAAACGGTAAGTTTTTAGAGTCATCCAAGTTTATTCAAAGCAGTTGCAGGCAATAATCTGAATATAGCGAAAATAATATGTTTTTTGTCTCTGAAATGGTAGAAAAACACTATGAGAAAAGGAGAAAACATGCTGCACAGTATGCGCAGTGTGATCTTGGATGTACACTGTCAAATATGGTGAGATTTCTGAGATAAAGATGACTGAAATTCCACTGGTTTGGTAATGATTTACTTCTGGCTTGAAATATTTAATTTATATAGCAGTTTGAGGTTTAATACTTAAATGCAAAGGTTGCAGTTGCTCGTTTTACCACAACGTTTTCAAAACCGCCATTTCCAGGGTCGTAAAAAGCCTGTATTTGTGCAATATTGGTTAACTCGTTACCAAACGACAAAATATTAGACTTGTCCAAATTTAAACCAATTGTGGTAGACAAATTATATGTGACTCAAAATTTGAATTAATTTTTTCTTAGTAGGGTAGCAAAATAAAATGCTAGTTACCAGCATTTCTCCTTTTCCCACAATATTTTCAAAAGCCTTCTTCTGTATGGTTGTTAAAACTCGGGATTGTATGGAAAAAGGTTAAACTGTGCAACAGATGAGAAAATTGTAATCTTGCAAAACTTGTAAGAACTTTACAGACGAAAAATTCAATGTGCTTTAACTGGGTAATTTGTCTCTGAAACAGTTTAAAACGTGGTCGGAAATGGAGAAAATACTGGTTACCAGGACACATTGTTTTCAAAAAGCCCTCTTTTTCCATGGTCATTAACTTTTTTCTAAACGACACTGGGGGGTCATTAAAACTCGGGATTGTAGTAAAGGGTTAAACCAGATGATACTGTGGTAAGGGTTTAAAAAAAGGGGGGGGGGGTCAAAAATGGTCCACTCGTACCTTTCAGGTCACCGACACCATCATCATTACTGTCCTTGAAACTCGGTACATACACTCTGTATATTGCTTCTGTCTGCCACCAGGAGCGGGGAGAGGGGTCCTTGCATTTCGGGTACACCAACACGAGCACCACCACAGTCAATATCAGTGCCAACCAGCCAAGAACGATAATCGAGATACAGATCATTCGAAGGCGGCGCCAAAATGGCTGCGACGAGAAATGAAGGAGGTCCTCTTTACCCATTCCACGATATGGTCGTAATGGAAACGATTTGCCTTCCCCAGTGGGAACATCTACTCCATTATCAGCGCTGTGACAAGTAATTATGTTGGAATCATAAGTAGGCTGAAGATGATCAGTATGGAGAAGAAAAAGAAGAAGAACGAAAAAAAAAAGAAAAAGAATAAGAAGAAATAGTAGAAGAAGAAGAAGAAAAAAAAGGAAGAAGAAGAAGGGGGAGGAGGAGGAGAAGAAGAAGAAGAACAATAACAACAACAACAACAAGATGTAGAAGACGACGACGATGATGATACTTACAGTGCCTATCACAAATATGGTTGCCTTTGTCGCCAGTTTAGATCAAGATCAGACTGCACAAAACGTACAGCCTGATCATTGATCTACCCTGTCCGCTCTTCTGGACATCAAAGACATAAAAATCCATGAAATTGCATTTATTCGAGTCTTATTTCAAGACTTGAAATGTTTGTTGGGGTAGATCTAATTCTTTAAGTGCTGTAAAGGTCAAGAAATAGAAAAAGAACGTTATTGAAATATTACGATATTATCTTTAACCAGAAAATACCCTTCCTTCCCATACCCATTTTGCTCCCCTCCTCTCACTCATAAAAACTCAAGGAAAGAAATCATCAATACTTACTTATACGAGATTTTTTCATCCGTGAAACCGAGATTGTCGAAAGTTTTTTCATCTTTGCTTGAATCAGCTGGTTTCGAGGAGACTAAATACACACCACTCTTCGACATCTTTGGTTGTTTTTTGTTCTGTCCTCTCTCCCTGAGCGTGGAAAAAGGGTGCCATACTGACCGAGCATTCTAAATTCAACCCAATTCTAAATTCTAAATTCTAGATTTAGCCATCTTATTGGCTAGGATTTTCTGACAAAAATGCAACAACAGGGCTTGTATTCATCCAACATTTTAAATTGCGTTCTTAGTTCTTATTCTACACTTAGAAAGTGACGCAATTCTGTTTGGCGATACAAATGGTTTAGGCAATAGTAAATTGCGTTACAATAAAATTTGGGAAAATTAGAGAGAGAGAGAGAGAGAGAGAGAGAGAGAGAGAGAGAGAGAGAGAGAGAGAGAGAGAGAGAGAGAGAGAGAGAGAGAGAGAGAGAGAGAGATCAGACAAACAGACACAAGGACAGTGTATCCAAGTATTCACCTTACTTTCCTGATATAATATTTAGCCAATGTTTTCCCCGATGTATCTGACTCGCTCCCTAACACAGGGAATAATGTCGGGGAGTTAGGCTTCATTTTACCTTGAATGCCAAAGTTTAGATCCATTTACATGTATCTATTTAATATCTATCCTTTTAAATTCGATAATTATCACAAAATTAGTTTTTGTTAAGATATAATTATTTGACTTAAAGTAAGAAAACAAGAAGCAGACAGTGCAAAGCAATATCAGACTGTGAGACTTGCCGCAAAATCCACGATCGCGAATGGTAAGGTAACAATTACTAGTACTGTAAAGGTTTCGAACAGAAGACGAAGTTTGACCTAGTTCAATAAAACGTAGAAAGGTCTCATTTTTTAAAATACATGTCAGCTCTTTACAAAACTACAAAATTTAAGACTTATCCAAATTGAAATCATTTTCAGACAAAAAAATAAATATGACTCAATAATTACAATTTAATTTGGGAAGGATAGAAAACATCGTGGGAAAAGGAGAAAATGCTGGATACCAGCATTTTCTCCTTTTTCCACAATGTTTTCAAAAGATTTCTTACTTATGGTCGTTAAAAGTCGGGATCATGTGACAGACTGAAAGCAAGAAATTCACTGGTGTTTTTTTTTTTTGTCATGTATTGGGTGATTATGTTCAATACTCAGTGTCAAATCCAAAGCTTTACTCTTTTTCAGAAGGCAAACATTTTTGCTAATCCATTTAGCATAAAATTGCAGACGACAGTTGACCATAGCTCAAATGATCTGCGTTTCACACTCTTTCCCACGATATTTGTCAAAAGTCTTTCGCCCCAAGGTCGCACAAGCATGAGGTGGCTTGAAAATGGATTGAGTGAATTCTTACGGACAAAAAACGTGAGACATACATAAAGTTTCAAGACAAGCGAAAGAAAATTAATGAAATAAGGTAGTTTACAGTAACAGTTTAGTATTAGGAATGTTATTTACTTTTTTTTTTAAGTATTTTCTGCTTTTCAAAAACCAAAAACAATAAATCTAGTTCACGCATCCATTGCTAAATAACCGCTATTATTTATTAAAAACATTTTTTTTTTTAACCAAAACATAAAAAAAAAAAAAAAATGATAACGTTAAAATAAATCAATAAATACACGAGCAGTATAGAATTCAAAATCAATTTAAACAAACGGTCGAATCTGATTATAAACAAACGAATAAATAATTAAAATCAGTAAGTTAGAAATAAACAAATATAGTTAAAGCTTGAATTATACAATTACTATAAGTTAAAAAAAATGCTCACACACAAACCCAACAGTGATGAAGTCCTCAGTTGAAGTCAACGATATTAACAAAGAGATATATAGGTGAGTCTTATCTATACCTTTAATTCGTATGCGTTTATTGGTTTAACTCTCTACTAAACGACAAAATTTTAGACTCGTCCAAATTGAAAGACTCTGCAGACGACAACATAAAGGTGACTCAGAAATTAAATCTTGATTTCGAAAGGGTAGAAAATAACGTGAGAAAATGTTTTCTAGCCGATCAGAAACAAGTCCCATTATTTGAGCACCATTTTTTTTCTGCAAATGCTTGTCACCTGCTAAATTGTACATACTTTACCAGACAATCCCGAGTTTTGATGAAAACATTGTAGAAAACTGGAGAAAAGGCTGGTTACCAGCATATTCTCCTTCTTACACAAGGTTTTCAAACTGACCAAGGACAAATTCCATCGTATGAACCCATTTCTTTTCATTTGCAAATACTCTCAATATAGACAAGTGTAAATTTTTATGGTCTTGTAAATAGTGAACCCTTTATCAGAAAATGCTGATTTTTGACAAAGGCAAAAGGTTTTTGAAAATATCCTGGGAAAAGGAGAAAATGCTGGTCACCAGCATTTTCTCCTTTTTCCAGGATGTTTTCCAACCGATCAGAGACAAATCTCATCATTTCAGCCCTATTAATTTTGTCGTCTGCAAATGCTTTCAATATTGACGAATCTAAAATTTTGTTATCTTGTAGTTACTTTGGAGGTAAAGTGGTAAGTACTTATGAAATATTTAGATACAGTGGAATTTACCTGCTGTGTAGACACAAAAACTATGTTAGATGTCAAAAGAAAGATTAAATTATGTTAGATGTTCATGGAACGCTCGCGTGATCACCTTTGTTTTGATAATAAGGGTCTCTTTATTACAAATCACGTATTTAATTTTTAGAAGGTGACGACCTTCAGGTCTCACCTTCTTATGTTAACCGTCAAACTGAAATGTGGAATAAACAAGCAATTTCGTTGAAATGATATCCCCCGCCGAAAAAGACTTATTTCGATACAAAAACCTATTAGAGGTATTGTGTTTTGCATGTACATGTGGCCTTTTTGTTATTGGTCTATGATGAAATTATACATTAAGCCCCCTTTTTCCATGGCACAGCATTTCATTAAATAAGAAATATAAAGAGGTATATGTCTTGCATCTACGTGTGGTCTTATTGTTATTGGTCCATAATGAGATTAAAGATTAAGTCCCCTGTTTCCATTACATGGCATTTCATTAAATGAAAACAAATAATGAAAATATACATCAAGTCGCATTTTTCCATGACACGTCATTATATATAGAAAAAAAAATGTATCAACGGACTATCCAAAAGAAGACATGCTTGAAGTTTTATCAATTTTCGTAAAGGACTATAGAAGATATCTGTCCGGGCAGACGGACAGGCGAACAGACTGTTATTGGTCCTTAATGAAATTATGCATTTAGCCCCCTTTTTTCATGACATGGCATTTCATGAAATCAAAAAAAAACTAACTATTGTCTGTGGCTTGTGATAAACAATATAAATATGAAGTTTCATAACATTTTGTCCAGTAGTTAAAGATATTGTCCATAATGGAAAAATAAACCAATTCCCCTTATTCCATGACAGGACATTTAATCAAAAAAGCTAAATTAACGATATTGGCGAAGTATCATGAGGAACACACGTATGAAGTTTCATAAATTTTCGTCAAAGATTTTGAGTTAAAGAGATATTGATCCATAATGGAAATATACATAAAGCTCCCTTTTTCTATGACACCGTATTATGTTAAACAAAAATATCGGCGGACATCATAAGGAACACGTGTATGAATTTCTATTAGTTTTTCTCAAGGATATTTAGAAGATATCTGTCCGAAAAGACAGACGAACAGACAGTCATTGGTCCATGATGAAATTATACATTTAGCCCCCATTTTTCATGACATGGCATTTCATGAAATAAAAACAAGTAACTTGTCTGTGGCTTGTGATAAACAATATAAAGATGAAGTTTCATAATATTTTGTGCTGTAATTAAAGAGATATTGGTCCACAATGAAAATATACATCAAGCCGCCTTTTTCCATGACACGGCATTTAAAAAAAACAAACAAACAAACAAACAAGGGTATATAACTGTGGTGTTGCATGATCAATCTGGGTGAAACTTGTTGTCCTGCATTTCCTAATGGTGGTTGATAGATATGACAAGTTTGATGTAAGAACTCTGTATAGTTTTCAAGATAAGACTCAAAACATCAAAAATTTACTCGACCGCGCAACTTAAAATCGCTCCCAGTCGGCCATTTTGCATCGAATAAAAAAGATGTATATCGGCGGAATGGGTTATTGTACACACGTATAAAGTTTCACGAAATTCTGTCCAATGGTATTGGAGATATTCTCCCGGACGGACACACGGACGGACGGAAGGACGGACAACGCTAAAACTATATCGATAAAAACTGTGCAAGCCAATAGTCTACATCGCAGATAAATCAGTAAGAGAAACACCCCGAAAACACCCGCAAACCACTGTCAATGCACCCCAAACCAATTTCCTAACACCCAAGACCGCATGCAAACGCTTCGATACACAATTTTATGGAGAAGAGCCGTAAAATAATACTATCAGTCTGAGAGAAAAAAAACAAGAGGGCCATGATGGCCCTGTATCGCTCCACTGGCTATTAAGTAAAAACACTACAAGCCAAACATTACAATATTCAGCAAATTGATTTCAAACACGAGGACATGCAAACATTTTTCTATCTAATCCTACGAGAAAGTTGTGATCCATGGGCAAAGCCAATTTTGATCGCAAAGCTATAATTATTTGAATCCTGGTGGAGGTCCACAATATAAAGCTCCATACCAAATAATTCAGTTCTTGAATGTTATAAACAAGAAGATTTTCAAATTTTTCTCAATGAAAAGCCCTGTAAAACATGAAACCCATGAGACAGGGCTAAATCTAAGAGCCTTAGTCTTTATAATGGTTAGTAATATAACTTAAGATAGTTTTCATTACAAAAGCCCATGTAAAACTGGTGACCTTGTGTTCCGTGGTGTGGGGACAAACTTGGGTCAAGGACTATAATTTGGGCCCTCCTTGTAGAGGCCCACTAGATAAAGCTACATGCAAAATTTGGTAGACCCCATGGCTATTATTTGAAGGAACTTGGTAGAGGCCCACTAGATACAGCTACATGCCAAATTTGGTAGCCCTAGGCCTTACAGTTTCAGAGAAGAAGATTTTTGAAAATTTTCTATATTTTTCAGTTTTGTTGCCATGGCAACCAGGGTTTTTGAAGGAATAAAATTCTGTCATGGGATTCTGAAGAAGACCATGGCAGGATCATTTCTTTGAAGTTTCATCAAAATTGGATAAGTAGTTTCAGAGATGTTTGAAATAAAAGTTAATGCACGCACGGACAGATGGACGGACGGACCTTCAGTGCCAGTAAAAAACAAGTATATACATCAATCTCAGTTTGAAATATATCTTTTTAACCTATTACCAGACAATCCCTACTTTTGATGACCCTGAGAAAGAAGGCTTTCGAAAAGCATTTTCTCCTTTTCTTACAATGTTTTCTACTGTTCACAAAACAAATTTCAAATTTTCAATCACTTTTATTTTGTCGTCTGCAAGTGCTTTAGATTTAGACAAGCCTAAAATATTATCGTTTGGTAATGAGTTACATGTGTGCTGACAATTGTCATAATAAATCACTAAGATTTTTTTTCAAACTTATTTTATTAATACTTTTTCTAAGCTAGTCATCATCAAACAGTAGACATGGTGTATTAATATGAACACTTCATAGTTTGTAAACACAGTCAGATATGTGGAGGATAATTTTTTGTTTTGGTGTATGATTGAAAATTCTTTTATTGAGTTGAAACAAATGCTAAAAGCTCCCCTTGAGCACGTTGTGCTCAAGTGAGCTAAAAAGTTAACATACGGATGGACGCACAACGGACAACGGGCCATAACATAAGCCTGCTGGCCTTCGGCCAGTGGAGCTAAAAAACTTGTCTAGCACCAATCATGTATCACTGCAGCTTGATAATCAAGGGAGGTAAATAGTAACGAACTTTATCTTTCATAAAAAGAGTTATTTCCCTTGATTAATGTTTAAATTGAAGTGACAATATTTTGAAGCCCATGTTAAACTTGCGATCCCTGGAATGAAGGCAATTTTGACCCCAGACCTACAATATGAAACTAGAATGTGTGGTTATAAACAAAAAGATTTTTTAATCTTGCCCAATAAAAAGTCATGTAAAACAAGTTTGCTGAATAAAAGGCCCTGTAAAATATGTGATCCATGACACAGGTTTATCAAGTTTTCACTATAAAAGCCAATGTAAAACTTGTGACCCCTGGTGTGGAGTCAAACTTGACCCCCAAAGTTAAAATTTGGGCCCTCTTGGTAGAGGCCCATTATATAAAGTTACATGCAAAATTTGGTAGCACTAGGCCTAAATATGGCTATGTACAAGTAGATTATTAAAGTTTCCTTATATAAGACCATGTAGAACTTGTGACCCCCTGGGGTGGGGCTACATTTGACCCCCTGGGCTATAATTTAGGCACCCTTGATAGAGACCCCCTAGATAAAGCTAAATGCAAAATTTGATAGCCCTAGCCCTTATAGCTAGATGCGAAAGATTTTCCTATATAAGCCCGCCCATGTAAAACATGTTACCCCCCGGAGCGAAGTCAAATTTGACCCTCGGCTATAATTTGGACACCCTTGGTACAGGTCCACTAGATAAAGCTACATGCCAAATTTGGTCGCCCTAGGCCCCATGGCTAGGTCAAAGAAGAATTTTAAAGTTCTCCCTATATAAGCCCATGTAAAACTTGTTATATAAGCCCATGTAAAACTTGTTACCCCCGGGCAGGGCCTAATTTGACCCCAGGGCTATAATTTGAACAATCTTGGCAGAGGTCCACTAGATAAAGCTACATGCCAAATTTGGTAGCTCTAGGCCCTATGGCTAGGTAGAAGAGGAATTTTAAAGTTCTCCCTAAATAAGCCCATGTATAACTTGTAACCCCCGGGGCGGGGCCAATTTTGACCCCAGGGCTATAAATTGAAGAAACTTGGTAGAGGTCCACTAGATAAAGCTACATGCCAAATTTGGTAGCCCTTGGCCTTACGGTTTCAGACAAGAAGATTTTCAAAGATTTTCAAAATTTTTCAGTTTTGTTGCCATGGCAACCAGAGTTTTTGAAGGAATTAAATTCTTTCAAGAAATTCTGAAGAGGACCATGGCAGGATCATTTCTGTGAAGTTTCAACAAAATTGGATGGGTAGTTTCAGAGAAGAAGACGTTTTAAAAAAAAGTTAACGCACGGACGGACGGACGCACGGACGGACGGACAGACGCACGGACGGACGGACGGACGGACGGACGGACTCACGACGGACAACAGGCCATGACATAAGCCCGCTGGCCTTCGGCCAGTGGAGCTAAAAACGTTGTCAACCATCAGACGAATGAGTCCACTGTTAAAACATATTCGCCAGCAAGTTTCTACAATCATCTTCCATCAGTGCTTTCAGTACTTTGATCTCTACCAGTTGATAGAATTTTGGACCTGCACAAATTTTCTCTTATTTCCACAATGTTTTCGACCCATATCAGTCATATCTTATTTGTTGTCTTTGCATATGCTGTCTAATTTGAAGATTTTAAAATTATATTAACAGGTAAAGAATTAAGAAGTCCATAGCATAATCTTGGGTTCAAAAGTTCACAAGGCGTCGGCTAGACCTTACCTGACCATACACCACTGACAACCTCGCACCAGGCAAGTAATTCACAGCCATGGCAAGCAAGCGACTGCGAGATAAATCTTTGACTAAGTGTCTATCTAAACTGACATATTGACATAAATCAAGCACGCCCAGGTATATGTCACAATAAAAAAGTAGGCAGAAGATAGGTATTCTACCCTTAACCCCTTACCAATCGACAAAATTGACAGAAATCGACACAACCGACAGCCTGGTCTAAATTCAAAGCATTTGCAGACAACAAATGATGGGATTTGTTATACGCCGAATTGAGACTGGTCCACATCAAAAGCATTTGCAGACAACAAATGATGGGATTTATAATACACCGAATTGAGACTGGTCCATATCAAAAGCATTTGCAGACAACAAATTAAAGATGGCTAGAATGAAATGACTTGACTTAAAAGGGATAGAAAACAATTTGAAAAGAGGAGAAAATGCTGTTTACTTGCATTTTCTCCTTTCCACACAATGTTTTCAAATGCTGTATATCACCTTAGGGTCACTAAAACTGAGGATTGTATGGTAAAGGGTTGACCCTGCATAAAAACGGTGCTGGAAAGACGAAAAGTGTAGATCACTTTTATTCAATATTAACTTTGAACAAAAACAGTGCTGGCAAAGTAGCCCAGTAAAGACTAATATGCTTTGAAATATAGTTGCTCCTGTAATTGAAATACGATGCCATATAGTTCTATACTACTATAAGACTTGTTTCGTCGCCTTTTGTGGAGAAAGATTTCAAAAACACTGTTTAAAACCCTTTACAACACAAACCTGAGTTTTGGCGGCCCTGAGGAAGAAGTCTTTTGAAAACATTGTGGGAAGAAGAGAAAATGCTGCAATGTTTTCTATAGTTTCAAAGGCAAAATTCATCATTTGATTCGCAGTTCTTTTGTCGTCCGCAAATGCTTTCAACTTACACTATACTGAAATTTTGTCGTGTGGTAACGGGTTAAAAAAGAGTAATTCCTTTTCACAAGTAATTCCTCCTTTCGAACCATGTATTCTTTTCTATCATAGGTCATTTCTCTTTCCTTCGATATAATTTCCTGTCATAGTAATGTGCAAGTGAGTGAACGGTTTGTCTAATATAAATTACATGTGCTTGAAAAGTGAGGTGTTTACCCGTTCGTGGGTTCACTGGACAATCCCTTGTTTGAACAACACTGATAAAGAAGGTTTTCAAGAACATTGTGGTAAAAGGAGAAAATGCTGGTAACCTATTCACACAATGTTTTCTATCCATTTTAACCCTTAACCTGCTAAATAAGTGAAATGATACGTCCAAGCCGATATAAATAACCCAAATTTTGCTATTTCAAAGGTAATTTTTTGGGAAAATATGTCTAAATTGGACTGTGCAGTCTGATCTTGATCTACACTGTCTGCAAAAGGTCAGCAAGTCGCGCTCAGCAGCCTAAGTGTTAAGTCAATTCCTATCATTCCAGCTATCGTTATTTTGTCGCCTGTAAGTGCTACCTGATACGGACCAGTCTCAATTCGTCGTTGTTGGGGAGATTAACAGTTTTATGCTGACTACACAATTTACTGCGCTATCTTTGATACACTTCCACCCTTTAAAACCCTAATATAAAATGCAATGGACTTTTCCAATTAGGGCAACAGGCCATAATATGCAAGTTCAAGTCTTTTTTAACCCTTTCCTACCCGACAAATTTTGAACTCGTCCAATTTCGAGACATCTGCAGACTACATATTCAAAATTGGTACAACTATACTTAAGTTCTTTGATAGGATAGAAAACATTGTTAGAAAAGGAAAAATTGCTGGTTACAAGCATTATTTCCTTTTCCCACAATGTTTTTGAACGCTTTCTCCAACAAGGCCACAAAACTCGGGGTTGCTTGGTAAAGTGTTAAATAGACGAAAAAAAAAACAACAACACAGAATGCACACTCTGATCTTGGATCTACACTGTTTTCAAAACGCTGTGTTCTGTTAAATTTTGGTGCTTTGTTTGCAAACAAAACAACTTATGTTATACTTTAAATCAATCTAATGGTAGACAATAGCTTAATAAAACCGAACACTGATTTATGGACCAGATTTACTGTGTGACTATTTTTAACAATTTTTTAAATCTTTTTTCAACCCAACAACTTGTTTGACGACCCCTTGGAAGAAAGCCATTAAAAAAAACATTGTGGAAAAAGGAGAAAATGCTGGTAACCAGCATTTTCTCCTTTTCCCACAATGTTTTCTATCCTTTAACGAAGTAGATTTTAGTTTTTTGAGTTACATTTACATTCAAATGCTATCAAATTGGACTGGTCTAAAATTGTGTCGTTTGGTAAAGGGTTAAAGGCGGGTCTGAATAAACCTTGGCCTTTATTTACAGAGCCATTATAACTCTCAGTCTTATTCTGAATGTAGAAAGTAACACGATATCTGATTGGCTAAACCATTTAGCTGGGCCTATTAGAAATTGCGTTTCTATGAGATGTTGAAAATTCTTTTGAATTAGATTGAAAATGATATGAATACTAGTTGGTAAATATAGGTCTTAACCATTAGGCTGCTAAGCGCGACTTATATACCTTTTTCGTACAGTGTAGATGAAGATCAGACTGCACAGAACGTGCAGTCTGATCTTATATATATATTGTTCGATAAGGAGATATCCCCCTTCAAAAAAAAAAACCCTTTGAAATGGCAACATTTGGGTTTTTTACTATCGGCTTGAAAGTTCCACGTCACTTATTTACCAGGATAAGGGTTAAAACTGCAAATAACTCTTTTAAACGTCGTCAAAAATAACTTTTTTTTTCAACTGCTACTGATACAATGTCACTACAAAATGAAAATCGAGTATTAAAAATGAGGGTACCATTTAGAATGAAATTTAAGTTGAAGTGACCAACCGTGTAGCTCTATGATAAGACTGCATGCTTTGCAAAACCCACTATTGTTATTTTCGTGAAGGCTTTCACTTTGCAAAAGTATTAAGGTTGCCATTATGGACATATTTCGGTATATTCTGTAAATGATAGTTACGATTTGCCGTTCTTGTAAGTAATCTACGGAGCGAGGTCGGTGGATGTCGGTAGAGAAAAGTCCAAGTTATAATCTCTGCCGAGTTTGCTATACCCATAAGCCTGACCGCAATGTTAAGGTAAGGAAACAGGTTGGTTGAATGTTTTGTGTTTAACACCGTTCTTCGCATTATTTTAGTCATATCGCGGCGGCCATTTCACCAGTCCTGCTTTCCTGGAGTTTCTGTAATCAGTGCTTCATTCACACGATTAACTTCCCAAGCCACAGGCTGATTTCCAAAATAACTATCGTTGAAAAAAAAAAAGAGCTGCGCTGAGAAATGAATGAATCCTGTTGCAATGACTATCTTCAATCCTAAAAAAAAACATTGGCCGAACTCGGCATTCGAACCAACAATCCTCTTCTGAATTCCTGTCCGCTACCGACTGCACAACTGGTGCTCTTTCCAACATGCGATAGTCTTAATCCTGTATCAACCCTTTACCAAGGAACCCCATGTTTTAATGACCCTTAGGAAATAGCCTTTTGACAATTCATTTCATTATTTCATTTGTACCAATTTGGAATTTTTCATTTGCTAATGTTTTAAAATTGGAAGAGACTCAAATATGTCGTTTAAGAAAGGGTTGTCCCTTTGAACTTCAAACAGTTTAAACGGATAAAATCGATCAACAACATCATTCATTTTCTTTTTTGTACGTATGTATCCAGGCACATATACGGTGCAATGTGAGGCCTTACTTTTGTACGTATGTATCCAGGCACATATACGGTGCAATATGAGGCCTTATTTTTGTACGTATGTATCCAGGCACATACACGGTGCAATGTGAGGCCTTACTTTTGTACGTATGTATCCAGGCACATATACGGTGCAATGTGAGGCCTTACTCATCAATCATTTAACCCCTTAAAACGCCTTTCACAACTTTAGTTACCTTTGCAGCTAGCGCAGATCAAAGATCGGACTGCACAAAACGTAGAACCTGATCTTGGATCAACACTTTCTGCTTTACTGAAACACTTCAGACAAAAGTAACCTTGAAATTGAGATTATTTGGGTGTCATTTCTCGCCTGAAAAAATGTCTGTTGAGTTTATTCGGTGCTCTAAGGATTGATTTTAAATATTCTAGATCATTTTCTCAAGCGATTTCTGATTGGCTAAACCAAACGGAAACGAGAAACTTTTCCATTTGTCATTATGTTTTCACCATGTATTCATGTATTTAATCCTTCGAAAGCAAGTAACTTCTACAGGCACTTTTGAAGACAGTTTAGTACAGATAACTGTCCCCAAATGCGATTTAAGATTTTGAGGGGTTGCATTCTTGCATCCTACCTTTTGGTGCACAATAAACGTCCAAATATGGAAAGAAGCATCAAAAACGTCTCATTATTGAGACTAGGTGACAGTTATAACGATCAAGATCAGACTTCACAGAACGTTCCTTGGGGAGGTTATAGATTTGGCTAGGTGTATATATCTTGTAACCTGATCTCAGTTGCAAATAAGATGCATGTACATTTAAACTAATTCTTCAAATATGAGATGAGAATACTATACCTCAAATTAGCCTCAGGCGACACTGACTCAACCCTTTCCAGGATTTTCACGATCTTGACGAAAAGGCCTTTTGAAAACATCATGTTAAGAGGAGAAAATGCTTGTAACAAGCATTTTCTCCTTTTCCCACTATGTTTTCAACCCTTTCTTACAAAAAAATGCAATAAATTGAGCCACACTTTTATTGTCGTCTGCTAGTGCTTTCATTTTGGACGAGTCTAAAATTGTGTAGTCTGGTAATGAGTTTAAGCAAAAAGATGTCCATTCTATTCTAATTATAGAATTTTAACAATCAAAAGTAAATAAATCTATAAAAAGACAAACGAAAAAGACTAAAATATGTTTGAACTTGGCTAACTCACCTGTAAAATTCAAGATGGCGCCTACACCTTCTACGGTTTAATAGTGTATTTGATGTTAACTGGTCGAGAGGAGGACGTGTAAAAGATTCAGGTACAACCACCTATCTGTGCAGGTAGTTTTGTTATTCACCTCGTTATCTTGTCTAAACCTTTATCCTGCCGAATTTAAATTGTTGACAATTGTAAATATATGTATAGATTTCGTTACCTAGGTAGTGTGGTTTATTTCAGTCATATCATGGCGACAGCTCACATATTCATGTATGTCCTGGATTTCACAAGTACGAGGTGAGGGCTCTCAGTGTCTTGTCCGAGCAAACTCCCACGAAAAGCCTGTAGTTTCCAGTGAGACTCAAACGCTGGGTCTGCATGTTACGAGTCGTATACTATGCCACTGAGACACGCAGGATTCCTTTAGTTGGTTGACTGGTTATGTGGTGCTGAAAGCCATTTTCAACATTATTTAAGTTAGGTTATATTGCAACGGCCAGTGCACATATCCAACTTTTCCTGAGTTCTCAGGCCATAACTATAGTCGAAACAACCGTTAGTGTTCAGAGACTGATCTTGCTTTGCAATTTCTTTTCAAAACTTTTGTTGAGACCGACAGAAGTTTTAAGCTCTAAAACGACGGGCTGGACATTTTCAACTTAGAAAAGACAGAAAAGACTATTTCTATTGCTATTTCTCAAGTTATTTGGCCAAAATATGAAACAAAATCGCGGACGGTGTAGATCCAAGATAAGGTTGTACATCTTGTATAGTCTTATCTTAATCCACAGTCTGCAAAAGTAACTTAAACTGAGTCCAGTACTATAAAGGTAGACCCTTTAACCAAACCCTTCTACCACACAATATCGAGTTTTAACGACCCTGAAAAATGAGGCCTTGGGAAACATTATGGGAAAAAGGTGAAAATGTTGGTAAACAGCATTTACTCCTTTTCCCACAATGTTTTCTTTCCTTCTTCGAACAAATTTCAATTTTTGAATCACATTAACCATTAACCTGTTAACTAAGGGAAATGAAACTTTCAAGCCGACTTTATAAAAAGCCAAATTTTGCTATTTCAATCACTTGGGGCGTCGAACTCTTTCATGCGAGGAAGCCCGTCCAGGGTCCAAATGCAGAATACATATCGCGTGCGCATGAGGTCATGACGCGCAGTTATTGTTTATGTCATTGGTAATCCTATTAAAGATAATTATCTAAGCCTCAGAAATATGGTTATTTTTAAGGTCCCTATAATGTAAGAAACGGAATCGAAACGAAACGCAACGAAACGAAACGGAATAAAACGAGCACGAAACGGAACGAAACGAAATAGAACGAAACGAAATGAGATGAAATCTAGCGGTGATTTTTTTTTTAAACTTACGTTTTTGTCTCAATTTATCGTTTTTCTGTTGTACCGTTTCTTATTGTGATATCCCACGTTTTATGTAGGCCACGATAAGATTATGTGGCTGAATTTTTGCGATTATCTCATGGCTTGAAAATCTGGCCATATTAAAGATTAAGTACTTAAAACGATAACCCTCTACCAGGACCTGTGGCTTTGACTGTTGCACAAAAATTTAACATATTTGGTGCAATTTTAAATATTTGGCATGTAGGGAAAATATAGTTTTCTTTCTTTTCTGTTCTTCTGTCATTCTGGTATCATGATACTATTACAGGCGCCGGAATATGCCGAGCCTCGGTAGCACAGTCGGTAGCGTACAGGACTTGAGAACAAGGGTCGCTAGTTCAAATAACCACTCGACAAATTTCTTTTCGAGGATTGATGACAGTCATTGCGAAAGGATTCATTCCTCTCTCACCACTGATCACCGATGGTAAGCAATGGAAAGCAGCCAGTATCTGAATTTAGAATTTATTTTTCTGCCAGCGACTAACACTTGAACCGGCTGCACAATAACAGATTGGCCTCTTCTCAATATTTTCCAGGGTCCTGAGTGACTCAGTGGTAGAGTGTTGGACTCGTGACCTGTAGGCCCCGGGTTCGAGACTCACTAGATCCACTGGGTTTTTTGTGAGACTGTCCTCAGGCAAGACAATTCAGAGCCGTAGCCAAGTACTGGTGGAACCCAAGAAATACACGAATTTGTGAGCTGTCGCCGTGATATAAATGAAAAATTGTTGAAAGCGGCGTAAAACACCATTCAATCAAGAATCAATCAATCAATCACAGAAGTTTCCGTATCATTAAAGGTATGGTTTAAATCTTAATGTATTTCAACATCCGTATTGTTTACATTAGGTCACTATTGGGCCTTAAACGTATCAGGAATATTTCATCAGAGATATTCCTAGTATCTAGCATTTACTGATCGACAATCCAAGCTGCACTGCTGTGGACTCGAATACATACTCGGTTATATCATACATTAGAAATGATCCCCCCCCCCTTGCAACCTTTTCGATATAAGACCCAGGAAAAAAATCTTCAATGCTGATTAGATAAGCACATTTTCTATTTCGGCTGTCCCAGTCGACAAGATTTTTTATGTATATCTGTTTCACGCGAAATGAAGAAGACGTTGAATATAATTAGCCATGGTCAGTGACATAAGGTCTTCGAGACCGCTATTTGGAGAGAGAAGTCAAAGTGATTGAAAGACCGACAATGCATAAAAAAAGGGGATATCTGCACAAATGTACAAAATATAAACAAAGACATTTACGACTTTAATGCAAGAACCTCTGAAATCTGACTTAAAAGATTTTCCCAGACTAATCATTCCAGTCGCATTTAAAAATGGTAAATAATAATCCGACCACTGTCGGGGGAATAAGCATTCTAATTCGCCCGACATAAAATAGATTATTCTAACCTATCTTATTAGAATCCAAACTGGTTTCATTACCGGGAGTAGGTATTATCAAAAGGCCAAGCCTCGGTAGCTCAGTCAGTATCGTACAGGACTTGAGAACAGATGGTCGCTGGTTCGATTCCCTGCTCTGCCAATTTCTTATCGGGGATTGATGATAGTCATTGCAGCAGGATTCATTCCTCTTTCACCGCAGGCCGTTGTCTCGACGAGGGTTATGTGGGAAAGCAGCCAGTGGCTTGGAAACAATATTGTGTTGAATACTTGTATAAGAAATTCCAGGAAAGCATGGATAGACCTGCACTGGCCGCCGCGATATAACTGAAATATGTTGTAAACGGCGTTTAACACCATACAATCAATCAACCAGTCATTATCAATTATCAATGCAATCGACTTTACTGTATTTGGACATAATTTTTTAGTCACAGTATTTGTGAAAACAATAGGAAAAATATCAACCGGGCTGCGGCGTATTAGCGGTATGATGGCTGCCAAAAACATGAAGGACATTTTATTGCTGATTTATGTCATAACAAAGTAAACAACAGACTTTCATTCAAAAGAACAATAAAATAAAATGTCTTCATTACAATCATCAAGATTCACTATAGTAGCGCGATCCTCGTGCACACAGCCGCCATCCAATTTTAATTCTTATTTTGTTACACTTACTGCGATCAAAAGTAAGGTAATTCAAAAGAAAAAACAAATGTAGGTTTTCCTTCTGCTTGATTTTGTACCAAAAATACCATTCCGTTTCGTTTCGTTCTCGTTTTATTCCGTTTCATTTCATTCCGTTTCGTTGCGTTTCGTTTTGTTTCGTTCTGTTTCGTTTCGTTTTGTTGCGTTTCGGTTCAATTTCTTACTTTAAAGGGACCCATATTTATTTTTATGTGTAGTAACTTAACAGATGATTATTATTTATTTAGCCTACACAAGTAAAATTACAGTGTTTCCTTCTGAAGGACTGAAAGAACAAGAATTTTCAAGTACCTCCTGGGCGACGTACTTTTTTTCAAATTCATTACTAAAATAAAAGAATAAATAAATGAAGAATTGATGGGAAATATGAACTATTCTATAAAACTAGCATGATAATATACCGAATATGAAGGACTGACAGCGGTTTCTTAACCGTGTAGACTTCAAGTGAAGACACTATTCGATTAAGTGATTTTTAATCGGTCTCTAAGTAGGTCTATTATCCCAGATAATTTTCAGGTTGTAAATGTGGACAGACAGACGGACAGACAGTCAGCTAATTTCTGTACCCGCCTTTTCGGACCATTACAATGTACTAAGCAGAAACAGTTTTCCTTTTGAGTATATTTAATTATAGATAGAATGTGAGACAAATGTGCTTCGAGTGTCCTTCCTTTTGTGTGTCAAATACATCTGTCTCATTTCCAATTTGTCGCAAATATGAATGTTTACGAGCACATCGGACACACCTCGCGAGACAAATGTGCTTCGAGTGTCCTTCCTATTGTGTGTCAAACACATCTGTCTCATTTCCAATTTCTCCCAAATATGAATGTTTACGAGCACATCGGTCACACCTTGTAAGACAAATGTGCTCCGAGACAAATGTGCTCCTACAAAGCCCCCCTTGTCACAGAGCATAGCTCAAATAAGATTGATTCAGGTCATGTGGTTTTTATCTCCCAAAAACAGGTGACAAGGCCTTATCAGCGACTTAATCAGATACTTTAAAAGGTAATTGATTTGTTGTAGAAGAAATATCTTTAAAAGTTACCGTCTTGTGTCCCATTGATTTCGAAAACATTGTAGCAGAAAGAAAATTCTTCATTACGAGCAACTTTTGCCACATTGTTTCACATATATTCAGGTACAAGTATTCAGCTTAACTTCATGTCAAATATCTATACTTTAAAAGGACGTCTATTTTAATCGCCGTTTGCTTGATTCTGGTTTCACAAGGTAAGAAGTTAATTATATAGTTTACATTTTGTGGAAACAAAATCAGTGGATTTTTACAAAACGACCTTGGATGACGGGGGGGGGGGGGGGCATTTAAGCCCTACCTTAATATTCAAAAGCGTAGCGTTGATAACGCAAGTGCTTAATGTAGAAAAAGTGGGAACAGAAACATTCTGTTACCGCTTTATATAACAATTGCATCTTCATAATAAAGCCTGAAATTGCTAAGAAAAACAACTCCAGATATCGGACAGTGTAGATAAAGATCAGACTGCACGTTCTTTGCAAATGCAATCTGATCTTGATTTACGCTGTCTGTTACATCCTACATTAGACCGGGCTCCGTATTCACCAACCATTTAGTCTTACTTTCCAGAATTTGCTAAATTTGAAAGTAACGCAACTTCTAATAGGCTAAACTATCTGGTTTAGCTAATCAGAAAGTCACGGAGAATAAGAATGCTCTTCAGAATAATTGATGAATACCGACTTTATATTTGGGAGTATAGAGGGGACGTGCGAGGAAAAATTCTCCTGGCCTCGTGACCACGACATAAATCGTGACCAATACGTAACTGAGTCGTGGTCATGACTTCATAGCTCGTATCCACTAGATACGATTATCCAACAAAAACATTTTCGAGGAGTGTCTGAGTCAGTCATTTTCATTGGATATTTTCCTCGTGTTAACGAAATAATGATTCGTTGTCACTACTTAGTATTGCGTGACAATACCATGCGATCATACTCTTACTTAATATCGCCATTTCATTAGACTTCTTTCTCTTTGAGCACTCGTCTGAATTTAGGTTAGAAAATTAACAAGTTTCTCGAGACAGCACGATATTAATAGGTCAGGTTAGGCATGTCGACCGAACAGTAGGTAACCCGAAAAGTAAAACTGGTCCCCGTTGTACATATACAGATATATATACAACTGGTATAGGCTATTATGACGATTGTTTTTATTGGATAAGCTAGATGAGCTGGATTAGCCAATCGAAGTGTCTAAAATATAATATGAATATAGGCGAAGCCTAAAGGCGAGCAGCGCTGCAAGTTTTTGCTCCTTTCATAGAAGTAAATCTCCTAATCAAATGCCTACAAATTATATAGGGGTAAATCTAGATCTAGATCTATCTCAGATTTTTATAATCTCACTAAAGTTAAAAAATAATTCATCTCATAATTAAGCAAAGCTACTGCAGGTAAACCACCAGAAAAAAGAAAGACAAATGAATAGAATATTAAGAATTCCCTCACCCTCACCCTCACCCCCCCCCCCCAAAAAAAAAAAAAAAAGTACAAGCCCTGGGGTGTTTCCTGTCTTTCCTCACACCAGTACTGACACAACTTTCTTTCAAGAACCACCAGAAAAAAGAAAGACAAATGAATAGAATATTAAGAATTCCCTCTCCCTCACCCTCACCCCCCCCCAAAAAAAAAAAGTACAAGCCCTGGGGTGTTTCCTGTCTTTCCTCACACCAGTACTGACACAACTTTCTTTCAAGCTATTGACTACTTTTCTCAAATGCATCAGATGTGAGAGGCTAAAAGTTGCTGGAAATAAAGTTTGCCTGAACTGGGTATTGAACCCACAACCATCAGGTCACGATTTGGGCACATGACGAACCACCAAGCTACCTGGCCAGGCAGGTTTCATTACAGAATTCGGCAAAGGTATTAAAGAATGTGAATTGATCAATAATGTGCATCCATTGTATGGGATCGTATTAAAATTAGTATGATGATGTCTTATTTGATAGCATAACAGTAAACAGAGTAACGTATTGCAAATCACATCTATTATTTGAACACAAAATTTGCACCTTTTTCTTGTATTTAACCGTATGATGGCATGTTTCTGCCACAAGATACAAGATAACTATTGCCATAGTTTGAGAGAACTACTGCCATAAAACAAACTTTCCTGGAAATATTATCTAAATAATAAATCTTTCACGGTAAAAATAGCTGATAATTCTCAACGTAATCACGATTTTTTACATTCATGTCTACAACTGACATTCATGGTATTTATAATTAGATATGGTTTTAGAATATCTTGGTTTCCGACTTTACGAATACCCGTTTTCCCTGAATAGTTTTAAAGTTGTTCGTAAGAGGCATTTCGAGTCGTCTTTGTGTTTAACAGACTTCAGTTCATTTCATGTGTATTCAAAATTTAACTATTAAGTTACATTTGTAAATAATTCAAATTATAACTTACTGCCATCTTGTGAAGTCAAAAACTACCGAGTTCAGCCAGATGGTGAATTAAGTTTTTATAGATGTCGAGAAATAGGTAGAACTATCACGATAATTTCATCTCGAATGTCACCATTTGCATGAATGAGAAATTTTGCGTTAAAATATGATCTGATCAATGTAAAATTTTCTTGATACCAAAGTTTATCATGATTTTTTTTTCAGAAAAATTTTCACTATCTAAATAAATATTCCAGAAAATGTAGGATCAGCCTCCAAAGAGCTTTGAGTTGTCTTGGGTGGCTTAGTGCTTAAGGTGTTGAATCAGTAATCCTAAGGTCCTGGGTTTGATCCTCAGCCAAGATAATATTTTACTTGTATGGTGGTTTCTATGGGTAAGGCAAGCCACATCCCAAACATGGACTGCTTGTAAAACCAAGGAAAATATATCAAATGAGCTGTCAGCTTGATACCACTGAATTGACTTTGAAATGGGAGTACAACAGCAATTGATCAATCAAAAAAAGTCCTAGTTTCAAAAAGGATAAGGCCAAAGAGGCTGATTAAATATCATGGGCCTGATCATTATCTGACATTGGCATTCACACTGAATTCATATCCATGTAGTCATTGTTTGACAACACAGTGTTTGTATTTCTCATTTAAAGTTATGAACAACAAACGGTTTACGTGCATGGATAAAGGGAGATAGATCTAGGAAAGATTAAGAATTTTCAGAGATTTAGGTTTGTAGATCTGAATTTTTGTAATTGCATGTATTTGTTTGAATGGAGTTTTATGTTACTTTCCATTGCAATTCAGCTTACGTAATGTCATTAACATTTTAACTTTGTATTGTTTCAACCAGTGCTAGCCTGTGGCTATCGTGTGCCTTGCGCAAAGATACTCCTACATTACTAGCAGGGCAATCAGGGTTTGAAACAGGATTTCAAGAGAACAAACCCTTTGCCTTGACCTAGGAATAAATTACAGTCACCCACAAAAACAAATCTGCCTAAAAGATATTTCAGTGGCTCCCAAGTCTTTGCCGTTACTTTGCCATAAATTTACTCTTAACAGTCAGGTCATCAAGCTGGTATGTTTTTTGATGACTATGCAGCTGATGGTTTTGTCTGAATGAAATAAACTTAAATTTGTTAAAAGCATATTAAAACAGGAGCGAAAAAAAAAAAGGCATAACACCAGATTTTATTTTTGGAAGTCAAAAATAACCTTACAAAATTGATAAGCAATATCATTCTGCAAAAAGAAGCCTTTAGACCAAAATATCATTTCTAAAGAAAATACACAGGGGAATATCCCTTTTTTTTCATTTAAATGTTTAAACTTCTGACTCCGTGTAACATGGTAGTTCTAATTACTAGTACATTTCAACATGCCCGACATATACCATAAATTGGATGATTAGGAATGGTTCAGTCAATGAAGGCATTCTGTAGAATCAATCATTTGATTGGTAATAAGTTTGAGCCCTGGCGCTAACAATCTTGGTGGTGTCTTTTTTTCTCACCCTGGCCACTGTCGTTTCAAGGTGATGTAAATTGTCAAACTTCTTGAACAAGAATATTTGCTTAAAATCTAGTTTGACACATCTATAACTGCTACAGTGTGAAGACATTAAAAAAAAAAAAAAACGTTATCGTCTGTGGAAAAGACAGGTAAAAATCTCTTAGAAATAACATCAGAGGAGTTCCGACAATGCAGACCCACTTTTAGAGAATATTATGTGTGTGGGTACAACATCAGGTTGCACAAAAATTCATATTCTATGCAAAGTGAAATCTAGATCTATACTGTCAAAAACATCAAAGTGAATGCTGACAGAGTTTGATTTAGATTTTACAACAATGATTATTATGGCATCTAGATCCAATTCAGAACAAAACAAAAAAAGATAAAAGAAACCAAATTCCCTTTGTTAAAACAAAATGAAGAAAAATCACTGCTGCGAGTAGACCATTTTGTTTTAAACTGAAAAAAAAACTTTTTAAGCAGTTGTAATCTAGATCTCGATGAGAATAATTTTTTGTTACATTCTGTTCAGAATGAAAGACACGCTCGTCAATCCGTCAGTATCTACCGATATTAACAAACTTTGCTCGGGCCGTATTGACTTGGGGACGAGTTAAGTACTGGCCGAGTTGTTTCGCTTTCTTTACCGAACAAGACTTTGAAAATAGGGGAACACGTCCGAATGAAACATGAACAAAAAGCAAGAGCGCGAAAAAAACTTGAGAGCATACATCGATTGGCACACCCAAAATGGTTCAGCTGCTTTAATAATTCCCGTATTGTTTATTTCTGTATTCGGAGTTTTCCGTAACTCAGACAGATAACGGAAAAGCCCGAGTTCCTTCGTATTTGACCAGATCTCTCAAGGGTCTCGTTTGTAGACTGGAGCACTGTATCGAATCACGTGATTGTCAAGGGTGTAAGGAATATTGTAGGACAGAAACGCTCTTAGTGCCAGTCTTTAACGTCACTTCCGTCCGCCATATTTGAAAAATCTACTTCCACTCCACCACTTTTTCAGAGGCATAAGGTAAGAACATTTTTGACACCTTCTCTACCAATAAGCTCACGCTTACGCGAGGCGTCGCTCTTGTGCGCTGCTCGCTATTACATCTGACCGCACTAGATTGATTAGTGCTATTGATAGCAGTATGGTGTACTTCTCTTTAGGCAGCGTGCGTTATGGGTGGTTAGTGCTCGGATGGGTAACCAAAACGTTGCACGTTATTAAGTAAATTGTTTAATTGTATTATACAAATTATCAAAATCTGCAAATTCGTTTTCACAAAAAATAACTTCAATTTGCTTTTTAATCTATGTAAGATACCGCAAGAAGCGAGAGTGACCTCCTCTGAATGTAAAGAAAACAAGAGTAACCTCCCATTATTCTCAAAATAGACAGGCAGAATTCTGCCCATTTTTAGTATCCTGTTCCGATCCCTATGCACTTTGCTGTATCATCGGAGGTAGCCATTCTACCAATAGAGAGAATGAAAAATAAAAGATAAACACCCGAATAGCTCTTTTCATTAGACACTTTGCACCGCAATGACATGTGCCTCCGCAGTAGCATTTTGTTTGTATTTCTTACCTGTTCCCCTGTTGATTTTTGTATACGAGTGGTCCCGCTGATAGGTCTTAACGTGCCTTTAACTTGATTTCCATAAATGGAAATAAGATATATCAAGTCGTTGCCACAAGTTATAAAGTTTGGCTAAGAGAAAATTTTTCTTTTCTAGCATTGTTAGTTCTTTTTGTCAAGAATGTCACGGCATAGCGGATTATGTAGATCAAAGATCTGACTGCACGTTTTGTTTAGTTTGATCTTGATCTACACTGGCCGCAAAAGCTACTATAGCTATGAAAGACACTTTAAGGGTTAGCAAATTTCGGATTCTATACGAATAAATGGTTGAGAATGCTCCTGTTTACAAAGTTCTATTGGGTCTGTACAAACAGACTACAATATGTTTATTCAATTAACAGTGTTTTAAGTTACTAACTTGATACTACGGTATTGTTGTTGGTTCAAATTGCTACCTGACCTAAACTTTTTCCGAGAAATGATGACAGTGATTGCGACAGGATTTATTCCCATCTGTATCTCAACGATAATAATTGCAACGATTTCGTTAACTGAAAACCAGCCAGTGTCTGGGAAAGAGTGAATAGGTGCACTGGTCGATAACGGAAAAGGCACGAGTAGGTTAATCGGACGATCGACATTTAACTTATAAACAAACGACAAAATTTTAGACCGATCCAAATTGAAAGCATTTGCAGACAAAAAATTAAATGATTAAATATGTACTTAAAAAGGGTAAAACACATTATTGTGTTTATAGTCGGGATTGTGTGGTGAAGAGTTAAATGCAGATCGACATATCATTGTACATTACACCTGTCATAAACGAGCTGTTGTAAAGATCGCTGAACTATATTTTCAGATTTCACTATTCACCACAGTTTTTAAACAAACACTATCACACGAAATACATCCGTTTCGAACCTTAGACAATTAGGAACAACACAGGATATGTTTGGATACTAGACGAGCTTTCTTTTTTAAGGTAAGTAAAATGTGTCTGAAATCTCTGAATGTATATGCCTTGTTTAAACTAATGATTACTTTTTAACAGACAATAAAACTGCGGACTCGTTCCTGTTGAATTTAAATTTGTATATTTCTAAATTAATTTTCTACCTTTATTGACTTTATTGATTAATGATTAAGTATGTTAACGAACTCGTTCACATTGAAAGTCTCGACTTGCAGCCGATTAAATAAATGTTGCACGGATATAAGTTTTGGTCACTAGCATTTTCTCCTTTTCCAAGATCGTTTACATACACCGAGAAATAACTCCAGGAGACATTGTGGAAGTGATAAAGCGTCAGCTCACTCACATCAGAAGGTCTGCTTTCGAATCCCATGACTAGCACAGTCAATCTTTAGAACTAAATCCACGACACCACACGAATACTTTAATTTAGAGAGTGATTAAGTTTGGAGAACTTGTTTCACAATCGATGTAAAATCATATGTTTAAATGATATAAGATAACTGTGCCTTGACAGCTATTTTTTTTTTTTTACGGAAGAAAATAGGGGGATAAGAAAAAAAACGTAATTTATCAAGACTTCGGGACGAGTATCAGCGACCTCAGAGAATAGATCAGGGTCGTCCAGGACATGTCTTCGATGTGATAATTTATTTGAGGCATGCCTGCGAAAAGAGAAATTGATGCACCTGCAAAAAGTATCAACCCAGGTCAGCCTGCGCAATTCGCAAGCCTTTTTTGCTGTCACAACGATAGCTCACAATTCAATATTTGTCATTCTTTGATAAGCAAAATTTCCTGCTCTGAACACATGCTGGGGGTAAAATGCATAAAAGTATTTCCCGACTTCCGGCAAAAGTGTTGTCTTCAGTTCTCTTCTCTTCACTTGTAATTGATAGCAGTTACAAAATTTACCTGATTGATAACTCTGATATTATAGTATATCACTATTATTTATATATAATAAAAGGGTTGGTCCCGTTGTTGAAAAAAATCGACCTGAAGAAAAAGAAGGGTGTAGAGACAGTTTAAAACAGGAAAAAATACCGATATTACCTTATTTTACCACAATGTTTTTCTCCCTTCAGAAAACAAAACCCACCATTCCAGCCACGTAAAACTGCTTTCAGTATGGGCTATATAAAAGACCACCATCAGTATCGTTTGAGAAAAAGTTTACCCTTTATCAAAATTGCTTTTATATCTGAATAAGGATGACATAGCATTACTCTCTGAAAGTGAAAATTACTTCCAAAATGGTTTAAATATATGAAAAACGCTTTTTGTGAAAATTAAAAGTTAACGTTCAAAAGGCTGAAGTAGTTTCTTTTCGAAAGAACGGGAATATATCAAATACATGTACTAGAAAATTCACAGCCGACGATAATAATACAGCGCTAGTAAACCGTAATATTACATAGGGACAATACTCTCTTCCGGTGGGTCCTATGGATATGCTTTCGAAGTCATGGAGGGTCAAGAGTATTCTGTGACCCCCGTATAGGACAAACTTTTCAGCATATTTCCCTCTTTATATTCTATATAAATGATGCAATCATCTCGGTGGAGTCAATTTTTGAAATCTATTTTTAGCCATGGGATCTACAAGAATAAATTATCGTCTGCCCAGTAATTTCTTTTTCTCCCACAAAGTTTTAATACAGCGAATCGAATCTTACTGCCATCGAATATTATCGTCTGCTCGACACACTACAATTTACTTTTGTCACGCATTCTTGAGCCCTACGGCTAAAAATAGCTTTCAAAACTTGACTGTACCAGAGAAGGCGAGAGAGAGAGAGTTTCTCGAACAATGTTCTTCGTCAAGCTCAAAGTTGTACGGAACATATTTGTCTGCTTGCCCATCGTACAGAAAGTAGCATTTTTTTGAAACCGTCAGTGTATATCTCACAGAATCCTGGTTGAGAATAGATTATCGTCTGCTTCCCCAATACCTTTTTCCACAATGTTTTTTCACGGCGAATCCATAGAATTCGTCTGCTCGAGACACGACAATCACAGGTCTATGTCACGCATGCGGCTATAATAGATTAACCTTCTCCCGTCTATGATCACATAGGAAAGAGATTTGATTATTTGCCCGTCCAACAGAGTAGGGCTTTTCTCACCCTGTTTTTGAAGTCGTCTGTATATTATCGAGCCCTATTGAAGAAAAGATTATCCTCCGCGCCCAGTTGCAGAAAAGGGAACTGATTGCTTGTCCTAGTCCCAGTAGAGAATGGGACTTTTTCCACCCTGTTTTTGAAGATCTTCTGTATACTATCGATCCTACTAGACAATAAAATGATCATCTACTTCCCAAATACCTTTTCCTACAATGTTCTACCAAAGCAGATCGAACTACCATAGAATTCGTCTGCTACAGGTACGACAATTACCCATGTCATACATTCCTAAACTCCACGGTTAAAAGCAGATTTACATTCTCCCGTCTATGATCACGTAGGAAAGAGATTTGGCTGCTTGTCCATCCGATAGAGAGTAGGTCTTTTTCCACACTGTCTTTGAAGTCGTCTGTATAGATCTACTATCAAACCTTGTTGAAGAAGTGATTATCCTCTGCTCGAAAATATCATTTTCCACAATGTTTTTTTTTTACACATCGAGGTGAACTACCATAGAATTCGTCTGCTAGAGACACAATCAATACCATTGTCACGCATTGTAGATCCCATGGCTAATCAAAGTGCTGTCAGCACTGTAATCGGTCGACACTGAATAGCTACAATGGTTTGAAATCACAAATCAAATGGCAGTTGTCTGAACTATGTATGGGATAGAAATCCTATACCTTGTAACAGAGCCACGTAGGAACCCCCTTTTTAACTGCCTTTTACAAATTAGTAGTTTAATGGAATGCTACAGATATATGTTTGCCGATTGACAGCAATAGAACGTTAAATATATGTGACAATTCTGATCAGTAGTACCCATCATCAAGCCTTAGATATCACTCATCCTGAATAACGGTAGCTATCAACCTTTCAACAATATACAAATATTCTTTTCTGTAACTTTTTGCAACTCTGATAACTGTATGTTAATATATTGTCAGATATTATCAGTAATATCCATACTTTAAAATGGTATGAATAAGTCGTATAAAATATGCCTGTATTATAAAACAAATTGTTTACTTTTTGCTGCAAG
The DNA here is from genome assembly GCA_946811185.2 of Hippopus hippopus. Classification (NCBI taxonomy): domain Eukaryota; kingdom Metazoa; phylum Mollusca; class Bivalvia; order Cardiida; family Cardiidae; genus Hippopus; species Hippopus hippopus. The sequence goes on from OX328105.1 coordinate 8,297,883, forward strand.
TAGGCCTTTTACTTTTTCTATTTTTAAGAAGCCATCGTGTTTATCTGGACAAATTGTCGTACCTAATTTTTTTGACTCGCTAAATTGATCTGGGCAAAATCGTTCTGTCCAAAACATTGGCTGGCCAATTTCTTCCACATGTGTTTCAAAGAATGTAATATCTTTCCAACCCTCACCCCTTTTCAAAATGATGTAATTTGAGACTTACCCAAATCGAAAGCATTTGCACATACGAATCAAATGTAGACCAATTGATGATCTAAATCGTCGAAAGAAAAAATAAAAAACTCGTGGGAAAAGGAGAAAACGATGGTTATCTGCATCTCTTTTTTTCTACAATGTTTTAGCAGCCGCCTTCCTCTTGGTCATCAAAAACGGGATAGTTTTGTTAAGAGTTAAAGCACCCAGTTATGGCCTTCTACAGTCAGAAAAAACAATATCCAAACATTGCAATTTCATGGTCGTTTTTTTTATATATCGTACATAAACAGACAATTAAGATCTTAGATATATATATAAGTACGTTTATTGATCTGCATTACATTCAAAGGACAGTCTGATCTTGATCTTTCATTTGAGTCATTCTAATGAGCAAGAGCATCACTCCAGTAAACCTTGGACTCTTAATCTGAAATATGGAGGATGAGAATCAACTAATATGGAGTAGACTAGCTAATGAGACAAACATCTGAGTTTTACACTTAAAGCACTTAACTAATGAAATAGATATGTGAAACGTGGAAAAGCAGCCTAACTTACAGAACCACTGCTGTTTTGATTAGAATATCTCAGAAAACTGGCCTAACAAACCCAAGATCTGATTGCATGTTCTACACTGTCTGGTCTGAATCTGCGCTCTCCGAAAAAGCCTTTTTACCTGGTCAGTTGATTCAGACATGGAGAATATGAAGTTAATAGAGCTATTTGTTTTGCACTTTCACTTTTTTTCCTCTATGAAAATGCTCTATTCAACTCTACCTGTGAAATTACAAAATGTTGAAATTCTTTCAAATGATGAAAAAAACGCTGTGAGGAAAAAGAGAATATGCTGAATACATGCAGTTTTTCTCACTACATTTTAAAGCCCCACAGGATTGTTTAGTCAACATTTGACAGACTGATTTCAGTCTTTAGAATATCATCAAGAAGAAACATGGATGGAAGGAGAGGAAGAGGGGCTATGAAAACGATTTAATCCTTAACCTGCTAAATGAATGAAATTAAATTTTCAAGCTACAGTAAAACCCAAAGTTTTAACTATTTCGCAGGTATTTTTGGGAAAAAATATCTCCTCATCGGACAGTGTAGATCCATAATCAGATTGCATGTAGTGTACAGTCTGGTCTTGATCTACACTGTCCGCGAAAGGTCATAAAGTCATGCTTAGCTGTCCAAGGGCATATACATCCTAAGCTGAAGGATGCCTAATCAGATCTATGCTGGTCAGTATTGTGAATGGACAGTCTGATTACTAAAGTTGCAAGCGTGAGACAACCAGTTCATTCTGAAAATGTTTACGTAATGACCTCTCCGCTAGGGTCATAACCCTTACACAACTCTACATCCTTTGTCCCTCACAGCTTCACCTCGCTAACAATAAACAACCAACCGCCGAATACTATTTTAAACTTACTGCTGTTTCCAGTTGCATATAGACCAGTTTGCTCTAAGGCAAAACAATCTAAATGTTCAAATTATCTTAAAGCAATGTTTCCGTAAAAACTCCGTTCCATTGCAATTTTTATCCCTGCTCAAGGCCAAATGACCTATCATCTTTTCAACACCTGCTATATATACGAACAGCACTCGTCAAAACTCGGCCGATCCTGTAACAATGTATAACCTGATCAACGGATCACTAGAAGTGTGCCGAATAATATGGATAGCAGACGACTAGAAGATGTGCTTACATAATCTGATACTCCTTGATTCTCTCTTGTTTCATTCATAAGTTGTTGCTTTATCACTGACGCCATTTCTTATAGCTGCGTTGTAAGTAAACTGCTACAAAATTTCTGGTTTTTGGAGGCCCGAGATTTTGATAATACTTGAATTATGGCATAATTCAGCAATAAACTAACTGTAACCGCCATTTATTACATAATCCAAAAGTTATGTAAGGGATTACTTGAACGCCTGTTTACCACTAGTTCGTATTCTTGCGCTTATCAGGGTTAAAGGTTCAATATAATAAGGTCACAACAGCTAGTATTAGTGTTACAAGACTGTAAGTAAAAGCTGTCACGAGTTGCAGTTAGATCAGTTTGCCCTCAGCAGAAGGGTTTCCGAAATTTGTGGTCTCTCTAATCGTCCGGCTCACGCCGACCGATTAAAAATAGATTTCAAAAATTGACTCCACCGAGATGATTGCATCATTTATATAGAATAAAGAAGGAAATATGCTGAAAAGGTTGTCCTATACGGGGGTCACAGACTACTGTCAAGTCCTTCAGGCTATTTTTGTATTTAAGCAATATCTGACTGTTTTAGAAGATATCTCTGTTAGTCCTACTTCAGAACTTTTTGACAAATTAATCTCTGCCTATATCACATTACGGGGCAGAGGTTTGGGGCATTAATAATAGCGAAAGGCTAGAAAAATACAAAATTTTTGTAACAATTACTGAGGTAAAAATACAGACCCCTAAAAATTTCATATGTGGTGAATTGGAAGAGCGCTTTTAAAATATCAGCGCACGTCACGCATTATTAAGTTTTGATTGAGGATTTAAAGATCTGGGGATAGTAAATACACGTGTGACGTGCTACGGCCTGGTCACTCATTCAGGCACTAGCCTGACGCACGTTGCTTAACTATTACGGAGAGAAATACAGCAAACCGCATCGCTGTAAAAGCCAGCTCAACAGCAAGGCAGGTTTAAAGTGCTTATATATCTAACCTCTCTCCGTGACATTACTCACCCTTTCGACAAGTCTCGACCCCGAGACTTATATACAAGCATGTATATACAAATAAACCCAGGGGAATATACATGGGTAAGGCAACTCCAGTCCGGTAGTTGTCATAATCCCACCTCTACCACCAAATTTGGCGTGCAACGACCTGGTCACCCATCCAGGCACTAACTATAACCACGTTGGTTAGCTTATAAGGAGAGAACTACACCAAACCGCATCGCTGTAAAAGCTAGCTCAACAGCAAGACATGTTTAACATGCTTATATATCTAACCTCTCTCCGTGACACATGTACATAGATTAGTTTGTAAACAAATGATCAAAGACAGTAACGGAAATGAAAGTATAAAAAACTAGGCAACACAATACTGGATTCGGATATGTATGGTTAAATCAAGAAGTGGAAAGTTTAAACGGTTTTATAGCTATCTTTAAATAAAGGATTGGAGATATTTTTTATACAAACCTGAAAAACGAACACAACTTAACATCAAGTGCCACAACTTACAATCTAATAGGATCTTTTGATTTAAAAGTGAAAAAGTATCGAATATCTTTATAAAAACCAAGATTATCAACTCATATACAGGAGACAGAATTAGGCCACTAGAAAAACCCAAGCAAAACAATCAGAAATGAACGAAAAGGCAGAAATTGTGATACGCTGGAGGACGAATTCCATTTTACATTACAACTTCTACAGTACAATGATAAGCATTACTTGTCAAAACAAAATATGCCTAGATTTATAGTATTGAACAAATACAGATAAAAATACAACAAAGCATATATAATTATAAAAGTCTTGGGGAAAAAAATACAATAATTTTTTTCTATGCAGCTGGTCAATATTGTCATACATATACTTGTAAAAGAATCAACTCATTGTCTCCTTATAGGAATGTTAATGTCAAGTCTTTTGCTTTCAAGGTCTATGTCTATGTATATATTTCTTTTTTATTTTGTGTTCTATTGCTCGCTAATCATAACACTATGCTAAACTGCTGATAAACCATGTTCGCTTTTCTCCTCACCCTCCCTTTCTCCGTCTCTCTGAACCATTAACCGGTAATAAGAATAAAAAAAATATTATCAATGTATCATGCTTGAATAAGGGGCGATATGTCTCTTTTTGCAATAAACTTGAAACCCTGAGAGGATAGGCTTTTGAAAACATTGTTGGAGAGTCATTGAGACAGTTTTCACCGCCCTCATCACTGGACACTGTATCCCGGGATGCTTCCATGTATCTATGAATCCAGGCTTCGACATGTCGATGAGCCTAGCAATGGTGAAGAATGTCAGAAACGCATGAAAGGGTAATTTGGCCGCAATTTGTTAATCGAAGTGCTGTTACTTTTTTTTTTATAGTGTTTAATGCCATTATCAACATTATTTCAGTTACAAAGCGGTGGCCGGTGCACATATCCATGTTTTTCTAGAGTTTCTTTCACCTGTACTTCGCACAATATATTCACCAAAAGCCACTGGCTGTTACGAGAGAGGAATGAAAATATCCTGTCGCAGGGACAATGATTTGCTCTCGGGGAAAAAAATGACTAAACTTGGAGCTCGGACTTCCAGTTTGATTATGAGGTAGTATTCTTCAAGGACACGCAGAAAGTAACAGGTACTTTTTGCATATACATTACCAAACCCCCTTTTTACAGAGCATCATCCATTTACATTTTGCGATTTTTAGCATTATTCTGACAAGATCAAACACGAGATTGTAGTTATATAGTCTTTTGCAACTGAATAATTATTATCATATCCATTCACTTTTCTAGGGTTCACATGATGGCTTATGCTGTAGAGACTTAAAACGTCTGAGGTCGACAAAACCATCAACAATACCATTTTATAGGATACTATAATTCTACCATGGCTGTAGCAGGACGGTGCATAAAGCAAGAAAATCAAATAAATCTCTATTGTGACCCATGCATGTATGTAAAGGAGTCTGTCGGAGCCATAGGATTTTGTTCGCAATGCGTGGAATATCTTTGTTCAGATTGCATGAAACACCACAAAAAGATAAAAGCAACGCGTGAACATAACCTATACAAAGGAGAAGATTTGCCTCTAGATAAATCATCATTTGAAAGGATGTATTCAATGACGAAATGCTCATATCATTCTGATCAAACCATCATGTACCTTTGTAATGATCATTCTGAACACATCTGCATGAAGTGTGCGAGAGAAACACACATGACTTGTTCTAGTACAGAAATTACGATACTTGTTAACACAGACAAGGCAAGAGAAGCAATGAGTCGATATCTTTTAAAGACAAACGACAGCGACATTCAAATGCTCCAAAGTGAAATTCAAACAAACATATTGACTTTATCCGAAGAAAGAAAACAGGCATTAGAGAAAAGACGTCGATTACTCCAGCTACTTCGAAAGATAACCGAGAATTTAGAACTATCTTGTCGTGAAATAGAGAGTGCTTTCACGGAAACTACTGATTCTCTCAAAGACAGGCATAGGCAAAATACAGTTAAAATTGATGAGATTAAAGAAACAAAATATTTCTTGCAAACTGTGCTAAAGTTTGGCTCTCCCATTCATCTATATTTAGCTTCTTTTGAAATAGAAAATGGTGACCTAGAGCAAGTGTGTGCAGAGAATTATAACAAAATCTATTACCTAGAAGATTCAATTGGGTCTAATATCCCTATCATATTAGAGGAAATGTCGAAAATTTCATTTAAAGTAACTGTAAAACAAAATAATACGGTTAGAAACGAAGTGACCGTGTCTGGCAGCAATGACCTTGCAAAGGAAAATGACGACGAAATAATGGTCTGCTCTCGCAATCACACGAAAGACATGCAGGTCCAACAGAGGACCTCTTTGAATACGTCATCTAAATGCACGCCAACAAATTCGGAATGGTTGCCATTTCCACGAAAGGAAACGTATAAAACTACCGTTTTGAAAAAGGGAACAAACGCTGGTCTGACTGTACATGAAATCTGTCTTGAAGGACCTGGGTTCAAAGGTGAGGACCTAGACCTGGTAACCACGTCCCGTGGCGTTGTTGTTGTTGCATTGCGATTTTCGGGGTCAGTTCTATTTTTTGATGAAGCATTTAATTTGATAAAAGTAATAAGTCTACCGTATGATGTGTTAGGTGTTTGCTGTATCGACAATTTAAGAGTAGCTACCGCATGGTCAGACAAGAAGATTAGAAAGTATTCCATTGAAGGTGAAGCTGTACGTATGTACAACGACTTTAAATTACCAAGGAAATGCCGATGTATCACAAATTATGGTAGAGATGATATAATCTGCTTGTACACAGATAATCTTGTTGATGAGAACCGAGCAGACGAAAAGAGTATCGTCTATATTGAGAAAAGGGACCAGTTCAGTGGAACACTTGGCTCAGAAATAACCGTAAAGATGAAAACAAGCAACTTGTCCACGTGGGCAGTATTTACTGCGCCGCAAAAGCATAAAATTATTATATCCAATGGTGAAAAAATAAAAGTTATTACACAGTCTAGCAATGAGTTAAGGGAAGTGGACATGAACTATTCTGGAATAATATCCATTACAGGAGACACTTCTGGTAATTTGTTGATGTTTCATAGACCTTCTAATTCTGTTATTACCCTAAAAGGTGACCAGCAGGTGAATACTTACTCAGTACAAAAACTTGATGGTGCCGTTATGACATACAGTCAAAAATTAAACAGTTTGATACTGTTTGGCTTCAGACCGCCCACGAGAACATAGTACGCACTAGATGAACAAGGCTTACTTGTTCCTGTAAGACCAAATACCAACCAAATACCAAATAATTTATTCACAATTTCGGCCTCCGGCCTACAATGAACATGATACAATGAATTACACAGTTTGGAGAGAGGTATTTACAAATAGTTGATATACATGAAATTGATATACATGAATAGCCCTTTCCCAAATAAACACTGATTTTCATGTGTCTGGAGTGCAAGTCTTTAGAAAACATTTGAGAAAAGGAGAAATCGCTCATAATGAGCAATTTCTCCTTTTCCAAAAACGGCCGAGCCCCGGTAGCTCAGTCGGTAGCGTGCAGGACTTGAGAACAGGGGGTCGTGGGTTCGATCCCTGGCTCGGCCAATTTCCTTCCGAGGATTGATGATAGTCACTGCGACAGGATTCATTCCTCTCCCACCGCTGATCCTTGTTTCGACGATGATTATATGGGAAAGCAGCCAGTGGCTTGGAAGGAAAATTGTGCAGAGTACTGGTAAAAGAGACTCCAGGAAAGCATGGATAGGTGCACTGGCCGCCGCGATAAAACTGAAATAATGTTGAAAACGGCGTTAAACACCATACAATCAATTAATTTTCAAAAACGCCTTCTATCCTTTTAATGAGGTTTCCTCCGTTTTTACTGCATTTCAAATTGTCGTCTGCCAACTCTTTGAATTTGAAAGAGTCTATAAATTTGTCGTTTGGGAAAGGAATAGTTTCCACTATTTTACTGCATTTAGACGTGTCGTCTGCCAACTCTTTGAATTTGGAAGAGTCTATAAATTTGTCGTTTGGGAAAGTTCATCAATAAACTTTCATACATTATTGATTAAATCTACAAAATTAATTGTCGATTCTGGAGTATTGCAGTTATTGTCTACTGTAGTGATCTACGTTTCGCGCGTTGCTGCTTCCTGGGTACTTACAAGCACTGGACGATAACGAATAACTTAGACAGTATATTAGGCATTATATGTACTGCACCGGGAGGGACTATTCAAATATCTGATAGTAGTTCCTTTCTTAACTGAAAAGCGCGGAACAAATAATTTGCCATTAATATGATGCTCTGGTTATTTTTGGTAGACATAATTTTGTAAAAGTTAGCAAGTGATCTATTCTGTAACCATGCAGACGGAAAATACTGTTCCCGAATTTGTTCATATGAGACGCATTCGAGAAAAAGGTGCATTTCGTCTTCAATGACGTGCAAATTTAAAGTAAGACATAATGGACAGTACCTGTATTCTCTATCTATGTTTAAATGTCTGCCTTTTTCAATCATAAGTTCATTGCTAGAGCATCTGAAGTTAGCCAAAGTTCTTTTCAACATATAATTCAAATCTACAGAGAGGTAGTGCTCTACAATAGGGATTTATAATGCTGGTAATGGTCACATTTAGACGAGCTTTTTATATCACGGTGTAGCTTTTGCGCGTAACAATCAGTAAGTCTTTGCCTAAACGAAGCAAGAAAAAGATCAGGATTGCCAACATCTTGAACTATCCATACGTATCCAAAGCCGTACGTAAATAGTAATGACTTTATATGTGTAGCCCATGTGGTCCTACCAGCATGTTCAAGTTGTAGCAACAGGTCGTAACACTGTTTGGGGTACCTTTGCGAGTTTAAGCGTAAAAGGCGTATCCAATATTTGATACAGTTAGACATATAAGTAATACATAAAGGAAGACGCCCACATTCATTTAGGGCAACTGCATCCATACAGTGTTTATTAAGAAGACAATACCTCTTACAGAAATTGATATGGACTGATTCTACACGTTTATTGTATGCGTATCCACAAAGTGCTGATGCGTAGCAGAGAATTGGCTTTATCATCGAGTCAAATATATTGAACATATCAGTAGGCTGGATGTACCCAAATTTCCGTTGATATCTAAGTATACTGTGCATTGCCTTGGTTGCTTGTAAAGACAGTTTATCTTGGGTTAAAGACCATGACAGTTTGGGCGTGAAGAACATGCCTAGATACATATAAAAAGATACAGTTTCTATCAACTTTCCATCCAAGAACCAGCGTTCGTTATTTTTAACTACACCTCCATTTCTGAAGACTAAAATTTTTGTTTTTTCAACATTTATGGACATACCTATTTGTTTACTGTATTCAGAGATAGAATCTATCTGTTTTTGCAGTCGAATAACAGTATCTGAAAAACTCGATACATCATCAGCGTACATAAGTGCATAAAGGTCAGGTATTTCATTTGATACGAAAATACCACTGTTACATTTATGTTGTATGTATGCTATGAGGTCATTGATGAATATACTGAAAATCTTAGGACAGGCTACACAGCCTTGCCGGGTACCAACCGTACAGTTAAAATAAGTTGTCAGTCCTTGTTCGACTTTGACACAGGATTGTGTACTACTATATATAGATTTCAAGATACCTAGAAACTTTCCATTTACATTAAGTCTTTCTAGGGCCTTCCAAAGTTGGGCGTGTTGAACTGTCAAAAGCTTTCTCATAGTCTATAAAAATGCAATAGAAACGCCCATTCTTTTTTGAAATATATTTTTGAATAAGTGACATTAGTACAAAAAAGTTGTCTGCAGTCGAGTAACCCTTCCTAAATCCAGTTTGAGCTTCATCTAGTATATTATTCTGATCACACCCGTTACTCAGTCTAGTATTTAGTATAGTGATAAAAATTTTGCATATAGAATCAATGAGAGAGATTGCTCTATAACTATTTGGTTCATCCCTAGGACCTTTCTTATATATCGGAGTTATTATACTTTTGCCCCAGTCGGAAGGGAATTGTCCCGATTCAAATATTTCATTAAAAAGTGCACTTAGGTAGGGTAAAATCATGTGTAAGGAATGTTTGTACATTTCAATATTGATACCATCAGGTCCTGGAGCACGATTATTTTTTACAGACTTTACACTATTTATGATTTCCTGATCGGTGATGGGTACATTTAGACTACTACAGTCATAACTATTATTAATGAAGCTGAAAAAATCATCATCTGAACCATTATAATTCCCATCTCGTGCAGTAGAAAAAAAGTTACTATAGTATGTTGACCACTCTTGTGAAGAAACCTGAGATGCTGTTAATGAGTTATTTACATCTTCCTTTAAAAGTTACCAAAATTGTTTCGGATTTTTCCTAGCAGATACTAGAGCAAGACGATTCTTAGCAAAATATAATCGTTTCTTTCTTCTACATATGACTTTAAATCGATTTCTGCTTGTAATGTATGAAAGTTTATCTGCTTCCGAGTTAGACAAGCGAAACATACGGAGGAATCTGTACTTTTCTCGCTTAGCTGTCATGCAATCCTCATCCCACCATTCCGGCTGGGTCGATATCTTAGAGTTATAAAGACCCATTTTCAGGTCCAGCCCGGCTCTTTGATACAGACGCACGAATGATGGAAGAGACTGAGATATAGTTGTGTATGAGCGACTTTGCAGTGCAATGGTAAATTCACGGAATAATTCAGAGAATCTATCAGCGAACTGCTCTTTTAATTCAGGTTTCCATTGAATCCTACTCCAAGTAGAGAGATGATAAGTATCATCAACAGTATTTCCCCCATCATCCGTGACGTCTTGAGTACATATATTTAAAGTACAATATACAGGGAAATGACCAATTTCTCTTCAACAGTGATATTTGTATCATATTTAAGATTCAACATTTCCTATTCTAGATTTAAAAACGGTATGAATAAAAGGCCGTTTGTGCCTCATTACGGACATATATCCCCCTGTTTTGTCATGGATGCCTTCTACTGACCAAACACTCGGGTGGCGTGTACAATTGCAGTCGGATCAGTGGCGTAATCAGGGGTTCAGATTCAGTACACACTCCGAGTCGAGAGTGCTATTTCACCATTAGGCTGCTAAACACGACGCAGTGCGCTTTTAGATACGATGCAAATCAAGATTAGACTGCATAGAACGTGCAGTCTGATCTTGAACTACACTGTACGACACAGTGAGATTTCCATCGAAAAGAAATAGGAAGAACACGCAATATTTGGTCTTTTTACTATCGGTTAGAAATTTTCTCTTTTTTTTAAGTAGTTCAAAGCTTAATTATGAAGATAGAGTTGCTCTATTGTAATAGCGATAAAGTATTGTGCGTCAAGGACGTTTCGCCTTTGGTGATGTTGTGTGATTTTGACATTATGCTGTTTGCGTTTGTTATGTCGTGTAGTCTTTATGTTTAGTGAATCTTTCCTTATGCTGAGTATAAATAGTTTTATTTTGTCCACATAAAATTATATTTCCTTCTGTAAAATACTAGGTTACTCTATACTAATATTGGGATGTCCAGTGCTTGCGCCATTTAAGGAGTATCAAGTCAGATTTTGTTTCGCAGGTTACTTAGAAAATCATAAGAAAGAATGTTAATTTTCCCTTTGCGCGTCAAAAATGGCATTACAGTTAATCTAGAAAACACTAGAAATTATCGTCATTTTTTAAATGTTAATGTAAAATTTCCTATACGATTAGCAACGGTATAATCGTTACTGCATAAAAGGGGGGTTAATGCATTTTAATAAAACACGTTGAAATTTCATTTGGTTCTGAAGGTCGTTTCTTTGTGTCTCGCCGGAGGCATTTTTTTTTTTCCCCCAACATTTTTTTCCCCACCATCTAAGGGTATACGGTCACGTCCTTAGCATTTTTCTTCTTAATACATCAACTTTCTATATCCCCCAAAATGTGGATCAAAATCTACGTCCGTATTCGTCAACCATTTAAGAACTCTCTCAGTCTTATTTTATAGAATTTTCAAAGTTTGTAATTAACGCTACTTCTAATAGGCTAAACCAAATTATTTAGCTAATCAGAAGTTGTGTTACTGCCAAACTTTGAAAATCTTGGAGAATAAGAGAAAGAATCTTCTTAGGAATGGTTGGGAATACGGACCCTTGTTTAATGCCTCTTTCAGTTCTGTTTCTTGAGACCTTTTCACATCTTTGTGTTGAGTGCATATACCCTTATGTTAAGTGAAATAATATATATTTTTGTACATATCTTGTCTTTTTTGGATTTGTTGTGACTGAATAGCTGTTTGTTACTTGTGTATATCCAGTCATGGTGTTCTCATCATTTTCTGCTTTCACTAAGATATTTATGTCATTCAGTCAGTGTGCTGACGTGTAGCCAGGCGGAAGCCGCCCCAGGCTTCAACAATATCCTTCAAAGTATCAAATAAACGAAATGCGCTATCTCAATCAGGCAAATATACCATATGGCCTGCAACATGCGAAAAGGGGCATTCGGACATTTGCGTAAAGTGTCGTCTCGGATCAGCCTGCGCAATCCGCGCAGGCTAATCCGAAACGACACTTTCCGTTTTTATATAATTTTCTGTTTTGCGCATGTCTACTGATGGACAAAATCTAATGAAGTCGTAAAGTGTCGTCTCGGATTAGTCTGCGCGGACTTATCCGAGACGACACTTTACGCAAATGTCCGATTGCCCCTTTTCGCGAGATGCAAGCCATTATTATCATCTCAGTTTCAAAATGAAACTAAAGAGTGGACAATGTAGGGCAAAAACCCTTCTGCACGTTCTGTGCAGTCTGATCTTGATCTACATTTTCCGTAAAATGCATTCTGATCTTGATTTACATTTTTGAAACAATTGACAATGTTGTGCATGGCTCTTTAGGGTGTTAACATCTATTTTGCTAGTGGGAAAACGACGAAAGAAAGAAGAAGAAAAAAGAAGAAAATTAAGATTAGCTTGGCCTTCATCTTTTCTATATCCCTTGTTACGCACCTGGGGTGCCTTCCAATAAACTGCGTACGCAAAAAATTTGCAGTTTTTGTAAGTAAGCATCAAGTCTGAAAACAAGTTTCATAACTGTGCGATTTGATTAAATATTTACATCCCTTTACTCCAGTTTATACCTTCTGGTTACGCAGGGATCGTACGTGTGTATATTCAATTCAGCCGAGCCCCGGTAGCTCAGTCGGTAGCGTACAGGACTTGAGAACAGGGGGTCGTGAGTTCGATCCCCGGCTCGGCCAATTTCTTTCCGAGGATTGATGATAGTCATTGCGACAGGATTCATTCCTCTCCCACCGCTGACCATTGTTTCGATGATGGTTATGTGGAAAAGCAGCCAGTGGCTTGGAAAGAAAATTGTGCGGAGTACTGGTAAAAGAGACTCCAGGAAAGCATGGATAGGTACACTGGCCGCCGCGATATAACTGAAATAATGTTGAAAACGGCGTTAAACACCATACAATCAATATTCAATTCAAAATAATTTGCGTAAATCTACGCAGTTTAGTGAAAGATATCCCAGGTATGATAAGTGCATTCGTCGTTTAGTTGGTTCTTGTGTGGGTCCTGTGTGGCTAAGTGCTGAAGGTGTAGGATTGGCAGCCTGGAAGCCCTGGGTTCGACCCTAACTCAATCCGCGGTTTTTTTTTTTGTAGAAGTGACTTTGGGCAAGACACGTCAGTTCCCTATACTAGTACTGGTGTTCCAAACACATACTTGAATAAGCGAGCTTGTGTCGTGGTATGACTGAAATGACGGAAAACTCCATTCAATCAATAAATCAATTATGTTGAGTCAGAGAGTAATTTCAGTGTGCCCTATTTTATTCCATTCCGATCATATACTTGATTTCGATGCATTGATCAAGCATGTGCATTGTGAGAACACATTATCAGGCAAACTTTTAAGAACACTGGGGGGGGGGGGGGGGGTCCTGCGTGGCTCAGTTATGAAGTGTAGGACTCGTATACCCTGGATGTCCCAGATTCGCGCCTCACTTGATTTTTCATGAGTGTCGTTGGGCAAGATATTTCAGAGCTCTAGCCTAACTAGTACCAATGAAACCAGGCCACCCATGGATATGAGAGTTCTAGCAGTGTGTGACTTAAATGATGTTGAACGCGGCGTAAAACACCATTCATTCAATAAGTATAAGGTATTGTGACAAATGCAGAATGTTTCAAACGGACTAATACTACATTTCCCATAATATTTTCTCCAACATCACAATGGTATAGTTTTGATTCGCCCCAACATGGCTGACACTTCTTTTCTAACCTTCCATCTCGTGAGATGATGATAATAATTGAAACACGCTCTGGCAAAAGAGGGCTTACTGCATCTCCGTGATGAATTGTGTCAGGCAAGTCATAACATATTTATTGATCCATACAATCCATTATATCTGACGAAAGGCTGAATCCCAGGGTAGAATGGTCCTTCGACTTGCAGAAAACTGACATTTAGCAAAAAGTTCCACCCATGTCAACTTGATACTTTTTAACAGATGCATTAAGCCCCTTTTCACAGAGCACGACACACTTGTATGTGGTTAATGCAAAAAAAGAGAAGTTTATCAAATCTTCCAACGTACAGGTAACACAAAATTTAAAAGAAATCCTGCGTACAAGATTCAGGACTGTATTTCATTCATTCAACGCCTGAGCAAACGTTTACAATTCTTGTCTATCATTAAACTAGAGATGTGAGATGTAACAGATGATAGATAACCTTACGTTACAGTCAACATATTTCAAAAGATCTACATGTACCTCAAATCGTTCCTTAATCGTAACGTCCTGCATATGATTTTTAAAAACGCTATACCAATAAAACAATGAGGAATTTTTTTTTCTTTCGCAGAGATGCTTTACATGGATTCATGTATTTACATGGATACCCTTTATCTCACAATCCCTAGTTTTGAAGACTCATGAGATGAAGGCTTTTGAAAACATTGTGGGAAAGAAGAAAATGCTGGTAACCAGCATTTTCTTCTTCTCCCACAATGTTTTTTAACCTTTCGGAGACATAAATCACTTGACCATATTTGATATGTTGTCCTCAAGTGCTTTCAATTTTGATGAGTATAACGTTTTGTCGTTTGGTAAAGAGTTAAACATCTGAGACGCGCTCTGTGAAAAGGGGGCTTAATGCGTCTGCAAAAAGTTTCGACTCGTGTCAGCCTGTGCAGTTTGCGATGGCTGACTTGGGTTGAAACATTTTACCATTGGTCAATTTTCTGCATGTCGAAGGGCCAGTCTACCCCCAGATCCAGTCGATTGTTAGAAAGAATATATCAATAATTATACGATGACTTGCTCTGTATAATGCATCACAGCCAGAGAATGGTTCATCTATAATGTTGACCAGGATGTTTTCTAATCCGTTTACGCCGAGCCCCGGTGGCTCAGTCGGTAGCGTACAGGACTTGAGAACAGGGGTCGCTAGTTCGATCCTCGGTGTGGCCAATTTCTTTCCGAGGTTTGATGATAGTCATTGCGACAGGATTGATTCCTCTCTCACCGCTGACCATTGTTTCGACATTTGCTATGTGAGAAAGCAACCAGTGGCTTGGTAAGAATTTTGTGCGAAGTACAGTTAAAAAGAAAGTAAAGGAAATCATGGATAGGTGCATGTGCCGCCGTGATATAACTGAAATAATGTTACAGACGGCGTTAAACACCATACAATCAAATAATTATTCAAATACGTTCACTGGAAATGTGCCATAGATGAACGTGTTTCTTGTATGAATCTGTGCAATCCGAGAAACGAAGTTTGAAGTTTGTAAGACTGTCCTGTGAAACAGTTTAGAGTTTCGTGAAAAAATAGAAGACAATTTTGGTTCGTTTTATCACAGGCCGCTGAAGTTCAACTGGTCTATAATCGTAGACAACTGGCTGCTTTCTCATTTTTTTTTTTAATTCAGACAGAATATTCAAACATTGAATGGCGTTTTTAAAATAAATGCTCTGGCTTATCAAAAAATGCCATTCAATGATTTAAAGATGTTAACTTATTGATTGATTTGGAGTTTAACGCCGTTTTAACAGCTTGTGTCATATCACGGCGGTCAGTGCATCTACGCATGTGTTTCATGGCTTCTCACACCATTACTGACACAACTTTCTTTCTAATTCAGTGACTACTTTTCTCACATTCATCAGAGGTTAGGGGCGAAAAATCGCCGGAAAGAAAGTTTACCTCAACCGGATATCGAGACAGTAATTTGTCTATCTGTATTTAACTCTTTACCACAGAATCCCGAGATTCAACGACCCATAGGAAGAGGGTTTTTTTAAAACATTGTGGGAAACAGGAGAAAATGTTGATAACCAGCATATTGTCTTTTTTCCCACTATGTTCTCTACCCTTGGTAAGTACATATTCAATCATTTTAGACACATTTAATTTTTCATCTGCAAATGCTTTTGAATTTGGACCAGTCTAAAATTTTGTCTTGTGGTGAAGAGTTGAATAGCGATCGACCAGTTAACCTGCTCATGCTTTTCCGATATCGACTTGTGCATCCATTTCCTCCATTACCAAAGTCGTAGCAATGATTAACATTGAGGTACAGATGGGAATAAATCCAGCTGCAATAATTGTCATCATTTCTCGGAAAACAATCAGGTCGATCAGCGATTTGAACTTACATGTGAATACCGTAGTATAAAATCTGTAAGTTAAAACCACTGTATGTTCTGTTATGTGAAAAAACTTATCCTAGACAGCTTGTACAGAACAAATAAAACTTTATAACCAGTAGCGTTCATTGTGCAATACACCTTTCATAAACGATCAGATTTCTACGGTGGCACAAAAGTGACATGGAAGATATATTTTATACTACGTGCGCACGCAGTAGCTAATACGTGCGCACGTAATAAGTAATACGTGCGCACGCAGTAGTATTACGTGCGCACGCAGTAGCTAATACGTGCGCACGTAATAACTAATACGTGCGCACGTAATACTATTGCGTGCGCACGTATTAGCTAATACGTGCGCACGTAATAGTTATTACGTGCGCACGCAGTAGCTAGTACGTGCGCACGCAGTAGCTAATACGTGCTCACGTATTAACTAATACGTGCGCACGTAATAACTATTACGTGTGCACGTAATAATCGACCAATCAGTTTATAAGGATCAATAAATGTCTATCTTCCACTTCCATCTTGAAAAAATGGCTTCCGTTCATGATTCTGATTGGTGGATTATTACGTGCCCACGTAATAACTAATACGTGCGCACGTATTAGCTACTGCGTGCGCACGCAGTAGCTATTACGTGCGCACGTATTAGTTATTACGTGCGCACGTAATAACTAATACGTGCGCACGTAATACTAATGCGTGCGCACGTATTACTTATTACGTGCGCACGTATTAGTTACTGCGTGCGCACGTAGTATAAAATATATCTTCCATGTCACTTTTGTGCCACCGTAGATTTCAGAGTTCATAATTCTCAACAGTATTTAAATAAATAAGGTAACTGGATATTCCCCCGATTAGCCAAAAAGGAATAACACGGGTACTACGCGTATTTAACTATTTTCAAGGTACGTAAAATGTGCATGAATGTACATGTCTATATCTTTATTATCTTAAAAAGTAGGTGTTTAATCTTTTGATTAATCTTTAACTCTCCTCTAAAAATACCATGTTTTAACGACCCTGAGTAATAAAGCTTTTCTCCTTTTTACACAATATTTTTCGACCATTCCACACACGAATCCACTTATTTGACCCACATTTAAATTGCAAATAGTTTCTGTTTGGCCGTGTCTAAAATTTTGATGTTTGATTAAGGTTTACCAGGAGACAGACCTGGTGACTGCACGGTCCCCATTGAAATAAAATTTGCATAAATGTATTTCTACATTAATTTTCTGCCTGAAAGAAATGACTAACTTTTCAACGGACAACTGTCTGTTCCTAAAATATTATTCATCAAATGATTAACTTTATAACGGACGATAAAATCGTGGATTCGTCCACATTGAAAGCCTTGACTTGCAGACGATAAAGTGAATGTTGCCCGAATGGCCAGTTTTGAAAACATTCTGATAAACTTTGGTTACTCAAATTTTCGCCTTTTCCCAAATCGTGTTCAAATAATAAATAATTCTGAGAGATAGTGTTGTAGGAATAGAGGGTTGGCCTCTCACATCAGTTCAATCTTTATAACCCCCACATCACTATACAAGAACTGTTCAAGGTGTCCGGTTGGAGCAATAATCGAAAGTGATCGGAAGAACTTGCAGGTCAAGTCTTTGAAAAACCTTGTGTACGCTCTAGAGGCTACATTTTCGGCCAATTACCCATGAAACTTGGTCAGAATGTTTGTCTTGATAATATCTCAGATGAGTTTCAAAACTGGTCATTTCGGGTTAAAAAACTAGGTCGCTACATGTAGGTCAAATCTTAGAAAAACCTTGTGTACACCATAGAGGCCACTTTTTCAGTCCAATACTCTTGAAAGTTCATCAGAATGTTTGTCTTTATGATATCGCGAGTGAGTATGAAAATGGCTCAAGTCGGGTCAAAAACTGGGTCACCATGTCAGATTTTTGAAGAACCTTGTGTACGCTGCAGTGGCCACGTTTTCAGTCAAATACTTATGAAGATTTGCCAGAATGTTTGTCTTGATTACATCTTATATGAGTTTGAAAATGGGTCACATAGGGTCAAAAACTAGGTTACCAGGTCAAAGCTTAGAAAGCAACTTGTGCACATTCTAGAAACCGCATTTTCTCTCCAATACTCATGTAAGGAGGTCAGAATGTTTGTCTTGTCAATATTTACAACAAGCTTGAAAATGGGCCATGTTGGGCTAAAAGGAGGTCACTGAGACAAATTCTCGAAAAAGCTTGTGTACACCCTAGAGGCCGCATTAGTCCATTACACATGAACGTTTGTTAGAATGTATGTCATAATATCTCAGAAGAGACTCAAAAGGCTCAGGTAAGCGACTTCAGGGCCATCCTTGTCTTAATCATACCGTGTTTTTGCGGCTCTAAACGGGGAAAAAATGGAACGTTGCGTAACCCTTTAGCACACAGTCCCGAATTTTAACGAGCTTGTCTTGGAAGGCTTTCGAAAACCAGCATTTTTCCTTTTATTTATAACGTTTTCTACCCGTTCTCAGACAACTTTTCCCAGTTAAACCCCATTTTATTTGTTGTCTGCCATAGATTTCAAATTCGACAAGTATAGAATTTGGTCGTCTGATAAAAATTTAAAAAGGAGAACATGTTGGTAACCAGCATTTTGTCCATTTTTTCACAACGTTTTTCAACATGTGAGTGCAAATCAACCATTTTATGTCTAGTTTATCCTGTGCAGCTGTTTCCAATGTGGTCAAAATTTGTCGCCTGATTAGCAATGAACAGATGGAAGAATACAGAGGAAACTCTTGTTCTCGTATACGAATATGTGAGTCAAATTTTGGAGTCCTGCCTGGCCTATATGTTAACCCTTATCCTGCTAAATAAGTTAAATGAAACTTACAAGGCGATAGTAAATCAAAGTACTGAAAGTACTGACAGACGAGCGAATTTAAAATAAGTGGCTGTGATAAAAGAAAAACTTGGTTGGTCTATACATGATTGAAGAAAAATTGCCAAATTCATCTTTTGAGTCTGTTCCAGTTCCACCGGTTCATACCGGTTATTAAGTTCAATCCGGTGCAATCCGTTCCAATCCGGATCCAGTTCAAACCAATGACTTTACCTAACGCTCTTTGCTATTTACTTGTCAAAAAGGAAAATTTCATGAAAAAATTCTGTTTGTCAACTTAAATTTCATCAAAAAAAAGAACAATTGATCATTTGAAAACTTTCTAGGGCCCATTTCTAGATGAACTTTCTATCACATATTATTTCACTCAAATTGGCGAAATTGCAAACTTTGCCGTTAGTGTTAGACATGTAATGAATGGGTCAATTGTTTCTTCTTTGTTTTTATTTTCTTTTAGAACTGATATCTTGCAAATATCTAGCTCAGTTTTGTTCGCTCATAATTACAGAATCGAGAATAAGATATACCCAGTCGCTTATTTTCATCATCATCAGAAATGTCCGTTCAAGTGTGGCGAACGTCTTGTCCTTTTGACACCAATTTATAGCAAGAATTAAGACATTTTTTATTGTTCTTCATAGTCTTTTAGAGGTCCGATAAAAATAATTGACAAGACCTTATAAAGTTTTCTAGCTGCTCTTGAGGATTAGTATCGTCTTAGATTTTTCGCAATTCATTTAAAACAAACACTAAGTACATATAAGTCGCAGTTTTTAATTTCGTCTGACGCCATGTTATATTAAAGCGTGTTTGTAATCAAATACGTAGAGTTCTATTAACCCCTAGGCTGCCAAGAGCGACTCAATGACATTTTGCGGACAGCGTAGAGCAAGATCAGAGTGCACAGGACGTGCAGTCTGATTGAAGTCTACAGCGAATATTTTTTTCTCCAAAATATAACTTTGAAATAGCAAAATTCAGGTTGATACCATTGGCTTGAAAGTTTCATGTAACTTTTTTTAGCAGATTATGGGGTTGAACTTTAACTGGACCATAGGTAATCAATAGCACAAGATGTAACAGTTAAATATTTAACTCTTTACGAAACACACACACCCACACCCACACACAACCCCCCCCCCCACACACACACACACTCGTCCAAATTCAAAGCTGTTGCAGACCACAAATTAAATTTGGCTCAATGGATGAAACATGATTTTAAAAGGACAGATAACATTTTGGGAGAAGAGAAAATGCTGGTTACCAGCATTTTCTCCTTTTCCCGCAATGTTTCCTATGTGTATCTATTTTTAAGTTCATTCATAATATTACGGTGGTGTAGGAATAAAGTAAATAAAAATAAAGCCCGCCCGGGTAGCTCAGTGGTGAGCGTGTCTGACTCATGACCTGGTGGTTTTGAGTTCGATACTCGGTTGAGGCAAACTTTCTTTTCAGCGAATTTTGGCTTCTCACCTCTGATGCATGTGATAAAAGTAATCAGTGGCTTTGGAAAGAAAGTCGTGTCAGTATTGGTGTGAGAAAGCCAGGGAAGTGCGTCACTGACCGCCATGATATAACATTAGCTGTTAAAGTGGCGTTAAACCCCAGTACAAACCAATACAAAGGAATGAAGTGATATGGGCCTGATTTGCATAGATCACTTAATTTACATACAAACATCTTGTACCTTATCAATGACATATTGTTCAGTCTAGTGTTTTGAAAGAGTTAAGGCATCGTAATTTTAACCATAAGTTTTGGTTCGATTCCCATCGACGGCGCTGGTCACGTCGGAGCTTCCTCAAGCAAGGCTTAGTTCTGATGAGAACTAGCAACAACATGAGTAAGTGAGTAGATGTAAAGGAATACTTTTGAAAGCAGCACTGATCATATCTTCCGAACAGTCGAGTCTAGAGGAAAGACCGTTGTATGAAGTGTTTGTATATACGCTTCAGAAACGCCTGAATACAATATTGGCTTATTGGTTACATAACTTAATTACTGTTGAAAACGGCGTTAAAAGCAGATTAATATAAAATTACATGTAGTTATAAGATCTGTTTTCTCAATTTTTACCGGTGCAATTCACGATCACTGTTGGACACTGGCACTCAGTATCACTTACGAGTATTCCAAAACTCAGATCTCGAGAAGCGCCAAACAATTAATGAACCAGGCTCTGGCGAAAGGGGGCTTAATGCATCACTGCGATCCATTATACAATGCAAGCCGTCACATAACTATGGACCAATAAAATCCATTTTATCAAACAACCGACTGAACCTTGTGGTAAACTGGTTCTTTGCGGACTGGGCAGGCTGACCTGGGTCGATACTTTTTTTCAGATGCATTAAGCCTTCTTTTCACAGAGCATCGCCCAAAAATAATAATAATCTCCAACCATTTTCGGACAAAAGTTGATTTTAGTCGCTCTAGCGGACAACGTTTTCAAGACCAGATTGATCTGTACACAGGAGGTGCAGTGTCAGATTAGATATAAATTGTGTGATTTTTGTGAGGTCTTCTGACTAGACCAGCATTGAAATTCGAATATCTTGAGAATATTTATTGGCCGAATATATCCACTTTCTTGTGTGACTTTCAAATGCTTTAAAAAAGGTGTGGAAATTTACAATAGTCTGAATAAAAAATATCGTTCTATGTCAATCTGTATTTGTGTTTCTGTTGTAGAATTTTTTATACGACCATGGCTGTAGCAGGAAAGCGTCTCAATCCAGCAATTCGCTCTTGTGACCCATGCTTGTACGGGAAGGAAACCGTCGACGCTGTAGGATTTTGTTCAGAATGCGTCGAATATCTTTGCTCTGACTGCATTAAATACCACAAAAAGAGTAAAGCTACGCGTGAACATTTCCTATATACAGGAGAAGATTTACCTTCAGAAACATCATCATTCGAGAAGATAAAGTCCATCATGAAATGCTCCAAACATTCTGATCAGAACATCACGTACCTTTGCAATGATCATTCTGAACACATCTGCATCAAGTGTGCAAGGGAAAGACACATTACCTGTTCGATTGCAGACATTACGGTTCTTGTCAACGAAGTAAAGTCGCGAGAAGTGATGACTCAATACCTCACCAAAACAACCGACAGTGACTTTGATATGATCCAAAAAGAAATTCAAAACAATATATTGACTTTATCCGCAGAAAGGAAACAGGCCTTAGAGAAAAGAAATCGGTTAATCGACCTACTTCGAAAGATAATAAAAAATTTGGAACAGTCTTGTTTAGGAATAGAGACGGTTTTCACACAAACAACAGACACTCTAAAAGAGAGGCATAGAAAAAATAAAGATAAAGGTGATGAGAAGAAAGAAATGAAATCTTTTTTGCAGACAATGCTTAAATTCGGAACTCCATTCCATTTATATTTAGCTGCTAACGCTATTCAAAGTGGCGATATAGAGAACGACTGTATAGAGAATTTATCTGAAATCTATCATTTAAATGATTTAATAGGGTCTAATATACCCAACATATTAAAGAAAATGTCAACGATGTCATTTAACGTTGCTTTAAAACTGAGTAAACCAGTTGAGAATGAGACAAAGAAGTCTGACAGCAATGAAATTGCACCGGAAGTTGACGACGGAATAACACACTTTTCTCCAAATCAAATGGAAGACACGCAAGTTCAGAAGAAAACACATTTAAAACCAATGTCTGAGACACACTCGGACAAAGTGTCACTTTCACCACAGGTAAAGTATAAAACTACTACTTTGAGGACGAAAACAGCTGGTATGACCCTACATGAAATCTTTTTGGAAGGACCCGGTTTCAAAGGTGAGGATCTAGATGTGGCAACTACTGACTGTGGCGTCGTTGTTATTGCATTACGATCTTCGGGGTCAGTTCTGTTTCTTGATAACACATTTACATTGATAAAAATAGTCACTCTACCTTATCATGTGCTCGGGGTTTGCTGTATCGACAAACTCAGAATTGCTATCGCCTGGTCAGATAAGAAGATTAGAAAGTATGCCATTGAAAGCAATGTTGTACGTATGTACAATGACTTTACCTTGTCCAGAAACTGCTGCTGTATTTCTGGTTATGAGAAAAAAATTATCTGTTTGTATGCAGATAGTATTTCCGTTGAGGATCGAGTAGAAGAATTGGGTAGCGTCTATATTGAGATAAGGGATCACTATAGTGGAACTGTATGCACAAAAACATCTCTAGAAATGACCACGAACAACATATACATGTGGACAGTATTTGCACCTCCGTCGAGGGATGAGGTACTTATATCTAACGGTGAAACAGTAAAAGTTATTTCAGAGACTGGCAGGGAATTAAGAGAAATGCATTATTCCGGGATATATTCTATCACAGGAGACAGTACTGGAAATATATGCATTTTTCAGAAACCAAGTAATTCTGTTGTAATGCTCCCAAAGGGTAGCCAGCAGGTGAATAGTTATCAATTAGAGAAACTTGTTGGTGCTGCAATGACATACTGTAAAAAGTTAGATAGTTGGATACTATTTGGCTTCAAACGGTCTTAAATAGATAACATGTTTGCGATAAACAAGCCTCGCTTCCGCGTGTTAAACGAACATTTCTTAATTGATTGATTGGATGGTGTTTTACCACGCTTTCAAGATTATTTCAGTCATATCACGGCGACAGCTTACATGTTCATGTATTTCCTGGGTTTCCCCAGTTCTATGTAAGAGCTCTGAAGTGTCTTACCCAAGGACACTCCCATGAAAAACCCAGCGGATCCAGTGAGGATCGAACCAAGGGCCTCTAGGTCACGAGTTCTACACTTTACCATTGAGCCACGCAGGACCCCGACCATTTCTTAATGACCTTGGCAAGGTTTTAACAAGTTTTGGTACCTTTACGTAGCATCCAAGGACTGTACCTGACTGATCATAATTAATAAAACTTTTCACAAAAGAATCTGATCACTAATGCAAGCGCTTTTGAACTACAATCCCCCAAAACCCCTTTGTCTGATACCGGTGCATGATATTAAACCAACAGTTACTGAAGTCGACTTTTGAAAGCAAAACCATGATTTCGTTTTCCACTATGGACAACTTTTTAGACCTATATCTATCTCGATATCAAAATTTTGATAGTACGATTTTCTCCTCTTCAAATGCATCAGCCCGGAGAAAATTTTTATAAATGCATTAAAGTCGATACTTCTTGCAAATGCATTACACCACCTTTTAAAGAACATGGCTCAAGTTAAAGTTATTACCAAGGACAAAATAACTCCAGAATTATTAAGCGAAGATATTAAAGATATAAGAAACGCAACAGCTGATATTGATAAACATTTCCGGGGAGTTGTGTGAACCGAGTCCATGAAAACTTAAGAATACATAAATCTTGCGTGGCGTGTATCTCTATAAGCACTAAGGTTAGGGTGAGCAGACCTGAAGTTCCTGAATGATAACCAGCGTGAGTTATTATGCACATGGTTTTATATTTTTCCCCGAATCTTCTCAGTGATAATACTTAAGATTACATTTACTTTGTGTCGGGCTTATCGATCAAAGCACAAGCAACATGCCAACTTTATTTCATGCATGTCGCTTAAACCGTTTGAGCTCTAATAATGAAGGTTGGTTTTTTTTTTGACTGAAATTGCTGATAGGCTGTGGAATGTGAATAAGTAATAAACAGCCTTGGTACAGATAAAACTTGGTTAGTCCATAAAAGATTGAAGAAAATTGGTCCAGTCCCGTAACTGAGTCCGATCCGGTGCGATCCGGTCATTAAGTCCAATCGGTTCGGCCCGGACCAATCCAATCTCGCAGTGGCCCTCAGAATAAGCATGTCACAACTTTGACCAATCACAAATTACTAGTTAATTATTCGAGTCTATCAATTCAAAAAGGTATGTCAAAAGCCAGCGTATTTATTTACTCCAAAAAAAGTTCACATTCAAAACAAGAAATATCTTTAAGAAAAAATAGACGGCGTATATATGAGTATTGAAAATCTTTTGTGGCTCAATATGAAGTAAAGTGGTTAGTTACCTTGTGAGCAATTGCCTCCTTTTCCTCGCCGTTTTTGATTTTGTTGAAAGTAATATTGGGTTTTTGGATGACACTTTTGAAAATACTAAATTTCTAAATAAAACAAGCCAAATATCATTCTCTTTTACATTTATTTGTTATGGTATGAATCATAGGCACACGGTTTCCATGACTTTAAGTTTCACAACTTACATTTATTTCTGTATCATATCAATACTTGCAGAAGGTTTCGCACTTGCCATGTTTTAAAGCGACGGAAGTACATTCACTGGCTACACATTACGCCGGCTCCCGAATCGTCGCATAGCGAACATTGCAAAAAAGGGGTACCACGCAAATTTAAATGCACCGATCACTTTAACTTTATAAGATAAGTAAATACTTCATAATTTGGTATGGCTAACAAAACGCTATTATGCTAGTGTATTTGTTTTGCAGTTTTATTTGAATGAAAATGCTCTATTTAACGGACTGATACCAATTAAGTAATGGTTAGAGCTCAAAAAAGAGAAAATAAAAGCGAAGGCGCCTTGCGCCGTAGCTTTTATTTACTCGAAGAATTCTCTTTTTCAGCTCTAACTAGTACAGATAACTGTCCCCAAAGGCAATGTTACTTTTTGACTGATCGCCTCTGGGTACAGAGACGATCAAGACAAAAACAGTTGAATTCTCCGCACATATTTTGTGCGCAAATATGAACTCTCATAATTTCACAAATAGAGCACAAAACTAGGATTTGAACATACGTACATGTTGCTTGCGTATTCACTAATGCTTCGTTTGAAATACAAATATTTTCAATTAAAACTCTGAACATGAGAAAAAAACAGTTCATTTCATCTGCAACTCGAGTATTTTACCTTCCTGAAAATACATAAAATGGCCGCCACACACAATAGGTTTCGTCAGTTTTTTTTCCGAGATTTACATATTATAAACGACTTCTACAAGCTCCTAAGGTATTGAAAGGTTAAATAGTTTGTCTTTGGTCATGTTTGTTACTATAAGTTAATTGCATTTTGCTGCAATACAGATTAAACCGACGAAACAGAAAGTCAGTATAGCGCTCTATCTTTGCTACCGGGAAATTTACGATGGACTTGAGACGGTACGGTGCACAATAAATGTCCAAATAAAAAAAAAAGAAACCCGAGCGTCTGATTATTGAGACTAGAGCTCTAACCAATTTAGTGATCGACTAACTTTTAATATAAACCGATTTTATATACTATAAGCTGTATCCGCTATAAAGTGTGTCCTACTTCTTATGCAAAGGCATGCCCATGCTACCATATTAACACGCCCGCAGCAAATGCGACCTTTTTTATGTTCCTGTACACGAATTGTAGTCTACATTTTATCATTATGAATGGCTATTTCTAGTAGTTCCACACTATTTTTAAAACCTGAGATCTTTCCATGTAAAATGTTAAACAGAAAACACTGTCTTTAAAAAGCGTTTCAAAATCGAAGAATTGTACAATAATTCAATGCAAGACAAGTGTAAGTAACTAAGAAAGTCTGTTTTCTACAGAAGCCTTTTTGGGCTACACATTTCTTCTTTTGTTTTCAACATAGTTTTGTCTAAAAAAAACGAGAGTCGACAGTACTTTTCGCAAAAGTTTAATTAAAGGCCTATGTAATTGCGTTGAAAATTCACGGGATGCCGATAAATTTTGTTACATGTGTAAGAAGCTCGGAGAACTACGTTATCTTACATTCTTTGATTCCTAATATTTTACGCATGCTCTAGCTGACGGAAATATTTACTCAACTGTTGGCAAATGAAAATACTGTAATGTCGAAGGAAGCCTAACTACATATTGTGCAACGGGTTGGGTGGACAGACAAGCGCATGGAAACATCCGTCAGATTTTTATCGATATCCTATTGCGTTATAGTGGAATAGTGTAGGACATTGCCTCAAGTTGTAAAGGATAAAAAATGAAGCTGCAAGATATCGAATTTCTTTTCCTATTCATTCATTCTTGAAAGCATAAGAAATAAAAAAAGATCTTGAAAAAGGATGGACGGCGGAAAGGTACTGGAATATGAATATAGAAACTCATTACTGGTTCAACATGAAGAGAGAGAGAGAGGGAGAGATTGGACAGTTTTATTACAACCGCACCAGCAGTTGCCTTTTTGTCTATGATCATTATTTTGCATATTGTTTAAACCAAAAATGTAAGATGTTGACCCAACTCATCGTCGGAAAGGGGGCAGTTCATGTTAAAAATAATGTGTCCGAAATTACACGTAGACTAAAAAGTGGTGATTTATAAGGTAACACATGAAAAAAAAAAGGGGGGGTAAAATGCCAATGGGTACGACAAAAGGGTTATCCCCTATCGAATCTATTTGCTAAGGTGAGAACAGGCACCACGAGGTATCAATCAAATGTAGCAACCCTTGTACATTACTGTCATAAGTGGGCCCTGCCAATAAGACCTCAGAATAAGCATATCCACCATTTTAAGTATTTTCCCCTTGTCATTCGATACTAATCGCAAGAAGTGGGCAAAAGCCAGCTTATACGTCTGCCCTGAAAAATAATGGCCCAAGTAGAATTCCGTAGTTTTTGCAAGTTTTATGCGCAAGACAGGAACAATTTCATGAGCATTCTTCCAGGCACGATATGTTTATGACAATTTGGGAGGAGTTGGTACAATTCATACATGCGGAACGGCTCTATTTGTTTTAGACAAACGAAATTTTATGAGGTTTTAGATGAAGAAAATCTTGCCAAATACTAGTCTCTGATTGGACGAAAAACTAGGTCGATCACTAATTACCATCTGTACATTCTTTATCAGTATCAAGAAGTGGCTCAAAAGCCAGTGCAATCAGCTACGCCGAAAAATACACGTACAGGATTTAGGCCAGTGTTTTACTCATTCAACGCTGGAATACACAAATACAATTCGTGTCGAAATATCATTTCGGATAAGGCATTTTTGTATAGGTAGTTTGCAGTTCATAGGGAACCCCTGAATTTTGAAATATACTAAAAATTGCCCTTGCTATTGTATTAAAATTTGCATAGGCAATAATATTACCTTTACCAACTCTGGGGTGAAAATTTCAGATGTTTTTGTAGGTTAGTTTGACTTTTTTGCATTCAGTGCAATGTTAAAATATATTGACAAACAGCAGAAAAACGGTCGGAGGGGAGAAGGCCAATCCGAGTAAAGGGTTACCTAATTGTGGAAACAATTCTCGTGCAAGTACAGTAACTGTGATCGTCTATTGTTTGAACAGCAAAAACTCCAACTTTTGAGGCTCGTATCGGGTTTTATAATAATGATTCGTTTGTATTGCGGTTTAACGTTTAGGTTAGAGGCGACAAATCGTCGGATGAAAGTTTATCGAACCAGCAACTACCAGGTCATGAGTCAGATACGCTAACCACTGAGTTACCCGGCCGGTCATGATACTTATTCAATGTCGGGGACTTGCATGCACTTGTTTATACTTTTTTCCACGCACAACCATAGATGTTTTCAAACTACCAAGTCAAACTTTGGCTCGCATAATGCTGTATAGCATACAACAAAAAATGACGAAGGGCGAATTGTATGAACTGGTTCAAATCCAGAAACCAGCTCCAAAGTATAGTGTGTAGATGAGCTTTTACGATCATTGGGACAGTGTTTTCGGATTACCACCCTATAATTGTGATGTAAATCCAATTGAGGTAATTTGGGGGAAATAAAAAAAAAAGGATTGTAAAAACAATTCAAAACAAACCCTAAAAGACCTTCGTGTCAGGTGGGTTTCGAACACATATCCCAACAGAAATGGTATAAAACATGAAGCCATGCAGAAATACAACAAGAGGGCCATGATGGCCCTGTATCGCTCCACTGGCTTTTTAAACCCTTTACCACGCAAATCGGGCTTTCGAAAACATTGTAGGAAAAGGAGAACATGTTGTCAACCAGTATTTTCTAGATTTCACACGATTTTCCCTTCCCGGTCAAAAACAAAAATAATCATTTAAGCTACATTCAATTTGCCTTTTGCGATGGGTTTTAATTTGTTCCTGTCAAAAAATTTGTCGTTTCTTAAAACAAACGTATCATGCAATTAATTGATATTGACAGAGACATACAGCATTAAAAGTGTGTAATAAACTTACTTGGAAAAACATAAGTTCCCCCTCCCCCCCAACAAAGACAAGACAAATCTTTTTAAATGCGAAGAATGATAGGAACCTGACTTAAAGAAGGGAGGTGAATAGTAACAAACTTTTGCCTCTTATAACAAGGGTTATTTCCCTTGATAACTATTTAAATTGAAGTCACTATATAAGACCATGTTAAAATTGTGATCCCGAGATGGGGTAAATTTTGACCCCAGGCTATAATTTTAAGAAACTTGGCAGAGTCTATCAATGAAGCTACATGCCAAATTGGGTAGCGCTGGGCCTTATGGTTTCAGACAAGAAGATTTCTTTCAAAAAAAAAAAAAATCAATATGTTTCAGTTTTGTTGCTATGGCAACCACAGTTTGGAATGGAATCAAATTCTTTCAAGAAATTCTGAAGAGGACAATAGCAGGATAATTTCTTTTAAGTTTCATGAAATTTGAACGGGTAGTTTCAGAGAAGAAGATGTTTGAAATAAAAGTTAAAGCACGGACGCACGACGGACACCGGGCCATGACATAAACCCGCTGGCCTTCGGCCAGTGGAGCTAAAAATGAGACCAAATATTGGAAAAGAGAAAACCTACAAGAGATTACTAGTATTGGACAAATCATTTTAGTCGTTGAAGATTGGTATAAAAGTGACGAACGTGTTATCTAAGGTAAAATATAGATCTATGTACAGCATTTGCACGAAAAGCAATGTCAGCGCCTCACATTTTTAAGTAATGTGAGGTATTGACGTCATGCTCTTGTCCTGTAAGCTTTGCTGTTCTGGACACTGTGCGAAACCGACGAAAAAAGTTAAGCTTCAAAACAAAAATTCAGCACTGTTGGAATAGGCAAAATCCTCTTTCTTGTGGAAGGAAAGTTGTAATTTTCTCTGTGAGAGTTGGTAGAGGCATTTTAAAAGACTTTGAAATTTTTCGTAAAGGTCGGTACTGGATTTTTCAAGATATTTAAAACTTCAAACTACCTATA
Organism: Hippopus hippopus; assembly: GCA_946811185.2. Lineage (NCBI taxonomy): Eukaryota > Metazoa > Mollusca > Bivalvia > Cardiida > Cardiidae > Hippopus > Hippopus hippopus. The sequence continues at coordinate 8,328,046 of OX328105.1, forward strand.
GTAACTGTTATATATAATAGTATAGTAAACTGCTTAATCAGTTGAAATTGACTTTTCTAACCAACAGTTCAGTAGTAGTATGTCCGTCACTTAGACGACAAAACAAACGAGCGCCATATTGGATGACCTACTTACTATAAATAGTAACTCATTTGCATATAAGGATATTTAGACAATCAGCCATATTGGATGACCTACTTTTTTGTATTTTTATTTCGACAGTCATTTTGAATGACCTACTTTTTCAACAAAGCAGTGACCTAATTTTTTTGGGGCGGTAGTTGTTTTTTTATGGGGACCAAATGGAATGACCCAGTTTTGATATAATTGGAGGTTAATCCTAATTTAAAAGTACAATTTTTTGTGATGGCAGTATATAGTACAAATTACACGTTAGTTTTAATCTTACTGGAAAAAGTAGAAGAAATATAGTACAAACATTTTGATAAAAATTAGTTTTGAGTTTAATAAATATGACAACATAAAAAATGCACAAAATAACGGAAAAAATGTTACAATGAAAATAATGGTACTTTTCTGTAGATGTGTTCCCATCAACGTCCTATACTCAAATGACCAAGATTATGACCATCAGTTCGCGCGCGTCTTTTTTGAGATAGTCATGTTCAGACATGTACGGCGGAGTGATCAATAGTCCTTTGTTAAAGTCTTCACACTGACTGGTTTTGTTTATTTAGGGGGGACGACTTGATTTTTCACTTTTGCATCATAATCAATGATATACATATAAATGGGAATTGAACCTTAAAGGGGTAGGAGGGTCTTCTCCAATCTTGTTAGAGTCATTTAACTTTTTGCTTTAAAGGGGGACGACTTCATTTTTCCGCTTTTGCATCATAATCAATGATATACATATAAATGGATACTGGACCTTAAAGGGCGGGGGGTTTATGTCCAATCTCGTTTGAGTAATTTTATCCTTTGCTTTAAAGGGGGGCGACTTGATTTTTCACTTTTGTATCATAATCAATGATATACGTATGAATTGTTACCAGACCTTAAAGGGGTGGGAGGGTCTTGTCAAATCTTGTTAGAGTTATTTAATCTCTTGCTTTAAAGGGGGACGACTTGATTTTTCACTTTTGCATCATAATCGATGATGGATATCATTAATTTCTTTTTGGCGTTTCTGATTGCACCAATAATAAATGTGATTGTTGAAGTTAAGGATGCAGTGGATTTCCTTATATTTTCTGGTATTTGACCAGCACGTTTGGTCAAGTAAGTGTTTCGCTAGAATATATCATTGAAGATGATATTTTGATAATAGAGAAAGTTCAAGCTGATGAACTAGTTCATTTTCTGGAACATGAGGTTTGAAGAGAAAACATGGACAAAAAGGTACCGTTTTATTTTTTCACTAATTTCATTTTGATTTTTCTGCTTTTTTCTTCATTTTCCCCTTTCAATATCTTTAGAAAGTTATCTGTACTTTTATTATGTTTACCCGTAGACTATGTTTGACTTTTCTACTTCTTCTTTTTTACCATAGACTATTTTTTTCTGCTTATTCCATTGTTTCTACTTTTATATTTTTACAGGTAGACTATTTTCTTTTCATTTTTCGCCTTTTTATCATTAAGAATAGTTACCTTTTTTTCTATCAAGGACCGAGAACCTGACCCTCAATGTCCGTGACTATGTCTTCAATGGGGCATACAAGTCGGTTCTGTATCACCTGATCCTTTGTTAGGGGATTAACTTTGACAGTTGAATAGGCCATTATCTGTACTTCTTTCCCTAAATAAATAAAAACTAGCCAGTGTGGCGACTTTAATGAAAGAGTATTGATCACATGTACATGTCTGAACATGAATATCTCAAAATGGACGCGTACACACTGATGATAATAATCTTGGTCATTTGTGTATAGGACGTTGAAGGGGAAACATCGATTAAAAGGTAGAGTTATGTAAATTTTATATTTGTGTATTATGAGAAACTTCAAAGAGCATGGATGTGTCGTTAGACCGACTTAACCATATAGACTTGGTCAAGGGTCGAAGTATGGGTAGGAATCAGCTCTTTGACTTGATGAAGCATTAAAGATGAGTCTAAGTGGGAATGTCTCCGTCTAGATACAAGGACCTGACTTTCAATGTCCGCCAAAAATAACTAGATAGGATATGCAAGTCAGCTCTGTATACCGTAAGGGTGCCTACTTAAACGACTCATTTTTAAAGCTATTTCTCAATAGGGGATTAACTTGACAGTTGAATAGGCCATTGTTCGTACTTCCGTCACCAAACAAACAAAACCAGACAGTATGGCGACATTAACAAAAGACTCTTGTTCAGCTACTTGGTCCTTTGTTAGGGGATTAACTTGACACTTCAATAGGCCATTGTCCGTACTTCCGTCCCTAAATAAACAAAACCAGTCAGTGTGAAGACTTTAACAAAAGACTATTGATCACTCCCCCGTACATGTCTGAACATGACTATCTCAAAAAAGACACGCGCGAACTGATGGTCATAATCTTGGTCATTTGAGTATAGGACGTTGATGGGAACACATCTACAGAAAAGTACCATTATTTTCATTGTAACATTTTTTCCGTTATTTTGTGCATTTTTTATGTTGTCATATTTATTAAACTCAAAACTAATTTTTATCAAAATGTTTGTACTATATTTCTTCTACTTTTTCCAGTAAGATTAAAACTAACGTGTAATTTGTACTATATACTGCCATCACAAAAAATTGTACTTTTAAATTAGGATTAACCTCCAATTATATCAAAACTGGGTCATTCCATTTGGTCCCCATAAAAAAACAACTACCGCCCCAAAAAAATTAGGTCACTGCTGCTTTGTTGAAAAAGTAGGTCATTCAAAATGACTGTCGAAATAAAAATACAAAAAAGTAGGTCATCCAATATGGCTGATTGTCTAAATATCCTTATATGCAAATGAGTTACTATTTATAGTAAGTAGGTCATCCAATATGGCGCCCGTTTGTTTGCCGTCAAAATGACGGACATATTACTCAGTTCAATAAAACCTACAGATTTCAAAGTTAACGACAAATTTTAGACTCTCTTAGATTCAAAGCATCTGCTGAAAACAATCTCAGAATTGATACAGATGGGTTGAGGTTCCCTGATATGACAGAAATATTGTGGGAAATAGACAAAGCGCTTACTTCAAAACATCATTATCAGGCCGTTCTTAAATACGTTATACCTGCTTCAAACAGTCGTTTGCGTCTTTCAGCACACAGCTTTTTAAAACATCGTTGCTTAAGGAGAAATTGCTTGTAAACGGCGGTCGTAACGAGCGATACCTTTTTTGCCACAATGATTTTTAATATACGCACGTATTTAATCTTGGTTTTTCATGTTCATAAAGTTTGTTTTCAAAATTGTCTGCTGGAAATTAGTTTCGGGAAAGTGGAGGGAGGGGGGTTGTTTGAATCGTAGTCTGAGCGCCAAAGTTTGAACATGTGGTCGAAATCAAAAGTTTTGAGGTTACTTCCTGTTGTGTGCCGAGCTCCGGTAGCTTAATCGGTAGCCTACAGGACTTGAGAACATGGGGATGCTGAATCGATCCCCGGTTCGGCCAACTTCTTTCCGAGGATTAATGATATTCATTGCGACAAGATTTATTCCTCACTCACCGCTGACCATTGTTTCGACGATGGTTGTGTGGGAAAGCAGGAAAGAATATTATGCGAAGCAAGTAGAAGAAAGTCCAGGAAAGCATGGATAAGTGCACTGGCTGCCGTGATATAACTGAAATAATGTTGAGAACGGCGTTAAATACCATAGAAACAAGACTTCCTGTTGGAAACAAGTGGGATAAATTCAAATATGAAAGTCTTGCAATAACGATATATGCAAAAAAAAAAAAGCCGTTACGATATATACATACAAGAGATTATTAACTACCAAACTGTGTTATTGCACCTATAAACGAAAACGGTCCGTTCAATACCAAATGACAAACTCGGCTAGTATCAGCAAACTCGGCCAACACGAGAAAAAAACAAGGTCTAGATGATAGGGCCAGTATCAAATTTAAAAATGGACGCCAAATCTCGCCCGTTAACAAATAAACTTGTCTTTAATCCAGTTTTGTTCGGTAAGAGTTATAGATCCTTGGTCAACGGTATCAGCCATCGGCCTCAGACGTCAGGGTAATAACGCAGATCTCGAACCTGTAACTCGGCTGATACAAAATCACTGGAATAATAACATTATATAACGCTAGGGTTGCTCTTAGTCTCTAACGAGCGTGGAATAAACAGAAAAAGATTACAAGAAAGAATGTGTCAATAACAAATTTTATCGTTCAAGCCACATTTAATTTGTCGTCTGAAAGTGCTTAAATTTGGTCAAGTCTAAAATTTTGTCGTCTGGTAAATATGCTCTGTTGCAAAAGAAAGTGTACACTTTGGTTTTACCAAAGAAAATATTTTGTTTTATATGGAATCTTGTAATAAAGTTTTTAGAAAAGTGTGCCAAATTAATTGTGCATTTTGAATTCCGAAATCGTTGCCATATATAGGGATATTTGCTGGTCAAAGGCAACGGGGGTCAAAAGTTGCTTTACTATCAAATAAAGAAAGTCTAAAAGATTGTTTTGAGGTTTTAGTTGGCAGTTTGAAGGTTGGTTTCATTCAAAATTGTGTATACCCACCTCTTCTATCGATCCAAGCGTTGATACGGCGACGCATTTATCTGATGACGAATGACGTCATGAAAATGAAAGTGAAAAGGTACATGTTCACTGTGCTGTACATTTTCTCCTTTTCGCACAATGTTTTCTGTTCTATCAAAGACCGAATTCATCTGTTCAGTAACAGTTATTTGTCGTCTGCAAATGTCTTCAAATTGGTTGAGTCCAAAATGTTGTCGTTTGGTAAAAGGTTAATCTGCCTTCTGCTTTAGGCATGGAGAAATGTGAAATGATACATCAGTTCTTTACATGGTCTTCTACTTTTTGGTACGGCCTTCAAGGTCCTGCTGCAAATCTACATAATCGCTAAATTCATGAAATTTGTCAATTTCAAATCGGAATTTCTCACGTGACTGACAGTAGAAACTTCGTGCAGACAGTGTTGTAAATATGCGATAGATGCGTCTTGTGGAACAGAAGATATTCAATGTAAAAAAGTACATGTAGATCTATAGTTAAATGGTAGTTTCATGTAGGAGGTGGGTTATGTAACCCAAAATAATGGTGCCATTATTTCTCTCATTTGTTTCTCTTTAGACATTTACAACAGCCCTTCTGTAATAGTTTACTTTTAAATTTCCGACCTCGATCATGAACCGAATCATCTTTTAATTCAGCAAACTTGTTACAGCATACCATACTATCCAAACACCTTTTGGTCTCATCCATATTATAACACCAATCACTGACTTATGGCTCTGTGAAATCTGAGAATATTGATTTCAAGTTTGCACGATTGTGGTAGTCTCCTTGGATTAGACCCAGTTTTTCAGGCGTCAAAAATCTGACATGCGCTTTCTGAAGTCGCATTCAAGTCAAATTCAGCTCCGTATAATGAGGTTCTAGCACACCACTGTTTCAACATTTCCTAAAACTGTTATTTGTTTGATTGTGCTTCAAGATGCTTTCTACAGCATTTCAATTATACCACGATGGCAGTTCTCTGATACACGTGTTTTCTTTGTTTTACTATTGCTAGGCTAGGGCTCCACGATGCCTTTCAAAAGGTCCGTTTCACTTAGATAGCACCAAAGCAGGATTTTCTGATCGCGTTCCATTCATTTCTTCGTAACATTCTTGTCTATTTCAAAAAACATTTCTAAAGTTAAAAGTGACGCAATTTCTGATCGGCTAAACCAAATGTTTTAGCCGTTACTTTCTGAATCTAGAATGAGTCTAAGAATGCGATTTAGAATGGTAAGTGACCAAGGTACCTGGGCTGCCTTTCTATGAACTTCGTACACACGAAATTTGCGTAGTGCAGTTTAAGTGAGCTAGCATCAAGTCTGACAACAAGTTTCACTGGACTGCATAACTTTACGATTTGAGTAAATATTTGCATAATTTTTCGCCAGCTCCTACCTTTGCGGTCTCCTGTCATGGCCCATACAGATATGTGGCAAAACGGTTTATCGCTTCCGTAATTATTACCTCATTTTTATCAAAGTAACGTCCAATTTTATAAAAGGGAAAAAAAAAAGATCGGGCCGGTTGATAGGTTGATTGTACTGGAGTTTAAAGCTAAGGTCATATCACGGCGGTCAGTGCACCTACTCGTGTGTTTCCTGGCTTTCTCACACCAGTACTGACACAACTTTCTTTCCAAGTCACTGACTACATTTCTCACATGTATTAGAGGTGAGAGGCGAAAAACCGCTGGAAAGAAAGTTTGCCTCAACCGGGTATGGAACTCACAACCGCCAGGTCTGGAGTCGGATACGCTTACCACAGAGCTACCCGGTCGGGCTGATCGGGCTGGAACTCAGGCTATTTGTCAGACTTCACGCCTGTACCACAGAGCCGGGAGAAACCCTGCTTACGAATACGGATGTAATATGTAAGGTATGACAGAGTGGGGAATAACGATACATATTTTTTTCGGCGTAGCTGTATGATCTCACTTTTGACTTTTCAGTACTAGGAGGAAATGAATGGTTACACATTTTGTGATTGGTCAAATATAGGTAAACTGCGCAAAAAAATAAAGGTCACAGTAGAAATTTACCGACATTGGATAAAAGTGTTCATGACTAGAAAATCACGTAATGATCACATTAACCTGTGTAAAGATGTACTTTTTGGCCATGCAGATGTTAAGCTCTAGCTAAACATCCATAATCTAAATCATATGGATAAACTAATAGCAATGAGTATTGGCGAGTTTTCTATTTTGGTTAGTGTAAGAGATTTGGTACCCGTTTTTCCTCGCGTAAAACCGGATAGGAATTGCGACGGCAAGCTACCGCTCTATTGTCTTACACGAAAACGGGTTGTGAAACAACTGATTTCGTTTCTTGTCACAATGAAAAAAGAAGTTAGGTCTTGAATTTGGTGATTTGATTCGAAACGTGAATAACTATGCCTACCTGGGGGAACAATCGATTTTATTGCGTTGTTAGCGAAGAAACTGGGTTTCTACTGAATTACTCTTAATAAAAGTAGGTTGGTGTGGTCAAGCATTGAGAGGGGTGATAAAACCCCGCCTTCTGATAACGACAAATAGTCGATGTTTGAAAGGTGCTTCATTTTTGTACAAAAACATGCAAATCTACTTTGTTTTCTTTTTAAAGATTTCATCGTGTGGTCTAAACAGACCTTTATTTAAACATGATTTATTAATAAAAAACAGAACAAACGATATATTCCGAAACATGACAGAATGTCGACTCTCATTTTACGTTAAACATGAGAATTAATGTACTGCTCAATAACGCTCATTACGAGAGCTTCCTCGTTCTTAAATCTTATGAAAATTCTGGTTTCAACCATATGCAAAACAATTTAAAAGAGGCTACTTTCAGACCTGTCTTCATCATTTCTTTTCATATTATACTACAAACGAATTTGAATATTCATATCCCAGTGCCTCTTACGCCGTCTGTCTTTTTTAAAAGATATTTCTTGTTTAGTTTATTATGTTTGAGCCGTGATCTGTGAAAAGTGGATTTATTTTATCTACAGAAAGTATAGACTAAAGTCAGCTGCGCAATCCGCTAAGACTGACCTGTTTCGAACTTTTTTTGCTATTTGTCAATTTTCTCCATGTCCAGGACCTGTCAAAGGATCATTCTACCTCGTGGTTCACTCAATCATGGAAAAAATGAATTTTATGGACTCATAATTATTTGATGACTGGCATGGTACATGTATAAGGCATCACGGTGATGCATTAAACCCCCTTTGCCAGAGCATGGTTCATTTATTTCTGGCGATACTTAATACATGTGCTCTCGATCTTTTGTTCTCGGATTAAATAAACTTCAGACTCAGTTTGACGGTATTTCTGTATCCTCATAACCCTATACCAGACTTCAGAACTATGCTTGTAAAACAATATTGCTGCGGTATTTCACGTTTAAAAAATGTTCTAGAGGAAAAAAAGTGTTACAAACTCTTCAAAAAGGCAATTAGCCGAACTATCGAACAATAGAGTGCTGTTTTTCATAGTGTCAAAATTTTAGACTCGTTCCAAACTTGAATCATTTGCGGACGAAAATTTCATTGGGCTCTCACTAAATAATATTTCGCTTTAAAAGAGTAGAAAATATTGTAGGGAAGCAGGAAGAGGCTGGTTTCAAGCATTATCCTTTTTGCCCACAATGTTTTCAAAAGGCTTCTTCCTCAAGGTAGTTAAATTACGGTATCGTACGGTAAAGGGTTAACCATTAACCACAAAATCCCGAGTTTTAACGACCCTGATAAAGAGGGCTTTTGAAGTTCCGAAAGTGATGTATACGTGTATATGTGTGAAAAGGAATAAATGCTGGTAACCAGCATTTTCTCCTTTTCGCACAATGTTTTCTGTTCTATCAAAGACCGAATTCATCTGTTCAGTAACAGTTATTTGTCGTCTGCAAATGTCTTCAAATTGGTTGAGTCCAAAATGTTGTCGTTTGGTAAAAGGTTAATCTGCCTTCTGCTTTAGGCATGGAGAAATGTGAAATGATACATCAGTCTTTACATGGTCTTCTACTTTTTGGTACGGCCTTCAAGGTCCTGGTCTGGAAAAAGAAAAGTATTGCTTTCTTTGACATCGTCAGACATTCGCTGAACACACAACTATGCTCTAAATCTTGCACTATGTGACATGACATTCTCTGCTATCTCAACTCTATAGCGTTTGCCGAATTCCCCCCTCCTTCCCCAGCGCGCGGAAAAAAGCAGTCCCGAAAGTGATGTGTATGTTGCCTTTAAGAATGGTTCTGTGTTTATAAATGTACGCTGGAAGACCATTTTGCCATTTTTCTTTACCACTCTATACATAGTAGAAGAATGTGGCATAACGGGACCTTATTTATCAATGTCTGTTTACGTTGTCAATTCGTCAGATGCAGATTACAAATCGCAAAATGACGTCATTGACCTATACCAGAAAACGGAAAAGTGTATGGCTATATAGTCTCCTAATGGTTGAATATATGAATCACGCCATGTGAAAAAGGGGGTTTATGCATTTGCAAAAAGTATCGACCCAGGTCTGCAAAGCCTGACCCGAATTGAAACTTTTTCGCTATGGGTAAGTTTTCTGCATCTCAAAGGACCAGAGTAACTTTAGATTCAGTCGGTAAGAATTTTAGGAATCCTTAAGTATATGATGACTTGCTTGAAATAATACATCACGGAGGCGCATTAAGCCCCCTTTTGCCAAAGCATGGCTCATATTTTTGTTTATTCTTCAGATTGTCACCAAAAAGTGCAAATTTAAGGTCTTGAACTTTTGCCCTGGAATTTTGAAAACCAGATTGGCTCCGCAGTCTGAGACATTCTCAAGCTATTATAATCTCTGAAAATTCGAGATCTAAACTCCCCCCTCCATAGAATTCGAAAAGAAGATGACTCCACTCTCTTAAACATACCTAAGCTATAGTAATGTCTTGAAACTTGCGATCGAAACTCCCCCACCCCCATCTGCCCCAAGAATTCGAAAACAAGACAAGTCGGCTGTCTTGGGCATTCCTAAATTGTTAAAATCTCTGGAAATTTGAGATCGATAATTCCCGTAAACTTCGAAAACAATATGGCTTCACTGTCTTTGACACTCTGAAGCTGTCATTATCCCTTGGATCATATTTACTTATTTTTCTGAGGGCCATTCTGGGTCTAAATAAAGATTTAGACAGTAACACAACTTCTGATAGGCTAAAACATTTGGTTTAGCCAATCAGAAATTGTGTTACCTTCAAATTTAGAAAATTCTGGGAAATAAGAGCCTTATGGCCTTTGCCTGTAGTCTGTGATGCTTGAGTGGTTGTTTTAATTAACAGGACAACGTTAACCTTCAGGAAGGAGTCTTTTATGAAGAAATTGTGGGCAAAGGAAAAAGTGCAGGTAACAAGTATTTTCCCCTGTTTCCCACAACGTTTTCTTACTTTCAAAGAAAAATCCCATTTTTTGAACCGCAAAATAATTTGTCGTCTGTAAATGCTTTCAATATGGACAAGTCTAAAATTTGGTAGTCTGCTAAAATTTAACCAATCCCGCGTTTTTACGACCCTGAGGAAAAAGGCTTTTGAAATACGTTACGGGAAAAGGAGAAAATACTGGTTACCAGCAATTTCTCGTTTTCCAGATTGTTTCTACTCTTGTAAAGATATATCCCATTATGTGAGCCACATTTAAGTTTTAGCCTGTAAATGCCTTAAATATGGACGTGTGTAAAATTTCGTCATTTGGATAGGAATTAGAAGGTCAGTTTATCCTCCCAAATATAAAAACTTCGTGGTCACAATACTCACAATCGACTCGCATGTTACGATACTTCACAAAGTATACAAGGAAAGCCAGCAGACCAATGAAAACAATGCCGCCAGCTACACTACCAGCTATAATGCCAGTCTTGTCCCCAGACTTGTGGTGTGGGCCATGTGGGTTCACTGAAAATACATTAGCATAGATAAAACAAGACAAATTTACGATGCATGGCATCATAGAAGCCGCAATCTTTTGGTGGACAATTTCAGAAATATTGACTTTCTAGAAAAAATGTGATGACGTTTTTTGTATCTGTTCCCCACCCCCTACACACACACACACGAAAGATCATGACAAATGATACTAAAATGCAGGGGGAAAAAGGTAGGAGTTAAGAGAGGAATCTTAAATTATCTTGTACCATTATTATCATTATAATCATCATTATCATTTAAAGTGATAATGCGTATGTGAGAAAACATGTAAAAGCATGGGAATTTTCAAATTTCTACTCAAAGTCTGAAAATGGAGAAATTGCGCATTCAAGTACAGCATTTTTCATTGTTAAATGATTTTAAAAAGCAAACTTCTGTAGGGGCATCACAGGCGACACTGCGGAATTATGTAAGTTAGTAATTATTCAAAGTGATATTTAGATCGTTATTCACGTAGATCTACATGTATTTACAATTTTTAAGTGATATTTTCTTTGTGTTTCATTTTTTACCAAAAGAAAAATGAAAAAAAATTTCAACAACTTTCTTCATTTTCTTTTTGCTTGTTAAAAAGTAGCCTGCTTGTAACAAAGTGAAATTTTACATTTCTACTCCAGAATTAGAGACTTTTGCATAGTATCTCAAAAATTCTTCTGATCATAGCCTTCACAGTTGGCGCGAACCCCTAAAAAAAACAAAATTATTTTTTTAAGTCTTTAAGGATCTGAATCTATTCAACAACAACATAGTAATTATTACTATATATACTCGTATATCGTTTAGTAGAAATTAGTTTGAACCATTTTCTGCATAGGCCTTGTACAAACCTATAAAACTTCTAATGTAAACTTCAAGAGCCATTTAAACCCTTGACCAGAAGCGACGTAAAAAGTTGTATATGCACAGTGATAGGTTCGGTAATGTCTTTATCCTTTCAACTACACCGAATGAAATTAATATACTGAGTCAGGAAAAAGAAACAAGAAATTTTTACGTTTACATTATCTTGTAAAATATTTAAAAATGTTACACAGGCTATGTACTGTCTGATCTTGATCTATTTCTGTCATTTTCAAACAATTTCAACCCTGAGCACTATGCACCACTTTGGTAATTTTTGTGGATAACTTACACCACGATCCATACATTTTTCACGGGTATAGTAGATCAGGACCATACTGTACAGAACTTACAGTCTGATCATAGCAGCTTCCACACACAACACATTAAATGCTAAAATTTACAGGGCGCATAAGGTAAATCGTCCATGTAACAAAATTCAATTCAGCTAAAGTGTCGACGAAGGGAAGAGAAAAGGGTTATCTTTTCACAAGTTCTCTATAAATAGCTGATGTAGACTGCTCTTTGTAATACGATTAACTGTATAGGGAGGTAACCAGTCTATAACTTGATCAAAGGTTAACCGCCCTATTTACTTTACAGATTAAAAGTGGACGAAACACTTGTACATAAAACTGCTTCTGATTATCATATTCTAAGATGCTCTCCATGTCATACTTATCATTATTTTGTCTTGTAAAAAAGTAAACAAATGCGAAAACCGTTTAGAGGTGGGAGAGCCTGTGATAGACGAAAACCGTTATAATTTCGTTTGGGAACAAGGAAGGAATCCTTTAAGTTGGAAAAGTTCGAGGTACTAGCCGATAAAAGGAAGTTTATTTTTCTGTATTTTCATTGTTATTTGGGAATTAACTTATATTGCAAGAAAACCAGACTGGATGTTCATGTTGGTCTGATTGAATATTTAAGAAAGAGCCATGTGGAGTAATTTTGTAACACTAACTCGATATTATTTGAAAATTTCCAAAAATAATAACCAATCGAATAATTACTGATCATCTACATGGTAAATAGTTTAGGTACATTCCTACTGGAAGGCGCTTTCTAGCGGCTTCCAACAAATCGGCAAACGAAGTCTAGTGATCCTCAAAATGCCACGGTTATTTTTACCAAAGTGTAAGACAGTGAAACCATGTCTTACAGCATAGAACTTCCCACAATTATGAGTCCATAAAGTCCGTTACGTATACCAACCACCTTAATCTTTAAGTAAAATGATCCTTAGACACGCAGCAGAAAATTTACAAACATCATTAATTTTCGAGGACTATACAGGCAGACCTGAGTCGATAATTTTTTGCAAATGCATTCAACTCCCTTTTCACAGAGCATGGCTCAATAAAACATCATTTATATACATGACTTGCAACACGCGAAAAGGAACATTCAGACATTTGCGTAAAGTGTCGTCTCGGATCAGCCTGTGCAGTCCGCGCAAGCTAATCCGAGACGGTATTTTATGACTACATTAGATTTTGTGATACAGTAGACTTGCGCAAAACAGAAAATTACATAAAAACGGAAAGTGTCGTTTTGGATTAGCCTGCGGGAACTGCGCAGGCTGATCCGAGACGACATTTTATGCAAATGATTAAATGCCCCTTTTCGCGTGTTGCAAGCCATATTATAGTCTGCATATGTTGTATCTTTGTATAATTGGACTTTTTAGTGAATATGCAGTTTCTTTTCGTTTAAAAAAGAAAATATACGCAGACTTCGTTATATTTATATGTGTTTTACGTGAAATTTTACTTGAATTTACGGCATAAAAACTCAGACAGGCCCCTTTAAAAGTTATATAGCAGTCTTGTTTCAGAGTGCGTAATAGCTCTATTATCCAAGTTACTCCCCTGAAATGTACAATAGACAAACTTATATTTGCACTTCGAGCAAGAGACAATGTATCCATAGATATCCGTAAGCTTTGTTCAACAGACAGTATATATTTATGATCTTCTTTGCGCTACATGTATGTACATGATACAATATTATCTATTAGTGTATGTATACCTTGTTTGACCCCTTACCAAACAACCCCGAGTTTTAACTACCCCAAGGAATAATACTTTTGAAAACATTGTGGGAAAAAGAGAAAATGCTGGTATAAAGACAATTGTGCGTACACAATTCATAAACAGAAGAAATAGCAGACGGACGGATAGACGAGGGACTGACTGACTGACGTTCTGACTGACTGACTGACTGACTGAATGAATAGATTTGAGTTTACCATACTCTCAATCACGACTCTATCAGTCATATTACTTATGCTTGTCCCCTTTTGTCTAATGTACCGATATTAAGCTTATTTATTTGACATCGATTCTGGAAAAGCACAACTTAGATCAATGACTCTAGATGATAGCTTCCTTGAAACAGAACCCAAAATCGAACATGGTGTAAGCAATTCAAGAATAAAACAGCTCAACTCGGAATTCAAATCTATAACCTATGATGTCAGAGGCTGTCAATCAACCCTACAATGCAGCCCTATCGCAAGGCAATCCAAGAGCCTCGACCCCGAGTCGAACCGAGGATGCCTGTATATCAAATTATCTGATTATTTAGGGTTTCTGTAATTTTCTCATTTCCCTACATTTTTTTTTTACATTTTCATAGGCAGAATACAGTTAGTGCAAAATTTAATTTGTTGTCTTAAAATGCTTTTAATTTGGACCAGTCTAAACTTTTGTCGTTTGATTAAGAGTTAATAGTGCAACCGGAAGGATTTGATTGCATGTCAAAATATCATGTTTTGATTATAAAGCTGAAGGCGAAGACAGACTTGCTACCGAAACAAAGTGTCTTGTCTAAGGTTTGTTTAATTGGTTATTTACCTTACACTGTACTTGGGAATGTCCCAAACATTTTACGCTATCTTGCGAGACTGAACCATTTCCTTACCAAATGTATTCAAGAGTGCTCAAAGAGCGATAACTCCATTAGACTCGTTGTCAATATAAGAACATGATCCATAGACATTTTGTGACATGCATAACTGATAATGTTTCCCGTTTGGTCTTTGTGCTTTGTGCAATAAACTATGCGAAGACTGCCTTGTTTTCCAAGCTACTTAATATTTCATTGAGGGAATATTAAATTAATTCCACAGGTTAAATGAGCGGATAACTGTAACGAGTCACTCGGTTTTTCAGTATTTCGGGTTCTTCAATATTTCCAAGGCAAAACGACAACAGCAAACCTCTAAATATTTCTCCTTGTATTCTGCTTTGTTTTACGCTGTTTTAATAGCCTAGGCCATATCACAGCGATCAGTGCACCTACGCATGTGTTTCCTGGCTTTCTCGCACCAGTTTTGCTGACACATGTTTCTTTCCAAGCCGCTGACTACTTTTCCCAAATGCATCAGAAGTGAGAGGAGAAAATCACCAGAAAGAAAGTCTGCCTTAAACGGGTATCGAACCTGTAACCACCAGGTCACGAGTCAAATACGATAACCATAGTTACCAGGCTGGGCTTGTATTTTGCCATCTAAGATCACAAATATTGAAAAGCAGCGACTGATAATTTAATCATTGTTTATTTACCTTTTGTTCTAAATGTTACTGACGGTTTGGCAAGTTGTGATGTGAATCCATCATCATTCTGTGCTACAAGAGACAGCGTGTAGATTGTGTTGCTGTCTAAGTTAAATAAAGTATAGGCCCAATGTTGGTTCACGCCATCGTTCTTGTAATCTCCATAAATGGTGTCCGATGTCTAAAATCAAAATTGAATTATTTGTACAAAAAAAAAAAAAAACTAATAAGAACTACTTTTCCCAGCAAATGAACATTTCCCTGTATGCAAGCAAAAGGACTTTAATTGCACAGTGATTAAACATGAAAGCGCCTATCACAACTATAGTTGCCTTTGGGGCCAGTATAGGTCAAGATCAGGCTTCCCAAAACGTGCAGCTTGATCTTTGATCTGCTCTGTCCGCTTTGCTGAAACACCAAAGACATAAGAATCTATGAAAATGCATTATTTGGGCCTTTTTCAAGGCGGAAAATGTCGGTTGTGTATATTCGGCTATATAAGGGTAAAGTATCCTTTTGCTAGGCCCACAAGCACTTGTTTCGTGACAAACTTCGCCCTGCATAACGTAGTGTTCAAGACAATGGTCCAACTGCATTCCCTGTCAAACATACACCCTCAGTCACGAACTAAAAAAAGTCGTTTCTTTTATCGTTGCCTGTGGTCATTTATCTTCGATCTATCACAGAGAATATTAAAAAAAAAAAGTTATATATTTGAAACGTAGCTTTCGGCTACTAAAAATTGTTCTGACCAATCAGAATCATGCAGCACATTCGCTGTAGTATTAAAATTCGCATTTCATGATGAGAGAGGTCCCGTTTTGACCGTTATAACTGTCATGATACTAAGCCATTTATTCCGTTCTAAGCATCATATCAAAGATAAACTACCAAAGAACACGATGAAAGTAATGGCTTCTCCTTTCAAGTTTAGAAATTTGTGAAAAATAATGACAAATTACTGGGGATGTGTTGGCAGGTAATAAATTGGACATATTGTCTTTTACATTAGGTTAACAAAATGCACGTGGCAAGGTCCTGTGGATCCAAGCCGTGTATCAGAGAAACCAAGACAGGTCATGAATAAGTGAGATGTCGTCGTAAAAAGAGATAAATACTTTCAAAAGCCGTGTAAAGCGGATCCATATAACACATCTCAAAAGTCATTGGTCTTAGTCTGTATTCGCTAGTCTTAGATTGTATCACGTCGGTCAGACTTTAAGCTTTTTTTTGTGGACCACTTGCATATCAATATCTGACTGCCAAAAGTAAGCTTTAAATCTTCCAGCGCCAAAAGTATAAACCCGACGTTTTATTCTTGGCTAAATGTCAATCCCCTGAAACTCAAAAAGATATGTATCTCGAAGGCTTGACTAAACAAGCAGACTGTATAGATCCAAGATCAGATTCTACTTTCTATGGCGCTAAAAGGTTTAAAGTTTCTGTTGGGGAATAATGGGTATCTGGATTTACCATATTTTTCCTGGAATTTCCGACGACCTAGCTGAACTTCTTTGACGCGGAAAATCTATACATATCTTATAAATACATCTATGGTCGTTTTCAGCCAGTTTTAACCCATTTCATATTTATTCTATCAAACTATTATCATTCTTGTATCTTCATACCAAATGTTGCCCTCGACGGTTGCAATATTGCATAGATTATGACAGATAGAAGATGCATTTCTGGAGCCTATCAAAGAAATCACTCTTATGACGCTTCCTGTTTTAAATCGAAGATTTCCCATAAGTGTAATTATCCCTTACACCATGTATATCGGTCAATTTTCTATGTTTACACATCTGACTAAATTCTGAACCATTCGACAGCCAATCAAATTTTAACAGCGTTTTCCTCTCTGGCTGTAAGGATCTATCTTTAAGAAAGAAGGCTTCAGTACCTGTATATATACGCTGTCTACCAGTTTCATGACAATAAAGTGTTGCCTTGACCCCATATCAAAACCTGATACCCATGATAAGTTCACGCTATAGTATGTCACATCTGTGTAAGTTAAGTTGAAGGGCGGCTGTGGTCGACCTGAAGGAACACAAATTTTCCATTTATAATCAGTCAGTCTGCGATTGTGTGAATGAAAAACCATTCAAGGAAAAAAACATGCATATGAGTAATTTTCTGTGAAAAAGGGGCTTAATACATCTGCAAAAGTATCGACCCATGTTAGCCTGTACAGTCCACACAGGGTGACATGGGTCGAACGTTTTCGCTACTTGTAGATATTTTTGAATGTTCATGGAACAGTTTATCTCATGATTCAGTTTACTGTTCGAGAAAATTAATTGTGTGGACCCATTATTATATGATCCCTTGCTTTATATGATGGGCCACGGATATACATTAAACTCCCCTTTTTCCAGAGCATTGCTCATATACAGTACTTTGATTATTCCCTTATGTTAAAAACTTGACAATTTAAGATTCTTTGTAAGTGTTACAATAAAGACCAGACTTTTCTATTGTATCTGAGGCATTAATGTCAGTTCTTAAATTATACCCAGGTCTTGTTTCTTCTGTGTCGGTTTTCAGGAAGTTTCAAAGGGCAAAACCACATTACAAAGAGATGATAGTTTTCATTAAAGGTGTATCGGTTTCCTTAACTTTAGAGGTGGACATAGAAGACCATTAGACACTTAACCCTTAGATTGCTAAGCGCGACTCACTGACCTTTTGCGGGCAGTCTAGATCAAGATCAGACTGCACAGAACGTGCAGTCTGATCTTGGATCTACACTGTCCGATAAGAAGATATCTTTCCCCAAAAAAATACCCGTGAAATAGCATTTATTTTTATTATCGGCTTGAAAGTTTAATTTCACTTATTTAGGATAAGGGTTAAGGAAAGTAACTAAGCTGATATATAGGATCTGACATGATTTGGCTTTTGAGATAAAATTTTATTAAACGAGTCTAGGGAAATGTTATTAAGCGAGCCTCTGGCGAGCTTAATAACATTTTTTCCTTGACGAGTTTTATAAAAATTTTTATCACATAAAACCTCCTACGGCAGTGTATTAAACCCATAACATATTTTTGATAATACACTAGTGTATTATCGTTTTTTGCGTCCCGGTTCTGATCAGTTCTCAGTCACGAGCGCGTGAAGCCAGAGAAACCAACCACAGTTTGTGCGGGAATTTGTACTGTTACGCCGTTTCGGGGAAAAATGACGTCACTGTTGCTAAGACGTATACGCGTGGAAAGTTTTTGATTTTCGTGTTTGATATGCAGCGAAAGTCTCTTAAAATCAGTATTTTTGCGGAAATAGGTGGACTAAACCTCTCTGTAAACTATTTCACTCTTCATTCGGTGTAAATGTCAAAGAACTATCTACTTGTGTATATACACATTTGAAACCAAACTACAACTGTAAACATGGATCCGTGAACGGTATAGAGGCTAAAGGTGATGATGCGGGATATTTTCCTGTCTGTCATTCGTTTTATGTGATAAATAGAATCTCACATTCGTGTTTACGTATTATCATTTTTATCAAACTCGTTGACTAAAATGTATTTGACGCTCGCCAAGGCTCACGTCATACAATTTTAGTCAACTCGTTTGATAAAAATGATAATACATAAACACTATATCTCAAACGCCAACGAATGTCACATTCATTTTATCACATAACGATATTTCACGAAATATAGATCAGATGATGCAAAACAATTTACAGATGCACCCACAGTAATATCCACAAAATCCATTCACTTCTATGCTATACGTACAAAATGACGTAAAAAATAACGTCATACAAATATGATATCAAACTTGTATAAGATATAGAGGTTATTACATGGCTGATGAGGGCCGGAGAGTGATATCGGCCCGCCACCTTGATATCTGCCCCAAGGGCTTTAGCCCGAGGGCAGATTTCGAGGTGGCGGGCCGATATCACTCTCCGGCCCTCATCAGCCGTGTAATAACCTATTTATTACATTCATGGATCAATTGCTCGATCTTTTTTGTTTTCTAACATGTTTAAACACTTAAAATAGAGAAATTATTGTCTTCATTCGACACAACTTTTTTCCGCGGGTAAACGTCACTTTCATGACGTAATCATGCATTATTCATCATCACTATCGTAGAGCTACATATATGTGCAATAAAGGACGTTTAGAATAGACAGTTCTTCATTTTTATTCATAATTAAACAGGTGTTGACACGAGTATTTCTCCGATCCAAATATTCAATTTAATGTCATGCGGATCACAACTGAGAAACAGGATAAATAGAATAGATGGTTGGTGCTTCGAAGTATGAAACTTGGTCAGGCTCGATTCACTCGACTCAACGGATAAAATTCGTAGAACTACCAGCCTATAGACACTACGCCTTGCCCGATCAACTTTACCAATCCAAGACAACAACAATCTATTCTCTATTTCTCATGTCTTTGTTGGTTTAACGATTCAATCACTGACTGTAGTTCTCAAGATTTGTCCGCTATCGATTGATGGACTGATTCAGCCTTTTTTTTTTTTTAAACTGGATGTTTTGAGAAGGTTAGTTAACGAGCGAGTGCTCTGTTGCTATAGATTTAGAACAAATATCTTGTCAACGGGCAGGATATCCGATATCAGCCCGTTGCCCCTCCATATCTGCCCTAGCGTGACACTGATATTACACCATTTTTAGTAGAAAATGTTACTATTCTTAGTAACAGAATGTAATAAATAGAGGTATTTGCTTTTTACAGTAAAAGATCGAAATTTATTTAATCGAGTGAACATCATCGGTAATATTTTCAAGAGTGGCGCTGCCACGAGTGAAAATATTACCGATGATGTTCACGAGATGAAATAAATAGAATGGATATTTGTTTTTTACCGTGAAAGATCGAAATTTATTTCATCGAATGAACATCATCGGTAATATTTTCAACGAGTGGCGCAGCCACGAGTGAAAATATTACCGATGATGTTCACGAGATAAAATAAATTTCGATCTTTCACCGAAAAAAAACAAATATTCTATTTATTTCATGCTTTTAACCCTTTTTAACCAGTACAGTTCTTTTCGGTTATTCCTCGTGGCGTACCCCCTCCGCATTGCAACGCATTACAATATTACGTCAAGCGCGAGAAATGTAAGGTGAATTACGTCAAATTTCCATCTGGTAGTGAGGCACGCGCATTTTACCTAGGTAACTCATTCATTCATTCATTCATATCTTTATTTCCTCCAGCAAGTGAAGATTTACAAGTATACAAAGACTAAACTACAACACATATACATCTAAGTCAAGAAATCCGGAAAAAAAAAAGAAAACACAGAAAGGAAAGGGACAGAGAGAGAGAGAGCGAGAGAGATTACACAGACGAATCATCGGAAAAAAAAGTAACGATAAGGATAACATTGGACATGAAAATACAATGTAATAAAATGGAAATAATTAAGGTAATATTATAATCACCACTTAAATGATGCTATTTCCGTCATTGCCAATATAAGCGCATCAAGTACTATTATACCAAAAAGCAGTATCCGCTATGTATTAAATACTACCCACGTGGCATGAATATAGTATAACAGAGACACTACAAAATCTGTGTGTTCTACAGTTAAAAGTGATATAAAATCTGGTATAGGTGCACCAAGAAGAATGCTAGTTTTAGTTAAATCACACGAATTTCTGAAGTAGTCACTTACACGTGAACCATATTTTGATAATAACATGTAGAAAAGTTTTTCTCTAATTTCCTTCGTAGAATAGCAATGCAAAAGACCATGTACAGCTATAATGTCATAAAATTGTCCACATTTGACACACAGAGTACGTTCAATATTGCGCCCAAGCGTTGAAATAATTTTTACAGCTGTATTACAATATGTGCGATACTTAAACTTACATCTGCTTATGTACCAAAATATACTTTCACAGAAAGCCGGATGAAGTGTGGCAAAAAGGTTTAATTCAATATTTTTATTGATATTCATATACCACATACCCATAAAATATGTATCAACTTGCTTCTTCACTGTTTTTTTCCAACGTGAGAAATGTAAGGTGAATTACGTCAAATTTCCATCTGGTAGTGAGGCACGCGCATTTTACCTAGGTAACTAGTGCGCGGGAACAACTGTTTCCGCCTTCAATTGAAGAGTTAGAATATAAAAATTGGTATTTTCACTGGTCGTAACCATGAAATATCGAAAAATATTTCACCGATATTTCTCGATAACCCACCGGAAAGCATGAAATAAAAGAAAACACGTGATGGGTATATTACACTGAAAACAAGGGAGGTTATGTGATAAAATAGATACAGTTGTATAGTGAAATTAAATACCCATAGCTTGAAGTCCAAACGGAACAGTAAACGTCCCCATCGAATTATTCATAGTCAATAGGTATTTTCCAAAGTCTGAAATTTTAATGTTGGAGATATTCAGGAACGTAAACGACGGGTAATCAATCTGGGAGTACTGAGGCATTGGTTTGCCGTCAGCACGTGACCATACGTAGCTAGGGTACGGATAACCAGCCACGTTCAAGATAAAGTACGCGTATCCACCGACGAATGATATAGACCTGTTTTGAGTGAGTGCGTCAGGATTTGGTCTTGGAGAACCTGCAAAATGAAACGAAAGGAAAGAACAAGACTGTAGCTTTCATAGTTATTTTTGTTCTGAATTTTATATGAGCCATGCTCTGTGAAAAGGGGGCTTAATGCATCTGCAAAAAGTATCGACTCAGGTCAGCCGGCGCAGTTCACGCAGGCTGACCTGGGCCGAAACTTTTCGCTATCGGTCAATTTTCTGTATGTCAAAGGACCAGTTTACCCCATGATTAAGTCGGTTGTTTAAAAAGTGGCTCTTTTGGATCCATAATTATGTGATGACTTGGGCTGGTATCATGTATCACGGAGATGCATTAAGCCCCCTTTTGCCAGAGCATGTCTCATATATTTTGTCAGTTAAATGCTTGATATAACCAAGAAGTAAGGACAGCTGTAGCAGCAGTAGTTTCAGTGTAGCAGTAGTAACTGTACCATAAATATAAATGAACAATTATTATTTTGTTTTTAATAAAAGACTCGATATCACGATTACACGTGAGCCATACCCTGTGAAAAGAGAGTTTAATGTATCTGCAAACAGTATCGACCCAGGTAAGGCTGGTATAATGTATCGAGGAGATGCAATAAACCCACTTTTCTAGGACACGTCGTTGGTGTGTTGGGTGTGCCTAACACATCCATTTTTTTTTTTTCAAGCGCTTGATCGCAAGAACTGATCAGTTAGATTATTTTCTAACAGTCACATAATGAATAAATAACAAACAATATTGTACTTAATTTCTATCTGTTGTTGATATCTTATGAAACATTGGGGCAGAAGTTGAAAGTGGTACCAATAAACGGGATTTCTTTAACAGTGTAAAATACATCGGGGGAGGGGGAACGAAAATGCTGGTTTCCTGCATTTTCTCCTTTTTCCCAGAATGTTTTCACAAGCTGTCTAAACCAGGATCGTTAAAACACAAGATTGTTTGGCTAAGGGTTAATTTGACTGGATATGGTAACTTACAATAAACTGTAAAGTTCATTCCTTGTGTAACGTTGATCCCATGATTCAGCTCATTATAGCCCGTGCATTCTATATAGCCCGTATCTCCACAGACAGCAGCTGTGTCGTTAGGACCTAGGGTTACATTTCCTGCTCCATTTGTTGCCTTCAAAAACGTTTGTTTTGTGTGATTGTTCCTTATTTCCCATGTCGGAGGTGGGTTTCCCATAAAGTTACACTGGATGAGGTACGTTTCATTTTCAGTAACATTATCAGGGCTCAAGAGAAACCCCGCTATTTCAGCTGGATCTGCAAAGAAAAAGATGACCACGAATAAAACTTTTCTATCTTACAAGTATATATGAGCAATGCTCTGTGAAAAGGGGGCTTAATGCATCTGCAAAAAAGTATCAACCCAGGTCAGCCTGCGCAGTCCGTACAGGCTGACCTGGGCCGAAACTTTTTGCTATCGGTCAATATTCTGTAGGCCCAAGGACACTCTTCCTTCGAATTCAATCGTTTGTTACACATTATGGATTTTATGGATCCACAATTAACTGATGACTTGCTTGGTATAATGCATCACGGATATGCACTTAACCCCATTTTGCCAGGGCATGATTCATTTCTTTCGTAAAATTATCGAAATGATTCTACCGATGTACTGGATGATCTGTACTTAACCGGAGAATAACATACGAATAGTAAATTCACAGACTGGCATTCTGAAAAGCTCTGACAAAATAAATATGCCATCCAGCTGGTATTGGAGCTTAGTCGTGAATGTTACATTGGTTGAATGGTAGTTTACGGAGCTTTAAGCATCCCTTCAATTATATACGGCGACAGCTCACTTATCCAGCTGTGTGTCCTGGGTTTATGATTTAGATTTGCTTCAAGTGTAGGCAGTGGGGGACCACTTAGATGTACTTTTATAGTATATTAGCAAGATCATTTTGTCACTGGAAGAAAAAAACTTTGGGTCATGGCCGTAAACAGCTGTTCCTAAAAGGACAAATTCTGGGGTGCCTGTGCTGGTTAAGATTTAGCGAAATTGACAATTTTTTTTTAATTAATTTGTACTTTTGAGAGTAACAGACGGAGAAGCCATACGTTAGCCATTAGCGATCTATGAAGCTGCAAATATGGTAAATTTCACTCTATTTTCAATGTGGCCAGTGTTTGTGACACCTACAACGAGGTTCGTGGTATTCTCAAAACTTGACAGTAGAATACGTAGAGCGCATGCGCATCCAGAGCACGCAGAGTACTTGGTTCAGGCTAGAGCTATCACAATAAGTGGCTTTGCATAGCAAATCAGCCAAAAATGACTCGAAAATCCCATGGTGATTAGAGGAATGTAGAAGAGCATTAACGATGGTTTGCCAAGAGTTAAAGATACTTACAAAGAACGTCCATATTTATCACCTCAACAGTGAAGTTGTTGTTTGTTTCATTGTCTTCCGGAAGTGAAGTATTAAGAGCATGACATATGTAGTCACCCGAGTCAAACCGAAGGATGTCATCGAATGTGAGGTTACTTCCGGTCTGATAAAAATCACTGTTAGTTACGTTTTTAGTCCAGTATATTTCGAGGTCATCTTCTTCTGTGACGTTACAGGAAATCGAAAATGACTTGTGTTCCAGAATCTTGTATGAGGTTGGCTTTTCGTCTGAAGCTTTAAAAGATTGAGTACAGCGTTAAACATGCATGTATGAAAATAATAGTGGACAATGAACTTAAAGGAAGGTCTACAATACGGGAATGGGAAATTTTCAATCCTTTTTCAAACAATTCCATGTTTAGCAACCCTGAAGAATAAAGCCACTGGAAACATTGCGGGGAAGGAGAAGATGCTGTTTAACAACATTTTCTCACATTCCCGCAAAACTTGGTTTACCTAGAAGCACATACCCGATCATGTGCATGTAAGCCACTTTTTTGTCTACTGCAGTCGTTCTCAATTTGGACATGTAGAAAAAAGTCGTCAGTAAAAAAAGATAACTGTCAATCCTGTGTTGTATCTTTACACTTAACTTAATTAAATGGAACTTTCAAGTCGATAGTCAAAACTCGAATAATGCTATGTCAAACCTATTTTTTTGAAGAGAAATATCTCCTTATCGGACAGCGTAGATTCAAGATCAGACTGCATGTTCTGTGCAGTCTGATCTTGATCTACATTGTCTGCAAAAGGTCTGTGAGTCGCGCTTACCAAACTAAAGGTTTGATAATCATAAGGAAAATTCGGCACAGTTTAAAACTTAAAAAAAAAATGAAATAAGTAACCAAAAACGAAGTAAATCTTTATTGGTGGGGGGGAGGATGTAAAGCTGATTTTTAAATCCTTTAACAGGCAAGGCTGTGTTTTGACTAATTTACAGAAAAAGTTCCTTTCTAAGTGTTATGGGTAAATGATGAATTATTTTCAACAAGCATCGTGTCCTTTTCTTAGAATATTCAGCTCATATCTACAGATTAAGAATTTGTTGTCTGTAGAAATATGTGCTTTCAATTTTGAAGTTTGTCCTTTCAGGAAAGGTATGGGACCTAACATAACCTACGAAAATTGTTACTTTAGAGTTGAAGATAATAACAATTAATTCAAAATATGGGCTGCAAAAAGACTACTTGAAGCCAAAGTATTTTTAGGGAGAGGTGGGAATAGAATGGCCCTTGCGTTCGTCCACTTCTCTGCTCCTAACCCCCATTTATGAGACATTTAGGCTTTTTCAAAAATTATTATGTGTAATTAAATTGAATGATACTAATAATTTCTGTGGTATTTAAGTTGTATCACAGTAATAACTGTCTCATTCATGTCTTTTCTCAATGCCACCAGTGCTAGGCTGGTACACAACAGTGTCTTACTACAGTTCACTTCCACGTGACGGGGGTCTGCATAAATAGGAAAACGAAACAACTACGAAAACTTGAAGTACCGTACCTTCAGTTATTTCACCCAGTGAAAAAGCATATAACAGCAATAAAATATAAATCACAGCGTGTTTAGAATATCCTTGTTTTTTCATCTCTCTAATCATGATTAATAGCTTTTTAAGTTTAAATATCCGTTTAAAACAAATGTATCTGACATGAAACAACCACACACCACTCAATTATCAACCCTTTCAACGCAATATACAAAGAAAGAGGCTTTTGTGCACGGCATAGATCAAGATCAGACTGCACAGAACGTGCAGTCTGATCTTGGATCTATGTCGTCCTCTTATTTGGTCAGTCCTTTAAGATAATTATCTTTCTGAGTTTCAGACAGTTGTATCTTTCAGCCGTTAAGAGAGGTCAAGCTTATGTGTGAATGGATGAAAGGGTTAGCTTGTTTGATATCTTTATCTAAAAGTGTGACTCTTACGTTTATATGAGCAATGTAAAACAAATTAGAAAAGAGAAAGTAACACGCAACTTGTGTGTCGTGACCTTTGATATCCTTTACGAAGAGTGTAAACCAGATCAGACTGCAAGAACTTGCAGTCTGATCTTAATAAAAGCCATGGTCACATTTACGGTCATGCATGTAGTTATTCGCAGTTCATTTCAAACGTAGTCTGCTGTAGTGTTACTACGGTCAACTAGGTTGAAATACGTTCGAAGTAGGCTCAAAATTGGAAATAAAATGAATTATAGAAAGTCTTACTAAGCTGAACTACGTGTAAGTACGGTTAACTATATTCAACCGCGTGCAAAGTGGCTACGGTTAACTAGGGTATTAGTACTTCTAACTACGATTAACTACGTTAAACCACGTATAAACTACGTCCTAATTACGCACAACTACGGTAAATTAAGGTCAACTGCGTTAAGTTATGGTAAAACGTTGTGGTTGTGTCTGCTCAGTACCGGTAAGCTGCAGTCATTGTACTATAACCGCTATCACATCTTACGTAGTTGACCGTAGTGGGGAATTACCGTAGTTGGCCGTAGCCGAACGTATTAAACACACTACGGTTAAGTAGGTTCAATTACGGTTAACTACAGTCAACTACGTTCAAACTACGGTCACAATAGGGTCGAAACATTGTAGTTAACCGTAACAAAATTTTGAACATGTTATGCGCTTACTACGGGCAAATCGTAAGTTGAAACAACGTTCATTACTACGTTGAACTACGGGTTATCTACGTGTAATTACGTTCAACTACGGCCATCTACGGTCATTCCCCACTACAGTCAACTACGTAAGGTGTGACCACGGCTTTAAACTCTTCGATACCTTTTTAGTTTATTTATCTTTATCCTGCTACATAATTGAAATGAAACTTTTAAGCCGATAGTAAAAACTCACATTTAACGTTACTATTTTAAAGATATGTTTTGGGAAAAGATGTGACCTCATTGGACAGTGTAGAACAAAAACCAAACTGCAAAATCAGTGCAGTCTGATTTTGATCTACACTGTCCGCAATAGATTCTTGAGTCGCGCTTTGCAGCCAAAGGGTTAAACCAGCATACCTTATTCGAATTCAACAAATGGTTTCTGAAACGATGATGCGTTCCTTTGATTGGTTAAACGGGTTTACTTCTGACGACGTTTTTGATAACCTGACTGTTTGCAACAGACAAAGGAATCCCTTGCAGACCTCGTCTTGCATCGTGTTGCAGACGACTTTAAATAGAATTTTGACAAAGAGATTAATTACTAGTAACAATCAATTTCTACCTTTACCACAATGTTATACGTGTTTATGTATTCAGTATCGTATGATCTTGACTAATCATAATTTACATGTTTTCAAAGTCCTCTGCAAAGTTGTGTCAGAGAAATAGTTGTCAACTCGAGAGGTCAGAGGTTGAGGGAGATGCACAACGATATTGTTTATATGGAACAAAATTGGGTGTACGCATACGCGCTGTATTACTCGAGTATCGTAACTTGTTGATTACGTTTCGTGACTTCAAATCTTGTCAGGTCAGTCTGATCCTGATCAAATCCTGATCCGGATCCGGATCCACGGTGACAGAAGGGTTTTATAAAGTGGTAAAGTTTATTACACATGCACACATGCAAGATTGATTTATGCAACACTTATAACTTACATTATCATATATCCTTGCCTGCAACTCCCCCCCCCCCCCCCCCCCCCCCGAAATACAGCTAATACCTTTCCAAATTGAAAAGAGGCTTTCATGAATTTTTTTTGTAATACATGACAGTTCATGTCGATGTTATAACTGTATAGTATCGTGTTTGACGCTTTTGTTAACTTTTTACTACAAAAGTCACAGTTTTTTTTAACGATCCCGAGAAAATAAGCCAGCATTTTTTTCTTTTCCCTCATTGTTTTCTACATTTTCAGGGATTAATCCCATCATTTTAGCCACATTCATGTTGTCATCTGCAAATGCTTTCAATGTGGACAAGTTTAAAACTTTGTCGTTTGTAAGCTGTTTAAGGTCTAGTGTAAAGGATTTTATTGATGGCGACCCGATCCTATGTTTATATCTGATAAAAGATAACTCACAATATTGCAAAATGTCTGATCGTAAACTAACCTATTTTTACAAAAAGGTCAGTTTGGCTGATTCCCGGCATTTTTCCCCAGCGAGACTCACTTTGTTAGAGAAAGTAGCAGCATCAATAGTTTAATTTTCATAAACATGCGAGATCTGATAACGCCAATAAATTTATATCTCACATTATTTCTCCAAGAAAGCTACAACACGTTTATCTCATTGATTGATTGATTGAGTGATTGACTGATTGATTGATTGATTGATTGATTGATCGGGCCACTGGCATCTTGCCCACTTACCAGAATAGAAGTGACTTTGCTAGATTTTGTGCTTTCCCGCTAAGTTGAGATTTGTTCTGTACTGCATGGTAAGAGCTGAACTTTTCTAAATGTGCTGATGAACAGATTTATTGAAGTCATTTCAGTCGTGAGAAGGGATGGAGGCCACAAAGCAAATACATCTTATCGCCAATCCATATCATCGACATGGCAACCTAGAAAGGTCAACCTTTGTGTGAGGCCAATCCCTTGTTAGAGATCATAAAGGCTTGTTTTAAAGAATAACAGCTCGAGAGAGAGAGAGAGAGAGAGAGAGAGAGAGAGAGAGAGAGAGAGAGGGAGAGAGAGAGAGAGAGAGAGTCTGCACAGACTGATATGAGTTGAAACATTTTGCTTTCGGTCAATTTTCTGCATGTCCAAGGGCCATTCTACCTCATTATTCAGTCTGTTGCTAGACAAAATGTATTTTACGGATCTATAATTACCTCGTACTAGTACGTAATTGCTTGACTGGTATTATACCAGGGAGATGCATTTAACCGCATTTTGCCAGCGTCCGACTATT
Organism: Hippopus hippopus; assembly: GCA_946811185.2. Taxonomy (NCBI): domain Eukaryota; kingdom Metazoa; phylum Mollusca; class Bivalvia; order Cardiida; family Cardiidae; genus Hippopus; species Hippopus hippopus. The sequence continues at coordinate 8,356,907 of OX328105.1, forward strand.
ATATTGCAATACTTAACACACATAATTATACAATAATTCCAAAATTCATAGTACCCGTGCTGTGTTTCTGTTTTGAATTTTTAATACAGGTTCCACATAATCGACGTTTACATGTATTTATGATTTCTGCTGTATCCGGGTGGCTAGAGCACAAAAACTTTCCTTGTGTTTCATTACCAGAACTGTGCACATCACTCACGTTTAGCCATGGGCACCTACCTCTTCAGCGCAATAAACCAAAAATGGGGGCTTTTGGGACGCTATAGATCAAAGTCAGAATGCTTAAATGGTGCGGTCTAATCTTGGATCTATACCATCTATACTATCCGCTTGTTTAGTCAAGCTTACAACATTTTTTTTCTCAGTTGTAGTGGGTTGTATTTTCAGCCGGAAAAATGTTCCAGTTTAAAAGGTTGGCGCTTAAAGAGCCAAATAAAGCCAACATAAAAAATTTACCAAAAGAAAAAAGTTTCGACCCATGTTAGCCTGCGCAGACTGCGCAGGCTGACATGGGTCGATACTTTTTGCAGAGGCATTAAGCCCCCTTTTTACGTCTAGTTCAGCGACGAGACAGTAGTTCATCATGCTATTACTTTCACCAAGGTTCGAAATAATTTTTGTTGTCTACAGGTTCAATCCTAAAATCGCTGTGCTTTTACGTAGTGCACTAACAGACTTAGCTACCATCAGAGCCTCAAGAAAATGATTTCTTCTGTATCCATGGTTTTACAAAGTGACGTTACTTATGATATCTTTTTCGACGTGAAGCCAACAGTAACATAGCAAACCTAAATTCCGATTCTCTTGCAGCTCAGCCATGATAATATGAACCATGCTCTGTGAAAAGGGGGCTTAATGCATCTGCAAAAAGTATCGAACAGTGTCAGCCTGCGCGAACTGCGCAGGCTAACATGGACGAAATATTTTGTTATTGGTCAATTTTTATCATGTCCAAGGACCATTCTACCTCACAATTCAGTCGGTTTATATGGCCTGCAACACGCGAAAAGGGGCATTCGGACATTTGCGTAAAGTGTCTTCTCGGATCAGCCTGCGCAGTCCGCGCAGGCTAATCCGAGACGACACTTTACGGCTGCATTAGATTTTTTCCTATAGTAGACTTGCGTAGAACAGAAAATTATATAAGAACGGAAAGTGTCGTTTCGGATCAGTCTGCGCGGACTGCTTAGGCTGATCCGGGACGATACTTTACGCAAATGTCCGAATGCTCCTTTTCGCGTGTTGCAGGCCATATATGGATCCGTAATTATGTGATGACTTGCTTGGTATAATGCATCATGGAGATTCAGACCTCCTTTTGCCAAAGCACTACATCATAATGTCTCCAGCATGATGGAAGACAGTTACATACATTGTGACTGGCTTATCATCATGCTAGAGAGATTATAATAGGGAAGTGTACATGTAGCCTACTTCCATAACGCTTCCTCGAGGCACTCTGATAGTTCTCAAGTAATCACCGATGTTTCTCGTTATCATCTTGGATATTACCTTGCTGATTTTTCTTATAAAAATAATCCTGGACAACATCGCTGGTTATCTGGAGCTTTCCCGAACATTGGTATATACCCGCCAAGGCTATCGATGGATAAGGTACAGGTTGTGCATTGATCTATGGACTTCTCGAGTGTCTTTGACAAACATTTCCTTGCTTTCTCTCATCAAACTCGCAACATTGCCACAACGGCGATAATGATTGAAACCTTGGTATTACCAACTCTTATCGTGACATTTTTACGTTGTTCACATCTACACAAAATATCTCTTTTACTTTATTGACAGTCAGGTGGAAGTCATTAAGACAGGTAGTGTAGACTAAGATCAGACTGCATGTACCTATAGCCGCCGACGGTAATTATCGGTTAAAACTTGGATAGGATTTTGGTCAAGGGAGCCATGATTTGAACTTTAACACTCTTAGATTACAAGCCCTGTAACCGAGCTACAGATTTGGGGCGAAAAGGGAGAGGAGACACAAAGAAAACAAAGGCAACAACTGGACTTATCAACAACTATCCATTTAATCAACTGAAGATATAGGACCAGGTCATTGCGTATGAGAAGGTCTACCAATGAGGCTGGTTATTCGTAAACTTGGCTTGCAACACTCGAAAAGGGGCATTCGGACATTGCGTAAAGTGTTGTTTCGGATCAGCCTGCACTTTACGACAACTTTATATTTTGTGCTACAGTAGTCTTGCACAAAACAGAAAATTACATAAAAACAGAAAGTGTCGTTTCGGATTAGCCTGCGCGGACAGCGCAGGCTGATCCGAGATGACACTTTACGCAAATGTCCGAATGCCCCTTTTCGCGTGTTGCAGGCCAAATAGTACCTCATACTTCATCAGGTTTACACTTTCAGCGCCAAAAGGTTAAACAAGCTTTTGCGGACGGCATAGATCAAGATAAGACTGCACAGAACGTACAGTCTGGTCTTGATTTGTCAAGCACTATCCATTTAATCATCTAAATACATAGGTCAATGTTATTAAGTCTGAGAATGTTTACAAGTGAGGCAGGTCATTCGGGGCTGTAATGTCTGCTTTATTACATTTAATTGTTCAACGCCAAATTTGAAAAGGAAATGAGCCATGCTTTTGCAAAAGGAAGTTTAATGCATCTACGAGATACATTAAGGGCCAAGCACGTCATCACATAATCAAGGATCTATAGAAATCATTTTGTCTAACAATCGACGGAATTGTGAGGTAGAATGGTCCTTGGACATGCAGAAAATGTACAAATGGCAAAAAGGTTTGAGCCGTATCAGCCTGCGCGGGACTGCACAGGGTTATATGTGTGGAACCTTTTTGCAGATGATTTAAACCCCCTTTCACAAAGAATGGCTCTAATGTTTTTGCAGACAACATAGATCAAGATTAGACTGCATAGAACGTGTAGGATTGTCTTTGATCTATACGCTTGTTTCTTCTGGCATTAGGATTCTTTCTGAAATTCGGTGGACTATACTTCAATCGTCGAAAGAGATCGAAAAATCTAAAGAACAAACCCCATGTTCTATGCCCATAAATTACAAGACTTGTATTCAAAACAAAAGAATTAAACATTGCAAAACAAGATAAAAAGTGGCCGCAATATCTAAAGAAACAAAACACATTGCTGATCCAAGATCAGACTGCAAGATGAAATGTAGTCTTATTGAGATCTACACTGTCTGTGAAAGCATCATACGTATTTCAGGGGTTTTAACCTTTACTAAAACAATCCCGAGTTTTAACGACCCTGATGTATAAGCCTTTTGAAAACATTGTGGGAAAAGGAGAAAATGCTGGTAACCAGCATTTTCTCCTTTTCTCACAATGTGTTCTATTTGTCTAAAGCTAAACTCTAATTTTTGACTCAAGTGAAATTTGTCAACTAGGAATGCTTTTAATATCAACTGGTTTAAAAAAAATTGCCATGTGGTAAAGTGTTAAACCTTTACCAAAACAATCTCCTGTTTTGACGACCATTAGGAAAAGGGCTTTTGAAAACTTTGTGGAAAAGGGAGAAAATGCTGGTAACCAGAAGCTTCTAATTTCCCAACAATGTTTTGTTCCCTATGACTGACAAATTCCATCTTTCGAGCCATAATCACTTTGTCGTCTTCAAATACTTTCTATATGGACGAGTCCAAACTTCTATCCTCTGGTAAAAGTTTCAGTTACTGCAAAATCGTCATTTCCGGGAAAACACGAGGATTTCTGTTAGCTGTGAAGATGTATGTATCAGTTACTCCATTTACAATTTCTTCGGTTGTCTCGGGCTCGAAAAGTATCCAGGTTTAAGCTTTATTCTTGCCTTTGATGTTTTCATCTGAAATAAGAAAGACAAAGAATGGTGAACCAAGGTATTGCGAAGTTAAGGTTCTATACAGTGTGTTATGGAGGTTTTCTTTGATTAATGCAGAACTGCTGATTACATTAACTAGTCGAGTTACTGCAGGTATTTCAGTGTTTTTTTGTCTTTTGAGTTGGTGATTAAAATACCTCTGGGTGGACTGATCAAAATGTAATAGACCTACACAGTTACTGATTTTATTTTCAAACTGAACTATACATTATTTTCTATGTCAATGTCGATAATATTTTTGGCAGAGGCTTTTTACAGTTGATTGTAAATCGCAAAAAAAAAAAAATCAAAGCGTTGAGAAGGCTGAAGTGGTATTTGTCAAGGAAGCCATTGTATGGAATTAATAATTTGAAAGAAAAATATTATTCAAATATTGGCTTGAAAGTCAACCTACTAAGCAAATGAATACCTTTTTGGTTGAAGGGAGAGTACTCATGACAACGTTAGGATTATTTGTGTATTGGTGGTCTCCCTTTGATCATAAAGAGGAGTCAGGAGTAACGTCCCTTAACAGTAGGATGCATGATGGATAGAGAGAGAAACCATGTGAATTTATCGAATAAAATTAAGTTTGTACCTGAAAACTATAATTTTGAAATATCTTTGGCCGTTAACATTTAATTCCCAACATTACAACCAATTATTTCGATCTATAAATATTCATACCCAATCAAATGGAGTAGCCCGCAATCATGGGATACACAAGCCATGGGACGAACTGGTTTTAGAACGAAAAAGCCAAGGACCAAGCGATTAGTAGACAAATTTTGTATCATTGCGCCAATAGAAGGCTATGAGCGAGTGAAGTTATTTTCAATCAAAAATTAGTATTTCAACGATCGATGGCCTCACCAAGTGTATTTTAACATGCCATTTCCAGTTACATATCTGAGTACTACCGAAAAAGTCATTTGTCTGAGAAAAATTGAGTTTAATTGGGTTTATTTCCTTCGGCTTTGCACAAAATACGATACATGGCCTTCAAAATTCAATATTGAACTCATAGTGGTATTGTCTTCGACAAATACCACAAAAACCGTTTAATGGCAATTTCTATTTGCAGTTATCTATAAATAGCCAGTTCTACGGTTGTTTTTGTTGCTGTTGCACTATTAACAAATAACTGTTAATAGTTACTCCCAATATTTCTAGTTCAATACCAGCTCATCCCCTCCACAGAGAGAGAGAGACAGAGACAGAGACACACAGAGAGACATATATATATATATAGAGAGAGAGAGAGAGAGAGAGAGAGAGAGAGAGAGAGAGAGAGACAGAGACAGAGAGAGAGAGAAAGAGAGAGAGAGAGAGAGAGAGAGAGAAAGAAAGAAAGAATGAAAGAAAGAAAGAAAGAAAGAAAGAAAGAAAGAAAGGAAGAAAGCGAGAGAGAGAGAGACAGACAGACAGACAGAGACAGAGAGAGAGACACACAGAGAGATAGAGAGAGACACACAGAGAGAGATCAAAAGCAGCTCAGGGGATGAAATTTGTCTTTAAAAAGGTTGAAAACAGTATGGATAAAAAGGTAATATGCTGTTTCCCTTAATGTTTTCAAAAGTCTTCTTCCATGGGATCGTAAAGATATGAGATTGCCTGTGAAACGGTTTATAAGCATCGAAGAGAAAAACAAACTTAGTCAGCTGGAATAGTTCTAGTATTAGAGCATGAGACTTGTAAACAACATATCTCAGGATACTTGAAGGTGTGGGTTCGATCTCCACGGCTGGCGAACTAAAATTCCTCATCGTCTTTCGAATGAGACATTAAACCTAGGACTCGTGTTACGGTTATATAAACAGAGCACGTCACAGAACTTTGCCAAACTTAGAACGGGTTTCGTCCTGTATCTTGTGCTTTTCCTTGTAACATAACTCGATAGGTCGCCCATATGGGCAACCGGTGATGACGATAAATAAATGGAATACCAATAAAGAAGACAAACTCACATGTAGTGCGCATGTTCCTGTATTTCAGGAGATAGACTATAAATGCCAAGAAGCCGATGAAAACTAGACCTCCTATCAAAGAGCCGATCAGAATTTTAATGTTCCGTTCCGCCACTGAATCTCGACTGGAGTCCGGATCTGGATAAGGATTGGCTGAAATTTTATAAGCATAGCATGGAGATACCATGGAGGATTTGATAGATTTTGGTATCATGATTAGTCATAGAGACCATAGTTATATCATAATAATAGGCCTGCAACATTCGAAAAGGGGCATTCGGACATTTGCGTAAAGTGTCGTCTCGGATCAGCCTACGCAGTCCGCGCAGGCTAATCCGAAACGACACTTTCCGTTTTTATGTAATTTTCTGTTTTGCGCAAGACTACTGAAAAACAAAATCTAATTAGTCGTAAAGTGCCGTCTCGGATTAGTCTGCGCGGACTGCGTAGGCTGATCCGAGACGACACTTTACGCAAATGTCTGAATGCCCCTTTTCGCGTGATGCAAGCCAATATTATAACTAACATTGTTTCAATGTAATCTTGCCATTACGAATTTTCTTATTCTTACGAACAAAGTCGTAACAAAGAAACAAATGAATGGTTGAAATACAAACAACATTTGGCGGGATTCGAACTCACGGCGGACAAGATCCTCGTTTTTCAAGGTTTAAAAGACCAATACCATAACCACTGAGCTAAAGAGATATCTCCCTAACGCAGTTGTTAGGTATTGTATTTAAATCGGGACGAAGCCATGCATGAAGGAGTGGTCTCCCGTAACACATCCCCTCTTAAAGTCATTATTTATTGATGACTCAAGGCCTTATTAGGCAGAGAGTCAGTTTTTGGACAACAAATGGGATTAATGGCTCAATGGCCAATCCCGGACGAGCCTCCATCTTACGAACAAAGTCGTAACAAAGAAACGAATGAATAAATGCATGGCTGAAATACAAACCGCATCTGGCGAGATTCGAATCCAAGGGGGACAAGATCCTCGTTTTTCAAGGTTTAAAAGACCAATACCATAACCACTGAGCTAAAGAGATATCTCCCTAACGCAGTTGTTAGGTATTGTATTTAAATCGGGACGAAGCCACGCATGAAGGAGTGGTCTCCCGTAACATTATTTAGTACACGTTCAAGATAAGCAAATGGTGTCGTTATTGGTCTTAGCTTTGTAATTTTACACATTATTTCTAAAACCTAGTTGACTTAGACTCCCCCTGTCAAAATTGATGATTATGATAAAACTACGATTTTTTGCATCGTTAGATTTAAAATCAAATCGTTATAATTGTAAATTTCTATGGAACTAGTTTTCGTCCGTGCCGTACACACATGTCAAAGACGTAAAAAGGTCTAATTCATTTAAATTTCAATACACATATACACAGTCAACATGCATCTAGGTCCATGCTTTCGCATATGATCGGCTATAATTTTTGATGTACTGTAAAATAATAAAAAGAATCTAACATTTGTTGGCATCGAGAAAAAATGTAATCAAGCTCGCTAAAATTTAGGATTGTATGGGCAATAAAGGTTAATTAACTGTACTGTGATTCTTTATCTTCAGCAAATTACACTTGATATCTGAGAGATAGAGATAAATCCTCACAAAATGCTCATCAGAGCAATACCGACCAAAGTCCCTTTAAATCTCTCGGAAATATAAAAACCACTAGTTGCGTATTTTGATCAAAGTTTGTCAAAAAGTATCGAAGGGCTGCTTACTTCTGAATAAATGTTGTGTTGCTTAACCGTTACTAACCATCCGATCCGACCCTGAGGAAGAACTCTTTTGAAAACATCATGGGAAAAGTAGGAATAGCTACCCTATGACAGATCCCTCATATGAAACACATTTCGTCTTCTGCAAAGTTTTTCAAATTGGGATATGTCTAAGTTTTGCTATGTAGTAAAGGTTTGGTTATACCGTACTAAAATTTTCTGGTACCTACCTTTTGTTCTGAAAGACACTTGATCAGCAAAAGCTGACATTAAATTGTCAGCGTTTATTGCCACGACCGTCAGGTTATAGTCCGTCTCACTGTCAAGACCATATTGTGTATATGTCCAGTCTTGGTCGACACCATGATTGTAATAAGGACCTTGAATTCTGTCGGAAATCTGAAACATGTAAATTATGACAATAATGGACATACTCGGATAATAGTACAACAACCACAAGTGCTAATTCTAATAATAGTGAAAATGAATAAGTCATGCTTAGCGAAAATGGGGTTTAATGCATCTGCAAAAATGACGGATTCATGTCAGTTTGCACAGTTCTGACCTGGGTCGGAACATTTTGCTATTTGTCAATTTTCAAAGGGCTGTACTGCCTTTTGTTTAACTCAGTCGTTTGACATTTTTTTTTTTTCAAAAGATCTATAATTTTGTGATGGCTTGCATGATTTAATGATTAAATGCATCACGGAGATGCTTTAGACTCCCTTTTGCCAGAGCATGATTCAAATAAAAACTACAATTCTCCCCCAAACTGATAAAAAAAAAACTAACACAGAAAAACAAAACAAGCAAATGAATCCAATTTTTGGACAATGCTACCCAATAGGTTACCTGTAAAAGATTCATACTGTGCTATTGTAGTGTTAACATTTCATCAGACGACAAACTTTCTGGACTTGTCCTAATAAAAGCATGTGCAGACGACAAAATAAATGCGACTCAAAAGATATGCTCAAATACTAGCATACTCTGCTTTCAAAAGCCGACTTTTCCTAAGGTCGTTGGAAAACGAGATTGTTACCGTATATGCTCGACTATAACACGCCTTCGCTTATAAGACGCTCCCCCAACTTTGTGATTCAAAATCAGGAATTTCATTGATGACCTCCTATAAGACGCATGTAGACTTCACACTAAGCATAAGAATGCTAAAATTGTGATTATTCAGCTGGAAATATACCACGCAGATATTACGATCTATCGTCCGATATCAAAGTTGCATCATTCCAAAAATGAATCGCCTGTATCTTAGCCGATCATACATTGATTCAGCTCTAATTTCTTTTTAAAGTGGATAAAAAGCTACTTGAAAAATTGTAAGGCATAGACCAAACCACTCACATTTTTTGTTAAAATAATCCTATCGGGGAAATTAGGCCTTCGAGGGTTTGCTCAAACTTTTAATTATCAAAGGGTATACAGAATTTACCTCGCCGATAGGAAGAGTTAAATCAAAGGACTAAAGTACTCAAGTGTATTACGCTCAATACAATGTAATTTAACTCTTTACCAAATGAAAAAAATTTGGACCGGTCCAAATTGAAAGGATTTGAAAATTAAAAAAGTACCGGACTCAAAAATAGAATTTCGTTTCATCAGCATTTCCGCCGTTCTCCGCAATGTTTTGTAACAGTCTTTTACTTTCAGGTTGTAAATACCACGAATTATTTATTAAAGAGTTAAATATCTATATGGCGAGGGTACATTCTGGCCATAAATGATGAATTTTCACAATAGAGAATTAGAGTCTAATGCTTGCAAATTCAAATCTAAATTATATAATCGGCAATCTTCTTCGGTAACTTTAAGCTGTGTTAATTTTTTACCAAACAATCCCGAGTTTTCATGACTGAGAAAAAGGCCTTTTGAAAACATTGTGGGAAAAGGAGAAAATGCTGGTAACCAGCATTTCCCCTTTTTCCTACAATGTTTCCTGCCCTCCCAGGGCAAGTTTTAATTTTTGAACCACGTTAATTTTGTCGTCTGCAAATCCTTCAGTTTGGACCAGTCTAAGATTGTGTCGTTTGGTAAAGAGTTAACTAAAGTCTGGTGTAATCTGCATTAATTTATCGATCGGTGGCCTGGGCAGTTCAAGCTGTAAAAGTTTGACATCTAGCTGTAAATCTTCTAAAAATAGGTGTTTACAGTGTTGTAAAACAGGGACTGCAATCACAACCCTTTACCTCCTTACCTCGATGACCAACTAATAAACGCTATATAATTTTTATTTAGATCTGAATTGCACTGTGGAAATCTTTACATCAGTTAGGTTTCTTGTCCTATTACGTCATTCTGAGTCGTCCCAATGCCAAAAATTATCAATTAGAAAGCATTTGATTTTGAAAAAAGTATCGATTCATCATTGAATTTTAGAATTGTCGAAAGGGTCAGTCAATAGACCATACTTTTATATGTACTATGGTGAACTCGTGGGCCGTATATGAACTGATTGAACTGACACAGTAAGAGGAATAACTGCTCAGTCAAATAAATTTTAAGCTAAACTAACTAGTGAAACACGAAAACTTTGTGTTCTAAACTTTTATTTCTTCACACAAAGGGTGTTAACAACTATTACTGAGTCACTTATAGCTTTACATCAGCGTGACTCGTTCGGGAGGTCGTTGTATCTCTTCATGTTGATCGGTAGGTAAGTATGTTCTCCAGATGGAATTTCACAAAGTCCTTTGATTATGCGCTTATAAGACGCTCCCCCTATTTCAAGCTCAAAATTCTAGGGAAAAAAATGCGTCTTATAGTCGAGTATTTACGGTATATAAAGTAAGGCAAGATTTATCTTTACAAAAACATTTATCTTTATCACTTCGGACAGCACTGTGGTAAACAAATACCTTTTTGCCACACTCTATGGAAATGCATTAAATTTTGCGGGGCGCTCTGCCTATGAAATATGTTATAAACTTATCATCAAAATAACGCTGACCGTTTGTAGAAGTGACAAAGAGTGACGCGCGCGCTCGAGAGTAAGACATGACGCAGGCGGGCGGGCGGGCGGACGGACAAACGGACGGACGGACAGACACACAGACAACCAGAAGGACAGAGAAATAGAATGAAGTGGGAAAACAGTGTTACTTGTATAAATTGGTTTCCGGTAAGCTTCAAGACGATGAAATGTTCTTCCGAGCCCATATCGAATCCGGATTTCCATGACAACGTAACACTTTGGTAGGTCACATCCTTGAAGGTGAGGTTGTATGGTCTCTCTGGGCTCCCTGTATAAAGTGTAGGCTGTATTAAAGTAAAGACCGTAATTCACGAACAATTCTTAATTCTTTACCACACGACACACATTTTGACTTGTCCGAATTGAAAGCATTTGCAGACGACAATTCAAATGCGGCTCAAATGGTGCAATTTATCTTTGACAGGATAGAAAACATTGTGAGAAAAGGAGAAAATGCTGGTGACCAGCATTTTCTCCTGTTCCCACATTGTTATCAAAAGGTTTCTTTCTCAGGATTGTTAAATTGTGAGGTTAAGCGTGAAGTCAAGTTTGAAAGATATGCAAAACTCCGAGGCTAGTTATCTGATTGGCTGGGACATTTTTCTCTACCAATTTTTTACCAAATTATCCCATGTTCCAACGCCCATAAGGGAATTTACTCTTGAAAACATTTGAGAAAATGAGAAAATGCTGGTAATCAGCATCCTTTTTCTTTTCCCAAAAAGTTTTTTTTACTCTTTCAGAAACAAATCCTTATTGTTCGAGTTGCACTTACTAGTATTTTGTCGTCTGCAGATACTTTCCAGTCGACCAGTCTCAAATTTTGACGTTTGGTAAATAGTTAAGCAACGGAAAAACCTACCAACTGTCTTTTAAAAAAATACGAAAACATTCTGACATTGATTCGCGCCTATACTTTTGAAAGCAGTTTAGCCCTTCAGAAACTAAGCGCGACTCAATGCATTTAAGCGGATAGTGCAGATCAAGATCAGGCTTCACAGAACGTGCAGGTTTATCTTGCATGAATAAGTGAGCTGCCCATGATATGGCTGAACTATGTTGAAAGTGACGCAAACAATATTCGATCAATTAACAGTCACGATTAAAGTGGTATTAAAGTAAACCATGAAACATAGCGGTGTTACCTAACGCCGAACAGTGTTTAAAATAACGTGAGCTCTTTCAATGAAAATACTGCACATCTTCGGAAGAAAACAATTTATAAGTTTTCACGACTCCGTGGAAGAGGGCTTAAAATAAAAAACATCGCGGGGAAAAAGGAAATACTGGCCAACAGTTGTCGTATTGCAAAATGTGAACAAGCAATTTCGTTGAAATGGTATCCCCTGCCGAAAAATTTACTTGACCGCGTAACTTAAAATCGCTCCCAGTCGGCCATTTTTCATCGAATCGAAAAAAAAAGTGTCTCGGCGGAATGGGTTATTGTACACATGTATAAAGTTTCACGAAATTCCGTCCAATGGTATTGGAGATATTCTCCCGGACGGACACACGGACGGACGGACGGACAGACGGACGGATGGACGGACGAACGGACAACGCTACAACTATATCCCTCCGCCTTCGGCGGGGGATAAATATTAATTTAAGCAGCAGTTAATGTGAAGGGACCTAAAACAGAGGGAAATGGAAACGACTGGAAATACTGTATACCATGCGCTTTCAGCTCATAGTGTGCAAAGTAAGTCCCCATTGAATTAGAAACTGTCAGCGTATATGTTGTAAAGTCTTCTGGTTTGATGTTTGTAATGTTCAGTGTAGAGTATGTTGTATTGTCAGTCTGTATCGAGGCAGGCATTGGCTTTGCATCATCACGTGACCAGTGGTATCTTGGGTACGGGTAACCAACGACTTCAATGGCGAAGACAGCCGATCTTCCAACAGTTGAATAGATTGTTTGAGTGTACTGTGTGCCTGGTCTTTGTCTTGGTGAACCTAGGAAATTGATAGATTGCAAGTCTGCACAATAATATTGAGGTAATACTTGCAACATTTTGACAGCTTAGTAATGCTAGTAGTTTTATTCGAATCAATATGTCTCATTTCATGCTTAGCACTTTCTTTTTACCTACCATATAGTCTCAAGTAGAATAATCTTGCATTTTATAAGTACACAATAACTCACACAGTTAAATATAAGAGCTGCTACGATCTGCTTAAGTAGTATGCTATGTGTATACAAAAACTAGTCAGACATTGGACATCTTTGTGACATGTGTGAATGCTAACGATTTGTAGATCTATTTGCGGTCAAAAATGCACTTAACCAAAATATATCTGTGGAAATGATGAGGAAAACTCTGAAGTAGTTAAAGAAAAAATGCAATTGAACAAATATGTATAAAATCTGATCGACTTGCTTAATACATATTCTAACAGCCACATTTGATTGGTCTAATGCACTGAATGTTTTCTATAATGGTCAAGTCTCAAAGTTTCTTGTCTGGTATAGGGTTAACCCTAAAATTAGTATGATTAACTTACACAAAACAGTCAGTGTCTTCCCACGTGTAACGTTCACGCCATGGTTCAACTTATTGTAGCCTGTGCATTCGTAATAGCCAGTGTCACCACACCTCACGTGATTTTCGGATAAAGTTGCGCTGGCCGCCATATTTGTTACTTGTACTATTGCTGCACCTGTGTTGTTATTTCTTATTTCCCAAGTCGGGCCTGGATTCCCCTTAACATTTACTGATACTGTAAATGTTTCGTTGTCGGTTATAACATCTGGCCCGAGCGAAAATTCTACTATTTCGGTCGGATCTGAAGCAACAAGAAAAAATCCGTGGTTTCATATCTTTATATCAATTTTTTGCAGCAGTTTCCTCTGTCATCTAAATGTTACGCTATGTAGTTATTCAGCTTTGATGGCAAAACATGAAACGTGTTGAAAAGGTTTTCATTTATTTGTTTTCTAGAACCATATATGGCGTAAAAAGAACATTAACGTTTACGACTTCCATATTGACGCCTTTTTTTTCACTGTCTGCAGGAAAAGACAAATATATATCTTTGTTTCCCCCGTAAATGAAAATTTACAGATGCAAGAGTTAAATACAGACATCAAAATGAACATATACTCAAAAACTTCACAGAGAGAGAGAGAGAGACAGAGACAGAGAGATTACACTATACAGACAGATAAAAAAAAGAGTGACGATGAGGTTGGGTCAAGCAATTATGACAATAAAAAATGAAAAAAATAAAAATAGGTCATCAAGATATAAAAATTCTGGTAACAGTAAATACATCTAGTGTTCTTATACCTGATAACACATTGAAATAGTATTTCCTATTAATTCAAGCATTACTTACAAAGAACATCCACGTTAACCACCTCAACAGTGATGTTCACGTTTGTTTCATTGTCTCCAGGAAGTGACGTATTGAAAGCATGACAAATGTAATCTCCCGAATCATCTCGAACAATGTCAGTGAACATGAGGTTACTTCCGGCTTGGTAAAACTCGCTGTCAGTTTGGTTTTTTGTCCAGTAGATCTCAATATCGTCATGTTTAGTGACATTGCAGGGCACCAGTAGAGTCTTGTGTTCAACTACTTTGTAGGAAGGCGGTTTTATCTCTGAAAATGCCATTCTGTGACTTTAATCTTAGCAACAAATATTCCAAAAAAAATGTACACAGTTACACTTATGTACTAAGTGCTAATTTATTTTCAGTCAAAATCTACACAAAGAAAATTGATATATGTAGACATCGCATCCACATAAATGAAGTTCGGCGGTGAAAATGTAACAATAATTGAAGTAAAATTTCTCAAAAAACTCATATTCATCAACTTAGAATGTGCTAATACATGGTAACCCCCAAAAACAGAATAGAATTTTTTATTAGATCCTGTAAAGGCTCGCGATTTTTCTAATCTTCTTGACTGGAGCTTCAGTCGATTGCCGATTGGCCATTTGAAACCAATTTTGGAAAGATCGTGAAGTTTATGCAAAGCAACCAAATTAGCTGAAAATTTAGGAAATGATCGTACAAAAACAGAAGCTTTAGTAAAAACCATTTTAAGAAATTCGCTGAAACTGTAGGATTTAATAAAAAAAATTCAGTAGTCCCATTTCTGCCTTTCTAGGAAGAGGAGGGGCACTTTATAATAAGTAGATTTAATTCAGCTGTAATACAGAACAAGCATGTAAAGAAAGACTTGGTAAATGACCAGACGGAAATCTTGTGACGGATATCATCCCATCAACACATAGTATGTTGCAGCTTCTAAGGATTCGGAACATATTTCATCTAGTTAATTTATTACCTCCAAAACTGAATACAATAAAACGAGAAAATATTGGAGGAGAGTAGAAGTTGCTGTTTACTAAGAATTTGTTTTTTTCCCCACGATGTTTGTTAATGCGTTGTACAAAGCAAGTCATCACATAACTATGGGCTCATAATACTAATTTTGTCTAACAATCAACTGAATCATGAGCTTGACTGGTCTTTTGACATGCAGAAAATTGACAAATAGCACAAAGTTTATACCAATGATATGGTCGATACTTTTTGCAGATACATTAAGCTCCCTTTTCACAGAGCAAGGCACATATACATGTATTACATAAAGAAAAACGTCAATTCATCAGCCGTACCTTCTGCGTTTGTTGATAACAGTGTTAAACATACTAAAACAAAAAAATATGTCACAGCTTTTCCAAAGAGTTGCGCCATGGTATAATAAAATAATCCCTTTTTCAATTAAAATAATTCAATGGTTTAATGTTTAACGCACTTGTTATAACTCTACTGGAGTTCATCTAATGACCTACATGTATGTATATAAGTATTTAATTTGAAGCTTATCGTTTCGTTGCTAAAAATAGCCTGATAATCATCGTCGAGTAAAACCATCCCAAGTCACAAGATTATCATTAAAATCAATGATATTTTTCGGCGTGTCTGAATGTGCTGGCTTTCGACCTACTTTTTGGTACTGATAAAAAATGAATAAATGGAAATTTGTGATTGATAAAAAATGCAGACATGTTTATTCTAAGGACCCCTGCCTATTTGCGGGTAAAATTAGCTGTATGTCCTTTTTAAAGATATTTCTTGTTTCTTTTGTTTAATTATGTCCCCTCAGCGTCTGTATACTTTACTGGGACACGTGAAAAACCTTCAATTGCATGAATGCTTCTCATTCTTTACAAGAAGGCTTGAATACTTTACATGGGGATTTTCACTTGTCGCTAATTGTTCCTCTGTTATGAGCTACCACAAATTTCTACATAGCAAAACCATTCTACAATATTAAATAAACCGTACTCTTGCAAAAGGCGGTTTAATACATCCCGTGATTTATTACACCGAGCACGTCATCATATAATGATGGATACATAAATCCATTTTGTCTAAAAACAGACTAAATCATGAGCTAAACTGGTTCTTTTACATGCAGAAAATTAACAAATTGCTAAAGGTTTCGACTCAGGTCAGCCTGCACGGACTGTGCAGGCCGACCTTGGTCGATACTTTTTGCAGATACATTAAGCCCCCCTTTACAAAGAGCATGGCTGAAATGAAGTTGTGGATTGTTTTGCATATTCTGGTAGATATACGCTCCTGTACACTTTTGTTTCGCAAAATGTATGACCTCGGCGTCTTTAGAATGCTGAAAATACAACCCAATGAAACTCTAAAAAAAAGATTTTCACCTTATTGACTTGAATAAAAAAGCGGAAGGTAAAATTCAAAGAGCACACTACACGTTCTGTGCAGTCTGATCGTGATGTATGCCGTGCGCAAAAGTCTTTGTGTTCGCCTATGCCTTTAGAAAGTTTTATATATAGGCCTAAGGTAACCCTTTTCGCACAGTGTTCTTTCCTTTTTTAAAATTAGTCATGACAAATAATATTGACGTGACTGATAAAGGCCTAAGACATTTTTTTTTTTTTTCATCAAATGAGCCAGTAGCTGATTCTGTCGGGAAAGTAAGAGATAGGTTTGCAAAGATTTAAAAACGGAAATGAAGGAGGAGTCATCTCAACGTAACGCTTATCGAAAATACTGATGGTAATTTATCTAATTATCTTTTGACAATAGTAAGACCTATATCCATCATAGGGTTTAAAGTAAACTTCATTATTCAAATTACTCGGACGTACAGACAAACGGACTTGCGTACGCACGGACAGCCAGCCAGCCAGCCAGCCTGCCAGACAGACAGACAGACAGACGGAGGTACGAACGGACGGATGGACCGGCCAGCCAGTCAGTCAGCCAATCAGCCTGCCAGCCAGTCAGCGGAATAATCTATATGATAATTTTTCAGCCTGCTGTATGAATTGAAAAATTGTCATTTACCGTACAAGATTCACAATAAAGGGCAGTATACATTAAAGATCAGACATTTTTACTGTGCAGTCTAATCTATATCTACATTGTCTGCACCGAGTGAGTCCGAATGACGCTAAGTAGCCTGGAATAAGGTGTCATAAATGAATACATGTATAATATTGTTGTGAAAGGAGGGAATTATTCATACAGCACGTTATATAAACTTGTAGGTTTTAAAACGAAAAATGTCGAATGCATGTAGCAATGAGTTTCTGAAGGTTGAGCAATATTGTCATGTGAGAGAGAATTTCGTTTAATTTATCTAGCAGTATAAGGCTTGAAAATTTCGTTTAATTTATCTAGCAGTATAAGGCTTGAAAATTTCGTTTAATTTATCTAGCAGTATAAGGCTTGAAAATTTCGTTTAATTTATCTAGCAGTATAAGGCTTGAAAGTTTCGTCTAATTCATCTAGCAGTATAAGGCTTGAAAGTTTCGTCTAATTTATCTAGCAGTATCAGTTACGAGGTCGTATATATAGATTAGTGTAGGACTCTGTAAAATGGGGGTTTAATACATCTCCGTGATGCATTATAGCAGGCAAAACATCATAATTATGAACCCATAACACCAATCTTGTCTAACAACCGATTGAATCATGAGGTAGACTTGTCCTTCGACATACAGAAAATTGACCGATAGCAAAAAGTTTCGACCGAGGTCAGCCTGTGCGGACTGCGCAGGCTGACCTGGTTCGATACATTTCGCAGATGCATTAAACCCCCTTTTCACAGGGCATGGCTCAATTGCGTACAATGACTTTATCTTGATAGGAGAGTTCACTCTTCACAAGCGACAATATTTTAGACTCGTACAGATTGAAAACATTCGCAGAATACAAATTAACACACTACCATACAATCCCGAGTTTTGACGACCATGAGAATAAAAGCTTTTGAAAACATACAGAAAGAAAAAAAAAAAGTGCTGGTAACCAACATTTCTTCCTTTTTCCCCACAAGGTTTTCTATCTTTCCAAAGACAAATATCAAAACCTGATCTCATTTAAATTGTTGTCTGCATGTGCTTTTATTATGAACATTGCTATTTTTTTTCTGTCTATTCAAGAGTTAAATGTATCCCAAATAATAGGATTGTTAGCTATAAAGGGCAGAAAGCATTGCGGGAAAAGGAGAAAATGGTAGTTACCAGCATTTTTCTTGTTTCTCATCAAGGTTTACATTGTCGTTTAATTGCCCGATTGTCAAGTTAAGGTTTGAACATAATTAAATTAACTGCAGACACTTCGTATTACAAATTACTACATTTAACACTTCACCAAACAAGCTTTACGAAAATGAAAAATGCGGTTTTTAAAAACAGGAAAACGTAATGGAAAAAAATGCAGTTCCCCTTTAGGTTAGGTCCGTTCTTTGAAAATATAATATAATAACAAATATTAACAGACTTTAGAAACTTTGTGAAATACCGAGCTGAAACAATGTTTCAGACCCACTCAGCAAAATGAACAGATTTATTTCCGTAAGTTGAGTCTGAAACATTGTGTCAACTCAGGACTTGAGAACGTCACTCAAGTCTGTAAAGCTGGAGAAACGCGTCTGTTCAACTTGCTCAGGACAGAATTAATACGCGAACTATGCTGTTTCACAACCGGAGAGAGACAGACAGACAGACAGAGTGAGGTGAAGCAAATTTGAGCAACAGTCAATGCACCACGACTGACGATAAAACGTAGGACAGCCAAAATAATGAAAAGATATTTTCACCACGAGTAAACATTATAAGACTTCTGCACACTCTTCGTCCATTTCCATAAAGACCCGCTAGATGTGGTTTATCCAGGTTCAGATAGAACATAGTAACAATAGTTTTAGTAATTCGGAAGACAAGCCTTTTCGAAGTAGGTTCATGGAATATGCAGATGGAATTTATGTTACCGCGTTCTAAGCAGCGAAAGAAAAAAATTATAGATAAAGGAATAAACACATTTTACAGAATGCAATACTGATTTGTGAAAGTGTTATTAAATACTAACAACCAACAGAAAAAAGAAAACTATGGTATATCCTTCAAGTCTGTGAACAAGAAGCAACTTGGACATAACTCTTTATTTGCTAATTCCAGAAAACTTAGATTTGCTTCCCTTAACAGTATTTGATTAAATTGATGAACATGTCGGAAACTTGGAAAGATGCGATCAACAAAAAGTTGCCCAGCAGATTTATTATAATCAGATCGGACGGCACAGAACAAGCAGTCTGCTCTTGGATCAAACAAACAGTTATTTACTAAAGATTTATAAATTTGCTGCTGTTGGTATGTTGACAAAAACTTGAAATTACACAAACCTTTTCCCTGCCTTGGACGACTTTAATAGCCTTTGCGGACTGTGTAGATCAAGATCAGACTACACTGAACGTGCAGTCTGATCTTGGATCTTCACCATCCGCTGCTGCATTCAAAGCAATTGTGAAGATGCCTTTTCATTTAGCTCTTGGAACATTTCATCGATGCCAGTGAATGAATTAACTCCTTTGTTCACAAATAATGAGCCATGCTCTATGAAAAAATGAGCTTAATACATCTGCAAAAACTTCCGGCCCATGTCAGCCTGCACTGTCCTCGCAGGCTGACCTGGCTCGAAACATTTTGCTATAGGTCAACTTTCTGAATGTCAAAGGATTTTGTTTCTGTCGAATTTAGGACAAAAGGTATCCATACTGCAGAATGCGACAACTTGCTTCGGGCACTGCATTACAAAGATGCAGTTATCCCCCTTCTCCCAGTAAAAAAAATGGTTCTCGAGTTGCTGGGAAAAAATCAACAAATGCGACTTTTTCGTCGACAGAAAACTATCGGATATCGTAAATCAAAGATTATACTGCGCATAAGAAGTTTTTTTGGCTGGCCTACAGCTAGTCTGTTTGGTAAAAAGCTAGACTTTAACGTTTCGGGATGTTTTGTTAGTCGTTTATTTAAAATTACAGTCAGTTCTGGTACGATAATTATCTATATAGAAAGACCTCATTAACAGCTAAGGTTCCTTACTTTATATCGAACACGACTGATTTTGACATTATTTTGTATTGCTCCAACATAATCATTAGCTATGCTCTGTGAAAATGGGGCATTTGCAAAAAGTTTCGACCCAGGTCAGCCTGCGCGGACTGCACAGGCTAACCTGGGCCGAAAGTATTTGCTATAGGTCAATTTCTGCATGTAAAAGAACGGGTCTACCTCATGATTCAGTCGGTTAATAGACAAAACAGATTCTACGGATCTCTATTTATGTGATGTCTTGCTTGGTACAAGGTATTTCCGACATACATTAAGCCTCCTTTTTCGGAGCATGGCTCGTATACTTTCATCTGAAAATGATGCGCAAACAAATAATTCGAATTATCCGCTAAGTTCGAATTATTGATTGTACGAATAATAAAACTTTCACTTTCAAATGTGGTTTGACTTAATCAAATACGATAAAAGGTGTAATTTTGTGGCTCTCTCAATTTACTCTTTGCCAGACGACAAAACTTTAGACTGGTCATTTTGAGAGCATGTGCAGACAGAAAAAAATGTATGTAGCTTAAATAATGCACTTTAAGGGGTAGGGAAACATCATGGACACATGATAAAAAAAAGTGCTGGTAATTTTCCTATTCTCATTATCTCGCCATTTTTTCAAGAGCCTTCCTCCACAATGTCACAAAAATCCCTTGATCCCTTAGTAATAAAGGGTAAAATAAAAAATTGTTTAAAGCTTTACTGAATGACTAAATTTTAGACACGTTCAAATTCAAAGCTTTTGCAGACGACAATTCCATTTGTCTAGAATGGTGAAATATATCTTAGAAATGATTGAAAACATCATGAGAAAAGGATAAATTGCTTGTTTCTAGCATTTTCTCCTTTTCCCTGGAAGTCTCCACAAGCTTTCTTTCTCAGGGTCGTTAAAACTCCGGACTATTTGGTGAAGTGTTAAACACAAAGTTATTCTGTACAGAATCACCTTTGTTAACTAATGTACGCCTGAACCAGTTATCGGATGTTCAGGGTATGAAGAAAACAGTGTTTGTATTGATTCAAGATCAACCGTTTGGTAATCAAAAAGATCAGTATCTCTGTCTAAGTGTCAAAGCTCCCCCACCCCCTTTTTTCTGTTGACCCTTCCACGGTGAAGTTAATTAATCCTTTGCCATGCAACCCTATGTGGTCATGACCGTGAAGAGAAAAATACATTTGAAAACAATGTGGGAAAAGGGAAAATGCTGGTAACCAGCATTTTCTCCTTTTCCCACATTGTTTTCTAATCTTTCAAAGACAGTTACAATAATTTTAGCCGCATTTATTTTGTCGTCTGCAAATCCTTTCAATTTAGACAAGTCAAAAACTTTTTTGTCTGGTACAGAGTTACGAGGACATGTTCAGTCTACAGAAAATATTGGAGAGTGTAGATCCAAGATCAGACTGCAGGTTCTGTGTACTCTCTGATGTTAGATCTACACTGTCGGCAAGAGCGTCTGAAGTTTTCCTTGCCATGCGGAAAGTAAACACTAACGGTATGAAGAGGAAACTCACTTGTATTGCTGGACGAGATAAGTCAAGATCAGGCCGTACAGAAAGTGCAGACTTATCTTAGATCCATACAGTTTCATATACTTTCACACTAGTCTGATAAAAAAAAACTCGAAACTGAAATTTCTTGATCTGTTTGCCTGATTTGATATATATACCATTGAACTGTTCAAGAAATTCAGTGGAAATTTCCAATCAGTAATTAAAATGGAAATATTTCATTTTTAAGGGTTATTTTCACCGAACAAAAACTCACCGTATTAGCAAGAGTAGATCTAAAATCAGACAAAACACTCTGTGCAGTCTGATCTTTGATCTACATTGTCCGAAAAAGAGACACGGACTTGCACCAAGCAGTCTAAGTGTTTATTTCATTATCATGGGAATGAATTCCGGTAAGTTGATTGGCACTTTGCAGGATTGTATGAATGGAGAATTGGAGAGTATGACCAAAGATCAGGCTGCTCATATGCGTAAACTGGTGTTTGCCTTAACTAACAGCAAATTACATCCGAGATCTCGTTCAGTAGAATAAATGTTAACTCTTCACAAGACGTCAACATTCTAAACTCGTCCATATAAAAAAGCATTTACGGACGACATATTGAATGGAACTCGATTCCCTAAAAGGGTAGATAAAACGATGTGGGAAAGGGAAAAAATGCCGGTCACTAATTTTCTGCTTTTACCACGTTATTATCCCGAAGCCTTCTCCTTCAGGAGTGTTTAAACACTGGGTTGTTTGGTAAAGGTATAAAACAGGTATAAAGAGAAAGGTAGAGAGAAAAAGATTGTAACTCAATTCGTGTTTTATGAATGGCTGTAAGATTTGAATAGTAAAACTTGGCCAGGGTATCGAGCCGATATAAAAACCGAGTGTTTACCTCGCTCTCTTATGAATGAAAACGAACACGAGGTTTTTATTCAATCAGTCGGCAATAGCTATCAATCTTTCGTTCATACCTTTACCTTCTAAGATATTACAAACAAACGTTACCCACCTGTAGAGTGTCTTTCGTTAGGTAGCAGATAATTTTCTTTATTTACTCGTATCTCTTCACCAAAAGTCAAAATTTTGGACTCAACCATATTAAAAGCGTTTGCAGACGACAAATTAAATGTATCTTAAATGATGATTTCTGTCTTTGATAGGGTGGAATACATGGTGGGAATGTTGGTTACCATCTCCTTTTCCCAGTATGTTTTCAAAAGCCTTCCTCTTTAAAGTTAAAAAATCGGGATTGTTTGGTAAGGGGTTATTCGGTGCAGAGGGTGCAGTTTGATCTTGGATCTATACTGTCCGTTATTTTTGTAAAATATTCTGAAAAACTGCCTTCAAAATATAGTAAAGAAAGAAATGCACGAGCTGTATTATTTTCACAACACCACACTGTTTCAGACTCATTCATATTGAAATCATTTACAGTAGACAAATTTGGTGATTGATAATTAGTTGGTTGGTCGGTCAGTCGGTTCTTTGGTTGGTTGGTTTTTGGTTAGTTCAAATGGTGAAACTTGTCTGTGATAGGATAGAAAACATTGTGGAAAAGAGAAACAATGCTGGTTACCGGCATTTCCTCCTTTAACCACAATGATTTCCAATAGCCTGTTACTCAGAGTCGTTAAGCATGGGATCGTGTGTTATAAGGGTAAGGGATGAGTCATTTCAATATTGTATAATAAACACTTTCATAGGATAGAGTCAGCTTGAATGAAATACCAAATAAGTCATCTTTTGGCAAAAGGGGGTTTAATGCATCTGTGATCCATACCAAGCTAGTTATCACATTATTATGGAACCTTAAAATTCATTTCGTCTTACAACCGACTGAATCATTGGGGTAGAATGATCCTTTGACATGCAGAAAATTGATCAATGGCAAAGAGTTTCGACCCGGATTAGCCTGCGCGGACTGCGCAGGCTGATCTAAGTCGATACTATTTGCAGATGCATTAATCCTCCTTTTCACAGAGCATGGCCCAAATATACATCAGGAAAATAACACAGAAAAAGGACATAGCGGAAGAAATGGAGAGGCGGCTAGACAGGAGGGAAATCATGGGAAATTAACCGATATCCTGCTAGAAATAGTTAAATAAAACTTTCAAGCCCACAGTAAAAACCATAATAATGCTATTTCAAACTTATTATTATTCTTTTGTGTGTGTGTGTGAAGATTTATCCACTTATCGGACAGTGTAGATCAAAGATCAGACTGTACGTTCTGTGCAGTCTGATCTTGATCTACACTGTCCGCAAAAGGTCAGTGAGTCGCCCTTGGCAGCTTAAGGGTTACAGAAAGGCAATGTCCCAGAGATAACTAGTGTGACATAAAACAAACAAAGAGACATGCAGTCTCAATGGTTTATTTATGAATGAAACAGAGCAAAAAGAGACTTCAATCGTTGCTTTATGGTAGAAAAAAGTACATTTAACTTTTTACCAGAGAGTCTAAAGTATAACATTCTAGACTTGCCCAAATTAAAATCATTTGCAGAGAACCATCTAAATATGGCTCAAATTATTTGAAAGTCCGCAAAACATTGTGGAAAAAGGAAAAAAAATGCTGGTTACCAACATTTTCTCCTTTTCCCACAATGTAAGAGCAGTTTCTTCCTCAAGGCCATTAAAACCTCGAGATTGTTTGGTAAGGAACTTATCTAGTATACGTAGGTAATTTAACCTTTCAAGATTGTATTTAGTTTTTAAACTTGGCATTTTTACGAATCCCTTCTCGAATTATATGAATATTTGTACAAGATAAATCACGTCTATTTACGTTTTCTAGAACCCTTTCCATACATTGAAGCGGCCCGTGACATCTGTCGTCATTAACTCATAACCAAACGACAAAATTTTGGACTTTTCTATATCCAAAGTATTAGCAGACGACAAATCAAATGTGGCTGAAACGGTTGGATATGGCATCAAAAGGTTAAAATACATTGTGGGAAAAGGAGAAAAATGCTGGTTCCCAGCAGTTTTTTTCTTTTCTCACAATGGTTTTTATTTAAGCCTTTTCCCTCAAGGTTGTTTAAAACTCGGGATTGTGTGGTAAAGAGTTAACTTGCAAAAAACAGTTAAGGCAAATTGGAAAACTGTCCATTTCATCTTTAAATGAAAATACCTTTTAAACAGTTCATCATACGTTCATGGATAAGAAATCTAATGAGACAAAGTTCTTCTTTTGAATACATTATGGCAAATGGAGAACGAGTCCATTATTTGTTGTTTTTTTTTTATTTTCACATTGTTTTCTTTTAGTTTTTATCGAAACCTACTATCTTAGTTAATGGTACAACTGATTTAAATTCTAAAAGACCGTACAGGTTGCTTCTGAAATCGTGGAAATCGTGGGAAAGGAAAATATGCTGTGAGCTAAGTTTGAATTTTTCACTGCTTTATACTAAACATTTTGTTTTTCGTAGGTTAAAGTGTAATTGCTCCAAAATGATACATAAGCCAAAAGACTGCATCCCAAATAATGGAGTAAGGAAAAATAAACAAGTCTACAGAATCTTGTAATCGTATTTTATGATACCTTACATTTAAATTTTACAGCTGTTTTTTTTTTAAATATGTCCGTGTCAACTGTGCCTAAAAAGAAACAAAATGTATCAATTATAAATCTAGAATTTTCAAATGTCAACGCGCTAAATGTATTTTTTTTTTCCTTGGGCAAGACGTCCCAAGAAGCCTAGTACTGGTGAAACCTAGGACATACGTAAAGTAGTAGTCTTTTTTTCCGAGATAATTCTGGCTGAAATAATGTTGAAAGCGGTAAAAAAGCACCATATAGTTATCATAAATGCATGTTACTGTCTTAGATTTGGCACATTCTTTCACAGTATTAAAGAACATTAGTAAGGATCCACGAGGTCTAATCAATAAGCTGTGAGCCTCATATGTAAGGACTGGACCTTAGGAGGACTTATTGCATTATGTTTCAACATAATCTCCTTCAGTATCTGTACACTTTTGCCAGCGATGTTTAAAGGCTTCAATGCCACTTTTAAAGAAAACTTTTTTTTTTTGACCGTTCGGTAAGTCCTCCAATGCATGTATGACGTCATCATCTGAGCAAAAGTGGGTACCGGAAATGGCTTTTTCAGTTTTGGAATAGATGAAAGACTGATGGAGCGAGATAAAGCGAATAAGGCAGATGCTCAATCAATTCAAAGCCATAATCGTTAATGGCAGCCATAGGAATGACAGAGTTGTGAACAGAGGCATTGTCCTGGTGAAACAATTGACCTTTACATGTTTACTAAGTTTTCTGCGGTGGTTGAAACTTATATTTGCTCTTAACTGTATAAGAAGTGATGCAAAACATGTGCAATTGATTGTTTGTCCCTTTTACAGACAATTTATTATCAGAATACCATCAGTATCCCAGTAAACCTCTGTAGAAAATTAACGATATCTGCCTTTAAAATGTTCGGGTTAGCGCTTGACAAAGTCCGCCTTGTGTGCTTCTGATCAACTTTCAGAAGTTTTGGTTCACAACAGGTTGAAAGGATTTTCATTGCAAGATTTTCCGTAAAAATGGAATGTACTCTCTCCTGTGAAATCCCAGCCCTACTGCCCTCTCTGTAACTCATCCATAACAATATCATAAGACTTCATTGACCATTTCTTTGGTTACAACAGTGACAGGCCTTCTGGGACGGGCGTCATTCTCAAGGCTTTGCCTGCCACCCAGTTTTTCATTGTAGCATATAAAGGGGCATCATTCCCTTGTGTTGCTGTTATATCAGTATGGATATGGATGGTGCTAGACCTTTCTCATGCAAGTTATTGACTCACTGCTCTTTCAGCGATTTTCGCAAAACTCACTTGCATTGTTTTTATTTTAAAGAGCTCCTTCTTCGAAATAAACTAACCAAATGACACTAATCTTCTGGTATACAGCCTTAAAAAGTCGGGGAATAGTAGGCCTGAAAAATCATCAGACATCCCTGCTTAATTTCTTAAATACAAGGCCAACAACTTATCAATCAGCTCTCGCGAGTATAATAAAATGTAGTGGACAAAAAACGCAGGACGAGCTACTTTGTGGCCACCATGCTTTCTTCCCTGAATGTTAAAGTACGATCCCACTTCAAAAGAATATACTCTGTAGCAATTAAAGTTGATTAAAAGCTCAATCTTTCACTCTATGTCACAGAAAGGGTCAGATCTTTGTCTCGATTCTACCATTTTAATTCATAACCATAGCACATATTCATTTTTTTAAAGCATTAATACTGTGATCCCTGAACATCTCACCATGTCCAATTGTTTGATTAATATCACTTTTCTCCTTTCCAAACTACAGAATTTAACGTTCAACCAAACTTAAAGCATTTGTACACGACAACTAAGTAAATCTAAAGATAACCCGTCAATTGACAGGGAGGAAAACACTGTTGGAAAAGGAGAAAATGCTGGTTACCAGCATTTTCTCCTTTCCTCACAAAGTTTTCAAAAGCCTTCTGTGTGAAGGTCGTTATCACTCGGGATTGTGTGGTAGAGGGTTAATCACAACGAAACTCGTCCATTTCAAAAACACTTGCTGACACAAGTTCAACATAGATCAAATGATGAGATGAATAACATTGCCAAGAGATATGATGACAATGAGTGGGTTTGTTTCTCAGGTGACAGTGTCTTATCAGGGAATATGTACAGTTCTGGTGATATAAAGAATTTTCCTCGGGCGATCTGGCCTCAATTGATTTGAAACTAAAAACACAAAAGCATCAAAATACCGTCTTGATAGATTATCCGTCGGACGCCAAACGACTGTCTTACACAGTCTATGGAGACAAAGTGCCAAGTTCAAACTTCTGTCTTTCGTTTTAAATAGACGGGTATGAACGTTGCCTCAAACTGTCGTTCGTGAATTGGCTTCAAAAACCCTGTCAGTCTTATTCGGCTTCAAACGTCTTCGAACAAGTCCCTGTGAAGCACTTCAAGTCTGCCTGAAACAGGCCAGGAACGGTGTTGTGCTGAGCCGCTGTCGGACTGTTTCAGACTGATCTGTTCAACCCTCTCTGTCTAGGCTGGAACTGTGAGACAAGGCTTCTCAGCTTCGAACGGGTCCGTTTGGGACTGGGTCTGTATGGGACGTGTTGAAGCAGCTGTCCGAGTCAGCCTGTCGTGTTTGGGACGAGTCTGAGCCTCCCTGAAGCTGGGCTGTTTGAGGCTGGTCCGTTCCGATTCGGTCTATCGTGTTCGGAGGGGGTCTGTGCCTCTCTGAGGCTGGTCCGTTCCAGGCGTACACGAGCGTCGTTCTCTCCTCCGCGTTATGGGGGGGGGGGGCGTTTGGTGAACCACTATCAATCTTGCTGTGTGCGCTAGTCGATTTGCTAATCCCTGTGTCATCTGCTTCCATAGCGTGAGAAAGGGTAGTGTCTCTGTAATGGGTTGCCGAAAATTAATGCTACCTCAGCGTGTTGTTGCAACAGCGTACACTGTGTAACAGTTTGGCATTATTTATATTCATCAATTATAAGTCGACTAAACAGGGTCAGAATTGTGTGTTTCTAAAAGTGTCATGATCTCGATAATCTACCAAGACTTTAAAAGTGAAATTACAATGTACCTATTGCAGAACATAACAAAACAAAAATGCATATTATTTAAGACAACTTAAACACTTATTGACATTAAAATCTATGATTTATTCAAAGACAGAAAACGTATTCTAAAAAAAGTACTAAAGCATCAAATGATCAAAGTACTCCCGGTACTCACAGTGATGGACATTGAACTATATACAACATGCGGTACTGCCTCTACTTTACAGATTATTTCTGACAAACACACACACACACACATACGAGAAATATTTAAAGGGGAGGTCACCACGTGTTATCTTATGAATCAGTGTCAACAGAAATTGAACGTTGGTCTCCTGGATATAAGCAGTACTGTCTGCTAGTATGTCAAAAGGCAAAAAAATGTTGGGTATGTACAATGTAGGTATGAATGAGACTTGGTTGTAATTAAGCAGACGCAGTTGAGACAAAACTGGTTGGTAATACTTATTAAAGAACAGGGTGATTAACGAAAGCGGATTAGAAACGGGACTTTTTTTGAAAAACTGATAATTAAAAAGTGTATAATTATAGTACCGAAAGAAGGTTTCTTTACTATATTTAGACCGTGTCAAAAGAGTTCTTATTTGAAATTAATCGATTAGCAAGGATTATTTTTGACGTATCAATGGAATAAGAATATAAGTGACATTTTGAGTTGACAATGGTTGTTACAATAGAAGTAAAAACTCTACTATTTTTGTCTTCCAGAATCTAAATTAAAGTCGCCGTAGTTGGCAATGCAAAGACCATGTCATTTAACGACCTTTATGAAAAGCGGTCACCATGCCTTTCTTATAATATACATAATTATTGGTGTCACTGAATTCATCAACCTCATCAATCGCCGTCGCTAATAACTGCTTTTAGAGTAAAACGTTTGTGTCGATTCAACAGTTGTGTTTTGGTATGGCGTTTTTCGGCGTTTCCAACATTATTTCAGTTATATCTCGGCGGTCATTGCACCTACATTCCGTTCTTTCTTGCAGTTTCTTTTACATGCACTTCGCATAGTATTCTTGAAACAATGTTCAACGAGATAGAGAGAGAGAGAGAGAGAGAGAGTCAAATTTTGTCGCAAATTAGACTACGATCAGTTCCTCGGACAGAAATTAGAATTGCTACATGAATAAGAACCGGCGACCCCCGTGTTTCAAGCCCTGAACTTTACCCATTGAGCTACCTGGCTCGGCATCATGAGGTAGAAAAGTGGCCTGGAAATTTCGTCAAACATGCATTGATATTGTAAACTGACAGAATGTCTAGGGTAGGCGGTCTCTACATCCAGTATAGACCAGGACCAAACTCCACAGAACACGCGGTCTGATCTTGGATACACACAATCTGATAATCTAGGCAGAGACACATACAACAGTATTGAAGCTGCATTTGATTAGTGCTGTATGATCTGAACACAAATTGTCCTCATAACACTTGAAACCTGTAACCACAAAATACCGAATTTATATGAATCTGAGAAAGAGACCTTATGATAACATTATGGAAAAAGGACAAATTGCAGGTTATCGCAATGTTTTCTACCCTTCCAAGAAGAAGTTTCAATTTTTGAGTCACATTTATTTTGTCGTCTGCAAGTGCTTTCAGTTTGGACCAGTCTAAAATGTCGTTTGGTACAGAGTTAACTCTTTTCCTGATGACAAAATGATAGAATCGCTCAAATTGAAAGCTTTTCCAGACTACAGATTAAATCGCGCTGAAATCAAAGGATTTATCTATGATAGGGTAGAAAACAATTTGGGAAACAGAGAAAATGCTGGTTACTAGCATTTTCTCTTTTTCCCACAATGTTTTCACAAGCTTTCTTTCTTCCCGTGGTCGTTTGAGCACGGGGTTGTTTGGTAAAGTGTGAAATTACCATCGGTATGATAAAGGTTAACTCATACATCTATCTACAAAGGATAGAAATGTATGATTTATTTTTCTACCATACTTTGAAAGAGGCAGCTGTACGTGCATTCGAGCACGCAATGTGATGCATGCATGTTTGAACAACCACAAACTACTTATCCACCGTAACGTATTTAAGTGAACTATATTTAGCCACGAGATTAAAACCGCACAACTGTAATTAATTTTTACAGGTCATTAAGGCTCTTGATCTGCCAACTTTGCCCGTTAGGCAAAATCGGGCGTCCGACTTAGTTATTGTTTCAAAAGTTAACCTCAGGCCGTATTCAACAACCATACTTGAAAAACAGACTTAGTCTTATAATCCAGAATTTCCTAAATTTGAAAGTACCACAACTTCTGATTGGATAAACCAAATGGTTTATCCAATCAAAAGTTTTGTTACTTTCAAATTCAGAACATTTGGAGAATAAGACGAATAGTGTTCTTTAAAATCTTTCGTGAATACAGACCCATGTCCCGCATGCACCAACCACTCTTAATAACGTTCTTGGTCTGATTTTAAGAATTTTCTTAATTTGAAAGTAACGTAATTTCTGATTAGCTCAACAAAAAGGGTTATGCCAAAGCAGAAATTGGGTTACTCTCTGAACCTAGAATAAGACTGAGAATGCATTGTAAAATAGATGGTTAATTCGTGTACCCTGATTACAACGATAGATTGATTGTATGGTGTTTAACGTCGTTTTCAACACTATCTCAGTTATATCGCAGCGGCCAGTGCACCTATCCATGCTTTCCTGGACTTTCTTATGACCATTACTTTACCAGCACCATATACTTCCAAAGCCACTTGCTGCTTTCACACATAACCATCGTGGAAAGAATGATCAGCGTTGAGAGAGGAATTATTCTAATACCAATCCTCGGAAAGAAATCGGCTGAGCTTGGGATTCGAACCGGTGACCCCTTGTTTTCAAGTCCTGTGCGCTACCGGCAGGGCTCAGGTAACAAAATAGCAATACTGTATCTGGGTTTTTGACATATACCAAGGACGTAGATCTGGCATTAAGTGAGCTAGTCTAGGGCTTAATAATAGAACTGAATTTCACTCTTTACCTGACAACAAAATTTTACACTTGTACAAATTGAAAGCATTCTCAGACGACAAATTGAATATTGCTCAAATGTTAAGATTTGTCTTTGATATGGATTGATAGGATAAAAAAAAATATCGTGAAAAAAATATATTGTTTACTTAAGGCTTCTTCTTCAGGGTCGTTAAAATACGGCATCGTTTGGTAGAGGGTTACAGGCTGATACAGAAATATGACTAGGAATAAAGCGTACAGCGAGTGGGATTTTGATGAGACAAGCAGCACCTTTCAAAGTTTGTCAGACCGTGCATATTCAGTTCATTTTCCAGGCCTGTTGTTGTTGTTGTTACAGACTTTTAGTGAAAAAATCTTTTTATCACTTAATTATATCCACCATTGTCAATGGTAAAAGTCTTAATTACATAATGGGGAATTTACTTCTCTAACACAAGCTGGAGATAAAATTTTGGTGCGTCATATCAGTATCACGTGACGTCAATTGTCGAACCATTGTACTCCTGTCTGTTACATGTATTTTCAAATCGGACACAAATCGTCATGGTATTTTAAAGCTCTTAATCTCTCAAAATTGTCATTATTGGTTTCGTGGTAAACATATGTAAACTTCTTTTGAACTTTTTTTTTTTTATCCCGGATGGACACTCTCGTTAAAGCAATCAAAATTTCTAGACATAAATACAGGTTTTTGCAATCACTATGAACTATATACAATTTTTGAGACAGAGTTATATAATTTAAAGGGAATATAGCCATTGGATTGTTTGAGATAATATATAAACCCATTTTCAAAAGAAAAGATACATAGATGAAAGCAGAAAACTTTTATGTAAATGCAGAAAAGACCCATAATCGTTACTCATCCTGGAACTGTAATAGTCCGTTGTAAATTTCATAAGCAATACGACAAATTTAACTTGCATCGACTGACGTAAGTGCTTGAAATCACGTGGGGGTCACAACACAAGGTCACACAGATTGTCTTTATCGTTTATGGCAAATGTTTGCATCTCCCACAACTGAAGAATGACACCTTGTTTATAGAGCATATGTCTAAACTTCATTTCCAAGGGATTGGGGTCCATCGTGTTCCATAATACGTGCTAACTAGGCTAACATGGCTTCCTGACGACGTTTAACGTAACAAATCAATATCCCATAGATGCTTTAAACATGAGACATCTTGCGATTCTCTGGACCAAGGAAAAACGTTCAATTGCTGCTGTTGGAGAAGTTTCAGACAAATTTGAACCGTACTACATCCGATGTGGAACGACGTTAGCTGTGTAATGACGCCCATCAACGGAACAACAACTGGTACCATAACATTTTCCCGATAACGAACCTGTGCCGGGTTTCGTCGTGCAACAGAGAGTCAACAAGCGATGGTTGAAGGACTGACACCACCATTGCGATACCTTCTACGTATGGCTCAATACACCGACACGTGTATCAACGAGCTCAGTGTGTCCTGCTTGGTTGAGTACGTGAAGTAAACGGGTATGAGTATGTAAACGTTTACAAGTACGATGTATTGACGTCTGTCTGTAAAACTGTACTCAACGACTTTATCTGCAAAAATACATATGAACAAATTCTGTTGTTCGCGAACTTACAGGCCATAGCAGCTGTTGCTGGAGCTGTCAAGAGCCAATTACGTAAGTTCGACGTCCATTTTAAGCCACCCTATGCACCTGTCGTCAGCGAGGGCTGTCTGAAGGGAGTCAGTCGAATCAATTCATGTGTTCTGTAGCCTTCGAGTCAGTTCTTGTGACACAACAAAATGACATTCAACATCACAATGACGTTGACCAGGTTCAAGTATCTTTTACGCTTATAGTCGACGTCATTGATTTAGCCGTGACATTCCTGCTTTACATCTTTCTTCACAAATTTACCTATAGAAAATGTTATCCCTCACCCCGAAAGCTTACTTAATAAAGTATTTGATAAAATCTTATATCAACAGCCAAGTTACGTCAGATCTATTGTCTAGAACTTCAAGACCCACGACTTTTTATATTTTACATGCAACAAACTCGGTGGGTGGGGTGTCAGAAGTGTTTCGAAATGTATGTATCATCAACTGTTGGTTCTATCATCAGCTGTTGGTTCTAAAACAACGATATTTAAATTCAATTCCGTCCCTTGTGTAAAAGAAATATGACATTTTTTTAATTACCGTAGGTGCGCGATGTAGGACCATCACAGTTCCTTGTCTGTTGAAGAGGACTGACAATAAATTACTTTGAAGTTGTCATATGAAGACACATCTCCCTTTAAAAATACCTGTATACCGTAATCATTTTTCTTAGTGCCGCGTTTATTGGTCAAATCAAGCTTTTGATTGGAAGGTATTTGAAAAATAATAGCTTCTTCTCAGGAATATCACCCACGTCGAGAATAATTTCAGCAAATGATTCTGGGATCTCTATAAAGCGCTTTATGTGTCCAATGTTTACATTTTCCTTACATAATGCTCAATAAGGGTCTGTGAACATTGGATTATACAATCAGAGAAAAAAATAAATTTGAACATTTTAGCAACCACTATTTTCATTTTTGTGCAATGTTTGGTTTGCACAGGAAACGTTCACTTCGTTATGCAGCTGTAATTAGGTTGAGGGTCAACCACGTGACATAAATGTTCAATCAGACTGTAATAGTCCTATCAGGTTTTGTGGTTGCACCTGCAACGGTTATTCAGCCCTAATTAACCTCTTCCTTTCATCGACATTTCCTTTGTCTATCGAATTACCCCTTGCAAGATGACATTCCTGTCTTTTCAGCAGACTACTGTTGAAAAACATTATGACAAAAGTTACTCTTACAAAGCACTGTTGACTCTTAACAATTCCAAAACCAGTCCCTACAATACTGGCAATCAGTTGTATAGCACAAAGTTCTTTATCAGACTACAAAATTTTAGATCCATCCAAATTGAAAGCATTTGCAGACGACAAATCAAATGTTGCTCAAATTATTAACTTTTGGTCTTAGATAGAGTTGAAAATATGTTGGCAAAAGTAGAAAATGCTGGTTACAAGCATTTTCTCCTTTTGTGTTTTCAATAGCCTTCTTTCAGGATTGCTGAAACTTGGGATTGTTTGGTAAAGGGTTAACTCTTGAAACCTCCTTCAGACGACTTTAGCCATGCAGCAGACTACATTATATAAACGCTGTGATCAAAGAAGCAATTGTTCGCATCCCGTAATTTTTCCATTTACAACAATATTTTACACGTTGTCATGTATCAAACATTAATAATCTTTGATTATACAATCGTTTAAACATGTTTCCCGAGTAATCCCTTGGAAAATAGTTTCATGGGGCATTCACTTAACCCTTTACTAAACAATCTCAATGACCTTGAAGGGGTAGACTCTTGAAAACATTGTGGGAAATGGATAAAATGCTGGTTACCAGCATTTTATCCATTTCCCACAATGTTTTTTTTTTTTTTACATTCCCCCCCCCCCCCCCAAAAAAAATGCATCATTTGAGCTACTCTCAGTTTGTCGTCTGCAAATGCTTTTAATTTTTAGATAAATGTAAAATTTTGTCGTCGGGTAAAGAAGAAATGGTCGGTTGATATAACCCTTTACCACAGAATTGCGAGTTTAAACGGCCCTAAAGAAAGGAACTTTTGAAAACATCGTAGGAAAAGGAAAAAATGCTCGTTACCAGCCTTTCCTGTTTTCCCACACAGTTTTTTCTCTTACAATGACAACGGGGCAAATTCTAAGTCAGATATTTTCTTTGTCAGCAAATACTTTCAATATGGTTCTGTCTAAAATTTTAAAGTTTGCTAAAGAGCTAAATTATCTATTGATTGAATGGTTTGCAGTCTACTTGTTTATTTTTTTACTTGATTTTTTAACAGGAGACCACACAGGTGTTAGAAAAGAATCCTCCTTTTCTTTCTTATTCATCATCGTTTTGTCTTTCATCTTAGGGGCAGATGGTCTACATCTGCGTTGAAATATGGTCCACAAAAAATTTTTACTCTTTACCCAGTGACAAAATTTTGGACCCGTTCAAATCTAGAGAAAGTGCAGACCACAACTTAAATGAAGCTCACATGCTTGAAACTTTCTTTGAAAGGATGAAAACACTGTATTAATAGTTCAGAACACGGTATCAATAATTCCTTACCGGTCATGTTGGATACAATTTTCAGCAGATCTAGTCATGCTGTTCAATGTATATTAGAACTGTTGCACTTCGTGTGCAGAACAAAGTCGATATCTTCTGTCTATAACGCTTTTATTGACTCCTAAGCTCGCACGGACTATTGCTTTACTGTTCTTATTCTGAAATCTTGGGATGGCTAGCTGATTGGTTGAAACTTTGTCAGATAAATGATGTTTTAACATACCGTTAGAATTTAATGTAGGATGTTTGGTGAACAATGCCACAGAAGACTTTACCAGTACTCGCTCCAAGATGTCAGTAGCTCCAAAGATTGGAACTCCAGGGTTTCCTTCTATCAATCAATGGAAAAACAATATTGCTACCAAAACCTTTTAGGAACTATGCAAAAGAATAAATGAGTTATACTCTGTGAAAAGGGGGTGTAATAAATCTGCAAAAAGTATCGCAGTCTGATATGGGTTGAAAGTTGTAGCTATTTGAATTTTTGCTGCTTGTCCAAGGACCATTCTGCTTTAACGTCTCATCCGAAAGACTATTAATAATTTTAGATGGCCAGATGTTGGGCTCGAACCCTTATCCTCAAGTGACCAAAGACTTGATGTCTACAAATCCTAAGCTCTACCACCTGAGCTATGCGGGCAGGTCCAATGATTCCATGACGGCAACAGTACGACTTTAATTGAAAAAAGGGGGCATAACTTCGTCAGAAATATTTTGAGGGTTAGATCTACCTGCCCCATAGAATTGGTTCCCAATATGATAGTTAAAAAAGGCCCAAATTTAAATTCTAACATGACACGCGAATTCGGCTCTATAAACACAGTGCAAGGAAAGCGTGGTAAAATCTGCGACATTCCATGCAGAGTGACGTCATTCTGTATAAAGTAAGTTAGTAAGTTATTCAATAGAACATAGTCTTCATCCGCGTTTTTACTCTAAGGATGAACTTGTTTTCCTTTCATAAAGAATTGGTCATGTTAGAATCGAAATAATCTTCTTTCTATCGTGGTTTATCGTTCAATAAACCACGTTGTGAGTTATGAGGCGCAATGAATAAACCACTCGGGCTATCGCCCTCGTGGATTATTTATTGTGCCTCATAACTCACAACTGTGGTTTATTGAACGATAAACCACGATAGAAAGAAGATTTTTTCTTAAGTAGATGCCTTAAGTAAAGACAAAGATTTCAGAAAATGTCGAAGCTTTTGCGCGACGACAACCACGCAGAGATCACCTCACCGTTTTCATCGAGATCAGCTCATCTAGAAATATAAGTACTCAACGGTATGAAAAAAAAAAAAATAGATCGCTGAGAGCATCGCTACTGTAAATAGCCACTCAGTTACTTTTTACCTGGTTTTAAAATTTATTTTCTGTGCCAGCGACTAACACTTGGCACGACTGTACAATAACAGATTTTCATCTTCACAGTAATTTAAATTCTTTTAAAAGGCCATTTTTTTTTTTTTCAATTCAAATGCAATTTTAACACCCGCATTGCTCACGTTTGGCGGCCACTGGGCTTTTAAACAGAGACGTCTAACTTTGTTAATAGTATCTTGTAATTTCGCCCATCTGGTAAAGGTAAAAAAAAAAACACTTAAACGTTTTTATTGTGAGATCGCGTGTCCCTATTACACAAATGATTAAAACTTCTATGGCCCCTTTTGGACAACAAAGCACAGTTCACACGTGCAAGATAGTTCTAAAGCCGGGTGTAATGGATAATCAAAATATTTGACCCTTACAGATAAAAAGATACGAACTACAAGATCAGATAAACTGAACTCTTTACACTTGACTTATGGTCCAATTGCGGACAGTGTAGATCCAAGATCAGACTGCACTAAACGTTCAGTCTGATCATAAATCTACACTGTCCGATACGGTAATTGTAATTCCTGTGGTAAAGAACTTTGAAAGAGCATTATTCTGGGTTTTATTATTAGCTGGAAATTTTATTTACTTTAATTAGCAGCTGAAGGATTGAACTTCTGAATACAGGTGTACTCTTTACCAAACGACAAAATTTTGAACTGGACCAAACTGAAAGCATTTGCAGACGACAAATCATATGTTGCCAAAATGATGATTTCCGTCGTTAATGGGGGTAGAACACGTCATGGGAAAAGGAGGAAATGCTGGTTACCGGCATTTTCTCTTTTTCCCAAGAGTTTTCAAAGGCGTTTTCTTTCAGGGACGATAAAACTCGGGATTGTGTGGTACAGAGTTAAGGTTGACTAAAACAGCAAAAGGTATAGAACCAGGATCAGACTGCACGTTCTGTACACTCTGATTTTGAACTATGCCGTTCGAAAAAGCACCTGTTTTGCTCTGACGATGAAAAGGTTGAAAATTACAAGACCCATGTCGACGTGATCTTATCGGTAATCGGAAAGAAACTATCAGGAAAAAAAGTATCGGAAAAAAAGTATCAATATTTGCTAGGAAAGAAAGTATCAGGAAAAAAAGGATCAGTTTC
This sequence comes from Hippopus hippopus, assembly GCA_946811185.2. Lineage (NCBI taxonomy): Eukaryota > Metazoa > Mollusca > Bivalvia > Cardiida > Cardiidae > Hippopus > Hippopus hippopus. The sequence continues at coordinate 8,394,572 of OX328105.1, forward strand.
TGTCAATGTTGTGATATTATATCCATATTTATTAAAATCATATAATCATGCTTTATTTAATTAATTTTTAACATTTAAGCTTACAAAAAATGCTTGTTAGAAACATTTTCTCTTTTTCCTACAATGTTTTCAAAGGCCTTCTACCTTCTAAAGTTGGTAAACAATTAACTTCGTAAAACTCACAAACTGTACGGTGGCACAAAAGTGACATGGAAGATATATTTTATACTACGTGCGCACGCAGTAGCTAATACGTGCGCACGTAATAAGTAATACGTGCGCACGCAGTAGTATTACGTGCGCACGCAGTAGCTAGTACGTGCGCACGCAGTAGCTAATACGTGCGCACGTATTAACTAATACGTGCGCACGTAATAACTATTACGTGTGCACGTAATAATCGACCAATCAGTTTATAAGGATCAATAAATGTCTATCTTCCACTTCCATCTTGAAACAATGGCTTCCGTTCATGATTCTGATTGGTGGATTATTACGTGCGCCCGTAATATGTAATACGTGCGCACGTATTAGCTACTGCGTGCGCACGCAGTAGCTATTACGTGCGCACGTATTAGTTATTACGTGCGCACGTATTAGTTATTACGTGCGCATGTATTACTTATTACGTGCGCACGTATTAGCTACTGCGTGCGCACGTAATAACTAATACGTGCGCACGTATTAGCCACTGCGTGCGCACGTAGTATAAAATATATCTTCCATGTCACTTTTGTGCCACCGTACAAACTGTGTATATTGTAAGTAAAGTGTAAGTTAAAGGTCAATTAGAAATGAAATAAAATGATGTTTAAAGACAAGATATTATTAATACTCTGGCAATATCAATGACTTAATCAAAGTGAAAATTAGACCTTAATCAGGATGTCAAATTGCAAATTACAAAGATTACACAAATAAATATTCACAATCCAAAAACGTTTTAATTACTTTTTGCTATGCCCTAATCTCTTGCAGGTATCAACAACCAACCATGAGTGTTCGCACATTTCTTCCCAATCTTATGCCAGAAAAAGTAGTAAGAAAAATGTACAAATATCTTTTTTTTCTTTAACAAAGTCATTATAATCTATCAATCAAATTTTTACATCATATACCATGTTAACTAGTCTCTTTTTGACAACTGGTACTTTTTTTCCTGATACTTTTTATCCTGATTCTTTTTTTCCTGATACCTTCTTTCCTACAGTCGATCTTATCAATGGATCTGAAGACTAAAACAGCTTTATTTGTACAGCTCAGTCCTTCAACATTTTTGCCACATTTACAAATCCTCCTGTTGCCTCTCCAAATAAAGCAACCCATTCAAGTGACATATGATTTATTTCACACTAATGTACGAGCTGATTATTCTGTTTGCCTTTCAAAATGATCAAGCACAGAAATTAATTCGGACTTTGAAAAATGCATCCGAAATATACACCTGCATTAGGCATAACTTATTATATAAGAAAATTTGTGTAATTATATTCATTGTTTTTTGTGTACGCAAAAATGTAGTTCCTACTAGCATTGATCAATATCGTCACTATATAAGTAATATATTCACTATATTCACTAGTAGTAATGATATCATCTATAGTAGCTTGAAAAATTAATATATGGATAAATCTCGGTAACTCATGAGTAGATGTTTTCATTTTAAAGTTTTGATAAAACGGGAGAATTTATGGCAATCTAGAGGCTTTTTATGCAAAAGAAAAACTATATCGCCAAATAAATGTTTTTATTATTATTATTTAACCTTTTGCCTCAGACAGTGTAACGTTATACTACTTTGCGTTGATGTATCTGTTGGTTCGAAGGAACGTATAAAGGCTCTTTTAAGTTGTACAGGAGACCAATGTAGGGTAAGACACAGTCGCTTGTTACAAGCAGTTGCTCCTTTTCAAACAATGCCTTTCAAAGTTGTCTGGACTGGAGTAAAAGTCACATTTAACGGTAAGGCAGTCTGTAAGCTGTCTGGACTGGAGTAAAAGTCACATTTAACGGTAAGGCAGTCTGTAAGCTGTCTGGACTGGAGTAAAAGTCACATTTAACGGTAAGGCAGTCTGTAAGCTGTCTGGACTGGAGTAAAAGTCACATTTAAACGGTAAGGTAGTCTGAAAGCTGTCTGGACTGGAGTAAAAGTCGCATTTAAACGGTAAGGTGGTCTGAAAGCTGTCTGGACTGGAGTAAAAGTCACATTTAAACGGTAAGGTGATCTGATAGCTGTCTGGACTGCAGTAAAAGTCACATTTAAACGGTAAGGTGGTCCAAAGGGCAGTACCGGCCCGCATAGCTCAATAGGTAGAGCGTAGGACTCGTGAACGTGATGTTTCGAGTTACTTGAGGGTGTGAGCTCGATCCCCACGGCTGGCCATCTAAAATTACTAATTGTCTTTCGGATGAGACGTTAAACCGAGGTCCCGTGTGACGGTGCTATACACTGAGCACGTAAAAGAACCAGATGTAACTTAAGATGGGTTTCGTCCTGTATCTGCACTATCCCCCGTAACAATACTAACAGCTTTCAGGGGGCGTCGCCCATATGGGCAACCGGTAGCGACGATAAATAAACGCAAATTCAATCAATCAAAGGGCAGTACTTCTGAATTAACAACAATACTTCCAACAGTGTAATTCCTAGAGTTAAACAAAAATTGATTATGGTATAAGTTAATAGTAATATTTTATGCAAGAATCGTGTGTAAGGTCAAAAGTCAGTAACGTTGTTTGATGTTTTCAGAATTGCGATTTTAATTGATGTTCTAATTGCTTACATTTAAACAATTACGTCGTATATTATGTCTTAATGTTATCTGTGATAAGTAAAAGGGGCATAAATTTTCAAGGATCGTGATCTTTATCTAACCTAAAAAAAAAAAAAACTAATAGAGTCATGGTCTGTGAAAAGGGGGCTTAATGCATTTGCAAAAAGTATCGACCCATGTCAGCCTGCGCAGTCAGCGCAGGCTGACATTAATCGAAACTTTTTGCTATTTGTGAATTTTCTGCATTTCGAAGGACTGTTTTACCTTCAGATCAAGTTGATTGTAAAATAAAATGAATTAGAAGAATAGCTATGTGATGACTTGCTTGGTATAATGCAACACAGAAATGCATTAAACCCCTTCAGCCAGAGAATGGCTTATATAATATTTATTCCTTTAAACTTAGAAGCCTCTGGCTTTGTGGCAGAAAGTAGTAGAGGGTACAGCCTCAGCCTCTCACAGTGTTATTTCTTGGTTGAAAAACCATGATAAGTGAGGTCAACTTTTAAAAATGCATACATCTTGGCAAGAATACTAGCCATATTTGGGGGGAAAAAACGCTCGTCTCGATAGTTTTATCTCTCACAAATATACACAGAAGTACAAAAGCAAAATAACTTGTAAATTTGAAGAACAGCCTGGTGAAAGGAAAATGTACAGTGTAAAGATGCTCTGTTAATATAATATTTTTATAAATTAACTGTTTTCACCCTTAGCTTGCTAAATCAGTTAAATAAAACTTTCAAGCTGATAGTAAAACCGCGAATAATGTTATTTCAAAATCGTTTTCTGAAAAAAAAAAAACCTCTTTATCGGAAAGTGCAGAACCAAGATCAGACTGCACGTTCTGTGCAATCTGATCTTAATCAACACTGTCCACAAAGGTTCAATAAGTCGCACCAAGCAGCCTACGGGTTAACTGCATTTTTAGCAAAGCTTGTTTCACATTCGATGTAACTAAAAATCTTTGTTCAAAACAAAGACGGCGTATAAGAGGAAGGCCTCCTGGAATATGCAAAACAACAAGGAAACAATGGCAATTGCTGGCGTGCTTCCTTTTCATTATTTCTTTTCATATTGAACTACAAAAGAGTTTCAATAATCATATTCAAGTCAGTTACCTCTTACGACGTCTATCTTGTTATGAAAATTTTCTTTCTTGTTTATATTAAACGAATTAGAATGATTGTCCTCTCTGCATTGTACTAAATGATATTTCATCGCTCCTTTAACCTTTCAGCGCAATAGGCGAAAACAGATACTTTCTGGGGATGACATAGGTGCAAGATCAGACTGCACAAAACGTGCAGTCTGACCTTTGGTCTATACCGTCCGCTTGTTTAGTCAAGCCTACAAGATAAAAACCTTCCTGATCTTTGGTGTACTGCATCGAAAGAAGTTGACATTATATTATTTGACGCTGAACGATTTGAAGTTGAAATATGGGGCCAATGTCGTAATTAATGAAAATACTATATAAGGTCGAATTGTACGTTTATGTAGCAGAAAGCCTTTGGAAATATTGAGGAAAAAAGAGCATTTTCATTTTAAATGCAATAGCTCCTTTTCTCAAAGCCTTTTAATAACAAAAAGCCAGGTTGGTGCTGCCCCTGCTTTAACATGTTTATTCTTCGTGTTGCTGGCACTCGTATAGGTTCGGTCTGATAGGCCTGTAATGTTGATTGAGTCAATACAATTGCCATATTAAGGTATTGATATTTCTTTAAGTAGCAGCACACTAGCTTGGAAACATTGTAGAAAAGGATAAACTGGAGGTAATTGTGTACAGTAACAATGCAGCACGTCCTAAAACCTCGCACAAATTAAAATGATGTATTTGGTATTTGCGAATTTCCAAATTTAGATGTTCGCCTGATTTAGATACAAAGTATTTCATTCATTCTACTGGCAAACAAACAAAAGAGAATTTTTCAGTCAGTCAAAACGATACCATGTAATGTAATTCTGAAGTTATTTTTGGCTAGAATACGTGTCCACATAACGGTCAAGTGTAGATCTAAGATCAGACTGCACCTTTTGTGGAGTCTGATCTTAATCTACACTGTTCCCAAACACAACTATAACTGTAAAGGACATACAAAGGATTAATACTCCTTGACATTTGTCTTTTTATATTTTTTTAATTATACAGGCATAAAAAACTCAAAAACGCATTACATTTCACCGCAGGAATGCCAAATAGATATTAGAGAAGAAAAAAATAATGGAAATTTAAGGACAGAAATTGTTTTTGTTTTTTTACGCAAAAATCTCTTGATATAAGGGAAACTGTAGATCTAAGATCAGATCGACATTTTGTGCGGTTAGATCTTTATCTGCGCAATCCTAAACAACTTATAAACCCTTAGGCTGCCAAGCGCGACTCAATGGCCTTTTGCGGACAGTGAAGATCAAGATCAGACTGCACAGAACGTGCAGTCTGATCTTGGATCTACACTTTCCGATAAGGAGATATTTTTCCCCGAAAAAAAAAAGAAACTTTGAAATAGCCAAATTCAGTGTTTTACTATCGGCTTGCATGTTTCTTTTAAGTTATTTAGCAGGCTAAGGTATAAATTTCCCTCACCCCGAACTACCCTAACACAAGTTTGCAGCAGTCAGCCCACAAAGCAACCTAGTGAAAGACTGATAATCATCTTGGTAAGAGGTTAACCACATGAGTACATTTATGGAAAGCATCGTGGCAAAATGATAAATGGCTGATTACGATTATTTGTCTCATTTCACCGTTTCAACAGTGGTAGGCTGTAATACCAAAGAGAAAGCCGATCTGTACCGGATGAAGCAAGGCCCGATTATTTGAAGGTTTAACTCTTTATCTGACGAAAGAAAAAAAAGATACTTTTCCGAATTGAGCATTTGCAGCCGAGAAATATCATGAGGTGCTAATAATAGGATTTTTCTTTAGAAGGTTTAAAATATCATGGGATAAGGAGAAAATGCTGGTTACTAGCCTTTTCTCCCTTTTCCACGGTGTTTTCAAAAGCCATCTTTTCAGAGATCGTTAAAACTCGGGAGTGAAGTTAAAGGATGAAGACAAGAAAAAATTAAAATGATGCTACTTGATTTACATTAAGTGTAGAATACATTTTTCTTGATAATTAAAGTAACACACTTTCATTTTTAGCATTTACACAACTGAAAAAAAAAATATATATACTCAGTTCCATAAATAAGTGTGCACTTAATTTTCTTTTATTTCTCGTCGCATGTTTTACTGAAGACCAACAAATTTGGTATTATACTTTAGTTCAGAGTCTGTAGAAAATGCCAGGCTAATCAGATTTTGACTAACAGAAAGTTTAAGTTAGGTTTCTGCAGTTTAAATGAAGGTGGTACTAAAACCAAAGTTGCAAAAGTACTCAAAGACTAAGGTAACATTAAAGTTAGGTTTTTCTTAAAGTTCTTGTAATTTTTCAATCAATATCTTGTATGGCCACCTCTGCTGTCGATAGATGCAATTATTCGACGTCGCATAGACCTTACATAACGTAAAATCATTGCATCAGGAATGTTATTCCATTTCTGAACGAGAGCGGTGGCCAAAACCTAACTTTAATGTTACCTTAGTCTTTGAGTACTTTTGCAACTTTGATTTTAGTACCACCTTCATTTAAACCGCAAAAACCTAACTTAAACTTTTTGTTAGTCGAAATCTGATTAGCCTGGCATTTTCTACAGGCTCTGAACTAAAGTATGATAAGTGCACACTTATTCATGGAACTGAGTATATATAATAACCCAGTAAAGAAAATGCTATTTGCACTCTTGTTATATTCGTTACTCATCGCTGTACTTTATCCTGCTCAATCTAAATCACGGGTAGGAAACTTCATATTCGAAGCCAATGGCTCTGACGATAAAATGTTGTGTTGGTCTTCCGTTTCTGAAAATATCGGCTGAAAAACAACCAAAAAACAGGTAAGCTTGTCATTTTTTGTAATCATATGTTCTCATGTCTTTGAAATTCCAAAAAAGGAGAATGTCATGCAATGCTCTGGTCTTTCAACGTGTTTTCTGCACTACGGAAAGTTGTAACAAGTGTACGACGTTGTCTGAATCATTTGTGGCGTGGGTTGACTGTAGCCGAAATAATACGTCACAGACCTAAATTCAGTCTATTATTGCCATTTAATTGGCAAATAAGAGAAAGTCTTGCTGTCCCAAAAGCTTGAATTAATGTCTTGAAATGTTACCTTTACTGCTGGTAAAGACTTGAAAAAAAAAAATAGCACAAAAAATGATAAAAATAAAGAAGGGCTCCGATTATGTGGTACATTTTCCATTTAGCTTTTTATTGTCTGTTTTAAGACCAAACAGCCTTCCTAAGTTGCCTAATACTTAATGTTTTTCATATTTTTTCTTACGTGTGGGCTGCACTTACGACGAAAGCATGACAAATACTATTTACATGTATAGACCATTCTGTTAACCAAAAGCTGCACCAAAGTATTTTCAAAATTTAGATAGACTAATGTTCGACAGCATTTTTCAATCGTGACAATACCAGTCCTTTGTATTTTCATAAATTCGGTCATGTTCCATTCAACAAATGTACTACATTTCGGACTGAAAGGTATCAAAACCTACTTCCGAAGTAATTTTTTACAGAAAACTAAATTTTTGAAATTAAGCCCTCATCAATCGGTGCCTACTTACATATTGAGAGCCGGTCCACATAATCGGAGCCCTTCTTTATTTTTATCATTTTTTGTGCTATTTCTTTTCAATTCTTTACCAGCAGTAAAGGTAACATTTCAAGACATTAATTCACGCTTTTGGGACAGCAAGACTTTCTCTTATTTGCCAATTAAATTGCAATAATAGACTAAATTTAGGTCTGTGACGTATTATTTCGGCCACGGTCAACCCACGCCACAAATGATTCAGACAACGTCGTACACTTGTTACAACCTTCCGTAGTGCAGAAAACACGTTGAAAGACCAGAGCATTGCATGACATTCTCCTTTTTTGGAATTTCAAAGACATAAGAACACATGATTACAAAAAATGACATGCTTACCTATTTTTTGGTTGTTTTTCAGCCGACATTTTCAGTAACGGAAGACCAACACACAACATTTTATCGTCAGAGCCATTGGCTCCGAATATGAAGTTTCCTACCCGTGAAATTACTGGATCGCCCATCTTACAATGAGCAAGTATAAACAAAACAGAATTTTATAGCTATTATTAATTTACAGTACTTAAAGCAAATTCATAACGAAAATGCAATCATAAAAAGTTTAACACCGAGAACTTATTTCGTGTATAAATGATGTTATACAGATAGATTACTGCAGTTCGTAGAGCCCCATGAGAAATAGAAATGAAATTTTCAGTCAAAAAACGACAAACAAATTGAAAATTATTGCGGTCAGGGAATCGTTGCATAGCGGACAGTATAGATCAGGATATGACCAGACGTTTTGTACAGTACAACCTCGACTCACACCTGCCACAAAATATAACTGCAAAAGCAATCTTAGAGCGCTAGGTAGGTGCATATAAAATCGAATTTTCATTCAAGAAAAGCCATATAGATAAACTTTTAAGCGTGTTTTAGCTGGAAAATTTCAAGTCAGTGGACAGCGTAGAATCAAGACAAATCTACGCTTTCAAGCAGTCAGGTCTTGATTCACACTGGTCTCAGAATGTAATAGTTCACATCAAACCGCGCCTGTTGCTGGTGAACAAGGCAAACTCGTTGGGCAAGACAACATTCCGAAGCCCTAGAAGCAAGACAAGATTCCTATGATCAAAGAAACATAGACAGATGAACTATGGCCGTAACATCAAAGCAATATTGATAAGAACTGTCTTAAATTCCATCAAACCGAGTCGAATTAGCTTTAACCCTTAATGTGTTAAATAGGTTAAATGAAACTTTCAAGCCGACAGTAAACACCAAATTGTTGCTATTTCAAAGTTATTTTGGTGGAAAATATCTCCGTATCGGACAGTGTAGATCCAAGATCAGACTGCACCTTCTGTGCAGTCTGATCTTGATATACACTGTCCGCTGAAGGTCCTTGAGTCGCGCTTCGTACCCTAAGGGTTACAGAACAAACACGGAACGTTCATTAAATATGTATTTAGATCAGTTCTTTATCTGCCATTATTGGTGAAATGTCAACACAGCTATACATCTAATTTCACCTTTTATTTCTATTTAACGTTTCGTCTTACAAGCAAATTTTATATCTTTGATTGAATAGAGATGTTTACCCTTTTCCTTTCGAGACGGAATCCAGTGCCATTTTTCGAAATATTTCAGAACTAGATAAGCCCCCAAATTCGAAGAATCTTATCTCAGTACACACCGAGTGCTCTTACGTTCCAAGTGAAGATCAAAAGTATCTGACCAGTAATATTTAAAAGGCTTCCACTTGTCTATTTATGAATGTTAGCTAAGAAAAAGTTACAACAGTTTTATGACTCCCAAGTTAAATACGACCTATTATACGATATTTATGTGTGTTTCTATGTCCTCTTGCTGTTTACAGGTAGGCTAAAACATTCGATGATCCAATTTTGATAGGGACTCGTTAGAATTAACAGAATATCGAAAACACGGAACTTAAACATGCCTTAAAAACATAGCTGAAAAGGTCATAGATAGATCAGTTTCATAATTTTCCTTGAAATAAGAACAGCAGCCGTCCTTGATCAGTGATTTAAGAAAAATGTAACAGTATAATTTGAGGACAGACGACACATTTCAGTATCAGTTCCAAACATAAATGATGATTGCATTCTAGATTATTCCCACGTTATGTGCAACCATTTCATATGTCATTTTTATGAAATAAGCATTTGAGGGCATTGTATTTTGAGCCCTAAGTTTCTTAATCTTCTGTAAATTGACCAATATCGTCAAGCATTGATAACATTTCAAAACACTCACCTGATTTAAATTAAAGCTGACAATTCAACCTTCACGAAAAGGTGTATATTTGAACAACGCAACTCCTTTGACGAAAAGATAGAGAGAACGTTGTAGATGAAAAGCAATAATTTCAAATTATTATAGCAGATCTGAATCTGGTTTAATTTTGTTGCACGACCTCTGTGATGTCAGACAGCCATCGCATCTTTGTGTGTGTTGTGTTTCCCTTGTACTACGCTCACCATATCGTCCAAGCAAAAGGCTACTTTCCTACATAAACGAAAGTCGAAACAATGTTTAGCGGAGACAAAAAAATTAATTCTATCGCAAGCACTGCCCTAAGTCTTTTGAAGGTGACTTGGGTGACACGTAAGGTCTTTTAGTAGAAAGCATGACCGTAAGCATGAAAGAGTATTGTGCAGTTCACATGATGCTTAAGACAAGGGTTGGGTGTCTATCATGACACAATTAATTAACTTTGGCCAACAGTCTACGTAGAACTAATGTGTTCATCGGTGGCTTTTTTTGTGTGTATCAGTGAAAACCGGGGATGAGCTATGACACCTAGTGATGAAAAGATAGCTTTCTCAGAGGTACAGGTTATAGAGGCATTCTGGAATTTCAGATGTAGCACCTTTTCCAATTCTTTTATAAATAAGCCTCGGTTATTTTCATAGACACTCCATAAAAGGTATCGTCCAGGGTTCGTATTCACGAACCATTCCTAGGAACGTTCTTAGTATTATTCTCCAAGATTTTCTAAATTTGAAAGTAAAACAACTTATGATTGGCTAAACCATTTGGTTTAGCCAATAATCAGTGGTGTTACTTTGAAATTTAAAAAATTCTGGAGAATAAGACTGAGAATGTTCTCGAGAATGGTTGGTGAATACGGATCCTGCATGTACAACATTAATGCGCCACGCTACGTGAAAAGGAAGTGCAATGCATCAGCAAAAAGTATCGGCCAATGTCAGTTTGCACAGTTCGCACAGGCTGACCTGGGTAGAAACGTTCTGCTTTTTGCAATTTTTCTACAAGTCAAAAAAAAAAAAGAAAAAAAACGTTGCACGTTAATATTCAGCCGGTTGTTACACAAACTGGATTTTATGGACCCATACTTATGCGATGACTTACGTTGTATAATGCATCACAGAGATGCATTAAACCGCCTTTTACCAAAGTATGGCTCAAATGTAGGTGAATGCATATAGTGCCATAGTGTGGCATTATTGAACTTAGTCAAAGTATAATCCGTAATATCTATTACTGTATAGATTTCGGCGCAGTCTTCGTCCCCTTCCGTGAAAAAAAAAACTGTCTTTTTTTGTAGTTTTACTAGGGTTAAATAGAACATTGACATAATAACTATAGTTAACAGTGAACAAGTCAGATTGGAAGACGGGCCTTACCGTAGTAGGTTTACGGAATATGCAGATGTCTTGTTTGCCAATGCATGTGCTTATATTTTTTATGGTACCGTCTGCAACTCATTGTATGCATAACTTCACACTGTACACGTAGTTTCAACCGGTTCAATTACTGGAGTATTTGTATGTAGGTGTGTGGCTTAGGTAGGAAGGTCGGGTTCTCTATATTCTCTACTGTCTCCATGTGGTGCTCAAGCTGAGAGTTTTCATCGTCTTTCTCTGTCTGATTACTTTAGCGATGCATTCATTGCATTCTCCTGTTGTAAGACCATTCATCAAGATCTCTCTAAAGTGTTTACCCCACACGATAAAAATGTGGGCGTGTCCAAGTTAAAGGCGTTTGACGACAATTCCAGTTTGGTTCAAATGAAAGAACTCGCCTTTGATATAGTGGAAAACATTGTGGAAAAAGAAGAAAATGCTGGTTTCCAGCATTTTCTTCTTTTCCAAAAATGTTTTCATAAGGCTTCTTGCATAGGGTCACTAAAACGTGGGATTGTTTGGTAAAGCGTACATGCATTGAACAAACTGGACCGGTCATATTGTCTATCGCTTCAAGTTTATCGGTAATGGAGTTGGCACGGTGTAAAACAGCCAAACAGACATGGTACTGAGTATTGATGATTGATTTGTTTATGCCATGGTATCTTAAAAAACCGTGTTAACACCTCTCAAAATGAAAGGTCATCGAGTAACAGGTGCAAACATGAGTTAAGGCTCGATAGCCATCTAGAATCTGAGAGAGGCCAAGAAAATTTGTTCCGAGGCCTAGGTGTTAACATAATACCGATACAGTCGCTCCGAACTTCCAATTTTTTGCATGTCGCAGGACCAGTCTACCTCATGATTCAATCGGTTTGTTAAACAAAGTTGATTTTATGGATCCATTATCATGTGATAAATTGCATGGTATAATGCATCTCGGAGATACAATAAGCCCCCTTTTTTGCCAGAGCATAGCTCATTTATAAAAAAAAAAAAAAACTTGGTTGAAGAATTGATTTTCATTGTCTTCAAACGTGAAGCAACAGTTTTCATTGCTAACATAAGCAACCACTCGAATTACTGCCGCTACACTTTTTTCAAAATACATGCCCGCACCAGTAAATACCTGGAATTATCTCTTTATCAGTAATTGGTTTGTCTACGTCACGAACTCTTACGAAATCATGTAAACATCCCCTAAGTGTCAACAGACAGAATGACAAGTGCTAGTAAGTACCCTTCCTTAGACAGCTAACTAATAGACGCGCATACTTCCGGTCAGTGGACAACATTCATTTGTACATAGAAGTTTCAGGACTGTGTTTACTCGGGTATCTCTTAAGTACATCGGACAGTGTAGATCATTGATCAGACTGCACCTTCTGTGCAATCTGATCATTGATATACACTGTCCGAAAAAGCACAGGTATGTTATGCCTGGCGAGCTAAGAGTAAAATAGTATGTTTTACAGTTAATCATTATGGTGGTATATTTCTGCCGCGATATACGATATAGCTATTGCGATAATTTAAGAGAACTATCGTGATAAAACAAAGTTTCCTGGAAATATTATCTAAATAATAAAATTTTTCACGATAAAAATATCGCGATAATTTTAACTGTTTTTTGCTTCGTGCCCAAAACTGACATTCACGGTGTCTATAATTAGATACGGTTTCGGAACATCTTCGTCTACAACCTTCTGAATTCTCCTGTTCCCTAAATGGTTTTAAAGTTGTTCGCAGGAGGCATTTCGGGTCGTCTTTGTGATTTAACAGACCTGTTCATTTCGGGTCTTGTCAAAATTTACCAATCAAGCTACAATTGTTAATGATTCGAATTTTTACTTACTGCAATCTTGTTAAGTCAAAAACTACCGAAAACATCCAAATGATGACTTTTCTATTTATAGATATCGAGAAACAGATAGAACTATACGATAATTTTATCTCGATGTCAGCTTCGTGCACGATTAAGGGATTTTGCGTTAAAACATTAAGTTTATCGTGATGTTTTTTTCAGGAAACTTTTCGCTATCTCAATGAAATTTCCAGGAAACTTTAATTTATCGCGATAGTTTTCTAAAATTATCTTGATAGCTATCTCGTATCTCGTGGCAGAAATATGCCACCATAAATCACTTATTGCGAGAGATAAACACATACTACAATGTTCACACAGGCAGTTAACAGTTAACTAGGTCAACTGGGTATAACTTAGGATAATCTGTGGTTGTCGGTTTAAGATTTTTATGCTGTTTAAAGTATCATTTTTGCTTCTACACGCATAAAATATTGGTAAGCTAATCAGCAGTAAGATAATAGGAAAGATCTTGTCAACCATCCATCATTGTTTCAAAATCAGTCAAGTAAAATTTCTGTGACGACAACAGCTGCGACAAAGGAGTGGAATTAGACAATTAAAGTGGGCTCTTATTCGAAAATTTAACATCACATGACTTGCCTTGACGTCAGTCATTTTGGCAGCCCAAAATGGTGTTCCACAGCATACTCGACCCAACCTGTTTTACATTAAGATTAAATTTCTTGTTGAACAGAAGCAACAAAACCAAAGCCATTTTCAAAGTTAATGGCTGAGCGTTTTCAAACTAAGCGGCGCTCTGGCAAAGGTAGTTTAAAGTATCTCCGTTATGCGTTATACCATATAAGTCAGTATATACTTATGGATCCATAGTATCTATTTTGTCTCATAATAAACTAAATCACGAGGTAAAATGGTCCTTGGACATGCAGAAAATTTACCAATAGCAAAATGTTTCGAACTAGCTCAGCCTGGGCCGATGTCATGGGCTAATGGCTCATTACCCTTTCAGATGCATTGAACCACCTTTTTCACAGAGCAAGGCTCAAATGTTTTGTGATGGCTAAAATACTTCGAAGCATGTGTTCGCAAATTATGTGTATGGCATGTTTTATGCACAAATTCAATCTCCATTTTTTTAATGTTTTTGCAAAGGTACGGCGTTAACGGTTTCACGACAAAGAAGTGTTTCTACTAGCCGCAATCACAAAAAAAAAAAGGGGGATTATCATGACATGAGTCTGCATTTCTCCATTTGATTATTTACAACGAAGAGTGCTACGAATGCACCAAAGTAAACATGGTATTTAACAAGTTGGCTTCTTTACAAAAGAAGCCAGGAGAGGTCAGCATCAATGTTTTCAAATAGTTTGTTGGCTTTTAATTTCAATCTTAGTACATTTTGGTACATGTAAACAAACAAATAAAAAAGCCGCCGCGCAGAAACCTCATATGCTTTACATGACGGTCATTTGACCTTCTTGCCGCGTTTTCAAGTCGCATTATCTTGTCCAGCTGTCTTCTTTCTCTTTTTTAACGAAATTCTTATTTTTTCTTCTGCTTAGATTCATTACAATTATTTGAGAGGTTATTTGCAGCCATGGCAAATTAATATAACAAATCTTTTCTGAAATTCGTCATATAAAATTAAACCACGTCTATTTCCTGTTTCGGTTTTTTGATTTCGCTTTATTTACAAAACCATGACGAAACAGACTGTGTATCAGAACAATTTCGCAAGAAAAATGGATTTAGACAGCAAATTCTGGGGCAGTCTGCCTTTTAAACTCACCACTGTTGGAGAGATCTGATGACCTCTCCAATGAAACAAGTCATCCATTATTGTTCATCGCACCATTCAGTGTGAGAATTAGTCAAAATATTGAAAAGGAATTTTGTGCGCTGAGATATATTTAGTTAAAACATATTCTACATCGATTGTGAAACAAGTTCTTCCAACTTCATATCATTCCTGTGTCCGTATTCTTACGAACATGTAAGTTCGTAACAAATGCATAGCTCAAATACAAACCGCACCTGGCGGGATTCGAATCCGTGCGGACAAATATCCTCGTTTTTCGAGGTTCAAAAGACCAACACCATAACCACTGAGCTAAAGAGAATTCTTCTTAATGCAGTTGTCAGGTATTGATTTTATACGGGAAAGTTATGCAGTAAGGAAGGGGTGATCTCCCGTAACAGTATTCACCAAGCATTTCTTAAGAACGTTCTCAGTTTTATTAGCGAGAATTTTCTAAATTTGAAAGTAACACATCTTCTGATTGACAAAACCATTCGGTATAGCCAATCAGAAGTTGTGTTACTTTCAAATTTAGAAAATCTTGGAGAACAAGACTTAGAACATTCTTAAGAATGCTTGGTTAATACCGACCCTGTAAACTTTAAACCATACTCGCGCAATGGAGTAAGTATTTTCTAGAGGTTGACCCGCTAACCGCGGGATTCGAACCCGGAACCTTTGATGTGAGAGACCGATGCTTTACCCTTACACTACAGTCTCCCCTGTGCTTGACTCCGGGTTTTGAACATATTAAATTGTAAGTTTTTTGAAACAAGGCTGACATTCTATCATCCTGTAATGGAACTATTTGAAAACATGGTGGAAAACGGAGCAACTGCATGTTAAAAGTAATTCAGTTCAGACATTCTTCTTTTCTGCCAATGCTTCTTCTATGATCCACCTGGGGAAAAGGGTTTGAGTAGGTCTAGGGTATAAAAAAGAGACAATAGTTTGAAAAAATAAGCGGCTCTCTGGCTAAAGAGGGTTTAATGTATCTTCGTGATGTATTATATCAAGCAAGTCATCATATAATTATGGTGAATGAATGATGAGGTACACTGGTCCTTTGACATGCAGAAAATTGACCGATAACAACAAGTTTCCGGATTGGGCAGACTGACCTGAGTCGATACTCTTTGGAGATGCATTAAGCCCTCCTTTCACAGAGCATGACTCAAATAAAAAACAGGACAGTTGCTAGGTTCATGGATAGACAGACTGTTGCACTGGCAAAAGCCTAAACTGTCAATGCATCCCAAAAGAATCTAGCATTTGCTGGTGCGTCACATTCTTTAAACATTAGCAGTCAAAATGAATACAGTATTTAAATGTATTTTTTTCCTAAACAGATGAACAAACTTAAGTATTTTAGTTTGTCTTTGTGTTAAATAGCATTCTAATTTATGACACAGTTTTGATCAAACACCCAGACACGTTCTGCACCGTCTGAAATTGAATGCCTTCTCTTACTAAGGTCTCTTAAATCAACAAATGCGTAAAGGGCGAATTTGTAAATAATCTTTGACGTGGTGATAACTACGAAAATCAATTGCAAAATAATGTGATTCGAGGGGGACCATTTCGTGTTTATTCTCATGTCAGTTCATTCACAAAGTGGTGAATTAGTTTGACATTTATTTCAATTAACGGTTTCTCCCCGCGCACCTTGCTTTGTTGCTTCGCCATTTTAAATCCGCCAGATGTACTGCTAGCGTGCTTCTGGTAATAATTGCTTCGCTAGTTTCTTTTATAAAAAAGATCTCTACATTTGCCACAGCAAGAGAAAAAACACCGAGAGACATGACATTCAGCATCTGTAGATTCAACATGAGTTTGGTGTACACGGTGAAGAGGCGAAGGTGCGCGAGGTCACACAAAACGAATAATTGAAAACTAATCAGGTCTTTTAAATTAAAAGTTTACTGGACGCCAAAATGTGTAAGGTACGAGTTTGAATTAACTACAGTGTAAGTAGGCATTTACTGATAACCTTCATGTGTCATTTATGTATTTATTAAATATATATACACAACTGGTTTAGAATCGGCTGTTGCTCATGAACAAATCTGTAAGTTCAGACATGCAGCAGGTTTACATGAAATGCATAATAACCATTCATCAATTATAGTATAGTTGACAATTATTTTTTTATTGAAACGCGTAGAAAAGGCCGCTGTAAACCCGAAAATAAGTCTAACTTCTCTTACGGATAGGGCACCCTAATGGTATTCGTGTAACATCGCCTTTCATCGCCGAAAAAACGTACGGATTAGGCTAAGGCTCGGGTTATCCGTAATCGATCGGCCGATAGACGCTGCTTCCCCGCATCGATTACAGATTACCCGAGTCTTAGCCGAATCCGTACGATTTTGGCAATGAAAGGCCATGTTACACAAATCCCATTACGGTGCCCTATCTTTAAACAGATGTCAACGTTTGATCGCATGCAGCGAAACGAAATAGCTCAGAACTAATATGTAATAGAGAGTTCGCCAACATCTAACATGTACAGAGGACCATGCGGCCCATTTTAAGATGCCGTTCTGACACATCTTAATTTAAGACAAAAAAAAAAATGTTCTCCATCTCATAACTGACAGACAGGAGGTATACGGTTATGCGGTGTTGTAAGTATTATGTGAGCACACCCATATCGCACTGAATGATGGTGTCTCCATGCTAACCTTTTACTAATCAATCCCGTGTTTTAACGATCCTTCGGAAGAGAGCTTTTGAAAAGTAAAAGGTACAAGGAGAAAATAATGGTTGACACAATGTCCCATAATGTTTTCTTTCTTTTTCAAGACAAAGCCAATATTATGAGCAAAATTTGTTTTGTAGACTTCAAATGATTTCAATATAGAAGGGCATTAAATTTGTCGTCTGGTAAAGAGTACAGTTGTTGTATAACGTGCTTCGATCGCTAACAGCAAATTTATGTCATTTTTGCTGTTTTCTTGTAAGGCTTTGAATCTACAAATGGAATCAAAAACTTTTTCGGCCACATATCTATTTCAAATGGATATGTAAATCATACTCGTACACATGTCAATCAATCGGACGTGCACTCTGATCTTAGATTGATATCTTTTCATTGGACATCAGGGGCGGGTTACAAATGCTTATTGTCATAAATATATAACATGAAAACATAATATAATGCTGGTACCAAGGAGTTACATCGGTTTGGAAGTCGATTTACCTGCAAAAATTATGGCATGTCTATTTTGTGCTAGCCTGAGATGTATAACACAGAGTAAGCATCAAATACAAGAACACCCCTTATCGTTTGAATATGGATGCAAGCAAAATTTACAGCCATATAGTTTATGCACAAAAAAACCCTGTCTCACATTATGCTCAAAAGTATATACTTAAAGGAAACATAGATAAAACTAAAGGTACATGTATGGGGGTACATCATGCAGGACGTTTAACAGTACGTGCTTCTTCTCAACAGTTCTATTGAATCAGTTCATTGAAAAACAGTTGCTATTTAAACACAGATTAGTTTTACAGGGGTCAATATATGAACCAGGCATGATGGTGCATTTGTTTCGTTTATAAGCGGTTTATATAGCTTTTACATTTCATTAAACAAAAGTCAGAGACTTTATTCTAACGATTGAATACTCCAAAGAGGTTTAACATATCATTTAGAACCGGTCTAATGTTGGATTTAAATTCTTCACCAGGCGACACAATGTTTATACTTGTCCATTTTAAAAGAAATTGCACGTTATAAATTTACTGTGGCTCAAAAGGTCGAATCTTTCTTTTATAATGTAAAGCACATTGTGCTATGTAGACCACATTGCTAACATTGTCTACTTTTCCCTGCAATCTTCTTAAAAACCCCAGTTTCGTAAAACCGCGAGATTGTTTACCACAGGTTGGAACGGATTTGTTCGTTTCTCACTTTGTGGTCGCCAAACAACCTTTTTTTTTGGGGGGGGGGGGGGGAACGAGGGAAGACCACTCTGAAATAAAAAAAAAGTCAACAACGTCAGTCAGTTGACAAAGGTCCGAGATGTAGAGGATATTTTTTTTTCGGTAAAAGATCGAAATTTATATCATTGAGTCATCGAGTGAACATCATCGGTAATATTTTCACTAGTGGCGCAGCCATGAGTGAAATATTACCGATGATGTTCATGAGATTAAATAAATTTCGATCTTTCACCACAAAAACCAAATATTCTATTTATTTCATGCTTCTAACCTCTTTTTTGGGGGGACTAACATCAAATTTCAGTACAGTTGTTTTCGGTAATTCCCCGTGGCGACCCCCCCCCCCCCTTCCCCCGCATAACAACGCATTACAATATTACGTAAAGTGCGAGAAATGTAGGGTAGATTACGTCATATTTCCATCTGGTTGAATGGCACGCGCTGTTTGCCAAGGTAACCAGTGCGCGGGAACTACTGTTTCCGCCTTCAACTGAAGTTAAAAAATAAAATCGGTATTTTTCAATGGCCATAACCATGAAATATTATAGGTTATTGCACTTGTATGGGAATATATTGTGTTGAACGAGTTCTTTTGGTAGAGTTACCCGAGCTTGCGAGGGCAACTACGCCAAAAGAACGAGTTCAACACAATATGTCTCCATACAACTTCAATAACCATTTTTATTATATACTTTGATATTGTTTACATAATTTCCTGTGATTTAAGTGTTTTCATCGATTTCGTTGAATTATCTTTTTTACTCAAAAAGCGACGAGAAATCTGTGTCGTCGCCATACCGTGCTTTCGCGGAATTTTCAATTGTGGCTTTTGATGACGTCACCGTTGCTAAAGATATGTAAACAAACAAGATGGCGACCGAGGATCCTTTTTCATCGCTTAATAATTTTATCGTCGATAGACATGTTCGATAGACAAATTTTTCATAACTTTGTAATGACTGTTATTCGGGAAACAAATATTCTGTTTATTTTTCATGTTTTTAATAAGAACTATACATTGAAAAGTTCGTAAAACATGATGTCTAACGATGAAATTTATGATAATGGCGGCCGTTCATATTTTGATTTTTAGAGAAATGGCGGGTTTTAAAATAGTTCCGTACTTAGCTACGCACGTGGAAAAAGCTCTAAAGTAGTAGTATGTAATATCAAAGTATGCAATAAATAGAGGTTATTACACGGCTGATGAGGGCCGGAGAGTGATATCGGCCCGCCACCTTGATATCTGCCCCGAGGGCTTTAGCCCGAGGGCAGATTTGAGGTGGCGGGCCGATATCACTCTCCGGCCCTCATCAGCCGTGTAATAACCTGTTTATTACATTCATTGATCATTCGCTTGATTTTTTTCGTAACATGTTTAAACACGTAAAACAGAGAAATTCTTGTCTTCGTTCGACACAACTTCTTTTTCCGCGGGTAAACGTCACGTTCATGACGTAATCATGCATCATTCATCATGACTATCGCAACTGCAGTATAAAGACGTTTTAAATAAAGAGTCCTTCATCTTTACTCATAGTTAAAAAGAAGACGGTATGTGTGCTTTTTTCGAACCAAATACTCAATTTAGTATGATATGCATTATAAATGAGAAACAGGACAAACAGAATAGATGGATGGTGCTTTGGTTTGGGAAACTTAATCAGGCACGATTCCCCCGGCTCAACGGATAAAATTCGCAGAACTACTAGCCTACAGACACCACGCCTTGTCCAATAAACTTTCGCAATCCAAGACAACAACAATCTATTCTCTATTTATCATGTCTTTGATGGTTTTGCGATTCAATCATTGTCTGTAGTCCTGAAGATTTGTCAGCTAGCGATTGACGGACTGATTCAGCCATTTTTTTTTTCCAACTGGATGTTTTGAGAACGTTAGTTTACGAGGGAGTGTTCTGTTGCTATAGATTTAGAACAAATATCTTGTCAACGGGCAGGATATCAGATATCAGCCCGTTGCCCCGCCATATCTGCCCTCGCGTGACACTGATATTACACCATTTTCAGCAGCAAATGTTACTATTATTAGTAACAGAATGTAATAAGGAAAAATATTGCATACCTCCATCCAGTGCAAATACATGGGGACAATATCAAAGTATATAATAAAGAACAATATTCCACCATTATTTCTAGATAAACTACCGAAAAGCATGAAATGAATAAATATATTACCTTCAGTTCTAGCCGCACAAACGTCAGAAAATTACGTATACGTATATGAGCCATGCCAGGTTTTTTATCATACATCTGCAAGAAGTAACGATCTAGTTCAGCCTATGCAGTCTGCGCAGGCTGATCTATGTCGAAACATTTTGTCTTTGTTAAATTTTCTGCTTGCCAAAGGACCATTCTACCTCCATATAGTGTCTGTTGTTAGACAAAATCGGTTTCATGGATCCACAGTTATGCACTATCATACATTGTGGAGATGCATTATGCCCCCCTTTTGCCAGAGCGCCGCTTGCCGCTTATATTATGCTTGTACATGTATATGTAAACACACAGTTTGAAGACTGAAAGTGTCAGAGAGAGAGAGAGAGAGAGAGAGAGAGAGAGAGAGAGAGAGATGGTAGTCTGGTTTCAATACTTTAAGAAATACAGTAGTATCACCTGCTATCTTACGCTGAGAACATTGAAACATCTTTACTTAAGTGCATGTCTACGATTTCTATTATGTTCCTCGACTTGCCTTACAATTAACTCAACGGTAGCGTTGTTAACACTTTCCTAATGTTTTGAATTTTTTTTAAAAAAAAAAGTAGATTCCATTGAGCAACAGCTCTACCTCCTCTGATTTATCAGTTTTGTGTTTTATGCAGTTTTAAAGCACATTTGAATCTTCGTTATAACACAATACTTCTTCAGTATGCTTAATGTTTCGATATTTCGCTTAACGCTTTTATCTTTCACTATTATATAGCCAGGTTATACATCATAACCAAGTACAATGCAAGTAAAAAAGAGGAAATCAACCTTTCTTGTTAATGTGAAAAGCCTAATTGTTTAATTTTAAAGCCGTGTTATAAAGAATATAATCGCGATATGCCGGTTGAAGTAAATCAAACTGCACGTCCTGTGTGCAGTCTGTTCTTGATACACATTATCCACAAAACCAACCAAAATTCTACATTGCACTCTAATGTTTTAATTAATATTTGTAGTAGCAAACTCCGCTGGAGGGGGGGGTCCATTTTCTTCTACCTCGCGTTTCGGGGAGAAATCATTGTAAAGTGGGGATTAAAATTTTTTGTGACATTGATCCCCTCATTAAAGGGATTTCTCGAAAGAAAAATAAGCTTAACCCTTGTAATGCTGAACCCTGATTTATTTGCTTATTCTGACTGTGTTGATCAAATTCAGACTGCACAAAACGTGCAGTCTGATCTCGAAGCTACACTGTGCGCTTCTAGCCGGACATTATGGCAAAAATAGCTATGAAATTGCGATATGTGTATCTTAAGAACTCACCAAGATTGTCAATTTCATTTACTTAGAACCACAAGGGATAACCCTTAGGCCGACTAATAAACCGAAAAAGACATTTTCAGGTCTATAAATAAGACCTAAATACTTGCAATTTTAATATTGCAATTTTCTAGAATGCTTCAGGAAAGCGGAAAGTCTAGATTCAAGATCAGATTGCACATTTTGTACTTTCCAATCTTGCTCTGCACTGGTCACAAAAGGCAAGTCTAGCTATTAAAGATGTCTGAAGGATTATTATAGAGTATCCTTACACATATGTATACAAATAATCCCTGAACAATGGGCACATTCCAACCAATAAAAGCGCCCGTAAACAGAATCTTCCTCTCTTTCCATCGCACCCCAGGTGGGCATTCCATTTCAATTTAATTCAACAAAGTGACATCTTGAACCTTTTCCGCCATGTTTTTAGTACTGAAGGCCTGATGAATTAAAAATGTCCGGTAAAAGTATCCAATATTTCTGTCCAGATTTAAATGAGTCATGCTCTGAGGAAAGGGGGTTATATACGTTATATATGTCGACATGTGTCGTAACCTTTTGCTATTGGTTGATTTTCTGCATGTCGAAGGACCAGTTTACCATATAATTTAGTGGATATTATGGATCTATAATCATTCGACGTTTTGCTTAGTACGCGTATAATGCATTACATAGATGTATTTAACCCCTGTTTTGCCAGAGCACGACTCAAATAGTTGGGATATAAGCACAAACAGTGTACAGTGCGAGAAATTTAGAAAGCGCTTCTCTTACACGCTGATTATTTGCCACAACATTAGTGTCTATTTCTGTATATATACAAATAAATAAAATAGAGTATTGAAAAAAAAAAAATGATTTCAACCTCAAGGCTGCCTTGGTCAGAACACCACACGAAACTTTCGTAAATTCCTGATTAAATTGCAACACCTGTATAGTCTGATTTTTTCTTTTAGTACAACCGAACTTGTTCTCAGCACACCAAGCACCAAGTTTCTTTTCAAGTGGCCGCGCATTGTTTCGACGTTGTTTTATGTAGGAAAACAGCTTGAAGATTTTACCAAATTGTTTCCAATACTTTCACTGAAGTAAACCTTGGTTGCATGTGCAAGGTCAACCCGTTTCATTCGCACTCTGGTTATGATACCTACCGTCTGCAGTCCTTTCTTATGTCGACCATGTCAGTAAAATGGTCACTGCTGAAAAAGCTAAACAAATTATCCTGTGTTGACTGCTGTACATAACGAATGTACTTTGTAGATAACCGTAAATACTACTACTCGTAAAAGTCTAATTTAAAACATCATTGACGATTTCTTTGTCATTTAGTCTTTAATCAAAAGATGCTTCAGAGTCCTGGGTCCGTATTCACCAATCATTCTAAAGAACCTTCTCAGTCTAATTCTCCACAAATTTCTTAATTTGAAAGTAACACAACTTCTGATTGGCTAAACCATTTAGTTTAGCCAATCAGAAGTTATGTTCCTTGTAATGTTAGAAAATTAAGGAAAATAAGACTCAGAGTGTTGTTAGGAATAATTGGTGATTACGGACCCTGATGGCTAAGTGTAAAGCGCACAGGATGTAATCTAAGGTTAAGAGTTTGAACCTAAGGTCTGCCAAAGTTCTTCCCGAGGAGTGATGGAGGATCATTTCAGATTATGTTTGTTTATAAACGAGTTCAGCCGGCAGCTTGGAAAAAATGTTGTGCGAGGTATTAGTAAAAGGTCACATGGAGAGATGCATTCGAAGATTTACATGATAAGAATGATGCCATTCGAAAATATACTATACCAAACTTGCAACGCAACACCAAATTTGCTGTATTCAGGTTTAATTTCTAGGGCGTCAACATTTTACAACCAATTCCTCCAGCATTTGTTAAATTGGCCATGTACGTTTTATCGATTTTCTGTCACAGTTGACTGTACCAATGACAAAACACGTGTTTGGTGCCAAGTGAGTCCCACATGCAGCACGTGATTATCCGCGGATATCGCTTTCTATCTTTGCGAGTTCAGAAAGCTTGTCCGTCATTTTAGCGCATGTACTGTATAGTTAAGCTGAGTTGAAGATGCCAAGATTGACCATAGAGGCTGGGGACGAGCAACTGGACTGCTGCAAGCTGGCCGGTATAAGTGACAGGTAGTTCGTGCCGTTAACTGCGCCCTCCTGCGATTGCCAGATTGTGGAGAAAATTCAATAAACAGGTACACAATGATTCGTCATGTCTGTTAACAATTGTTGACTGTAGTGTTGTTTAGTTTCATACAAATAAATGAACGATGAAATAACATATTTACTGTCATATAAAGTGTTTGAAAAAATATCAAGTAATTTTGGTGTTGCGTTTCAAGTTAAGTACAGTATATTTTCAACACCGCTTGACTCAGGTCAAAGGGTCAGTGCCTTCGGATATGATAGAACCTACCTGTGTTTATGTTTTACGTATTTTAAATTTATTACAATTGACACACAGGAGATGTTTTCGAAAGAAAGAAAGAGACATATTGACAGGAAATATTGTTGGAAAGCAGCTTGAGTCATTACTTGCCATAGGCAATTGCTTCTTTCCAACATTGTTCACTCATCACAAGTCAAGAAAATTTCGGCTTGTACAAGTTGAAAGCAGTTACTGATGACAAGTAAAATATAGCTCAAATAATGGGATTTGTCTTTGAAAGTTCTCCTTTTCACAAAACGTCTGCAAAAGCCTGCTTACTTAGGGTCGTTAAACTATTTGATTGTTTGGTAAAACGCTAAGGACATATGCCATAGTTTTTTTTTATGCACACTGTTTTGCACATGTTTCCTTTTTATATTTCTTATTATATTCCATAGGGTTTGTATGACAGTGAGATAGCATATTTTTACCAATGATATGTCAGTTGCCTTTTAAAAATCTGGAACTTACTTTTCACTTTCTTTACAAAATATTAGAAAGTAGATCTACTATTTCTGTGCACAATTAAAAAAAGAAATCTGTTCCCCGAATTTTTTTTTTATTGCAGATAAATGATAAAAAATAAGTCTTTGTTGACACGTAAGAACATGTCTGATTGCTACTGTGATGTGTTTACTGTCTAGTGCTTTAATTCTTTCGATTAATCCCTCTCTACAATTGGTAAACATCACATTTCTAAGAATAATCATTTATTTGAGAAGTATTTCTTACTATTAGAACCTTTTTTTTTTTAGGTTTGAAATTAAAGCCTATTTTCTGTAATTTTGACGGGAGTTATCTCCTATCGTATTTTGCTCCGCAATACATGAATTTCTTTTCATCTTTTCAATCCGCATACATTATATTATCGTCTGAGCGAAAATGAAAAAAAGGGATTATCACTAGGAAAAACTGTGGCATATATCCTTAAGCTGCAGGGGCATAAGAGTTGCATTAACTCTTGCAGCGCCGAATAAACATTACTGACGTTTTAGTTTAGAAATACGACCAGAAAAAAACAATATTATGATGGCTGTAATCTCAAGTGTTTCAGCAATACGGAGAGTATAGATGAGGATCAGACTGCACTGTCCGCCAAAGCAAAGCGAAAGGCGCTTTAAGAGTTAAAACCGTAACTCTTACGGGGTGTTGTATCTCGGTAAAATAAAATTGCTTCTTTTCGTTTGAAGTAAACATTTCCAGTAATGATAGAGATATTAGGAAATGTCAAAATTTTGACATTTTCTAATGTATCTGTCATTGATAGTTACTTCAAACTTGAGCTAGTTCTTTATTATCAAAAGGGAAACCTATACAAGAAGGGCAGGTAACTCTTCAAATACTTCGCAGACGCAGATGATGACTGGACCATGACAATATCTTAACGTTTTCGCCTAAAACAGCCGAGCTAAAAATATTCTCCGACTAGACGAAAAGAAGTATTTAGCAGGTGGTAACGAGATACGATTAAACAGTAGCGGACTTCAATATTTCGAATATTCATTGCATCATCTCTAGCAAAAAGCTTTGTTCAGAAAGTTGAATATTTGGACCTCCTATGTCTCGTGACTTAAAATTTGTGTAGAAGTCAACATGAAGCGCGATGTTTTTATTTTTGTGAAGAACAACATATAATTACGTACAATAATTTGATAGACTGTTCCACTTAGTTTTTTAAACCGCTTCTATGCAGGGTTGCGAGATAAAAAAACAACGGTTCGGTGACGATTCTGAATACGAAGTGACGAAACCTACGAGTTTTTTCAACTGCCACGTGTCTAATTGATGCCCCATGCTGTAAGGAGGCCGACCTGGCTAATTTGTACAAATAAGTAAGAGCCATGCCCTGTAAAAAGGGGGCTTAATGCACATGCAAAAAGTATCGACCAGGTCAGCATGCACAATCCACGCATGCTAACCTGGGTCGAATCTTTTTGCTATTGGTTAATTTTCTACATGTCGAAGGACCATTGTACCTCATGATTCAATTACTAGTATATGATGAATTGCTTGGAACCATGCCTAAAGGGAGATGCATTAAGCCCCTTTTTTGCCAGAGCACTTCTCATTTATTTATTTTCTTTTGAATGGCGAAAGAAGATTGTTGTTCATTGGTCCAAATAAACCCAAACTGCTATTTCTGTCTAAATAACGAAAAGGCAAAATTCTTCAGTTTCAAGCCATTTGTGATAGAAGCGACATTTCCATTTTTGTCGTAGTTCTACTACAAGGTAAAAGTTTGTATCTCTGTACTATCTCTCTTGTGTTAGCATAAATGTGGACGATAGGGGTTTTTGCGACTTTTGAGCACGAGATTTTGATGAATATGAATAAAAACATAACAAATGCCCTAGGAAATGCTCAGAAAAAGATTTCCAGTGATCAAGTCTTAGTGCATAATTAATTTTGTTAGCCAGACAACCATAAGCTACTTGTTGGGAGCATGTAGCATAACATATGTGATATCATACCGGACAAAATGAAGTGAGAGACCAATATGAGCTTTGAGGGCGAGTATACCGTTTCTAGGACGCAGAGAGTAAGGAGAAACATTCTATGGCAAGTGGTATCGTACCAGAAAACAGTCATAACACCGAGACTAGATGGTGGCACTTGCATTTTTTTTTTTTATGAAAGATCAGTAGGGATGAAGTAAGGTACCATTTTAGTGTGATAAGCAAGATAGAGTAGAGTGGGTCATAACGTCGTCCTTGACTATCGGGTACTTGTTGGTACTCATTAGTACTCGGCGAGCCCGCCTGGTAGCTCAATGGCTAGCATATCTGACTTGTGACCTGATTGTTGCAGGGTCGATACGCGGTTGAGGCAGCCTTTCTGTCCGGCGATTTCTTGTCTCTCATCTCTGATACATGTGAGAAAAGTATTCAGTGACTTGGAAAGAAAGTAGTGTCAATACTTGTGTGAGAAAGCCGGGAAACCCATGCGAAGGAGCACTGACCGACGTGATATGACCTATGCTGTTAAAATGGCGTTTAACTCCAATACAAACAAACAAACATTATTATACTGCAAAGAAATTTCTCGCAATCTGATTGGATAATATGCCTGTACACTGGCAAAAATCCGCGTAAAAGCAGTATCCCTTTCGGGAGCCCCGAATACATAACTTCACTTTCAATACAACATTCAAAATGGCGGCGTCGATCGATACGAGCCACCCACAAGACAAACATACTGAGTAGCCTGCACCACATCATTACTAGTTTCCCTTGATGGTTGTCATTTAAACGGAAAAAACGATTATTTTTGAAAATAAATGAATACAGTTACATATATTATCTTTTGTTGTCATTCTAAAACAAATACACGAGGTTAAAACGAGCCATCCTTTCGTCAGGTAAGCAAACTGTGAAGTGTCGACACTCGTAAGTAGATATGTTTAGAGAGTTCTACGATTTACCATCCCCCTGCTTAAATCCAAGATTTAGGTCAAAGGTCAAGATTTAGGTCAAGGTCACCAAAACTAGGCCTAGGTCATCAAAACTAGGTCAAGGTCATCAAAGAACTAGGTCAAGGTCACCAAAAATAGGTCAAGGTCATCAAAAACTAGGACGCTCCTCTAAAACTAGGACGCTCCTCTCACACCCACCCATCCCCCTCCCTAAAATACACCCCAACGATCTGTATTTTTAGCCCATATAGCTATATGAGCTAAAATACACCCCAACGATCTCTATTTTCATGCATATACCTATATGAACGAAATTCCCCAACCATGATAAAAATAACCCCCGCCACATCTATGGTTATGCCGCTAAACAACATCTCCGTTAACGCGTCTCATATTTTCACGCATATAGCTATATGAGCTAAAATCCCTATCTTTGATAAATCTAACTACAACCACATCTATGGTTATGCCGCTAAACAACATCCCAGTTAACACGTCCCTAAAATACACCCCAACGATCTGTATTTTTAGCCCATATACCTATATGAGCGAAAATCCCTATCTGTGATAAATCTATCCCCCATCACATCTATGGTTATGCCGCTAAACAACATCTCCGTTAACACGTCTCATATTTTCACCCATATAGCTATATGAGCGAAATTACAATATTTTTTACTCTGGCATATGATATATATTCTGCCCTATACGTAGTAAATTTTCTAAGATCTGCGTCTTTATCTTAGTGTGTCCCCAAGCTAATGTATCGATATTGTTACCAAGGATATAGCGTTTATCGTCGTTACTACTTAAGGCGACTTTATTCACTTCTTCAGTATACAACTCATGATTATGACTCCTAATAACTACCATTTTCCTTAATTGTGTCTTATTTTCAAACAAACACTCTTTATAATGGTCGTGTTTAATAAATGCTTTTACTACATGCCTTTTAATTCCCTTGCATTTTTTACTCTCCTCCTCATCATCACACATTTTATAAGAGTATAGCTTAGACCTGAGGCCCACAAACTCCTCGATAATCTTACCACTTGCCTCATCTTTAAACATACCTACAACTTTCTTATTTAATCCGGTGGGAATACCTGAAGGATGATCAGGTGGGTAATCACTTGTATCGAACCATTCTTTAACATCAACGCTAATATCCTTATAGAAATCTTCTGTTTCTATTTCATACATTAAGCTATCTGTATCAGTGAAAAGAAGTTTAACTTTTTCACCATATTTATCTTTAATATAATTATAACGAAAGTTATACATCAATGTCTTACTTAAATCTAAAATACTCATCCTTGCATAAATAGGTTTATTAAAATATAAACGTGGTTTTTTCATTTGAATTATGCATAAATTTTCATCAAGGATGTTTATATTGTAATAATTCGGCCTAGCGGCTAATTTTTCTGCTTTTATTCTGGTACTAACTAATCTTACATCTACTCTATTTCTAATATTTTCCAT
This sequence comes from Hippopus hippopus, assembly GCA_946811185.2. Lineage (NCBI taxonomy): Eukaryota > Metazoa > Mollusca > Bivalvia > Cardiida > Cardiidae > Hippopus > Hippopus hippopus. Next base: position 8,424,080 of record OX328105.1, read on the forward strand.
GGTCTTACCAAATACAGAATTATTCATAAGTTTAAAGAAATCCTTTTTAAATGTGTTTTTAGCTTTTGCTCTTAGTGTAGTATTTTTATCGATATAAGGTTTTAACCATTCACTCTCATCAAAAGTTAACCCTCTATGAATCTTTTTAAGCTTTAGACCTAAACTTAAATACAACTTTAAATTTTCATTATGTAATATATATTTATTTTTATCATATAAATTAGGTATAAGTTTCTCAACTTTACCAGTCTTTAATCTTTCAGGAGCCAACGGAAAATCATTATGTAAATCATGTAATTCTTTAGGATATTCTAAATCAACCTCTAATGTACAAGGATGACTCTGCCAATTTTCTAAATCATTTTCATCCATCCATTTGAAATTACCAATGGGAAGTTTTTGACACATTGCCCATCCATAGAGATTATTCGCATCCAAATAAGTAATAAATTTTGATGGTTCTTTAGAGTCATATTTTTCATCCGTATGTAAATTATTTGCTTTTGCATATCGTTTAAAAATGGTTGAGATACCTCCTCTTATTCCGTTTTCAATAAATAAAATCATATCAGGGTCTGATAATAATTCCAATTCTACCTCAGTAGTTTTTAACATTGCCTCCCAAGCTAACCCCGGCGCTGTATAAAACCATGATGGGTCTAATCCGTAATTATTAAAGCAAACATTCCTAAAATTTTCAAAGACATCCGCCAACAGTAAAACATCAGTCTTATTATATAAGTCATGATAATCTCTAAAAGTTTTCATCTCGAAGGTTTTCCATATATTTAATGCATGTTTATAATCCTTCTTCCCAATTCCACTATATTTAAGCTTTGAGTAAAATTCTCTGTGTTTAGGTAACTTTGTTTCCTCTAATTTACTAAGGTTATCGAACCATTCATATGGAAATATACCCTTTTGAGAGACTAATTCAAGTTTTTCCCCCTCAAAATATTTCATAAGATTAATGTTGTCCTCCTTAGCTAGAGTGCTAGCAAATTCATCTAAACTTTTACCTAAATATTTTAAACTATCAAGGAATCTAATCTCATGCATTTTAGTTTTCTTTTTTTCTTCTTTTGTTTTCTTATCTTTAGCGGTGTATTCTATTGGCACATTTTTAGACACGCCTATATATGTTTCCTTGTTTGTTGGTATACAACTCGTCTCACCAGGTGTACTCATTAAGTCTTTCATAAATAAATGAGCATCATACTTACTATAATTATGAAAGAATACAGGTGTAAAAGTAGGTCTTCCGCATATTAAATTACACGCACTGTGTGCGGCTCCTCTAAACCTTCCTGTATAAGGGCAATGGTCTCTCACTTTTTTCATGCCATTACATTTTTTAAGCGGTTCTTTACATTCTGAACATATTTCCTTTTTATCTTTCTTCTTCTCCTCTGTCTTTCTCTTACATTTTGAAAATGACTCCTACATATCCAGCATTTTTCTGCTTCCCTAAAATTCCGGTTATCCCCGAGTCTACAAAATGTTTCCCTCGAAGGCACACTATCTATTTCTCTTATAACATTTTCTAAATCCTCTATGAATTTCTTAGATGCATTTTCACCAGAATATTGGAAAAGCTTTGAAGGGTAAAAATCTTTATAGTGTGATTTAACATAAAAACAATACCCTGAAATGTTATGCGCATTAATTACTTTTGTCCCGCTGCCTTTATTTTCATTTTTCTTTTCTAATGTAGACTCCATATCCGCATAAATTGTAAAAGGGTGTCTCAGTTTTTTATAATAATTCTGAAAAGATATCTTGGTACCCTTTTCAGGTAAGTCTATTCTACATGCATCTTTTTCACCACAATACTCTAAATGTTTATTTAAAGTTTCTTCTTTTTGGAAATGATTTAAACATCTTACACAAATATAAGTTTTACCGTTATGGTTAGATATTTGTTTAGATAACAATCTACTCATATCTTTAATTAAACAATAATGTTTTTTACCATCCTTCTCAAGAAGTAAAAGATTAATATGATGGTCTCTATTATAAACTTCTTTACTTAAACTAAGTGAATAAACACCAGTGGAATCATTATACCCAAAAATTGATACTGATATTGATGGATTTTGGGTTTCAAATTTAATTCTATCCTGAGGGGAAACAGGGTAATTAATCCCATATTTATAGTGTTTAATAATGGTCTTAGTCTTTCAATTATTTCAGGATGTACAATTGTTGGGTTCAAAGCCATAAGAATACAATAAGCAAAGCACATATCATCATTCTTATTTATTGGATTAATAACACTTTTTGTATTTGCTATCTTAGGGGGAGTTGGGAACCAAGAATTTCCTTTTATTGGGTTATATGATACAGTGTGTAATCTTAAATCGATTATGTAAAGAACTTTATAATAATCTTCTTTCATTTCCTTTAATGCTATATCAATTAAAATCTCTTCCCTCATTTCTTCATATATTTTATCCACATCATCCTCATCTAAATTAACAATTGGGCCACCAGAACGAAAATACATCTCTTTTAAATCATCTTCAATAGAATGTTTCATCATACACGTCATAATAAGTTTAACTTTTGTTCGGCGATTATTTCTCATAACATTGGTTATTTTATCTTTTACTAAATCAAAGAAATCAGCCTGTGTATAATCTTCCTTACCTTTTATAAAATATTCTTTGGTAAATCCTCTAAATGCTGATGGCCCTTCTATAATCTCTATTTCATCTTTATCCCTATTAAACTTATCTATTTTTTCTTGTTCCTTATATAACTCATCTATTTTTTCTTTTAAAGCTTCTAAACTCGGTGATATTTTTTTTTTTTTTTGAATTTTTCTAATACTATCTAAATAGTTCATCAACTCCTCAGTTGCGGCTGTAGGTGGAGTTGGTACCATGGGGTGTGTGTAATATGTTGGTGTTGGTGTTGGTGTGTAAGGTGTTGGTTTTAATACAGGGGCTTCAAAATTACTAATATCATAATCTAATATTGGCGCTCCCCGATTTAATAAGAGATCGATTAATTGAGCTCTTCTAAGTGTAGAGTATCCTCTAATTCTTCGATTTTTAGCTTCTTGTTTTAAGCCTTTTACTGTGAACCTCCTGAATTGATCAGCAAGACTAGGAGGCGGAGGATTTCTTAGACGCGCAATTAATTCAGCTCTTTTAAGTCCAGAGTATCCTCGGATTCCCTTAGACTTGGCTAAATTTTTTAAATCTTGTACAGTATATGTACTATAATTTTCCATTTTTTATATATAAAAATAAAAAATCTTAACTTAAATTCATAATAATTTTATTATGGAGTGTCATAATAAAATTATTGAATGTTAATCTTATATTTATTCTTCCAAATTCTTCCGTTCCATTTTGTAACTGTTTGAGGACAACGATCTATAAATTTACCCGCCTTGTAAATTGATGGGAATATTATTATTTCACTAGTTTCAACATCTTCTATACTGACTTTTTTAGGATTATTCTTAATAGTTTTTAATCTTTCAAACTTCGGATCCTTACTTATTTCTTTTTTAGGCAACTCAGGGGGCTCGGGGGACTCCTCTGGGAATAACCCATGTTCTTTCACCAACTCAAGTAGCCGCTTTTTATCCCAGTATGAGAAAAAATCTATATTATTATCTTTAAGAATTTTTCTTAAATCAGTAATCTTTATCATTTTTATATATAAGAAAAAATATCTTAATACACTACACTCATTTTATTTCCATCAGACTGGAAGTTAATTAACTTATCACTAATAATAACAGCATATGCCTCAGTGCTCACAGGTACATTTGCATTGAAATTTGCCTTAATTTGGATATCGGTGACTGAGTATTTTAATCTCTCACTCTGCTTGGAAACATCGAACAAAAATAAAGGATAAAGCGTTTATACTCTGAAGGAGTGAAATTAGGATTCGACACCAACTCATCCATATTATAAAGCTTAGATCTAAATAGAGCAGCATCACCATAAGCTCTACTAAATTGCTGCCTAGTAAATGAAAGATTGTAGTCAACTGCAGGATACCTAGTAGAGTTTAACATAACATAAATATTTTTAACGTCTACGTTGTCGAATATAGATAATTTTATCAGTCTGAAAGCCTACAATGATAAAACGTGGCACCTCGGGCGATGATTTAACTGAAAGTCTCCAGGTAAATGTTGTTGACTGAGGAACTGAAATGTAGTCGCATTGTAGCATCCTATATCCAACTGGTATTTTTTCTTTTTTCTCGATAATTTTATAAAGTGCCATCTTCTCATTATCCGCAGGTAGCACGTGAGGCATAAACCAAGATATTTTATCCAATGTAATTTTACCAGCATCACCTCCATCTCTAAAAATCGCATCTTCATCATCATTCCTTGTCAAGGTGAGAGTTTGCTTCATTCCATACAATATCTTATTATAGTCTTCACAAAAACCAAATATATGTTTTAATGGAACTCTAAAGCTAAATGTTCCTTTTGGATCGGAATTATTAATGATGTATAGTTTTCTCACATTCCATCCTATATTTTGAGCTTGTGCTGCAAGTGTTGTATCCTTATACCACAATTGGTTTAACCCCTGTGATTTTGAAAAATCATCTGGATATTTTAACAACCCAAGCATTGTAGTAGCTTGACCAGGATGTGTTAAGAATTCAATATCCATACCTGAAAGTTGATACCTGATATTTTTAAACAAGTGCATCAGAACATTGTTTGTTAGAGAAACGTTGTCAGCATTTGCGTAAGCTGTTCCATCAACTTTCGTTAAACGACCTTCTATAAGTAAATAGCTCTCACTAGGATGTGTAAAAATATCTTGGGTTTCAATGCTAATCCTAATATCTCCTCCTGAGTTGTTGAGATTAGCACCTGTGATCGGTTCATACTCATGGTGCTCATACTCATCAATACTATCATCTTTTAAAATTGGGTCGGTGATTTTTAAAATGTCCATTTTATTATTGCAATTATAATTTTAAATAAAAATTATAATTGTATTATTTTTTATTTATACTACCTTAATACCTGCCCCACTGTTTAATTTTTTAACTAAGTCCTGAATAGCTATGGCACTTCCATCTATTAATGTACTAATATTTTGTGTTGTAGGGGTATCAGCGGGTTTCGGTGTTGTGTTATATTTTTGTAAAATTTTCTTTGATTTTGGTGTTAAAGCTTTTGTAACTAACCTGCTTCTACAGCTGCACTCTTTCCAACTTCTAAAGCTTTCTTTGCTCCTTCTTTAGCTACACTCTTTCCCACATCAAGGGCAGAAGATGCAATTTGTTTAGCTGCGCTACTTGTAAAAAGCTTCGCTAAAAAGTTAGCAATACTATCAAAAATTCCTGTACCATCGTATGAATAATTTTTTTTAAATCCGTGTTTTATATTGATAATCATTTTTTATAGTATAGACATTAAATGTTTATAACCGTTTGAATTTAAAACACCTTGTCTTTTTAATTCATCACAAATGCTCACTAGCTCATTTCTTACACCTGTGTTACCTGCTTTTTTACTTGCCAACAGCAGGTATAGTCTTTCTATTAATGCTTTAGGGTCAGACGGGATAACAACGATACCCTCTCCTATATAATTTCCTCTATCATCCCAAATATTTCTAATTAGGTTGTTCCATTTTCTACTTTTAGAAGCCTTAGGATAATTACTTTCTGGGTTGTTGTCGCGATAAATGGTGTTGGTTTTAAACAACAACTTCGCGTAATTCTCCCGATCCTCTTCTGTATAAATATTACTATCCGGTTTTTTAGATATGATTAACTCCCATAGACCAGGTGTGCCATCATATTCCTCATTTTCCACAATAATATTGTTTTCTTTAATATCAATTGGTTTGCTGCCCATATAAAACTTATTATCATAGTCATATATTCCAAACGTTTTATCAGCTCCAGACTTACTAGCAAACCTTTTTAAATACATACTCGCAACATCCCCATATATTATAGGAGCTTTACCTTCTTCACCATCTAGAGCTTTGATAGAAGGAAAGGCTGGAAACATAACTTCTTTAGGTAACTTTTCGATACCCTCTTTAATAGGTTTAAGTTCTTCTGTAATCTCCTTTGTTGCAGCTTTTTGTGTTTCCGTAATAGGTTTAAAAAACTTTGAAAGATCAGTTTGGAGCTGTTGTTCACCTGTTCTCTCTGCTAGTAGATTATCCCGAATATTCTTTTTTGTTTCAAGATACTCCTTTACAATTGAGTCCCTTTTTGCAGGATCAGTGATTTTTAAAAAAGACATTTTTTTAATTACTAAAATAATTGTTTTTATCCCAGTTTCTATCCCAGTTTTTAACATAATTTTTTAACACGTTTCATAACTAAAGCTGCAAGAAAACTTTATTTTTGGTCTTTTAATATTCAAGCGTCCCACCATGATGTTTTTCAACCAACCTCCGAAAGGACTCCCTTTGCTCACGCCTCCCTCTCTCAATTAAACTTTCTTCATTTTCGGTAGATATTTTTTTCTTAGTTTTTGTTCTTATTTCATCCTTCATTTTCTTATACTTCTCTTGTTCTTCCATGATAAGTTTAAACTCTTCATCTGATATATGATTGTCAACTAAAGCTTTGGATATATGTGAAGCAATTGTATCAAGCTTAGCATCAGCTATCATTCTAACCTTTTGATGTTTTTCTCCCTTTGTTTTTTAATTTCTTAATACATATTTACCTACCATTGAGAGTAATCCGGTTCCTGCACTTGTAATTTCTAAACCCAATGCTACTGGTACCGCTACAACTGTACCTAATAATATAGCTCCCCCAACACCAGAAGCCATTGTTAACCCGATCAATGCTGTATCAATATTATCAACAACTCTTGCGGCTCTAAAATATTTCTTGGCTAGGGCTTCTCTTTTTTGAACTTCATTCTCAAGAAACTTTTGTACTTCGGATATCTTTTGTAAACGGTAGGAATGACCTTTGTCATCTTGTGACAACATTTTAATAGACGGGGCCGAAGGTGTATTACTTTCTTTAGGTAACGAAGGATAGACTTTATTAGGATGTTTTTGATCTATATCTGTCATTTTTTTATTAAAATTATAATTTTTTATCTCAGGATTGTAAGTATTTTAGATAGCAAAATAACTCGCCCTCAGGTATTTCAATCGTTTTTGGTGAGAAATTATAAATGTAGACTAAGATATCATTAGTCTTGTTATCAAGATGTGTTCCATTAAAAATGGTTAAACTATCTTTCCATTTATTACTAACAGATATCACTACAACTCCTTGTGTAGTTATATAACCGAATCCTAACGATACTATTTTCCCATCTTAGAAGGGACCTTAATGTCATTTTGAGAATAAATTTTCCATTTTAAAGGATCTTGCTTGATGGGAGGATAATCAACGTGTAAGTTAGGTTCCAAAATATAGTTTTATGTTGATTAGTAATATTAGGTTTTATACCAAATTTGTGTATATCCATTTTTATTTTGTTACAAATAATATTTAAATATTATTTATAGCATTACAATATAACTTAATCATTACTTCTATAATCATGAGAGTCATCATAATGAAAAACAAAAAATAAAGGTTCATTTTTTGCGATAGTAATCTTTTTACCAGAAATATTTTTTATAATTACAAATATATCATCTCTTGTACCAAATTTTGGGTCGCTTTTGTGTATTAGACCTTTTAAGGATAAATTATCTTTAAGTACACTTACAATATTACCACAACCTCTTGAAATACACCCAAGCCCAAGTTGCAATCCTACACTTTTTCCAGGTTGTAGTATTATTTCACTTTGTGAATATACTTCCCATATATTATCTGCTATCTTTTTAGGTGGATATTCCAAATTTTGTAAAGGAAACCATATTACTTCTTTTATATTTTCATTAATTCGAAAATCACCACTATTTCTACGTATCATTTTTTAATTATGTATTATTTTTTTATATTAATATTTTTATAAGATAGCTCCTAAAATAGGTATATTAGCAAATGGACTATTAGGTCCAAGTAAAAGTCCCTTTCCATCATACATTTTTCCTCCTTGTTTTAAATACAATCCATCACCAACAGACCCTAATCCTTTACCTTTGTATGGTTTTAAGTATAATCCAGATCCATCAGTTTCCACTTGACAAACACATCCTCCTTTTTTAAGATAAAGACCAGAACCCAATGCTTTTTGTACCCCTGTTTGAGCTAATCCAGACAGAGCACCAACACCTAACGCAGGTAAAACGGTTTTTGCTAACATCGGTAAAGCACTGGCAGCTAACCCAGCCAACATTCCAAGAAAACCCCCCTCTATTTTCATATTATGTTTAAGTTCTTTAGCAGACATTTTAATAGTTATACCTTTACCCCCCTCATAGGCTTTAGCCATTTTCTTTGCTTGTGAATTAGTTAATGCTAAAACATCATTACCTTGTAAATCTTCGTGACCTAAACGAATACTTACTGGGCAACCACCTTTAACAGCATGTTGAAGCTTTTGCTTTTGTCCTTCAGATATATTTACTTTAACAGTAGTGTAACTTGTCATTTTTATATATAATTCTTTTTTATTTTATCTCGCTTCTCTAATATGGAATCTAATTGTTAAATTTTCACCTCTAAGATTTAGTAAATTACCATCTTGGTCTGTAATATTTACCTCTAAGCTATGTATTTCATGTAATGTTAATGGTAAGTATACTAAATTAAGTGGTGACTCAATTATCTTATATCCAGGTGCAACATCTGGGAAAAAAGAGTAAATAGTGTTTTTTGTTGAACCATTAACATAACTTCCTGAAATAATATCTATGTTAACAAGCAAACTATTTATACTAAGAATGTTCACTACGTTCTCTGACTCATGAAATCCTTGTGTATATTTAGCGTGAGTAAGTCCTAATACTTTGGCAATAGCCTTAGGTTGATTAAAATCTACTTGATAACCATCTTCTAGAGTAAGAACAGACTTTAGGGTATTGGTGTTTGCAGAAATGTTAATATAATACTCTTCATTAACTTCATCGTAATGACCTGTTTTTCTCATTTCCTGGTGAATGGTATCATTAATGTCAACAAGGTCATAACTTCCTTCGGGTATTTTTAATTTAATCCATGAGGTACCATTGTCTGGAGAATAAACGAATACGTTGTTTGTTGCATCAATATTTGGAAAAGAGTAGTAAGTTTCAAGGTTTACTAAAGCTATCTCGTATTTTTTATCCTTTTCCAACTGAATTGGGGGATTAAACCTTGTTCTAAAACGTGTTTTAGCGTCGCTTACTATAATTTGAAATGATGTTTTATGTTCCGTATTTTTTACAATTTGTTCTAAAAGATCTTCCATTTTATAAAAAAGTAAAACTATTATTTAGTTGAGTAAATAATATTTTTTTATACTGACTTAGGTATCTAAAAAATGTCAAAGCCGTTTCTATACTTCCCATCATTTTTTTTACTGGTTAGATCAATGATAGCACAGCCGTGCGGTCTTTCCCATGCCTTTTTACAAAATTCCCTAAATTCATCCTTTGGCATATCATCACCTACATGATCACTATAAATATGGTTAATGTTTTTTAGGAAAAGACAAATAAAATTAGCGTTTTCTCTAATAGTTTGCCTTGGTAGTCTAAAATAATTTTGTGAAAGGTAAAAGCAGTCAACATTACTATGTCTTCCCCGAATGTAGTAACACTCGCATTTGTTCTGCCTTTCTAAAAGTAAATCATCAAAAATCATTAAATCTTTATTTTCTGGGTTTAACTCTCTCGGATCAGGCACATCACTCGCATTTTCAAAAAAGTTACAATTTATATCTGATTTATTTTTAATCGTTTTAATCCATTCTTCAACCAAAGCTGTTGGTAAAAGGTTTAGTTCTTGTATTTCATTACGCATGTTAAACAACCTTAAGATACATTCTTTTGGTAGTTTTTCTTCAAAAGCCTTTTTTAGTATTCGGAATTCCGGTTGAAAAAGGCTTTTTCCAAAAGCACTTAAATCATTATAGTCGAGCCATTCCGGTCTAAGTAAAAGATTTAACAATAAAGTAGTTTTACCACATCCTGATTTCCCTACAATTATTCCTCTGATACTTTTTGGTAAAAGAAAGTGATTAAATCCCTTTGATACTACTTCATTCCATGATAAATTTACAACGTCCATTTTATATAATTTTTTTAATTTTTATATATAAAAATGTATTGTGTTAAATGTAAAAAACATACTGATACAAGCAACATAAACTATGCTGTTGCTAAAAATGGAAGAAATATGAAACGAGGAAAATGTGTAGTTTGTGGAATAACTAAAACTCAGTTTGTTAAGACGACAAAGGGTGGATCATTACTAAATAAAGCCATAAATAATTTACCTGTTGAAATGCATCTCCCTGGGCATAATTTTACAGGACCCAGCACTAAATTAAAGAAAAGACTTAATCCAGATTTAACACCAAAGAAATGGAGTAAGCCAATAAACCGTGTTGATAAAGCTGCTTATCATCATGATGTTTGCTATCTTCAGCATAATGACACTGCCATAAGAAACGCAGTGTGCGATAAAAATATGTTAACAGAGTTAAAAGGTATTTACAATCCTACTATTAGAGAAAAAATGGAAAGGGGTTTAGTAAGTAAACTCATTGGAACGAAGATGAAATTTGGAATGGGAGTTAAAAAAAAAAATTCAGCATGATAAATTTAGTGGAAGAATTACATAAACCTGTAAGAAGAAAACTTAAGAAAAGGAGAGTTATAGTAAACGGTATAGATAAGATATGGGCTACGGATTTAGTAGATATGCAAGCATTTTCCAAGTTTAATCGTGGTGTAAAATACCTTCTCGCTGTCATCGACATCTTTTCTAAATATGGATGGTTGATACCATTAAAAGATAAAACAGGAAAATCTGTTGCTATAGCACTAAAGAGTATTTTTAAGGAGAGAAAACCTGAAAAAATGTGGGTGGATAAGGGTAAAGAGTTTTATAACAAAGATGTAAAAGACATGGTTGAATTGTATTCTACTGAGAATGAGGAAAAATCCAGCGTGGTTGAGAGATGGATTAGAACAATGAAAGAAAAAATGTGGAAGTATTTTTCTGATCATTCTACAAATATTTACACTGATGTGTTACAAGATCTCGTTAAAGAATATAATAACACGAAACATTCTTCTATTAAGATGACTCCAGTAAATGCGAGTAAAAAAGAAAATGAACCCAAAGTCTGGAGAAATCTTTACCCTGATCATCTCAAAATAGAAGATATAAAGCCTAAGTTTTCCGTTGGAGACAGAGTGAGGATAGCTAAAAAGAAAAAGACTTTTGAGAAAGGTTATACAACAAGATGGACTGAGGAGGTTTTTACAGTTTCTGAAGTAAAACATACATCACCTGTAACATATAAAATTAAGGATCTTAATGGAGAAAAATACAAGGTACATTTTATGAACCTGAACTGCAGAAAACCAGACAAGAGCTGTATAGGATAGAAAAGGTTATTAAAAAAGGAAAAAAGAAGTCTCTTGTAAAGTGGAAAGGTTATTCTGATGAATTTAATTCATGGCTTGACAATAAAGACATTAGAAATATTTAACTATAAAAAAAAATGTTAAATATTTCGATTGAAAAGGTAATTTTACCAAATAAACCGTTAAATAATTTTGAATTGGAAGATGCGGTAAAAAGATTAGAAATTCCTTCTTTTAGAGGAGTTTTTTGACTAGATACATTACCGAGAAAACCAAATAAAAAAGAATGTGGTATAGTAAACTTTGATAAAAGTGGTGGACCTGGCACACATTGGGTCGCTTGGTACAAAAACGGTAGAAATAAAATATATTTTGATAGTTATGGCATAACCCACATCTTGAAATTCAAGAGTACCTAAAAAGCCCAATACAGTACAATACTGATCAATTATAACAAGCTGGACAAGTATTTTGTGGGCATTTATGTTTATACATTCTTAAAGAGTTAGGTTCTGGTAAAAAGTTTCAAGATGTTTTAAATAAACTTTTTTAGCAGTATTAAAATGATAAATTTGGACGAATGAAAGATGATAAAACAAGCGGTGATAGTGTGTCACTCGCTTACATAAATAATAATTTTTTACGTAAAGATGGAACAACTGTTGTTACTGGTTCTATAGACATGAATGGTAATACATTAACGAGGGTTAGTAATCCAGTAAATTCTCAAGATGTTGCTACGAAACATTATGTTGATGAAACTTCTGGGGGGATTATTAAAAGAAAATGGTGGATACCAAGCCCTTGGATTTATAAATATGGGTTTCAATGAAATAAGAAATGTTAAGGAGCCTACAGAACCGAACGAAGCTGCTACTAAAAAATATGTGGATAGAAGTGGTAAAGCGATAGTAGAGAACCGAGATGATACATTTTCCGCTATTGCAAATATAGATATGCGGGAGTATACTTTAACTAATCTTTTGGATCCCGCTAATGCACAAGATGCTGCGACTAAAAGATATGTAGATAGTGCTAATAAAGCCTTCGTTTATGGAGCTGGTAGGTATGTGGCAGTTGGTGATGTTTCTATGGGAGGACGAAGAATTAACAATGTTGGAAGCCCTTTAGAAAATGATCAAGCTGTAAATAAGTTTTACGTAGATACCGTTGTTGAGGTGGCTACCGCGGGTGAAAAAGCTTTGACCAAAAAACAAGATGGAAGTTTCATGGTGGCGGCTGACATAGATCTTCAAGGTTTTTGTATAAAAAACGCGGCACCCCCGGTAGAAGAGAGAGATTTAACAACAAAATCCTACGTGGATAAAAAAGTATCCCTTCCTTCTCTCATAGGCCCTAAACCCATTATAACCGTGTGTGCTGAAGAACAAGGACCAATTAGAGATAGTAATTATGAGTTCTCTTTTGGTAATGGTAATTCAGGCCGCAAACATGGTCTAGGGGGTTACTGCATGAGTGCGTCTGGTAGAATTATAAGAGGAAGTTTAACGATTGTTAAAAAGGATCCTAATGTGCCGGAAGAGGTAAAAGTTAATATTGTGGTAAATGGAATAGAACAGGTTGATTATTCTATTATTAAAAAAGCGGACGAAATTTGTAGCTGTACGGTTTTTCCGAGGGCGTTGGAGGTAAAGCAATGCGACATCATAAACTTTATTTCAAGATCAACTAACCGCGATGTAACACATGCTTACATATCTATTTTGATAGAGTTAGACTTGTAAAAATATAACTTTGTTTATAAAAGTTATATTTTACGTTTGATATCTGTTTTAACCTTACAAATGGGGCAATTGGTTAAATTGGGCCCTGCGTTACATTCTTCACAAATACATATATGTCCGCAATTGCAAAATAATATATCAGAATCTTTTTCCCAACATATAATACATTTTTCTGATTTAAATGTTTTTTCTCCATTAGTAGTTTCTATTTTTACAGTATAGTTAATTACATATGGAATATTAGTTCTATATAAGCTACCTTGAATTGTTTCTATAAATCGATATCCGAAGAATGGAAACAAAGCTTCAATGCATGTAGAACATTGGTCACCATTACAAAAACATCTTCGCTCATCACTTCCACCAGTTATTGTTAGAACTGGGGAAAAAGTTTCACCTTCAATATATGCTCTTTCTTCATTAGGTATAAAATCTTCATAAAAAACTAGTCCATCAAAATTTCTTAAAAAGCTGATATAAACACCATCATGATTATTACCACTAAACATCCATTCTAAATCATCCTCTGACTTTAACCAAAGCATAAACTTAATGGAACTGTAATCTTTTATTACTTTACTACATTCATAGTAGAAAGTAGGCTTTGTGTTCTTAAGTAATTCAACATGATTTTCATTTGTTGCCTTATCAAAGCATATATATTTTCTATAATCCCAAAGAGTTGATACCTTTTCACAGGTGGGAGTGTAAATAAGTTTATTTTTTAACATACCGTTTAATTTATCACGAAAGATATCTATTCTTGTTTTAATGTTCATGTTTTTTTTTTTTTTTTTTTTTTTTTTTTATTATTATTTTATTTAACTTCACATTGAATATTTAACTTCTGTGTGTTGAAGTTAAATATTTAAAATTACTTATTCCTCGTCAGAACTTGGACATTCATCTAAGATATTAAGTAAAATTTCCTTTTCCTTTCCTAGTAATTTTACATTCTTCTCCATTATTTTTACTGATATAACTTTAATCTGGATCGTTTCGATGCTTTTATTTTTAAATATTCCTTCTACTTTTAAAATACAGAACAACTTACAGGCAACTTTCTTATATAAGAGAGGGTCTACCACTTTGTTGTTTTCATCATAAAAGCAGATCTTATGCTGTTTGTTTTCGTAAAGCTTTGGGTATAACATAGCCGATCCATCCTCTTTATATCTTAAAATATTAATTGCGACTAAAGTTTTAATCTTATCTTCTCTTAGTTCTTTGTCCATTCCATGCTCTCGGAAGAAATCTGTTAATTTTTCCAGATCTTCTTTAAAAGCTCTTTCCTTTTTCGTAGGCTTTTCACCGTTATAACATAGTAAAGATAAGGAGTAATCTTTTAGATCTTTTCCTTCTGCGTTATTTCCGAATCCTGCATTAACACCATATGAAAATAAAATAGGGGTAAGCATAAACAACGAACCATTTTCATTATTAGGGTATCTGTACTTTATTGGAATCTTAACAAAAGCGTACTCTTTGCTTTTATATTTATCCGCGTAATCTATAGAATGGTCTTCTTTATAAAGTTCTCCACTTTTGATATAATTCATATCTGCACTCTTTTTTTTTATATATAAGATTTTTTGTTTAACTTAATTAATTTTTTCTTAGACCCCATACAAAAAGATATAAGCCTATAAAGTCGCCTTAAGTAGTAACGACGATAAACGCTATATCCTTGGTAACAATATCGATACATTAGCTTGGGGACACACTAAGATAAAGACGCAGATCTTAGAAAATTTACTACGTATAGGGCAGAATATATATCATATGCCAGAGTAAAAAATATTGTAATTTCGCTCATATAGCTATATGGGTGAAAATATGAGACGTGTTAACGGAGATGTTGTTTAGCGGCATAACCATAGATGTGATGGGGGATAGATTTATCATAGATAGGGATTTTCGCTCATATAGGTATATGGGCTAAAAATACAGATCGTTGGGGTGTATTTTAGGGACGTGTTAACTGGGATGTTGTTTAGCGGCATAACCATAGATGTGGTTGTAGTTAGATTTATCAAAGATAGGGATTTTAGCTCATATAGCTATATGCGTGAAAATATGAGACGCGTTAACGGAGATGTTGTTTAGCGGCATAACCATAGATGTGGCGGGGGTTATTTTTATCATGGTTGGGGAATTTCGTTCATATAGGTATATGCATGAAAATAGAGATCGTTGGGGTGTATTTTAGCTCATATAGCTATATGGGCTAAAAATACAGATCGTTGGGGTGTATTTTAGGGAGGGGGATGGGTGGGTGTGAGAGGAGCGTCCTAGTTTTAGAGGAGCGTCCTAGTTTTTGATGACCTTGACCTATTTTTGGTGACCTTGACCTAGTTCTTTGATGACCTTGACCTAGTTTTGATGACCTTGGCCTAGTTTTGGTGACCTTGACCTAAATCTTGACCTTTGACCTAAATCTTGGATTTAAGCAGGGGGATGGTAAATCGTAGAACTCTCTAAACATATCTACTCTCGTACATTGCAACGTTAAAAGGATAACCTAATGGTCGTTTGAGGCAACTAATGGTCGCTTACTTTCGCCAACAAATCAATAAAATGCATAGTTACTTACTTTGAAGTTGTTTAAATCCATGTTTAAATAAAAATACGTCGAATGTCTATCGCACTGACATCATCAAGTTTAAGCACCAAACTGCACGTTTTACCAAGATTTTAATGACGCCAGTTCTCACTGACGTCAGTTTTCATTGAATTGGGGCAGTCTGAAGGGAAATTCTATTTCGTCAGCGTACTCAATTCGTGAGACCATAAAACAGGGAAATTTCGCTGAATACTCGTTAGAAGGGTAAAACTTCGCAGTGTAATAAATTCATTGTACGGTCAGGTGGCAGGGGTCTTGAATACTTGTTCACGGCTTTGGCGAATCATGTCGCCGCGAGGGGACTTGGATACCTGTTCAAAGCTGTGGCGAATGATGTTGCCCCGAGAGGCTCGGGCCGACATGATTCGCCACAGCCGTGAACAAGTTTCCAAGTCCCCTGCCACCTGACCGTACAACTACTACAGTACCAGGCGTTGTGCACTATTGTATCGAAGACCTTGAGCACTAGGAATAAGGCTAGATAGTAACACCGGCGTCGCACCGCAAGGGTATATCTAAATGGCAAAGGTGAACAGGCCGAAATCTTTCTATCTTTTTTATTTTTGTCATATGCTGAAAATAAGGGCTTTTCTGAGATTCTTACATCTATAAAAGTATAAAATCAGTTACTCAGTAAAAGGTCCATCCAGAAACAAGTTTAGGCATAAATAACCTGTATTACACCTGTTTTACGTATGACCCATTTCCTCGTCAACATGAACCAAATATTGATAGATTTATACTTCAGGATAAATCTGTCAATGAATATCTCCTCTCATGGAGGACAACGGTTTGAAATATGACTAACGCAGATTTATGGTTACGGCCTCTGTATTAACAAAATGTATTGTTTCCGAAATGTCCCTGCCCACTGCAGGGACGTAAAAGTCATCTTCATATGATAATAGAGTTTCAGCCATTTGTTTTGTAAACTCCTTTCATTATTAGACTATGATTCATTCAGTTCAGTGTGATCTAAAGTTCTTTTCCAGTATTGTGTGCAACATTCTTTTGTTGCCGCCGCCTGCTTTAAACTGGCGTTCTGTGTCTAAAGATACAACACATGTGTAATAACGTTATTAGGTGAATATCCAGAGTGAATTCTTTTAGCTCTGAGCGCCGTCGTACCAATCGTCAGATTGTCACAAAGTAAAGGACACAGTAGACAAGTTAGACTGATCTTGAATCAACTTGCCGCAAAAGCAATACTTAACCGGGTGGAGACTATACCACCAAGCGGCGAGAGGCATTCTCGGTACGCCTTAACGCTTTTCTCTGTGAAACAGCAGCTTAATCTATTTATTAAAAGTCCCAATGGCACTGGTAGCAAAGCATCCGTTTCTTTGTCGTCATTACGTAGGTTAATGTTCAATTGAAACTAGCAGCAATTTTTTCGGTCAAGCTGAACAGTCATTTTTACGGAATTTAACCCATAGGCTGCTAACTGCAACTCACTGACCTTTTGCTGACAGAGTAGATCAAGATCAGACTGCACAGAACGTGCAGTCTGATCTTTGATCTACACTGTCCGATAAGGCGATATTTTCCCCAAAAAATAACTTGGAAAAAACAATATTTGGGTTTATACTATCGACTTGAAAGTTTCATTATACTGTATAAGTGGAAATTTTTGCGACGTGGAAATTTTTGCGATTTCGCGAATTTGAAAAATTCGCAAACTTTTCTGCTCGCATATTTTTCCACAAGTATACCAACAAATAACGAGTGTCTTGAATTCGCTAGCTTTTCCGTACGCAAAATGTCCCTAATAAGTAATTCGCAAATTTTTCGACAAGCGTATACATCCACGTAAACAGTAGTTATTTAGCAGGTTAATA
Organism: Hippopus hippopus; assembly: GCA_946811185.2. Lineage (NCBI taxonomy): Eukaryota > Metazoa > Mollusca > Bivalvia > Cardiida > Cardiidae > Hippopus > Hippopus hippopus. Next base: position 8,441,742 of record OX328105.1, read on the forward strand.
CTATACAATACAATAGTTTATTCAATACTAAGGCCACTGGCCCATTAAATATTACATAGTACATTTGGAGAGTATAATTGCATCCAGCAGAGAATACAGACTGGCATTTCGAACAGCAATCTAGCTCTTTGATCTCAGTCTACACTCCCTATACTGTCCTATTTTGTAACCAGTATTTGAATTAAGATCATTTTCCAAATAAACACATGTACAGACATAACATTTTTGCAGATAGAGGTACATATCATGTTTTCGCATGTTAACAATAACAACAAATCTGGTGAAAAGTATAAAATATCAACAGGTAGATAGGGATTGAACAGTATAAAAAGTGTTTTTAAGATGAAGTTACTGCGCAGTATTTTCAATAAGCTCGTTTCGGTATTTGAATGCTTGAACAAAAAAAAAATGGATATTCAAAAAAATTGGCTATTATCGTAATTAATTTCATCTCTTGTTTGTTGATAGTATGCTGTAAAAGGTAGCTGTGCTCTTATTTGTTAAGGGTTAAGTATGAATTGGGTAATTAAAATGGCGTCATCTCATAGAGATGAATCATTTCCTAATCGATTGGGTGCCACGGTAAATATTTTATTCTAAAATGATTCACTTAATTATGCAGACCTTGCTTGTAAGGTTCTTTTGTGATAGGGAAAGCGAGTACTTTATGACGTTTGAACGCAATAAATTAACCCTTTACCAACAGTCCAGCGCATTATCGACCCTGATGAAGAAAGATTTTGAAAAGATTGTTTGAAAAGACCCTCTACTTTTCTCGCAAAGACGTCTATCCTTTACAGAGACGTAGCTGCCTGTATGCAAAAAAACGCAGTTGTATACACGTAGCAAAAAAAAAAGGGAAAGAAAAGAAAGACAATTTAGCCAGAAAGCGTCACCAGAGGCCACCAAATAATTTCTACATTGCAAAGAATTCTGGGGAGGCCTCCAGACCCTCCTGGGAAATCCCCTTCCCCTCTCGACACCTTACGCCTCAAAGAATACTTTCTGTATTACCTTTGTGCATACTTTATTTTAAGCTAGCTACCCCCGTTTTAGCAGATAAATCCTGTTATTTGATCCACAGTGAATTTGTAGTCTCGGACCCTCTCCGTTCGTATAACTGATTTATAGGATCTGACATGAGTTGGCGTTTGAAATAAAATATTATTAAACGAGTATAGGAAAAATGTTATTAAGCGAGCCTTTGGCGAGCGTTATAATATTTTTTCTTGACGAGTTTAATAAAATTTTATCTCAAACGCCAACTCATGTCAGATTCTTTTTATCACATAACGATATTTTGCAAATTATAGATCAGAAGATGAAAAACCATCTATAGATGCTGCTCCTCATCTTACCGCGGTAATAACCATAAAACCCATTCACTTCTATAAAATACGTACATAATGACGTCAAAAATGACGTCACACAGTAGTGATATCAAACGTGTATAAGATAAGAAAATTCGTGATGGATATGTGATAAAAAAGCAGTGCAAATATGTTGCCCACACTTCCTCTAAGATAAGGAGCAGTATATACCCAGTATCAACCTGCAGGTTCTGTGTCGTCTGTTGAGCTATACAGTTAGTTGACTCTTTACCAGACGACCAACTTTTACACTAACTCGTACAGAGCAACATTCAAATTGTCGTCTGCAAATGCTTTCAGTTTGGACAAGCCTACATTTTTTTGTCGTTTGATAAAGAGTTAAGACAAATTAACTTATATTTGCGTTTCGTAAAGGAACCGCTGATCAATACCTGGAAAATAAATGGGCCAGTTGAATATAGATTATCTAGAAACAAGTTGGCTTCTTTACAAAAGAAGCCAGGAGAGGTCAGCATCAGTGTTTTCAAATAGTTTATTAGCTTTTAATTTCAATATTTCGGTACATGTAAACAAACAAGTAAAAAAGCCGCCGCATAGAAACCTCTTATGCTTTACATGACGGTCATTTGACCTTCTTCCCGCGTTTTCAAGTCGCATGATCTTGTCCAGCGGTCTTCTTTCTCTTTTTTAACGAAATTCTTCTTATTTTTTCTTCTGCCTAGATTTATTTGCTTAAGAAAAATTACAATTATTTGAGAGGTCATTTGCAACCATGGCAAATTAATATTACAAATCTTTTCTGAAATTCGTCATATAAAAATAAACCACGTCTATTTCCTGTTTCGGTTTTTTGATTTCGCTTTATTTACAAACCATGACGAAACAGACTGTGTATCAGAACAATTTCGCAAGAAAAATGGATTAAGACAGCAAATTCTGTGGCAGTCTGCCTTTTAAACTCACCACTATTGGAGAGGTCTGATGACCTCTCCAATCACAAATACGCAGTAAAAGACAGTTAACGTCTTCTTTTCAGTTCTTGCTCTTTACTTTTTTTTCATTTGACTTCAGCTAAAATTTACCTCTGAAGTTAGTGCCGTTTAAGGGTTGAACTTTCCCGTCTTGCAACAAATCAGTCGCAAGAATGTCCTTTTGTCCCAATGTTTTAACATAGCATTCTAGGGTTAAACCTCCATTCGTATCGGATTCCTCCATTTTTTAAAAATATTTTCTAAAAGTCGTCTGCTTCAGTTCCGTTATTGGTTATTTGTATGCATGATGCCACATCGGTATCGGTATCATCACACCATACATTTCAGCGGTGCTTTAGCAAAAGAAGGTTTGATACATCTCCGTGATGCATTATACCACGCAAGTCATCACGTAACTATGGAAGCTTAAAATCCAATTTGTCTAACAACCTATTGATTCATCAGGTAGACTGATCCTTTGACATGCAGAAAATTGACCAATAGCAAAAAGTTTCGGCTTAGGTCAACGGACTGCACAGGCAGACCTGGGCCAATACCTTTTGCAGATAGATTAAGCCCCCCTGTCACAGAGCATGGTTCATTTATATTACTCACATGTTGACTGTTATTCAACTCTGGGTCCTTTATACTGTTTATGGAATAGCATCATAACCATTTACTAGATTATCCCGTGTTTCAACGACCGTTATAGACGAGGTCCTTAGAAAATATGGTGAGATAAGGAGAAAAAGCTGGTAACCAGCTTTTCTCCTTTTCCAACAATGTTTTCCATTCTTTTAAGGACATATCTTTTCATTTGAACCATATTTAAAATATTTCTTCTACAAATAATTTTAGTTTGGACAAGTCTAAAAAAATGTTTGTCCGATAAAGGGTTAACAAATTGATTCTTCAGCCGAATTTGCAACAGGACATTTCGAAAAAAAAAAAAACGTTATAAAGTGCAGATAATCAACACTGTAAATTTCGCTGTAACTAAAAAACGAAGAGAGTTTTAGTATTTATTTCATGCTTTTCAGTAGTTTATCGAGAAATAATGGTGAAATATTGTTTGATATTTCATAGTTAAGACGCTCTCTCACTATTACGTATCGGCTTGCGTATGTACGGCATATCGCGATAAGAAAGGAGCGCCGCGACAACGCCGCAGTAACGTCAACTTACGTAGCTAATACTCTTTGGTACGTAGCACGATCTCCTTGTACGCGGAGGTGTGACGTTTTTTTAAGTCCGCACTTAAAAATAGCACGTACGTAGTAGCTCCGATACGTCATGCTTATGTCACACATACGCCGTAAAAGCGAAAACAGTGACGCCGCGGGAACGTAGCTCGAACACTTATTACGTCACGCGAACATATTAGTTAACATGATACGTTTGACTTCTTTTGAACGAATGACAGCAACGAAGTGAGCAGAGCTGTTTTCCATCGTTTACCGCCGTATTTACGCAACGGCAAGGCTGCACATAAGAAAGGAACGTCGTGCTAACGAAGCGGTTACGCCACGGCAACGCGTCATACGCCACGCTTACGCCTCAGTACGCCGTACTATACGTCCCTTGAACTCCATACGAACACAGATACACCACAGTAACGCCACAGAAACGTCGTACGCCGGGTCTTTAATTTTGAACAAAATACGCCTCAGTTCTTGGCGATTGACCCGCGTAAAGAAATTTTGTTGCATACGCCGCTGATACGCAATAGTGAGAGAGTAGCATTACGACCAATGAAAAATACCGATTTTATTTTCTAACTCTTCAGTTGAAGGCGGAAACAGTGGCTCCCGCGCACTAGTTACCTAGGTAAACAGCGCGTGCCATTCAACCAGATGGAAATATGACGTAATTTACCCTACATTTCTCGCGCTTTACATAATATTGTAATGCGTTGTTATGCAGATGGGGTACGCCACGGGGAATTACCGAAAACAACTGTACTGGATTTTGATGTAAGTCCCCCCAAAAAAACGGGTTAGAAGCATGAAATAAATAGAATATTTGTTTTTTTCGGTGAAAGATCGAAATTTATGTCATCTCGTGAACATCATCGGTAATATTTTCACTCGTGGCTGCGCCACCCGTGAAATTATTACCGATGATATTCACTCGATGAAATAAATTTCAATCTTTCAACTGAAAAAAACAAATATCCTCTATTTATTATAGACATTATCAGCGATTTAAGTATTCTACTGGTGTCAGATTTGCAATCAGTAAACTAGTCGATTTTATCTGGTGTCGTTAGTCACGTAGGAGTGGCAAGACACTACTGAGTCACAACCCAGTACCAGTGAAACCTAGTAAAGGCTGGAATACTGTTGTTTTCAGGCTAAAATGCCGCCCTATTGAAAACCACTCTTACTAGTTTGAGTAACATTAAATAATTTGAGTGTGAGCCGTGCCCTGTGACAGTAGGGTTTAATGCATCTACGTAATGCATATTACCAAGCAAGTCTTCACATAAGCTTTAGGTAGCTTCGTTCTTTTCCACACGAAAAAATATGTGCTATGATGCATAGGTAATAAACTATGCACCATTCCACACGTTAGATCTAGTCGTATTTCTCATTCATTCATCAAAGAGAGAAGTGATCTATTTTATGAATATTACATGGTAATGAATCATAGATTGTAAAGTTTATTAAATTGAGTCACTATTAATCCATCACTCGTCATATCCGAGGCATTTAACGATGTAAACATGTAACCCTTTAAAACACAATCCCGAGTTTTAACGACCCTAAGGAAAATACTTTTTAAAATCATTGTAGGAAAAGGAGAAAATGCTGGTAACCAGCAATTTCTCCTTTTTCCACAATATTTTTTACCCCATTAGAGACAAATCTCACCATATGAGACGTATCTAATATGTCGTTTGCAAATGCTTTCAATTTGGAGCAGTCTGAAATTGTGTGTTGTTAAGGGTTAAAGCTTGCAGCGGATTGGCACAAATGAAACAGAACTAACGAACTGAGCGCGACTTTTTTTGTTATAGTTTAATTGACTTTAATGTGAGAGAATATTTAAATAGAGACAAAAAAGAGAAATTTTCGCCGATTTTTATCTTTCTCTCTCTCTTAACTTCCTTCAGTCAGTTGTAGTAGATCTGACTTTACTATTGTGAATTTTACTATTATTTTGTAATATTCCAGACCGTCTCCCTTCCGTTCCACCTTTTTTAACTCGTTACCGAATGACAAAAGTTTTGACTAAAGGAAATTGAAAGCATTTGCAAACGATCAAATAAATGCGGCTCAAATAGGGTAGAAAACACTGCGGGAAAAAGGGAAACATTCTGGTTACCAGAATTTTCTCCTTATTCCACAATGCGTCAGAAAGCATTTTCCTAAAGGTAGTTAAAACACGGAATTGTTTGGGAAATGGTAAAATCGGTCTCCAGTCTGATCTTATATCTACACTGTATGATATTCTTAGATAGTTCTTGCAAAAAATCCGAAACGAACTTACCTAAACCGTCGTCAGACTATATTGAAGCAGTAATAAAGGGCATGTATATGAGTGGAAACAGGTGAGTAATTGTTTATTAACTTTTCATTAAAAACTAAGTTTGTCGGTAAAAGCGAATTAAAACATTCACCACAATGACTTTAAACAATTAGTCATTTTACACACCACAAGTCACAGGAAAAGTCTGGTTATAATTTTCATGTTCGATTACACATTCGTTTGCAGTTCAACTTTAATCCTTAGCCTGGTAGAGCGCGAAATAAACCCAAAAGATATTTTCAGATGAGTTTCAGATAGATAAATCCAATTGCAATGTTGCTTTTTCCTGAATGTCTCTGTAAAGCGGACGGTGTAGACAGAGAGATCAGACTGTATATTTTGTGTAGTCTTGCCACAAAGGCAAATAAGCTGTGAGACGTGGTACTTTAGAGGTTTATGTTTTGCATGCTCCTCAACTCGGAAGTTGCTATGCTAGGTAACTCGTGCTAGATCTACTTACAGTTCGAAGCACAACTTGATTTGTTTTTGAAAACAGCATAGATTTTCATAAAAGTGAACAAAGCGTGTCGTCTGATCTTACATCTATAATGTCCGCCATATCTATACACTATGTCTAGGGCAAAAAAAAACAAACCAGAAATGAAATTGTATCTCTTTCCTGAGAACAAGGATCGTATGAAATTTACACAATCCCTGTTTAGACAGAACAAGTCTCAAACTTATTCTTCGGCACCGTTTGATAAATAAAACAGTAGCGACGCCGTTTTATTTAAGAAATAATCTTCTTTCGATCGTGGTTTATCGTTCAATAAACCACGGTTGTGAGTTATGAGGCACAATAAATAATCCACGAGCGCGATAGCCCGAGTGGTTTATTCATTGCGCCTCATAACTGACAACGTGGATTATTGAACGATAATCCACGATAGAAAGAAGATTATTTCGATTCCAACATGACCAACTCTTAATCAAAGGAAAATAAGTTCATGTTTAGTGTAAAAACGCGGATGCAGACTATATTCCATTGAATAAACTATGGCTATTCCAGTTACTTACCAAAACAAAACCCCACTGCCAAGTCGGTAAATGAAAAAAGAATCAAAATTTCAATAAACCTTAGGCATCAAACACAACATAAACAAACCGCACCGTTGAACTGTTATACTTTCTCCCTTTCAAATGACAAAGAAGAATGAATGTAGGCTATTGTCAAGCATTGGAGCCATAGTTGCTTCGAATGCTCTGAATATTACTCCACTCACTCCCAATCCCATATTATCGATGCAACATCGGTCAATTTTGAACTAACCTTCAACTTGAAAGGACACTTGATTTACATATGCTTACTGGTAACATTTCAAATAGTTCCATCGTTGCCAATTTTTATCAAAACAGTTAATATCGGTAAATCCTTGAGGATTTTCCTTCCTCCTTGGTCAAGGAACGGAAAATGACGATTTGTTTACGTCTAGTGACTTTCATCTATAAAATATCGGAGGGCGAAGACATGGAACAGCCATATATACAGAATGACGTCACTCTATATAGAATGACGTAGATTTTACCACGCTTTCGTTGCACTATGTTTATAGAGCCGAATTCACGTGTCATGTTAGAATATTATATAATTCCTATACACGACTTACAGGGATTCATCAGTCCAGTGTTCCTACAATAGCTAAAGATTTTACCATCACTAGAAAGCTTTTACAACTTGATGATGTCATTTCTTTTCCGGAACTGTATAAATCTAAAACAAAAAGGACAATGAAATGTATGCATAGATTTTTCAAGGCCAACTACATGTACATGCTTTCTCAAGTGAATAAATTGTAAATATATTAACCTGAACAGTTCGTCTGCACACTATAAAATCATGTTACAAAAACAGAAGAAAAAGAAAAACAAATTCTCTACAGATTCTCCATAGTCTGTCTCCTGCTGCACCGTAACATGGAGTACTTCTTTGACTGTCTTTCGATATATGCGCAGGAAGTCTTCTACTTCCAGTATCAGAGGTAAGAATTTACACCAAAGCAATTACAATCTGCTATCTACTTGAATCATTCCCTTTGTTTACACGAAAAGAATACCTTATATATCGATCTAAAGTCTTGCGTGCATTTTGCCACTAAAATGTGTATTTGACCTATGCAAAGTTCAGGCTGGAGCAACAGTCTAACGGGTCTATCCACTTTTCCTTCGATGATTTACATATATATTCTACTCAATGTCGCTAACTTACGAGCACTAGATCTGTATAGAAATCGCTAAAAACTATACAAACCCTTCCAATACAAACTTATTTTTATGTACACGTCACATCGATGAAGTAAACAACGCGGCAATATACAAATTCGATAACGTCACATTGTTTACTCATGCAACAAGGCGGATCTTTTGCTTAATACAGAACATTGTGTATTTGGGTGCCTTTGCAGCGTCCGGATTCATTTATGGTCTTCATTCTTTTACAAGGTACATGATAAAGAGAATGATGATCTGTTTTCATGTGACATTGAATATATGTCGCTCAAACGGGTTGCTCGTTGTTGGAACTCGTTTTCAACCGAAGAAACCTCTCTCGTGAAATCGATACAGTACGAATGCAATTGATTATCCTCTATGTCTGGCCGGATATCCGTCGGCGAGTCTGAGATATCACGTTGGCGAGTCCCGGATTTCCGTCGAAGAGTCCTGGATATCTGTCGCCAAGCCTTCCCGGATATCCGTCACCGAGTCCCGGATATCCGCTATTAAGCATATTCTTAGGTTTATTCTGAAAATTTTTCTAAATTTGAAAGTACTGGAACTTCTGATTGGCTTAATCATTTAGGTTTTTCTGAAAAATTGTTAGTGCATACGGACCCCGGATATCAGTCGCCGAGTCCCTGAAGACCAAGCTCAGGTTCGTGGTTTCTTTACATTCTAAATTTCTAACGAGAATGAAAATTTACTTTCCCGCACTTGTTAGATTTACGACCTTTTTATAAATATAGGCAAGGGTGTCGACGCCTTTCAGACATAATTACCTCACATCTGACCAAGTTTAAAGCTGTTATTGACATATATGAATTAAGTCGATTATTCTCCGTCTAAGCGATCATTTATGATAGCGATCGACCTTTCAAAGGGTGGTGATTTGTTCACGCTTTACTTGTAATTAAACAAAACAAAGATGAAAAAACCTTCGCCATTCCTTTTCAGTACTTTAGATGAATTCATTAAGACAAAAAAAGATTAGAAAAGCTACCTTATAATTGTTTTATCCTTAATTCTTCTGGTTTAACCCCTTACCATACAATCTCGACTTTTAACGACCCTGAGAAAAAGGGCTTTGAAAAAATTATGGGAAAAGAAGAAAATGCTGATAAACAGCCTTTTATCTTTTTTTCCCCCACAATGTTTTCTACCCCTTCAAAAGCAATTTTATTTTTCAGCCATAGTAAAAATTGTCGTCTGCATATGCTTTTTGGAAATGTCTAAAACTTTGTCGTATGGTAACAAGGTAAAGAAGAGGCAAACCAGATAGCCCCAAAAAAACTTAATATTTTTACGACTCCGATGATAAGAGCTTCGTCTGCTGTGGGAGAACATTTTGGTAGGTAGCATTTTCTCCCTTTTTAACAATGTTTTGAAAAACATTCTTCCTCAGCGTCATAAAATCATGGGATTGTTGGTAATGGGTAAATTAAACCCATCTTCAGGACACAACAGTCGAGCAAGGAAGAAAGAGTCTTCGAAAAGACCTATTTTCCAATGGATGGTCACGGTTTCAATTGATGTAAAAAAGGCACTTCTTGACTCCTCGTATGAAAAACTATATGAGCTATGCTCTGTGAAAAAGGAATTTTATGCATCTGAAAAATGTATCGACCAGGTCAAACTGCGCAGTCCGTGCAGGCTGACCTGGGTCGAAACTTTTTGCTTTCCGTAAATTTTCTGCATGTCCAAGGACCATTCTACCTCAGGACTCAGTCGGCTGTTGGACAAAAAATAATTTTATGGCTAGGTAATTATGCAATAAGTTGCTTGGTAGATCTATAATGGATCGCGAAAATGCATCAAACACACTTTCACCAGAGCACGGGTCATACAGATAAAATGCACTTTGATGGATTTGCATAGCCTGGGTTCCAGTCCGATCATTTTTTTCCGTTTTATATTTAGACATTACTTTGTCAAAAATGCCTCATTTTTGATAAAGTAACGTCCGCATATACAATGTATAAAAGGAATAAATGATCGGGCTGGAACCCAGGCTAGGGTTTGCATTATGTATGTGCAACTGGCAATGTACAGGTCAAAGTAAAATATGTCTGTTCTATTCTTTTCTGTGTTGTAAAGCGATAAGCAATGATTATCCAAAAAATAAACATTTATGATGCTGTCGCAGAATCATGTCCGATAAAAATACATGTACTTGGTGCGATATCGAAAACACCCATAGAAAGAGGTTTTAGTCTTTGCGCAAGGTCAAAGACATGTTTGAACCCCTTGAACACATCACCACAGGCAGACGAGCTTTTTCTCTCCTGCACAAGTGCATTTTTTTAACATCGTAACAAAAGAACAATCATTAAGAGAAATTTCTCGTTTAGCCACAGTTTTTTGATTAATGAGGCTGTTTTTTCAGGTTTGAATTTTCTAGCGCCAAAAAAGAGCTTTGTCTATCGGTATTGATCAAGATGAACTGCAAAGAACGTGCAGTCTGATCTTGAATTAGCACTACGTTTAGCTAATCCCATAAAATTGAAACCATTCCGAGTTTTAGTGGTCTGTATTCTCAGACGTTTACAAAGTCGAGTCTGTTCATTTGGCGCCTATAGAGTTAACTCTTTACCAAACGACAAATTTTGGACATGTCAAAATTGAAAACATTTGCAGACAACATATTAAACTCGGATCATACGATGTTATATGCCTTTGATAGGTTAGAAAAATATTGTGGGAAAAGGAGAAATTGTTGGCTACCAGCATTTTCTCCTTTTCCCACAATGTTTTCAAAAGCTTTCTTCTTTGGGGTCGTTAAAACTCAGAATCGTATGGTAAAGAGTCAAAGATCCAATTAGGCCGAGTGAAAAGATAACATCGAAAACGTCGGGACCTCAAAATGAAAGAAAAGTCAATGAAGTTCATGCTAAACAAACCATATAAATTTGACCTTTGTTTTTAGTCCACCTGTAAATTGTATGTTTAACTCTTGATTAAAATTCTGTTTACAGTCCTTGCAAATAAGAGAACTGTTATAATCCAAAAACAAAACTAAACATTTAACCCATTACCATATCACAAAATTTAGACTTGCCCAAATTGAATTTGTATCTTTGTAGTGGAGTTTAACGCCGTTTCAACAGCTTAGGTCAGATCACGGCGGTCAGTGCACCTACACATATGTTTCCTGGCTTTCTCACACCAGTACTGACACAACTTTCTTTCCAACTCACTACTTTTCACACATCCATCGGGGGTGAGAGACGATAAATCGCAGGAAAGAAAGTTTGCCTCAATCGGTTATCGTGCTCGCAACCACCAGGTCACGAATCGGATACGCTAACCACTGATCTACCCAGGTGGGCCCTAAGTTAAAAGCTTTTTGTAGACATTAAAATGATAGTGACTCAGAAAAAACAATTTTGGAAGGGTAGATAACACTGTATGAAAATTCAAATGCTGTTTACCGGTATTTTCTCCGTTTCCCACAAAGTTTTGAGGAGGCTCTCCCTTAGGCCATTAAAACGCGAGGTTATGTGGTAAGGAACTTTATCCTGTCACCTTCTATAATTTCGACTCGATTACAGGGTGCCGTGTATATATATATATATTTTTTTTTGTTGTTATCGTCAGTTGGTCACGTGACCGCCAAGAGCGCACCTGCTAACTGGGACTATTTTCAACCAAGTGTATATGGATTGCACTTTACTTATTGCTTTCACGAATTAAATTTTGATAAAAGAAAATGTTTGTTTGATATTTTATTCCCCAAAGTGATATCTTAAATCTTTTAAAATACGCACGAACACAGGCATGGACACGCTGTTTTCGTTATATCTGTTATGTTAAAACATATTTTCTTCTTCGCCACAATATTATTCTGCGGATATACATCACGTTTATGACGTAGCCAATATCATTCATGACGTCATTATTGCGGCTGCATATTCAGAGGGCTTTACACGGTTCTTCATTTCTTAAAATTTCTCATAGTGAGAAAGATGTCGATGTGTGCCTTATTTCGAGCGATTTAGTCGTATTTGGTATTATAATTGAGAAAATGGTTAAATAAAATAAACGGTTGGTGTCTTGGATTGGGAAAGTCTATCAGGCTCGGCTCCGGAAATTTATTAAAGGTACGGTCTTTATCAATGTTTCTGTTTATCAATGTTTCTGTTTTTTCGTTTGATTGTTTTGTTTTGTTCCTTTACAGTGAGTGACAGGATAAATAGTATAGATGGTTGGTGTCTTCGGCTCACCAGATAAATTCCTCCGCCTTACCCAATAAACTTAACCCATCCAAGACTGCGACTATCTATTCTCTATAAATCTACCAGTGCCAAATATATAAACTCATCCTTTTTCGGCGGCCGAAAACGAAATCAACTGAAACCCAGCCTAAGGGTTACGTATAGTACATTGCCATAGTGTTTTGCTTTGCTAATTTGAGTCTTTTTGCACATGTCCAAAGCTACAGGTATTATGCTGAGTTTTGTTTCCATGTAACTCCATTTCCGAAAGGTTAAACTTAATTGTTTAGCGGAATAAATTATGTTGTAGTGACTTTCCTGGTGCTTGTATTTGATTCGAGCAGCGTGAGAAAATTTGATATCGCGCGAGACCGAAGGTCAGCGAGAGGCAACTACTAGCGCCAGGAAAGTTACTCAGCATAATATTCCTTTTATTATATACCTACATCTTTCAACGATAAAAAATATTACAAATTATTGACTTTTTTTTTTTCGAAAACGGTAAACAAATTAAAACATATAATGATATAGTATTCAGTTTTTAAGAATAGCGGATAAATATTACAGCTTAAGATTTTGACCAATCAAATTGGAAATGAATACATACATATACCGCGCGTGAGTTACGTCTTTATTACGTCATCATACCATATTTGGAACCGTATTTCACATCGTGTAGATACGTATTTTTTTCCTGTCGTGTGCGATATTTTATCCGCTTGCAACGCATGTATTTGAGCCGGAAAATGTTCAGGTATATAACAAAGAAATGTATTGTTTTTTTAACGACGTATATAACAAATGTTCGCGCGCATCCTACTTCGCATGTGTTTTTGTCATGGATAGTGAATCATAAGTGTACCTATGTATTTTTCGCACATATGGTAATACTATTGGTGCACTGGAACAAGTAGCACTTTCTTCGGGTAGCATTAGTAAAGAGGAAAAACGGATCTGTGAACTGTCACCGTGAAATAATCAAAATACTGTTGACACGGCGTTACACACGAAACAAGCAAACAAAAGCAGGAAATTTCAAGCTGTGGAAGTATAGCTGTTTCCACTTTGAAAACTATTGTGGGAAAGGAGAAATCGCTCCTAATGAGCAATTTCTCCTTTTCCCACTATGTCTGCTGAGCTTTTATCCTATCTTTTCCTTGAAAAAATTGACTTCCACAGTGACCTTCAACCTTGTTTTCTGACGATATAAACACGGATAAGTACCATTTTTATTTATTCTTATTGTTAAGAATTATAAATACTTAAAGTGTGGACATTTTTAGAAAAATCTGTCCGTTCGAAAGCATGTATTTATTACAGATTAATCCTGAATTTGGTCAAATTATCTCCCTTTTTAAACTCAATGGTCTATATATGCATATTTGTACATTTATCATGCTCAAAACCAGGCTTTTATATATTTTTTGTGCAAAACTAAATGAATTTTCATCAAAATGATGTACATTTGTATATTCTTCTGCTAATTTTCCTGTTTTACAGACTATTAAAGAAACGCGTGTTAAATCCGATATAAGGTGAATTTTGAAACTGTGTACACCTTTTCAAGGGCATTTTTTTCAGAAACGAGCACGGTGACCCATATCTTTCTTTTACCGTAATCTTGTAAAGACATAATGAGCTTTTTATGTTTAAAGTTTTAGAAAAATCTGTCCGTTAGAAAAATTTGTGATATACGTCCTTAAATCTAATGGTTCGCAGATACGAGTTATAGTTAAGAAATAATCTTCTTTCTATCGTGGTTTATCGTTCAATAAACCACGGTTGTAAGTTATGAGGCACAATAAATAATTATTCATTTGGCCCCATAACTCACAACGTGGTTTATTGAACGATAAACCACGATAGAAAGAAGATTATTTCGACTCTAACATGACCAACTCTTAATCAAAGGAAAACGAGTGCATACTTAGTGTAAAAACGCGGATGTGGATTATAATCCATTGAATAAACCACGGCTGTTCCACTTACTTACCAAAACAAAACCCCACAGCCCTGTCGGTAAATATGCAAATAATCAAAATTTCACTAAAACCTTAGGCATCAAACACAACATAAAAAAACTGCACCGTTTTGCTGTTATATTTTCTCCCTTTCAAATGACAAAGAAGAATGAATGTAATGTCAAGCATTAAAGTTGTAATTGCTTCAGATGCTCTGAATATTAGTCCACCCACTCCCAATCCCATGTTTTCAATGCTACACCGGTTAATTTTGAACTAACCTTCAACTTGAAAGGACACTTGATTTACACATGCTTACTGGTAACATTTCAAATAGTTCCATCGTTGTCAATTTTTATTGAAACAGTTAATATCGGTAAATCCTTGAGGATTTTCCTTCCTCCTTGGTCAAGGAGCGGAAAATGACGATTTGTTTACGTCAAGTGATTTTCATTGATAAAATATCGGAGGGCGAAGACATGGAACAGCTACAGGCGACTCACTTTATACAGAATGACGTCACTCTATATAGAATGACGTAGATTTTACCACGCTTTCGTTGCACTGTGTTTATAGAGCCGAATTCACGTGTCATGTTAGAATCGTAATTCTACCCCGTTTTTTAGGATATATTACCATGAGTGTAACCAGTGCTTGTTATAATCTATTCTGTTCTCTTTAGTACATTACCTGATTTTTTTTTCTATATAAATTTCACAGTCCAGTCAAGCATTATGCAAATGATATGCCTTGTTTTATTTTATAAGCCATGCTCTGTGAAAAGGGGGTTTATTGCTCTGCAAAAAGTATCGATTTATGTAAGCTTGTGCAATCCGCGCAGGCTGACACGGATGGGAATTGTTTGCTATTTGTAAATGTTCTGCATATCCAAGGACCACTCTAACTCCTGAATCTGTCGATTTATTAGACTAAATGTTTTACGGAGCCATAATATCATGATGACTATCTTGGAATAATGCATCACTTTTTTTTTTGCAAAAGCATGGTTTATATCATACATATTTTATTTTTTCAACATGTCTTGTAGAGGTGAGCATCAATCGTCACGACCAGTCCTGGCACCCTTATCTAAGGACCTCCATTTAAATCATTACCTTCTGCAACAAATTTGCGGCTTACGGATTTGAAATGATACCTATGAAATATGGATAAACCACACATACTTAAGTTAAATGTAAGAACAGATGTGAAGAAAATGCCAAATGAGGGGAGTTTACACTTTGTAGCAATTTGTATTTTTTCCCAAAATGTTTTCAAGAGTTTTTCCTTGCAATATGAAAAAGAATTGCGCACAAGAGACTCTCTCTTGGTATAGGTTGTCAATTTTGGTTGCTTTTTTAGAGAAAGAGATAACAACATTAAACTGATGCAGGTCTTGAATAAACTCTTATCAGAATACAAAATTGTAAACTTGTCCAGACTGAGGGAATCTGCAGACGACAAGTAAAATTTGGCAAATATATCAGGCATGCTAAGTTGGAACCACTTTTGTAATAAAACAGATTTTTGTAATAAAATTCGCACCCATAGGTGAATACTGAAGGAATATAGCGAAGTTGAAAATTTTAAATTACGAAAAGCCGTTTTATTACAAAAGTGGTTCTAACAACGCTATCAGCTTTGGTATTCAAGGACTGATTGATAAGTTGTGAGCCTTGTAGGCCCACTGATTAGTTTCCTTTTCCAGGCCTACTATTTTCTGACTATTTAAGGCTGTGTGCCCAAACACCGGTGGCATTTGGTCAGTTTGTGTCAAAGAGGTAGCACTCTAAAGTGAACAAAGCGAGTGAATTAGTAAAAGCGTGTTATTCCACCAGGTCAAGGCCTCTGTTCACAAGTCTCTCATTTCCATGGTTGCCATTAACGATTGTGGCTTACCTTGTGGCTGATTGAGCAACTGCTTATTCGTCTGAACTCGCTCCATCAGACTTGTATCTAATTTCAAATTGAAGACGGCCCTTTCCGGTTCCCACTTTTGGTCAGATGATGACTTCATACATGCAGTGCAGGACTCTCTGAACGGTCAAGAAAACGACACTTTTAAAAGTGGCATTGAGGCCCTTAATCATCGTTTGCAAAAGTATTGATACTGAAGGAGGACAAGTTGAAAAATTAATACAAATTGTCCGCCAAAAGTCAACCCCTTACATATGAGGCTCTCAACTTATCAACCAGCCCTCGTAGCTGAGCTACTATCAGAACTGGTTAAGAACCTAAAAATACAAGACAGGAAACAAACGAAACGAAACAAACACTGTGTGCATTATTGGCTTATATGTGGTTGAATGTATTTGATCCATTTCTCTTATAGTAACTGTCTGATCTAAAATCAAAGCATCTAGCGTAATTCAAGCGGTGGTCTGCATAGAGAAACGTTAGACATAGGGGAAAGCCTGGAAAACATTATAAAGAAGAGGAGAAACTGCTAATTCGGAGCACAATTTCTTCATTAGACAAAATGATTTCAAAAATTGTGTTCTTCTTATATATGTCAAGATACTTTTCGGTATGACGAAATTCTTTCAGGTGTTTTGATGCGTAAACCATGAGACACAGCCAGTGGTGCATGAAATGGGACCGATGTTTGAGTCATTAACAAAAAGACGTTTTATTACTTAACATTTTAATTATCTTAATGCTTATTTACAAAATAAAATACAATTTACAAAATAATTCTATGGCCCTGATAGTATCACATGAATGAGCAAAACAAACGAAAAAAGAAGAAAGAAAGTCTACTATCTCATACAAACAAAAATGGTCGTCATCGCGTGAAGGAGACGCTTTCATTTGTAGTTTTTGTGACAACTGGGCCTGTATTCACCAACCATTTTTAAGAACGTTCTCAGTCTTATTCTCCAGAAAATTCTAAATTTGAAAGTAACACGACTTATTAACGATTTCGTTTAGCCAATCAGAAGTTGTGTTACTTTCAATTTCAGAAAATCATGGAGAATAAGACTAAGAATGTTGTTAAGAACTGTAAGTGAATACGGACCCTAAATTTTACTCCCTTAGCATTTAACAAAAGAAAAAATGTAGAATGGTCCTCAATGAAAGCACTTGCAGACGAAAAAAGTAACTTTTCTTCAAATGATGGCATTTGTCTTGGCCGGGGTAGAAAACTTGTTGGAAAAAGAAAAAAAAAGTGGTTACCAGCATTTCCTCCTTTCTCCACAAAGTAGCAAAAGCCTTCTTCTTCAGAGGCCTTAAAAAAGAGGGGATGCCATCAAAAGTTAATCATATATAGTATACAATGCGTATTTTGCTTAACATATCCTATTGTATACATGTACTTTTATCCACAAACGTTTTTAAACTACAATTTTTTCCAAGGTTTAGGATTTTTCCATATTCAATCACTAATTGCGAAAGTATCCAACGTGAAAATAATGTGGGGAAAAAAACTGTTTTCCATTGTTGGCACCAGGGATCGTATATGGCTTGCAACACGCGAAAAGAGTATTCGGACATTTGTGTAAAGTGTCGTCTCGGATCAGCCTGCGCAGTCCGCGCAGGCTGATCCGAGACGGCACTTTACGACTACATTAGATTTTGTGCTACAGTAGACTTGCGCACAACAGAAAATTACATAAAAACGGAAAGTGTCGTTTCGGATTAGCGTGCGCGGACTGCGTGTTGCAGGTCATTATGTATATGAATCATGCTTTGTGAAAAGGTGGTTTAACATATTTGAAAAGAGTATCGAAACTTGGAGCTATTTGTGTATTTTCAGCATGTTCAAGGACCACTTTAACTAATGATTCGGTCGGTTGTTGGACAAAATGGACCTTATGGTTCCACAGTTATGTGATGACTTGCTTGGTGTGATGCATTTCTAAAGTACATTGAACCCACTTTCCCAGAGCGCAGTTCATATACAATTTTATTTACAGTATCATCCCTGTTGGCACATGAGGCTACTTTGGCCACGATTTTTCTTTGAATTTCCTACAGTAATTTTCAAATGATGTATTGTAATTGATTCCAGAATTTTTTTTTTTCTGGGATAGAAATCGAAAGTTGACGACAAAGCACTATCAGAAAACAAAACAAATTGTTGTAGTTATACACGTATAATACAAAAAAAGAAACACAATATACATCTGTATCTAGAATATACAAAAACATGCTACTGGCGCACAAAAAATGTACAAATAGTGATAAAGAATAAATAAAGAATTTTACATGATGAATCAATAATTTTGTCTTTATACTTCACACAGATGCAAGAAAACAGGTGTTTGTTATATTCAATGAAGCCTTTGCCTTTTTTTCATACAGTCGAGATTAAGCGATAAAGTTGTCAATGAATCAACTGTGACACAAGTCGGTAAGATTCTTATGAAACTTCTCTTCTAGACTTCTTTGGACAACTTAACGCTTTTCTATGTTTACTTTTCCTCGTTGATTGTACACTAAAAAACCCAGTATTTCGAGCAACCTTAAAAAAAAAGGATTTTGATAATCTTTTAGCAGGGTAGAAAATCTTTTAGAAAAGGAGAAAATGCTGGTTACCGTCATTTTCTCCTTTTCCCAAAATGTTTCCAAAACCCTTCTACCTCAGAGTCGTAAAGAAACGGGATCGCTTTTCAAGTTAATAGCCGTCTGCTTTTTTCCTAGTCTGTAGTACTGAAAATGACGAGAATTATTTAGAAATTTAACTTATGATTAATGCTCTGTGAAAAAAGGGCTTAAATGTATCTACAAAAGGTATCGACCCAGACCAACCTGCGCAGTCCACGAAGACTGAGCTGGGTCGAAACTTTTTGCTTTCGGTACATTTTCTGCTTGTCAAAGGACCATTCATTCTCAGAATTCAGTCATTTGTCAGACAAAAATTGATTTTATGGCTCTATAATCATAAGATGACTTGCATTTTTTAATGTATGACGGAGATACATTAAACTCCCTTTTGCCAGAATATGGCTCATATAGTTTAGAACCAAGTAGTGCACGGTGTAGACCCAAATACTGGCTGAATGTTAGAATCTAGTCATTTTGCCAAATGGCGGAAGAACATTTTACATAAATTCTGCTGACAACAGCTTAGCAAAGTAGTATGGGATATGACATTATGGGACATGAAAACATGATTTCGAAATTCTGTACGTGAGATAAATGAATTGAATTAATCACTCGTTCTTCTTCCTAGAAAATGAGGTCAAATACACAGACTAACTGCCCTAAGTGCAGTCTGATTATTGTCCCTCACTGATCAAGGTCAATTGACCCTTGTCCCCGATGGAGAGCCGCCATGAAACCACTGTAGAAGATCTATAAGATTTTTGAAATTTAAATTGCTTTCGGGTCAGAGTATTCTGATAAATAAATGACCATGTACATCTACGATCAGAATTTATCACACAATATAAATTGTTTTCAGTGTAATATAGCCATTACCAATTTTCTTATCTTACTCAAGGTTGATATAAAACTTTGAGACGTCATAGGATTATATTACATATTTTCTAGACTCATTTAGTAAGATTTTATCGCAAGTGCAAACTAATACATGTCAGATTGTACATGTACTTTAAGTACAGTCTGATCCTGACCTGCCTCGTTGCCAATTCATCAAGTGTTGCAAGTAACATGCTTAAGGCCGATCAGAGGTCAAATTGTGACGACAGTAAAGAAAAAAATGATAGTGAAGAGAATCTATTAAAAAAAATGATTGACGCGTGACAACATGAGGAAATATTTCAATGAAAGAAACCTGCATTTTTAGAATGATAAGTAGAACATCGCGGGAAAGAGCCATTGCTTGCAAAAGAGCACTGGCTCCTTTTCACAGGGTGTTTTCGAAAGCTATCTATCATTTGGTGGTAAAACATCGTATTTATATGGAAATACATGAACTTAAAAAACACCGAAAATGTTTCTTATGAGAGTAAAGATTAAAACCCTTATAGATCTACTTCTATAAAATAAATAAACTCTTTACCACACAATCCCGACTTTTATCGACACCGAGATAAAAAGCTTTTGAAAACATTGCTGGTAACCAGCATCTTCTCCGTTTCCCACAGTGTTCTCTACCTTACCGAAGACAAATTTCAGGTTTTGAGTAACAATTAGCTTGACGTCTGCAAATGTTTTCAAACTGGACAAGGCTAAAATTTGTTATCCGTTCAAGAGTTAAATGAAAATTCTAGCCAATAATAAATTGGTAACAACGAACATATTGCAGTTTTGTACACCAGTTCGCCAGAAAAATCCCATTGTGTTTGACAGTGTAGATCCAAGATCACGTTCTGTGCAGTCCGATCTTTGATCTACTCTGTCCAAATTGTCAGACTTTCCCATAAAAAGAATGCTTTAAATCCGTCCGCAGTGCTTAGACTTTAGATTTACCTCAGGCTGGAAATTTTTCAATTATCTAACAAGCTTAAGTCTTTACCACACTAATGGTCTAGAGAAAGAAGATTTTTGAAAACATTGTGGGAAGAAAGGAAAATTCTCGAAACCAGCGTTTTCTTCATTTCCCAAAATATTTTCTACTCCTTGAAGGATAAATACTATCATTTGGAAAACATTTGGGCCATGGTCTGGAAGAAGGGGGTTAAATGCATCTGCGAAAAGTATCGAACCAGGTCACCCCGTGCAGTCCGCGCAGGCTGACCTGGGCTGAAACCTTTTGCTATTGGTCAATTTTCTGTATGTCCACTGATCAGTCTACCTGATGATTAAGAGGGTTGTTGAAAAGAGTGGCTATGATGGATCCATAATCACGTGCTGGCTTGCTTAGTATTCTGTTTCACAAAGATGCATTAAGCCCACTTTTCACAGAGCATGGCTCATCTGAATTGTCGTCTTGTACTTCCTTCAATAAGGACTGGTGTACAATATTACCGTGTGGTAGAGGGTTAAGTCTTAAATCAATGTCTTATATTTGATCCTCGGGATAAAGGGAACCTCTTTTATGAGCCATGCTCTGTGAAAAGGGGGCCTAATGCATCTGCAAAAAGTATCGACCCTTGTCAGCCTGCACAATGCACGCAGGCTGACATTAGTAAAAAGTTTTTTGAAATTCATAAGTTTTCTGCGAGTCGAAGGACCATTTTATCGCCAGATCCAATTGATTGTTAGACAAAATGAATTTTTGGATCCATAATTAAATGATGACTTGCTTGATATAATGCATCACGGAGAGGTATTAAGCCCCCTTTGATCAGAGCGCCACTCATATCTTTTTGCAGTCTGAACTTGGTTTTTGTATTCTACAAAAATAACAGAAGTTGTGCAAAGCGCACTAAATAATGGTAAACAGTGTCCTTGATTTGTATTCATCAAGCATTTTAATTTGTATTGTTATTCAAGAATTTTCCTAATTTCAAAGTAACACGATTTCTTATTAGTATAGCCAAATGGTTTAGCCAATCAGAGATAGTGTTACTTTCTAGATAAGTACAATTTGGAATAGTTGATGAATACAATGAGGGCAATGATGGAGAAAACATTTCAGCCTTGCTCTTGCAAAAGGAGGTATAATGCATATCTGTGATGCATTATACCCAGCAAGTCATCACATTAATATTGATCCACATAATCCATTGTGTAGAACAACCGACTGAATCATGAGATACGCTGGTCTTTTGACATGCAAAAAATTGACATATATATAGCAAAAAGTTTCGACCCAGGTCAGCCTGCACAAACTGTGCAGGCTGACCTGGGTCGATACTTTTTGCAGATGCATTAAGCCCTCCTTTTCACAGAGCATGGCCCATTTCCCTCGTACGCGAAAATAAACATCAAATAGTTATGTGTTTCTTAAGGTGCCCTGGACTCTCTCAGCCTAATCAAGGGGGAGGGGGGGGGGGCATCTTTTAGTTCTTACACAATAAATTACTAATTGATAATCCAGTCACATATTTGTTATAATTTTTACACAGGTTGTGAACTATTTCCATTCGAAATGGAATCATTTGAAGTCAGTTTCTTCGTCTGTTTCTCGTGGCTCTTTCTTCGCTTTCTTTTCAGCTTCTGTTCTCTACGTTGGCGTCGTTTTTCTTTCCTTTGTTTACGCCTTAAGCGTCTCTCCGCCTTCGTAAGTTTACCTTTTGTCCCCGATCTTGTTCTTTTGATAACTGTCTCATTATGCTCATTTTCGTAACTCTTACATCGACACGATTTCACGATCTTTATTTTATAAGTTCTGGTCTCGCCATTTTCACACATTAATTGCACTCTCTTTAATTTGACAACGGCTTCAACACAACGCCATTCTCTCAGTTTGGGTCGAGCCCAGTATTTTGTGAATTCCGACCACCAAGGAAGGTTTTTTTCTTTAATGGGCATACAAAACCCTGCACAAACCACCTCTTTGATGGGTCTCAGTGACGTACAAAATCCATCCGAGATGAATCTTTTTGCTCGTAATTCTTTGCACCCTAACTGGACATCATCTGAAATATAAAAAAGATATACGTTATTAAAAATAATATATGAGCCTTGTTCGGGAAAAAGGGGTTTTAACGCAACTCCATGATGCATTATACCATTCAAGCCATCACGTAATTATGGATCCATAATAGCCACCTTTCTCAACAACCGACTTATTTACGAGGTACAATGGTCCCTGGACGTACAGAAAATTGACCAATAGCGAAAAGTTTCGGTCCAGGTCAGCCTGCGCGGACTGCACAGGCTGACCTGGTTCGATGCTTTTCGCAGATGTATCAAGCCCCATTGTCACAGTGCATCAAAGTTTTCCCTCTGGTTTAAAGGAGGTTTAAATGCATCTTCGTTATGCATTATAACAAGCACGCCGTCACATAATATGATTCCATTTATCTTAAAACCGGTCAAATAATTAGAAAGAGTGGTGCTTTGACATGCAAAGATTTTACCAATAGCAAAAAGTTTCGAATCAGGTGCGCGGACTTCGCAGGCTGACCATACGTTTTGCATGTGCATGAAACTACCTTTTCACGGCGCACGGCTCAATTATAATGGAACAAAGGAAATAAGACCACACGGTAATAATTCGATCAGTACAACAGTATATCCCACAAGTCACGCAACATCCAGAGTTCCACCTTTTCATTTCGAAAACACCTATATTGATCATAATCATAATGAAAACCAATTCAACTCTTTCTTGTGTTGTTAAATTATTATAGTCATAATTAAATCTGAAAAAGAGGGAAAAAATGAAGATCTAGATGGTGCGTGACTTCTGGGACACCCTGTATACATACATGTAATGGTCAATTCTCCCTTTCAGTTCATCCGTGTGAAACTTTCACGAACCAGTTACGCCTTCTTTAAAAAAGCAGAAAAAAAAATCTCTTGAAAACACAGAGGAAATGGGGAAGACGCTCGTAGCAGAGCTTATACAGAATTGTACAAAGCACATCTACACTAGCACTGAAATAAGTCACATCTAAAAACTCTATGCTACTACCATGTCTAATCCCCCCCCATCCGAAACGTTTTTCTTTTTACTGACATAGATATAGTCACGTGGTATAATTATGTTACTCTTCCATGAATTCATAAGTATATCTTACTTGGATTATGTTTATCTTATTCGGATCTTTGCTCAGGTAATTAAACAAGATATCACTCACTTAATGACGACAAAAATGACATAAATTCTAATTAATGTTGAGCTATGCTAGATGTAAAAAAAGGGAGCTTCATGCATTTGCAAAAAGTATCGACTCGTGTCAGCCTGCGCAGTCCGCACAGGCTGACATGTGTCGAATCTTTTTGCTATCTGTAAAACTTTTGCATGTCACAGGATTGCTCTACTTCTGGATTCATGTGATTGCTAGACTAAGCGGATTTTATGGATCCATTGTTTTTTGATGACTCGCTAGGTATAATGTATCACGTAGATGACTCGCTAGGTATAATGTACCACGTAGACGACTCGCTAGGTATAATGTATCACGTAGACGACTCGCTAGGTATAATGTCCCACGTAGACGACTCGCTAGGTATAATGTACCACGTAGACGACTCGCTAGGTATAATGTACCACGTAGACGAGTCGCTAGGTATAATGTACCACGTAGACGACTCGCTAGGTATAATGTACCACGTAGACGACTCGCTAGGTATAATGTATCACGTAGACGACTCGCTAGGTATAATGTACCACGTAGACGACTCGCTAGGTATAATGTACCACGTAGACGACTCGCTAGGTATAATGTATCACGTAGACGACTCGCTAGGTATAATGTACCACGTAGACGACTCGCTAGGTATAATGTATCACGTAGACGACTCGCTAGGTATAATGTATCACGTAGATGACTCGCTAGGTATAATGTATCACGTAGATGACTCGCTAGGTATAATGTATCACGTAGATGCATAAATCCTTTTTGCCAGGGCTTGACTGATATTCCTTATATTACATACTTGTAGTTGATTTCACTCCATTATGCCATCCCACCCTTGATCAAGCACTATCAAAGTCAAAGGACAATTCAACCTCCAGATTCAGTTGATTATTAGACTAAATGGACTTTATGGATCCATAATTTTGTAATGATTTGTGTGAAATGATGAATCGCGGAAATACATTACTCCCCTTTTTGTCAGATTTTCATATGTTTAACTTTTTCAGCGCCAAATATTAAAATCCGACATATTTAAACCCGACCTCTTTCGACGGCCGAAAATACAATCTGCTACAACTCAAAATGGTTGTTACCCAATGGGCTTGACTAAACAAGCGGTGAGAATAGATAGGAGATCAGACTGAACGTTCGGTATAGTCTAATCTGAATCTATACCGTCCGTTAAAACCACGTTATTTGTTTATGACGCTGAAAGGATGAAAAGCCCAGAGAACAGGGTGGAACATGTATTTACTATTTGTATTTTCCTCATGAAAGTTCCTCCATGAGTAGCAACCTGATTAACCTATTCAGCAACGTTGTTTAACTGTTGTTTTAAAACTGCATGTCCAAACATGCAGTTTTAAAACAACAGTTAAACAACGTTGCTGAATAGGGACTTGAAAACAAGTCATTGTTTCAGGATATGCTTCGACCTACTTTAAAATGGCGGATTTAACCAGCAGATTTCAAATAACGTATTGCGTACATTATTAAGTATCATTTACTGCTCTTTAGCAAGCCATATTTTCTTTGTATATTATCAGAAAGTCAACTATGATTTTTATAATCGACCCTTTCTACTAAAGCTTACTTTAATTGCCGAGTACTCTCGGCATATTCCGTCACATAACCGTGCATGAATTGTGTACGGGGAATCGGTCATAAAGTTCATGTACGGAATATGCCGAGGGTAGCCGACGCAGAATTTCGGATATTGCCGATTCAAGTGGACCAAAAAGCCACAGAGAAAAAGTTACCATTTCCGAAGCTTGCTAATGAATAAGGCGATTTAAAACACAACTTTATCACTAAACGATTTTACTAGATTTATTTAATCTAGTGGGATAAGGTTATTTGTGTTTGTCTTTTAAGCGACAAACAAGCTTCAAACAGAAACCTCTGACCACGGTGGAAAATGAAAAATTTTGTGTCTTAATTGCAAGTTTAACCCTATATATGCTACGCGCGTTTTCAGATGAATTTGCGGACAATGTAGATTAGCATCAGTGCAGTAGCCCGTGTAGCACAGTTGTTAGTCTGCAGGACTTGAGACCCGGCTGTCGCTGGTTCGAATCCCCATCCCAGCCAATTTCTTTCCGAAGATCAGTGATAGCCATTGCGACAGGATTCATTCTTCTCTCACCACTGATGATTGTTTCTACAATACAAGTAATATTAAGGGAACACAACCACTGGTAAACAAAACCCCAAAAAAGAGCATTAGGTCTTTCTCTGCACATACATTGTATTTATCAACTTATAAGACCGTATAAATCCGACTTCCTCTTTGTGTAGATCTTGACTAACAGCCCCACAAGCTGTTTTATAAATTAAACCTGTACCTCACAATCCAGAGTTACGGCCCCACAAGCTGTTTTATAAATTAAACCTGAACCTCACAATCCAGACTTACGGCCCCACAAGCTGTTTTATAAATTAAACCTGTACCTCACAATCCAGACTTTTAAGCTCCTTAACCCTTTACCACATTATCCCAATTTTAACGACCCCCAACGAAGAAGGCTTTTGAAACATTGTGGAAAAAGGAGAAAAAGCTGGTGACCAGCATTTTCTTCTTTCCCCTGTATGTTTTCTGCCCTGATACAAATCCTATCATTTTTGTCACATTTAATTCATCGCCTGCAAAAGCTTTCTATTCGGACAAGTCTGAAATTCTGTCGTTTGGTGAAGAGTTCAGGAAAGATTGATTGATTGTATGGTACATCGTTTTCAACATTATTTCAGTTATATCGCGATGGCCGGTGCACCTATCCTTGCTTTCCTGGAGTCTCTTTTACCAATACTCCACACAATTTTCTTTCCAAGCCACCGGCTACTTTCCCACATAACCATCGCCTAAACAATGGTCAGCGGTGAGAGAGGAATGGATCCTGTCTCAATGACTATCATCAATCCTCGGAAAGCTATTGGCCGACCCAGGGATCGAACTCACAACCCCCTGTTCTCAAGTCTTGTACGCTACCGAAGAACATGCCGGTAACAAACATTTTTCCCTTTTCCTCAAAGTTTTCTACCTTTTCAAAGTCAAATCCCTTCATGCGCCACATTTATTTTGTCGGCTGCAAATGCTTTCATATTGGAAAGGTCGAAAAATCTTTCGTCTGGTAAAGATTTAAATGAAAAAATTCAATCCAAAAATAAAAACCCAAATACTGCGATTTCAAAGTTCTCTTTGCCAGGAAATGTCTCATCAAAGCGGAAAGTGAAGATCCATGATCAAACTGCACGTTCTGTGCAGTCTGATCGTTGATCTACACTGTCCGCAAAGGCGCTTTGAGTCTGACCTAGTAGCCAAAGGGTCAAAGGTTGTTTAATTACCGCCAAAGACAAATGTGCAGTGGGGAAACATCAAACGATCCTTGTTAATTAGAGATAGCATTTCATTAATACACTGGAAAAACATTTTGGCAAGGGTCAGAATACAAATAAAATGCGTGACAAATGCATGTGGGGCATGCGTGTGGCAAGGTTAGTAACCTGAAGATCACCAAATCTGTCAAACATATGAGCGGCGTTCTGAGAAAAGGGGGCTAAATGTATCTGAGCCACGCTCTTTGGAAAGAAAAGGGGGGGGGGGGGGCTTAATGCTCCTCATAAAAGTATCGACCAAGGTCAGCCCTACGCAATCCGCGCAGACTGACCCGGGCCGAAACCTTTTCCTTTTTTGCTTTTGCCCGATTTTCTGTCTGTCCAAGGACCATTAAGTCGGTTGATAAACAAACTGGATTTTATAAATCCATAATTATATAATGTCTTGCTCGGTATAATGCATAACAAAGATGCATTTAGCCCCCTTTTGCCAGAGCATAGTTTATCTTTGTAATGCATTATTACCGTGCAAATTCTTGCATTCTAAACCATGCAAGTTGTTGCATAAGATAGATCCATTGTATATATGAGGTGAGATGATCCTATGACATGCATATAATTTATCAGTGACAAAAATTTCGACTCTGGTCAGCTTGCACGGATTGCGCAAGCTGATCCGAGTCGGTATTGTTTGCAGATAAATTAAACCACCTTTTTCACAGTGTATGACTCACTTAAGATTTTAGTTGTGATATATTCAAATTTCACGGCTTTTCTTTTATGAAAGGGGGCTCTCCGGATATCTCACAAAATATATTGGACAACTAAATCCAAGATCAGAGTGCACCCCCTGTACAATATGATTTTTATCTAACTTGTCAGCAAACTTAAAACATCGTTGCATTTAAAGAGTATTTCCCCCCGTCTGTCTGTCTGTATCTCTCTCTCTGTGTCTCTCTATCTCTGTCTGTCTGTCTGTCTCTCTCCTTCTCTCTCTCTGTCTCTCTCTATCTCTCTCTCTCTGTCTCTCTCTCTCTCAGTCTCTGTCTCTCTCTTTCTCTCTGTCTGTCTGTCTGTCTGTCTGTCTGTCTCTCTCTCTCTCTCTCTCAGTCCAACTCTCTCTCTCTGTCTATCTCTCTGTCTCTCTCTCCGTCTCTCTCTCTCTCTCTCTCTCTCTCTCTCTCTCTCTCTCTGACTTTCTCCCTCTCTCTCTCTCTCTCTCTCTCTCTGTCTCTCTCTCCTGATCTGCAAAAGTCACAATACATATTGAAGGATCTAAGGACCGACTATTAAAAAACCTTCATGATATGAGTCACTACTGATAAGAAGGTTGTAACTTGACAGGTTGTATAAGCAAACAGTTTGAAAAGAAAAAAAAGGACTTCATTGATTCATGCAAAGGTAAAAAACTGTAAACACAGCAATATTTCAAACCCGTTTCAAAGGAGTGAATCACTTCTTGCACTCTGTCTGCTTGAATTCAACTCTTTACCACACCATCCCGACTTTTACAACCCTGAAGAAGAAAGCTTTTGAAAACATTGTGGGAAAAGGAGAAAATGCTGGTAACCAGCATTTTCTCCTTTTCCCACAATGTTTTCTACCCTATCAAAGACAGATATCATCATTTTAGCAACATTTAATTTGTCGTCTGCGAATGCTCTCAATTTGGCCCATTCCAAACTTTTGTCGTTTGGTAAAGAGTTAACCCTTTTAGCGGCAAATATGTAAACTCGACCGCTTTCGACGGCTGAAAAAAAAAACAATCCACTGACACAAAGAAAGAGTTTCATCTAATACGGCTAAATGAGCAAGCAGATAGATCCATGTCACACAGTACGTTCAGTACAGTCTGATCTTGGTGACGGTCTATGCCGTCCGAAAGAGCCCATATTTTCGTCAATGGATCTAAAAGGGTTTAGATACTCGTAGATGACTGCGTCTCTAATCTTTACCCAAAAAGACAAGAAGTCAACTTGCGACCTGACAACCCGTCCCTCATTTACTGTGGACTACTTTTGTCTCTAGAATTACTCCGCCCGTTGTAAGTTGTACGAAATCAAAAGTCTTTTTCCCAAAGTTTTTTGTTTTTTCATAATCTTACGGCATAGATCAGCTTATGTATTCACTTCAAAGGGTTTAACAAGTACCCAAATCGAGTATTTGATGGGTGTAATTTTAAATGTATGACATAAATTTGTTTAAGCTCAAAATACAGCTCTTAATCGGTATTATGATTTATTATATACCAGTAAATGTTCCGGAGAATATACATGCGCTGCAATCGGATGAAATAACACGCACGACAGAAAAAAAAATCCGTATCTACACACTGCGAAATACGGTCCCAAATATGGTATGATGACGTATCTCGTGCACGGACTAAGCATGCATTGATTTGCGAATTGATTGGTCAAAATGTTACGCTGTAATATTAATCCACCATTAATAAAAACAGACTTACTTCCATCCACACTATTTATTGTCTTATTTTGTTTGCTGTTTTCGAATAAAATGTCAATATTTGCAAAAATGTTGTCGCTGCGTAAGAAAATTTTGACATTGCGCTTCGGTCTCGCGCGATATCAAATTTTCTCACGCGGCTCGAATTAAATACAAGCACCAGGAAAGTTACTACAACATGTCATTTACGTTCTTTGTATTATTATGTTGTATGACGAAAAACTTTGTTTAAGTCAAATAAATTCATTCATTCATTCATAATATTCTGTACATACTACACAGATGTTTTCGAATATCTAAATGAGCTATGAAAGAGATTTAATGCATGTGCAAAAAATATCTACCCAGGTCAACTTG
Organism: Hippopus hippopus; assembly: GCA_946811185.2. Taxonomy (NCBI): domain Eukaryota; kingdom Metazoa; phylum Mollusca; class Bivalvia; order Cardiida; family Cardiidae; genus Hippopus; species Hippopus hippopus. The sequence continues at coordinate 8,471,716 of OX328105.1, forward strand.
CGCAGTCCGCGGAGGCTGACCTGGGTCGATAGTTTTTGCTACTGGTCAACTTTCTGCAAGTCAAAGAACCCGCCTACCTCTTGATTCAGTCGATTGTTAGACAAAACGGATTCTATGAATTGATAATTACATGATGACTTGCTTGGTATAATACATCAAGGAGATGCATAACCCCCTTCTCCCATAGCATGCTTCCTATACAGTTATCAATTACAACCCATGGCTAGAGGAGAGATAAAAGGTCTATCAAGGGCATACATTCGGCCTTTTTTGTACTTTTCTTTTGCAGAAAAGCAGACAGTATGAGGTTTCATTATGCCAACTGCCACAAGCAGACCTTCAAAGTGGGCCAAAGAGTTGTGGTAAAAAAACCTAAAGCCCAATTACAGTTTTCTTTCTGTTCTCTGGCTCCCTCTCTACACTCCAGGCTCTCTATAACCAGAAAATTGAAAATTGAAAATCCATCCATTTGTGCTGTTCTTGAGAGAATTTCCTCTCTCTCTGATACAAACAAATTTGTTTTCTGCTGGCTTCCTAGTCATATGGGTATTCGAGGCAATGAAAAGGCCGACGAACTTGCCAAGTCGGCATTGTCTCTACACATATCTCATTTTAAAATACCTTACACAGATTTTATAGCATCCATTTTAGCTTTCATCCAATCTCTGGCAATCCCAGTGGGATGCAGATCATTTCAACAAACTTCATTCTTTTAAAGCAACCCTTGGCGAGTGGTACCCCTCTTACAGGTCTGTTCGTCGAGAAGAGGTGATAATCACAAGGCTTCGAATTGGATATTCTCGGTTAACACACTCCTGGCTTTTAGCCAGAGAAGATGCACCAGAATGTATTCCATGCAATGAACACCTTACAATTAAACATATTCTATTAGATTGCATTGACTTCCAGCCAATTCGTGAGAAATACTATAATGTTGACAGTATGCACAACCTTTGACACAGTAAACATTGATTCAATTATCACCTTCATCAAAGAGATTGGTCTATACAACAAGCTGTGATACTTTCTTAATTACCTTTTTAACCTGTTGTGTAAACCCATATTTCTACCATTTCATCCTTTTTATCTTCAGTTTGCATCTCCTTAATGGGAGGATTAGCCCTCTTTGGGGCATCTTATCTCATTGGAGACAGGACCTCTTTAATGGGAGTATACTGATCCCATTGGAGGCTCCACACTTTACCAGTTTTAACACTCATTTCCAAAGAAAAGTAATATTCACAGTCTTGCCTTTTTAATCTAAAACTCTGGAGTAGGCAGGGACGCCCAGCCACTCAATATCATATTTTATGCACATTGAAAATGACACATATTTCTTCTTCTAAAGACTTCTTACTATCAATCCAACATTTTGTTCAAATCTTTTTATCACATTCTTAACTTTATCATTTAAAACTTTTGAGTAGATAGGAATAGCCCGGTCACTCAATAATGTCCTTTATGCATATTGAGATCACACAAAATCCTTCTTAATTTAACCCTTTTACTATTATTAATGTATTCAAACCTTTTTCAGTTTAAAAAAGTCCACTTTTATTATCTTTTAACACAGATATGCGCGCTAAATGACCAAAGCTGTCGATGCGCCGTAAAACAACATTCATTCATTCATTCATAAAGGTAACGGCTCAGATAGAACTAATGATATAATCACTCTGTAACATGCAAGAACTCTGCATGAAAAGGAGCACCTTTTCACAACGACTCTTTCTTGTCCCAAACTCGCAGTCTATCTCTCTGAGAAAATGTTTTAAACATATGAGATTATGTGAAGGAGATCTGAACAGGTAAACGTGATGCAGACGCTTTGGTGCAAAAGAAAAAGACAGACTCAGAGGAACCGCTTTGATTGGCTGGAAAGAAACGCAACAACCAATCAGCAGATAGCTAGCATTCAGCTTCGATAAAGGAATCGTGTATAAAACTTTGCTCTATATGGATGGCTAGTTGCAACCCAGTTGGCTATCTAGAAATATTGCAAGATAGTATCAACTCGGCATTATGGGTGTCCCTTTCACCGCCAGAGGTGATATAAAAACCATTTTGCGGACGGTGTAGATCAAGGTAAGACTTCACAGGCCGATGATCTGATCTTGAATCTACGCCGTCCACGACTTGATTTTGATCAATGACCAAAATGTCTGTTCATTTAATTGGAACTTTAGACCGTGCTTTAGACCTGGACAAAGGAGGAAATGTATCACTGCACAGCGAAAGAGTTGCGGGTTATAAATGCGCTCTAGTTTGATAGGTCTATACTGAACCGGTTAATTCTTTATACGCCATAGGCGAAATCGTGGATTTATGCGGACGGCATAGATACAGATCAGACTGCACAGAACGTGCCTTTTAGTACAGCCTATAAGATAAAAGTCTTTCTGAGTTTCAATGGATTGTAAATTCAGCCGTCGATAGAGGTCGGGTTAAAACATTATGTCGCAGAAAGGGTGAGACAGCTACCCGTATATACATTGTAGGACATTTTTGGGTTACCAGTGAATTTATTCATTGATAAATATTACTTGTAACGGGCCTTACCCGAGACGGAAAGGATTTCTCAATGAACGGGCCAAGTGTCCTTGAAAAACCTTGGGCAAATAGACTGTACCCCTCAAAATAAACCCAAGTCTTTATTATTTTTTCTACCGGCCTTGTACCTCTTTTTCAAGTGTAGATGTCTTTTTTTTTTAAGTAGCGGTAGATCTAGTTGTTTTTACATTATATTTTATCGTTAGAGATTTTATACTTTACTGTCAACAAAATTTGTGAAACTGTCTATTACACCAAATTATAATGACTAACTCTTTACCAGATGGCAAAGTTTTAAAATCATCCACATTGAGAGCAAAATTTTGCAGACGGATAAATTAAAAGACATCTGTGTTACATGACATAGATCTATTTACAGTGAAGAAGTGCAAATGTCCTCCTAAGAGCATAAATAGCTTGTTGAAAAAATATGTTTTTAGAACTGACTTGATCGAACTCAAGTCCGCAGCATGAACCGTGGGAACGGAAATATCATAATCTCTGTCTACAAACATAAACTAGTACCATTGACAGCAATAAAAACCTGGGTCCGTATTCACCAATCACTCTTAAAAACAGTCTTAAGTCTTATCCACCAGAATTTTCTAAATGTGAAAGTAACACAACTTGTGATTGGCTAAACCATTCTGTATAGCCAATCAAAAGTTGTGTTACTTTCAAATTTAGAAAATCTTGGAGAATAAAACTAAGAATATTGTTAAGAATGGTTTATGAATACGGATCGTGATGTTCTTCAGCTTGAAACATATGCTATTGAAGACGGCATGGATCAAGATCAGGCTGTATGGAGAGTGCAGTCCAATTCTAGCTTGTTTAATCTAGCCTATTTGAAAAAAAAAATCTTTCCGATGTTTTGGTGGATTGCAATTACCGTGAATACTTTGGGGATGAAAGAGTTAGGAAGTACGTTTTTATTTCGACTCAACCCTTAAACGGCTAAATAAATCAAACAAAAATTCCCCTCAATAGTAAAACCCAAAATATTGCGATTTCAAAATTGATTTCAGCGGAAAGAAAATATGGTTTGGGAAAGTGTAGATCAAAGATCAGACTACACGTTCTGTACAGTCTGATCTTGATCTACACTGTCCGCAAAAGGTCCTTGAGTGGCGCTTAGCAGCATAAGGGTTAAAAAGGTAATGGATGACGCACACTCATTTGTACTACGCAAATGCATTCAGGGTCGCTTCTCGAACGTAAGTATATTTCAATCAATGACGGGTATCTATTACATAAAGCCGGTCCTGTTATGGAAGGTTTACACTGTAAATTTAATTTAGATTGACTTGCACTAGATTTACTAGCTCATCTGTAAAACTTTGTAAACCGGATGCAAAACTACGGTAACTTCCTAGTGAGAGATTAAGATACCACTACATTTTCTATAAGATTTTCTGCATTTGAAAGTAACCCAACTCCTTATTGGCTAAACCAAATGATTTCGCCAATCAAGAGTTGTGTTACTTCAAATGTAGAAAATTCTGGAGAACAAGACAAAGAAGGTTCTTAAGAATGGTTGGTGAATACGCGTCTAGAGGTTTTGACCCTTTGAGTGCGATTGACGATAACAGGGACTCTTAAGGAAAGTATATATCAAGATCAGACTGCACAGAACGTCTAATCTGATCTTCTATCTACATTGTCCTCTTGAGATGACAAACCAAAAAAAAAAAACATTGATGTATAGACAGAAATACAGCCGTACCTTTAATCAAAGCGCTGAAAGCACTGATGGCTACGGGCAAGTGGAAAGTGCATATATGCGTACAGTAATTTGTATTCAAACATGAACTGTCGATTTAAAAAGTTTTAAAAAAAAAATTTTGTGTACTGCTGCACTTTTTTTATTTTTCATGCATATCTTAACGCTGAGAAGTAGTGAGTGGATGCATCCACATGCTGCATCCTCAAGCTGCATCAAACAAAAATTACACATACCATTCTTTCCAAGCGCCAAGTGCATTTTATAAAGTCCAAGTCTATAGCAGTACTAGTAGTAGTTGAGAAACAAGTTGCAATGATTTTCATCAGTTCAAAATGAAGAATTAAAAAAACAAAACTAACGTAGGTTTAAAAGACATTTTATGTGAAGCAGAAAACACAATTCTGTGTAAATAAAACTGTTTTACACCATCACCATTTTAATTTTTCAAGTCTAGTGTGTGAAAAGTTTTTACATTCCAATTATTTTCTTCTTTTTTTATCGTTTGCAAATGAAGAAAAAGACTAGAGCACCGCATGTGGATGTCAATGCTGGGCTGCAGTTGATTTTGGTGAAAATTTCAAGTGGAAAACCCGGGAAAAATATTTAGGTGGCTACCTGCCCCTGTTGTATGGATTCCCATTATGATAGTTGACAACTACTCCAAGCTTGAAGTAAATGTCTTCAGTAATGACAGATATATCATTAAAAGTCAAAGTTTTTGCAAGACAACACAGACGACTCCAGGGCTATGAAAATGTCTCAATGTTTTCCTTGAAAACAGCCGGGCTAAACATCTAAGTTATTCCTTAGAATGAAAATTTGCATTTTGACCGTCATGGATTTCCGTTTCAAACGATATGCAATGTCAATGAAAAAAATTGGCAACACAATAATGAACAGAAAATTGCACAGAAGAAGCAGCTTTTCCTTTTACAAGGAAAATAACATTATTATTAACTTCTTTTGAATTTTTGCTTGAACAATTAAACACTGATGCATTATTAATTCTAGTGGTTGAATACAAAGGTTGTAATTGCCACTCTGTTCTGTGACAATTTTTTACTATAATTTGTACCTGTAGAAAGTTTATAGAGGCTTTGAGGTACATTTCTAACTTATAGGTTCTTCACATGTGTTTTTAACATACAGTTTGTATAGACAAAAGCAAGACTTTTCATCAAAAAATCACCAAAAGCCTATTATCATGATGGGTTTTTCAGTTAACAAACAAGAATTTGGTTTATCATTTCGGTTTTATGTATCAAAATATAAGTCCATACACAAATAAAACAAGTTGTATCAGTATAATTTTATCAACTCAAACAGAGAAGGAGCAATGATGATTACCTTCATATCGCCTTTTCCTACAATGTTTTCAAAAGCTTTCTCTCTAACAGTGGTAAAAACTTGGGGTTGTGTGGCAAAGGGTTAAATAGATACAAAAGGTACAATGGTCCAAAAACAATGCTGCTATTCCATTGTTTTTTCTTTTTTTTTTTTTTTTTTAATGTAGGAAAGTGTAAATCCCAGATCAGACTTTAAAGATGGATAGACCATTAGATGGCAAAAGGGAACACGCTAACCATTCCCAAAGGGGTCAGCCATCTTGACTTCTGCCCATGATAAAGTAGGTCAACGGCATACAACAGTTAGATCAATATCTAGAATGGTAATCGTCGACCAGGGAAAAAACTATCTGCAGAGTGCAGACACGCTTGAATACATTATTATGATGTTGTCAAATATACAGATTTCATCTACAATGACAAAAATAAATTATGCGAGATTTATACCACCAGACAGCAAAATTTCTTGTTCGTTAGCATATACGAACTGATCAGTCTTCGCCAAGATTCCGGGACCCTGTCACATTGTGTCAACCGTACTAATCAATAGACGGATCAAAAATGTAAAACAGTAACGTTAGATAAACATAAAACTTGACCAAAAGATAAATCATGCCTTTGACTCCTCTGAAATAAACATAATTATGCTACTTTGAAAAAGTATTTTTCCTTCAAGATTGAGGTCCATTCCTTGTAGCCTTTATCTTTCAAGTTCCTCTTTTCCCTTACATTGGTATATTCAGGCTTTCCCCTTTTTCCATTTTCAAATGAATGAAGTGTTGCTACATGACTTTACATTATATCTTCAAGTCAATTCCAGTCCATTACGGTCCGTTCCGGTCCATTCCGGTATTTCCATGCACCGGGAATACAGCAACACAACAACTGCCCTACTTTTACGTGTATTACGGCTGACAAGGTAAACGGTTCTGTCTATTTACACACCATACATGAATAAACAACCTTAAATGTAAAATTCACCACGCCCCATCTACATCAAGTGTCGACCCCAAGGTAAACAAGGGAGTTGGTTGCGGCATGCTCTGCATGAGTATTTCGCGAAATGAATGGGGGAATTTTTCACTGTTTTCAACTTTCTCGTTTAAAATTCATCATGCAAACAAACATCGCTGAAAACTTTTGAAATGAAAATATTATCTTTAGCACTTTCTCGGTATATGTTGACAGCGACCCCCTCTTTCCATTTTTATTTCACATCACGGATGAATAACTCGTAAGGTGTAAGGCGGTTTGAGGGGTGTGTCATTTCAAGCCAATCAGAAACGGCAGTTGCAGGTCCAGCAAATCAGAGACAGCGAGTAGCGCGCATTTATACATGATGTACAGAGTGGTTGCAGCTTTCGTGCAAAAGTTTGAAAAGTGGTTACTAAGGCTAGGTGCCGTTGGCCCCTAGCCAAAAATGAGAGCAAAGCATGAGATGAAAAAGTAAATGATTCATACAAGAATCAGAATACATGGACCATGCTCTAGTAAAACAGGGGGTTTAATGCAACTCCTTGATGTATAACAAGCATGTCATTATGGAATCGTAAAATCTATTTTATCCTACAAACCTGAATCTTGAGGTAGAATGGTCCTTGGGCATGCAGAAGATTTACCAAGCGGCAAAAAGTTTCGACACAGGTCAGCCTGTGCCGGGTACGCAGGCTGATTTGGGTCGATACTTTTTGCAGTTGCGTTAAATCCCTTTTTCACAGAGCATGGCACACATGAGTTTGTCAGGAGAGACATTTTCTATGTGAAAGAAAAAGCCCTAAATTAGATTTTCCATCTGGCAGCCAACTATCCTCCCCCCCCCCCCCCCCATACAGGCAAAAGATTAACACCCGTTTGTAAAGAAACCCTCGGTCCAGCCTTGAAGGCATATCTTGAAATTCATTTCAAGAACAGTCCGAGAAAATTATTTCACTTCACTTAGTAGTGTATGACGCCAAAAAGGTAAATTAAGAAACAAAGTAAACATCATAAAGACTTTTTCCTTTTACATCAGACCACAAAAGCAGTAAGTTATAAGTTCACAGAAATAGCTCTTTGTCCTTTATCATTAGGCTAATGTATTGGCCTACTGACACACTGATTTAGTGCATTTGAAAATAGAAGTCGTTTATCAATATGTTGTGAGCTGTTCCTATAACATGTGCGACTGTGTCTGACAGACAATGATTCGCCAATAAGACAAAGAAATTTTGCAATTTTAGAAATGTTCAAATATCAGCCTCTATCTGTCATTATATTAACACCAAGGACGCCGAATAAACTAAGGGGACATATTTAGTCTAGAAATAAGACCAAGATAATTGCTATTTGATGGTTGCTTTGTCAATTGTGTTTAAACTAAGCGGACCTGTGGACCAAAGATCAGACAGCACGTTTTGTGCAGTCTGATCTTGATCTACACTGACCGCACAAAGGAGCTATGGCTTTTAAAGGCGCATTAAAGTGTTAACTCGAGCAAACAACTTTTTTCCGTCTAGCAGGCCATTTTTGGCAGCATTGTGATCAAAGCACAAAGTGTTCGTAAAGCCCCTTTTTGCCAGAGCATGGCACATATGTATTGACGACTGAACAGAAGCGACCTAATATTCTATAATTTCTGGTTAATAAGCTTTTATCGTTTGTTCGTTAGAACACGTGGTTAGAAAGTAAATATATATAAATATCACTTATCGGGGTATTTTATACTACACTTCAAGCAAGTCTTAAAAACATAAAACCCTTTGTTCAAGCTTCGAACCTTCTTGAAACTTTGATAGGCATAAAATCGACTACAGAAATCTTATGAAATACTTGAATTGATGGTAAAATCCGCCTATAGAAATGTAAGTTCACAGTCCGTATTCACCAACCATTCTTAAGAACATTCTCAGTCTGTACTCCAAGATTTTCTAAATTTGAAGGTAACACAGCACCTTATTGGTAAAACCAAATAGTTTAGCCAATCGGGAGTTTTCTTACTTCCAAATGTAGAAAATTCTTGTGAATGAGACTAAAAACGTTCTCTAGAATGGTAGGTGATTCCGACCCAGATGCTTCCGGAAATCGGTCTGATTTCTAAAAAGGTTGCTGGTAGAGCAACCTTTGGAAATTTTGTTTTCAGAATGTTCAGAACAAGTCAAGGTCGCCATTTTTTTCATCGGAAGCGGAGAAGTATGGTGGCGTATTTCTGTCACGAGATACGAGATAACTATAGGGATATTTTAGAAAACTATCGCGATAAATCAAAGTTTCCTGGAAAGTTCATCGAGATAGCGAAAAGTTTTCTGAAAAAAAAACACGATAAACTTTGTTTTCTAGAACTAATCAGTAATAATTTTTATGAAAAATTTCTCACTCGTGCACGAACCTGACATTTGAGACAAAATTATCGGGATAGTTCTACGCATTTCTTGATATCTATAAATAGAAAATTCGCCATTTAGATGAAGACGGTAGATCTTGACTTTAAAAGATGGCGGTAAGTGAAAAATCGAATTTTTTAAAATTATAGCTTAATTGGTAAATTTTGGCTACACGTGAAATGAACTGAAGTCTGTTAAACACAAAGACGATTCGAAATGCCTCTTACGAACGACTTTAAAACCATTCAGGGAAAAGGAGAATTCATTTACATGTACGGTTGGAGACGAAGATGTTCAAAAAACCGTACCTATTTACAGATACCGTAAATGTCAGTTATGGGCACGAACGAAAACAAAAATCGTGATATAGGTAAGAATTATCGCGATATCTTTATCGTTAAACCTTTTTTAATATCTAGATAATATTTCCAGGAAAGTTTGTTTTATCGCGATAGTTTTCTTAAATTATCTCGATAGTTAACTCGTATCTCGTGGAAAAAAATGTGCCACCATAGAATAGAAAAGCAAAGTCCATTCTGAAAGCCGCAGCAAACTGAAAAAAAAAGCAGACGGGAATAAAGATAGACCGATAATATTTATTGGAGATTGTTTATTTTAAGAAAGAGAGCACAATTCTTACTCAATGAACTGGCCAAAAAATAGACCTATGCCGTTGTAGGGTTGTTTCAACCCTGACAATCATAATAACAGTTTTATCATACATGCAAGACAATGTGCTCGGTTTGTTCGGTGCATTCTAAACCTCACCTTCTGTAAAACATATGGGCCACTCTCTGTGAAAAGGGAGCTTAATGCATCTACAAAAAGTATCGACCCGTGTCAGCCTGCGCAGTCTGCGTAGGCTGACATGGGTCCAAACGTGTTGCTACTTGTGAATTTTCTGCATGTCTAACGACCACTCTACCTTATGATTCAGTCGGTTGTTTAACAAAATGTATTTTAAGGATTCACAGTTATGTGTTGACTTGCTTGGTATAATGCATCACGGAGAGCTCCTAACCACTTTTTACCAGAGCATGGCACATATAATCTGCACAGTTATCATGCTGTGAGGAAACCCATTTAGTGACAAATCGAATGAACGTATTTACCCTTTCGGTGATAAATATATGAGCTATGCTCTGGCAAAAAGAAGCTTAATGCATCTTCGTGACGCATGATACCAGCAAGTCCCCACATAAGTGTGGGTCCATGAAATCCATTTTATATTATACATGAATAACAACCGACTGAATCATGAGGTGCACTGATCCTTTGACATGCATAAATTTACCAAAAGCAAAGGGTTTCGGACCTGGGTATAAACTTTTTGCAAATGCACTATGCCCCCTTTTCAGAGAGCATAGCTCATATGAAGTCGACCGCCTATGAACGGCTGAAAATGTAATCAACTGAAACTCAGGAGATTTTGATCTTATAAGCGTAACTTGTCAAGGCGGCGGTATAGATACATTCTGATCTTAATATATTCCGTCCCAAAAAGTCCCTGAAAGGGTTAGAAACTAAAATAGTGCGATGTCCGTGCAGTAGTTTTTTGTAAGATATAAAGGATCTGACATGAGTTTGTGTTTGAGATAAAATTTTATTAAACGAGTCTAAGGAAAATTTTATTAAGCGAGCCTTTGGCGAGCTTAATAACGTTTTTTCTTGACGAGTTTACTAAAATTTTATTTCAAACGCCAATGAATGTCAGATTCTTTTTATCACATTACAACTTTTCACAAATAATAGATTGGAAGATGCAAAACCATCTATAGACGCACCCGCGGTATTATCCTTCAAACCCCTTCAGTTCTATGAAATACGTACATAATGACGTCAAAAATGACGTCACACATTGTGATATCAAACGTGTATAAGATATAGAGAATAGATGGTTGGTGTCTTGGATGGGTTAAGTTTATCGGGCAAGGCGGAGGAATTTATCTGGTGAGCCGAAGGCGAACCGGATAAATTTCAAAGCCGAGCCCGATAAACTTAACCCATCCAAGACACCAACCATCTATTCTATTTATCCTGTCACTCACTGTACACAACGGAACAAAACAAAACAAACAAACGGAAAAAAAAAACCACCGATAAAGGCCGTACCTTTAATAAATTCCCGAAGCCGAGCCTGATCGACTTTCCCAATCCAGGATACCAACCGTCTATTTTATTTATCCTTTTTCTCAATTATAATCCAAAATCCGACTAAATTTCACATTTTGCACGAAATAAGGTACATATTAACATCTTTCTCACTAGATCTATGAAATACTTTAAAAAATGAAGAACCGTGTTTACAAAACCCTCTGAATATGTAGCTGCAATAATGACGTCATGAATGATACTGGCTACGTCATAATTATTAAACGTGACGTATATCCGCAGAAAAAGTATTGTGGCGAAGAAGACAATGTGTTTTAACAGACTATTAATTAAACGAGCAAAAGTACTCGCTAGTGATTGATTCATTCATTACGGCAGTAAGACGCTTGGTTGAAAATAGTCCCAGTTAGCAGGTGCGCGCTTAGCGGTCCCGTGACCAACTGACGGATAACAAAAAAAATATACGGCACCCTGTTATCGGGTCGAAATTACAGAAGGTGACAGGATAAATACGGAATATTATGCTGTAGTGATTTTCCTGGTGCTTGTATTTACTTAGAGTAGCGTGAGAAAATTTGGTATCGCGCGAGACCGAAGGTCGAGCGAGATGTCAAAATTTTCTTACGCAGCTAGAGTTAAATACAAGACAAGGAAAGTCACTACAGCATAATATTCCTTTTATTATATATCTACACCTTTTCAACAACAAAATATTGCAAATTATTGACATTTTATTCGAAAAAGGTAAACAAAATAAAACAAAAATGGTGCAGTAGCCAGTAACTTCGTCTTTATGAATGGCGGATGAATATTACAACGTAAAATTTTGACCAATCAAATTGCAAATGAATGCATACCTATACTGCGCATGAGTTACGTCATCATGACGTCATCATACCATATTTGGAACCGTATTTCACAGTATGTAGATACGGATTTTTTTCTGTCCTGTCCTGTGTGATATTTTATCCGCGTGCGACGCATGTATTTTCTCCGGAAGACTTTCGGGTCTATAATAAAAGAAAATTCGTGATGGGTATATTACACTGAAAACAAGGGAGGTTATGTGATAAAATCGAATCTGTAGGAGCATTTCACAGATTATGGGACAATTAACAGCCAAAATCAGAATGCACGTTCTGTGCAGCCTGATCTTCAACCATACCGTCAGAAAAAAAGCAACTATGATAATTGGGCTTAGCTTTTTACGGAATAACAGAGTAGCTTTGTTTTAGATTGACTGAGCACTTAGGTTTCTGGCCCAGATCACAATATCACATTAAGTATAATACAATTCCCTCGAATAAAATGTAGCCCAATGACATTCAACGAAAATGGAACCTTTGAAATAACATGAAGACAATTAGATCTAGGTATTGTTCGAAGAACTGTATGCGAGGGAGAAATTCTAGACAAAAGACATTGTTTTAGATAATTAAGTCAAGACCGTTGAGAAATGCCCCATAAAAAATCACTGAAATATAGGGAGAGAAAAATATCCCTCACAAAATAAAGAAGTACATGAAATACAGCCTCCTTGTTACATATTTAACTCAGATAATGAGAGCTATCCTCGAAAGCATAGAGAAACACCGCGAGGAAAGGAAAAAACGCCGAATACCAGCAGTTTTGTGTCATGAAGAAATGTTACACACAAATCTCAGTGAGTAGAAGAAATCAAGTCCCAGTTTAGGGTGAAAGGTCCTTAGTCGCCACATTATAAGTATAGTTATTAGAGAGGGTAGGGTTTAGATACTATCAATGTTTTTTCTTAAATCAGTCGTAAAATGTTTAACTCTTAACATCAAAAGCAACTCAATGTCACTGTTGTGGACAATGTAGATCAAAGATCAGACTGCACAAAATGTGCAGTCTTATCTTTGATCTACACTCTTCGATATCAATACCATGTTTCTGCCAAACACATGTGGGAACTGAAATATTTAGGGCTCCTTCTTCATCGCCTAAAATGTTGAATTCACATACAAGCAGTCAAATGGGTCAAGTTCATATCTAAAATGGTTAAAAATGATTTTCATTTTTATAGTGAACAGTTGCTTACATTTCCGCCAAAACTTTATTTTTTTTTCATTTCTTTCGTTTCTGTAACATTATCGCGTAATTCATACCTTATTTGTGTAAATTTGTGAGTGATAACGTACTTTTACTGATATGCCATTTCATAAATTTACCCTCATATTTTACCCTTAGGCAAAGAACAGTTTTAAGGCGATTTCATTATTTCTTATCTAAGGCCTGTGTTACTGTGTTTACTTTGTCTCCTCCCCTCTCTCTCCCTCCCTGTCTCTCTTCCTGTCTCTCTCCCTGTCTGTCTGTCTCTCTCTCTCTCTCTCTCTCTTTCTGTCTCTCTCCCTGTCTCACTCTCGCTGTCCCTCTCTCTCTCTGTCTGTCTCTCCTTCTCTGTTTGTCTGTCCCTGTCTCCTTCTCCCTCTCTGTTTGTCTCTTTCTATCTCTGTCTCTCTCTCTCTGTCTCTCTCTCTCTGTCTCTCTCTCTCTCTCAAGCGTACATTTTAGTCATAGTTATGATTTTAAAATGTAACATGTTTTAATTTGGTTGCACTTCAATTTGATTCGTAATAAATCACCTTATTCGTAATCATATTTTGTCGTAAATTACAATTTTACGACTTGTTTCGGTTTGCTATTTGTACAAAACGTATTCCGATGGTAGGTTATAAGAAAGTTTAAATGCATCTTTATAGTATTATCTAAAACACAGACGACAAAAGTTTAGACTCATCCAAATTGAAAGCAGACGATAAATTAAATGAGGCTCAAATAGTAGAATTTGTGTTTGACACGTTAGAAAACATTGTACGAAAGGGAGAAAATGCTGGTAACCAGTATTTTCTCCTCTTCTTTTCATGTTTTCAAAAGCCATCTATCTCAAGGTCGTAAAAACCCGGGGCTGTTTGGTAAAAAGGTTAAACTGTGTTTGAATTAAAATTTCACATCCAGCTGTTGGACTCTTACGGATCAAGACCAGTTTGTGAGAATAGCCAAGGGTTTGGTAATGCACATACATACAGATGTATACAGTGTTAGTGTTGAGAATTCAGAAATTCATTGAGACCAAAGGCCCTCGTTACCCCAAACTCGTTCATACAACGTCTGGCACCGTGCTAAAAGAGTTTGAAAAGGGTTGCAAACTGTTTTGAACGAATAGATATTTTTTATCAGACTCAAAGTTCTGCAGGGCCAGTATTCACCAACTATTCCTCAGAATGTTCTTAGCCTTATTCTCCAAAATGTTCTATATTTGAAAATAACACCACTTCTGATTGCACCATTCGTTCAGGCAATCAGAAGCTGCGTATTTGTTGTAACGGGAATAAAATGGAGAGTAATGCTTATTAACAGCATCTGGTTTATTTTTCGAAATGTTTACAAATTCTGCCCAAATCATGGAAATGGACAACAATTTTCAATTTTTAATTTTTTGCTAAACAATCAAGTTTTGTCATAACCCTATAGAAGAAGGCTTTCCAAAACATTGTGGGGAAAGGAGAAGAATGCTTGTAACCAGCATGTTCTCCTTTTCCAAGAACATTTCTACCCTTTCAAAGACAAGTTCTATTATTTTAGCCACAGCTCATTCGTCGTCTGCCATTTTTTTTTCAATATAAATAAACCTAGATGCTTGCAAACGCTTTCAATATAGACAACGCAAATACCTTGTCGTCTAGTAAAGTGTTCATTCTTTACTACACAATCCAGTGTTTTCACGACCCTGCATAGGAAGGCTTTTGAAAACATAGTGGGAAAAAAAGAAAATGCTGGTTTTGAATAACAAATTCCATCATTTGAGCCACACTGAATTTGTTGTCTGCTTATGCTTTGAATTTTGACCAGTCTAAAATTTTGTCGTGTGGTAGGATTAAACAAGCATATCATAAAACAAACTCCGGAGTTTCGCGCGATATTTAACAACTGAGACATGATACAAACGCTTACAAAAAAGTTTTGATGTATTGTTAAAATAGCATACGTACGTAGATATTTATAGATGATTAACAAGGACTTCTAGGAATCTGAAACGTGATTAACTTTTACCACACAATCCCGAAATTTAACCTGAATGAGAAGGCTTTTGAAAAGATTGTAAGAAAAGGAGAAAACGTGGGTAACCAGCATTTTCTTCTTTTTCACACAATGTTATCTATTCTATCAAAGACAAAAACCATCATTTGAGCAGGAATTTTGTTTGTTGTTTGCTTGCTTGCTAATGTTTTCAGTTTGGTCGAATGCAAAAATTTTGCGTTTGACATGAAATAAAAAAGATAAACGTAAAATTTCGTCTTATTTAATCCTTTACCAAACAATCCCGAGTTCCAGCCTTGGGATGGAGGCTTTTGAAAACATTGTGGGAAAAAAAGAAAATGCTGGTAACCTTTTCTCATAATGTTTTCTTACTTTTCAAAGACAAATTTCATCATTTGAGCCAGTTCTAATTTGGTGTCTGCAAACTCTCAACTTGGACCAGAAAAAAATGTTTGTCGTTTGGTTAAGAGTAAAGCTTATTTGATGAACAAGATGAATACAAAATATATTAATTGATTAAAGATGACTAATTTACCAGACGATACAGTTTTAAACTTGTTCATAATAGTGAAAGTATTTGCAGACTACACATAAACTGTGACTGAAATCGGGTGGGATTTGCCTTTGACAGAACAGAAATTGGAAACATTGTGGAGCAAAATGACAAATAAAACCAGGCTCAAATGATATGATTTGTCTTTGGGACGGTAGAAAACAGTGAAGGCAAAGCATTTTCCTTTTTCAAAGTGTTTTGATAGGCTTTCATTCTAAGTGCCGTTAAACTTTATTGTTGATTGAATGCATCTCCGTGATGAATTATACCAAGCAAGTCATCACGAAATTATAGATTCATAAAATCCATTTAGTCTACTAATCGACTGGACCTGGAAGTAGAATGGTCCTTTGACATGTAGAAAACTTAGAAGTACTAAAAACGTTTCGACCCATGTAAGTCTGCGCGGACTGCGCAAGCTGACGTCGATCGATACTTGTTACAGAGCAAGGCTCATATGTAACGAGACTGGAGCTTTAGCCGATTGAAAACCGAGTTCGAAAAAGGAACTTTTTTACCGGCAAGCAACCCATTTGGCTGATATTCTTTTTGTACTATGATACAAGACCTGATCATGCTCTCCTAGAGTTTATTTTACCATGATTTCGCACAGTATTCTTCCAAAGTAAGTAGTGTTCTACCAGTGAATAATCTCTTGATGATCAGCGATTTCGAGAGGGGTGAGGGCTTACTTTTTCTCCATTTTACCAATATTTGTTTAATACCCTTATGTTTTAATACCTTGAAAAGATCGTAACGGAAGAGTTGATTGTAAATATATGTAATATTACTGCCACATCACACTGCATCAAGATCTGGTAGACTCGATGGATAGTCAGCAAAACTAGAAGCACCAAGCACACCTAAAGGAATTAGGTTTTGTGGACGGATCATATCAAGATTCAACGGCTTAAAACCTAACATTTACTATGTCTAGTATAGGAATAAATTCACTCACATGGATTTCAGTATGTTTTGTTCTTAGAACAGCCCTGCGATAGAATACAGTTGACAAAACCAGCGAATCCCTGGTTTTAAGCCCTTTATGATACCAGCTCAGCTACCGGGCTCGGCAACAAATGAAAACAAGAGGGCCATGATGGCCCTCAAGTCGCTCACCTGAGCCTTTTGATCAAACATGACCCATTTCCAATCTCTTCAGAGATATTAAGACAAACACTCTAATAAACACTCATTAGTATTGGGCTTACAAATATGGCCTCTAGAGTGCACACAAGCTTTTTCTAGAATTTGTCTCAGCGGCCTACTTGACATGTAGAAATTATCCAGACATACATTTCGACAAACTTTCATGAGTATTTGAGAGAAAATGTGGCCTGTGGGGTGTATAAAAGGTTTTTCCGAGATTTGACCTAGTGACCTGGTTTTTTATCCAACATGACCATATTCATACTAGTCTAAGATATTATCAAGACAAACATTCAAAGCAAATTTCAAGATTATTGGACTGAAAATGTGGCCTCTAGAGCGTACACACGGTTTTTCAGGGATGAAACTTGGTGACCTAGTTTTTATTCCACGTGACCCATTTTCAAATTCATGCAAGATATCATCAAGACAAACATTCTAACAAAAGTTTAAAGAATATTGGACTGTAATTATAGTACAAAAGGTTTTTCCGAGATTTGACCTTGTGACCTAGTTTTTTATCCAACATGACCCGTTTTCATACTAGTCTAAGAAATTATCAAAACAAACATTCTGACCGAATTTCAAGATTATTGGACTGAAAATGTGGCCTCCAGAGCTTACATAAGGTTTTTCTAAGATTTGACCTGGTGACCTAGTTTTTGACCTGACATGACCCATTTTCAAGCTCATCCAAGCTATCATCATGACAAACATTCTGACCAACTTTCAGGAGTATTGGACAGAAAATGTGGCCTCTAGAGCGTACACAATGTTTTTCTAAGATTTGACCTAGTGACCTAGTTTTTGACCCCATATGGCCCACTTTCGAACTCGTCCGAGATATCATCAAGGCAAACATTCTGACCAAGTTTCATGAGTATCAGACTAAAAATGTGGCCTCTAGAGCGTACACAAGGTTTTTCTTAGATTTGACCTAGTGACCTAGTTTTTGACCCGACATGACCCATTTTCAAACCCGTCCGACATATCATCAAGACAAACATTCTGACTAAGTTTCACAAGTATTGGACTGAAAATGTGGCCTCTAGTGTGTACACAAGGTAAAAGTTGACGACGCACGACGGACGCCGGACACAGCACGATCACAATAGCTCACCATGTGCACTGCGTGCTCAGGTGAGCTAAAAAGGTAATGATCAGCGAAAACCTGTCTCATTGTTCATTTTTTTATCCTTGTAAGAAAAAGTAGTTCCGGTAAGAAAAGGATAACATCATTGTAAAAGCCATATCAGCACGAGTGACGATAAATACTGTATCGATTCTATAGATAAATTAAAAGGTAAATTGCTGTAATCTTGGGTAGGTATATGATTAAGAAGATTAATAAAGCTTTAAAAAACCTAGATTAATTGAGGTATATTCTAACTTATGACCCCCGGCAGTATGGGTTAAAGATCACTCCGCACGGTCTGTGCATTCTAACCTTCATCTACAGCGTCTGCAAAAGTACAGAATGTCGTGCTAAGTATTCACAGGGTAGGAAAAAAAATCTAGATTTTACATAATTGCTTCGCCGTCTTAATCATATTTCTCACGTGTGTCATTTATTCATACTTTATTTATAGATTTTATATATTATCCATGGATTTATTTCTATCTCGCTGTTGTACTCTCCGGTCCACTCCCTTGCGGTTAAACCTTGGGAGCCAGAAAAAGTTTAAATTGCTTTTGCGGACAATGTAATGTGCAGTCCGATCGTGGAGCTACACTGTCTGTTATTTGTGAGATATTCTGGCCACAAAAGCATTAAAACTGCATCGATTGGAAGTTTTTTTGTTTTTTTTTTGGCTGGAAAGGTCTTTTTTATTCATAAAGCAGTCAAAGAGTTAACGTTGATGATCGATGAATGCGAGCTCTGCGTCTTGAATATTAAGTTTGGAAAACAAGCGGGTATCTGTGCTTTTTATAGAAATAAAGTATGCCATAACAGGGCAGTTATTTCTTCTTTTTTTTTAAAATCCCCTTTCATTTCTTAATTGCTAAAATCTTGTTTATGTATCCCTTAGAAGAAGAGGGGCATGATGCTTTATTATTGAATCACCGTTCGAAGAAGAGGGAGGTTGTACTTTATTGCCGAACTATATGTAAACTTGAAGGTTTGGCTCAGGTCAATCGTTTTGTCAGGAATGCAAAACCTTGTCTAGCCGATAAATAGACACCGGTTTGACCTATTTCTCTAAAAGTCCGAATATGTATGTACCATAAAGTGTACACGTTTTTCCAGGTCAGCAAGAAAGGTTAAAGTCAATGTTCAAGGTTACAAAGACCTTCAACTTTCTAAATCTTATCCGAACATTAAAAGACACTGAATCGACTTAACTCTTTCAGAATTGGTATAGACACTTCCTGCACAATTTATCGTCATTGATTTTGTGGTCAATAAATAAAAGGTAAGGTCAAAGTGAGGTCATATTTCAATGAATTTAAGTGTAAATACTTTTTGACAAGAATAAACGTAAAAAGTTTAAATTTGTCAATATTTAAAAGGCCTGGCAGACGACAAGTTAACTGCTGCGAAAAAGATAAGATTTGTCTTGAATACGTACAACACATTGTGAGAATAGAAAAAAATTCTGGTAGCCCGGAAGTACACTTACAACACACAAGCAGACCCTAGGGTATTCCCCCCCCCCCCCACCCATCATACCACTGTTAGCGCTTGAGAAATGTTAGCTTAATTTCCTATGTTTAACTCTTTACCAAACGGCTGGTCCAAATTGAAAGCATTTGCAGACGAAAAATCTACTATTGCTCATATGATGAGATTTGTCTACAATCGGACAGAAAACATTATGGAAACGGGAGAAAATGCAGATAACTCTCCTTCTTCCATAATGTTTTCAAAGGTCTCTTATTCCCAGGGTCGTTAAAAGTCAGGATTAAAAGAGTACATGATAGAAGTGTCCTTGAGCAGTGCACTTTTCCCAAATTCTGATTCTAGTTAATGACCCAGAAAGCATAGATAGGTGTACTGCTGCAAGATAATAACTATAATATTGCTGGAAGCTGGATCAATTCTTTGCGAGGTGAAAAAACAAAGTTAAGAATCATCTACATTGAAAGTATTTGCAGACGACAAATAGATATGACTCAAATGATGGAATTTATCTGTGAAAAAGTAGAAAACATCGTTGGAAAAGGAGAAAATGCTGGTTACCAGTTTTCAAAAGCCTTCTTCCTAAAGGTCGTAAGAACACAGGGTCGTTTAGGTAAAAGGTTTAAATAACACCAAATCACAGGAAAAAGACAGACAAACCCCCTTTTGTGGTGACCGTGGTACTATAATATTCATATTCTTACAAGGCTGTCATTGACAGCGATTCAGTCTTATTTGAAAGTTAGAAAAGCGTGTCAATTCTATTGAACAATGAATTTCGTATAAATCCCGCGTACCACGCTTCAAAGGACAGAGAGGGTTTTTTTTCCCTCTATGTATTTGATTCATATTTAAAATGTAAATGACGACTGAACGACGTCCCTTCGTACAGTTTTAACCTCTAGGCTGATCTAACATCAAAATGGACCTTTTCCTTATGAATAAAGTTGAATAAAGATATAGCATTTATACAGAATTTTGGACTTCCAGCATTTTTCTTTAAACCCCTCACGAAATAATCCCGTGTTTTCTCGGCCTTGAGGTACAAGGCTTTTCAAAACAGCGGGGAAAGAAGAAAATGCTGATAACCAGAATTTTCTCCTTTTCCCACAGTGTTTGTAACCCTCCGAAGACAAATTTTAGTTTTTAAGTGGCATGTGTTTTGTCGTCTGCAAAAGCTTTCAATTTGGGTAAGCCTTGAATTTCTGTTCAGTCTGACTTTGACTCTGTCCGTGAAGTCTTGCATGTCCCTCAAACAAAGTAAAAGATTAGATAAGACATGATACCAACGTACACATTTTTATGCATCTGCTTTGAAGAGTTTTCGAGAAAATGAATTGAAAAATAAACATTGACAGTACATCATATGCGGCTATTGAGGGAAATTTCATTTTTCTTTTTTCTCCAATGTACTCCTGAAAGTAGATCAATGAGGTAAACGCAAATAAATTCAATGTGAATATGGGATGATTTAAAATTTAAAATCCATTTATGAAAAAGCGACGATTTATGTTCCACCAGACATGGTACGTAAATAGAACAGGCTTAAACCCTTTACCACACAATCAAGAGCTTTAACAATCTTGAGAAAGAAGCCTTCAGAAAACATTGTGGGAATTAGAGAAAATGCTGGTAAACTTTTTGGGTTTTTTTTTTTTAATTCTTTTCACGTCAGAAGACCATTCTACTTCATGATTCAGTCGCTTGTTAGACAAACTGAATCATATTGATCCATAATTATGTGATGACTTACATGGTATAATACATCACGGAGATGAATTAAACTCCCTTTTGCCGGAGTATTGCTCGTTTATTTTTCGCCTAAGAAAATTGTTTCCATCGACTTTATGTTGGAATGTAGTTACTGGCTCGAAGAACATACTGTTTGTTGTACTGGTAAAGTGGTAAGAAAATGTTACGGACGCAAAGTTCAGTGAACTGGCTGCAACGGCAAAAACGCCGATTTTCTCTGTTGTTGTATAATACAGATTTTCTACGAATAAGTAATAATAGTTTGACTGGTTTTCCGTTTATTTATCGTCGCCACCGGTTGCTCATATGAGCGACGCCGCCTGTAGGCTGTTTGTTATATGGCTTGCAACAGCGAAAAGGGGCATTCGGACATTTGCGTAAAATGTCGTCTCGGATCAGCCTGCGCAGTCCGCGCACGCTAATCCGAGACAGCACTTTACGACTACATTAGATTTTGTGCTACAGTAGACTTGTGCAAAACAGAAAATTACATAAAACCGGAAAGTGTCGTTTCGGATTAGCCTGCGCGGACTGCGCAGGCTGATCCGAGACGACACTTTACGCAAATGTCCGAATGCCCCTTTTCGCGTGTTGCAAGCCAGTATTATGACGGAGAATAGTGCAAGATACATGAAGAAACACATCCTAAGTTACGCCTGGATCTTTAACGTGCTCAGTGTATATAGCACCGCCACACAGGACCTCCGTTTAACGTCTCATCCGAAAGACTATTAGTAATTTTAGATGGCCAGCCATGGGGCTCGAACCCACACCCTCAAGTGGCCCGAGACTTGACGTTTACAGTTGGTAACAATAGATGCTATGATGCTGGTATTAATTAAGTATTCGACCAGTTACCCGGCATTGAAACATTATTACAATGGTACTTGCGATTGCTTTTTCCAATGGCTAATAGAAATAAGAAACATTGATATCATTGTAGTATTTTACTAAAAGGATACTATCAGCTATTAGCTGAATATTTAAGAGATACAAGCAATAAAATATTTTTATTGCTCGGTTATATATTGTATTTGACTTTTTAATGCCCTGCTACGAGTATATTGTTGGAGGTGTTAACAAAAGTAGAGTACTCAGTGTAGGGATCAAAGTAAATAGGGGACATTTATAGGCCAAAAAGCGGCTTTTGCGGACTGCATAGATCAAGATCAGACTGCACAGAACGTGCAGTCTGGTCTTCGATCTATACCGTCCACTTGTTTAGTCAAAGCTATCAAGAAAAAAATCTGTATGAGTTTTAGAGGTCGGGTTTACATATTTGGCGCTGAAAGAGCTCGATGTTGTTTTAGAGTTCTTTATTCCGTATCTCTAGAGACAAGTTGTAGTATACCACTAAAAGATGGACAATCAACGCGAATTTAGATTCGAAATACGAAAACATCAAGGAAAAATGCAAACTCCACAGGCCATTTCTTTTCTTGCCAAAATATTTTCAAAAGGTCTACTGTATGTCAATTGTAAAAGATCTCGTTCAGGAGGTTAAGTGTTCAGATATGTTGGTCTCTTGATTAACTCATTATGCTGGAGGCTACCATTTTAGCAAATTTGCTTACAAAATAACATCACATGTATACCAGACAATCGAAGAAAGGAAATTTAATTTTGACTGTAAGAACAGTCAAAAAGACAAAAATGATGAACCGAATAAGTAACAATGAGGTTTTAGCAAGTTCCCCGTTATCTGATGCATCATTTTAACAAAAGGTCGATGCATCAAAACCGTTGAAACATACGAGGGCTGTTCGATATGTAATGTGTATTGTACCACAGCGCGATAACGCTTTCAACGATTTCGTGGATGATGATACGCTTGAATAGCTCTATTCAATACTTTTCCAACGGTATAAACACGAGCCTTTAGCTCCACATAGTTCTAAACTTATAGTCATTTCATTAGAGCTAGTCGTTGACCACTGTTGTAAAAATGGTTGGGAAACGGATTAGGAATATTGAAGAAATTGGAGCTTATATGAAAGTTCGCACAAAACTCAGTCATTCGGTAATGCAGATTTTTACTGAATTGGGGGAAGTTTATGGGTCTGATAAGGTATCTTATGAGACAGTTCGTAGGTGGAGAAAGAAATTTCTGGCTGGCACAGAGTCCGTCAAAGATGCAGCAAAATCTGGCCGACCTGTGACTGTAACAGGCAAGGCAAATGTCTCAAAAGTCAGGGAAATAATTGAAAGTGATGGCAGATACACGATTCGTGATATTGCCAACGCTGTTGGCATATCGCTATCGCGGGTGCATTTCATTTTGAAGCGTATTTTGAAAGTACGAAAGATTTCTGCCAGATGGATACCACATATATTGACAGATGACCAAAAACAGGTACGAGTACAAACCGCTAAGCAAAATGCTCAAAATGTTTCCCAAATTCAATCAAAGACAATTTGCAAACATTGTTACTGGTGACGAAACATGGGTTCACTATTTCGAACCAGTAAGAAAAATTGGAAACAAAATATGGCTAACTAAACACGGTAGAAGGCCTGTATTTGCCAAAAGAAGCATAAGCACAAAGAAGGTTCTTTATTGCATATTCTTCTCATGTGATGGTATAGCCGTACAAATTCCGGTGCCGAAGGGCAAAATTGTTACAGGTCGGTATTACCGAGATGTTATACTAAAAAAGTTCAAGAAATATTGTCTTAAACGACGCCCTGTGTCAGGATTTAGGCATGTTCGTCTACTTCATGATAATGCTCCATCACATACATCTGAGCTTGTGAAGCAATTTTTGAAGTCGGAGAAGGTTACTGTCTTGCCACACCCACCATACTCTCCAGATCTAGCCCCATGCGACTTTTTCCTTTTTCCAAAACTTAAAAAGTTCTTATCTGGTCGTCGTTACAAGTCCCGACAAGCCCTTGGCTCAGCCATCAGTCAGTGCCTCAGAGGTCTACCTAAATCAGCGTACCGTGACGCATTTCAGAAATGGATTCAGAGATTGAAATTATGTATTTCAAACCGCGGAGAATATTTTGAAGGGATGTAATGTTCATTTCACTATTTGAGTCGAATGCTTTTGAGATATCGTACAATACACATTACATATCGAACAACCCTCGTAGACCAGACAAATGCAAAAAAGAGGCGCCGATCTGCGCTTTGATTCGATTGTGGTTTAAGCTACCAAACAAAATGTCAAAGATGAACGTTGAAAAGCAGATGACTTTGCAGTGAAAATTCAGCTCTATGTCTGTCAGATCAGCGCCAGTATGACAGATAATGAAGACTTACTGACCCGGTACACTGATCTTTGGTAACCTGTTATTTCACTGGTTGTTTTTTTGTTCCCATTTAACCGTCTATTCGTACGATCACTCTGATGCATCAAATACTAAATACTAGATCGATGCTTTGGATTCCAATGATAGATTTCGCCACAAGAACAATTCAATATTCCATATCTCTATTGAAATATTTTCACCATTATCTCCTTTCCCTACAGCGTTTTCTAAAAGCCACGATGAAAAAATGAATTTTAGTATCCATGAATAACAGATATATCGCGATCCTGAATCGACATCAACGTCAGACTACAGAGAACGTGCGCTCACAGTCAATAGAGGTCAAATTTAAATAACATAGAGCCAGGCGCTGTGAAAAGGGTGCTTAATGCATCTGCAAAAAAAAGTATCGGTCCAGGTCAGCCTGCGCATTCGTGTAGGCTGACATGGGTAGAAACTTTTTGATACTGGCCAATCTTATCCATGTTCAAGGACCAGTTTACCTCATGATTCAGTTTGTTGTCAGACAAAATGGATTTTATGGATCTATAATTATGTAACAAATTACTTGGTGTACTGTACCACGGAGACACATTAAAAGCCTTTTTGACAGTGCAGGAATTATAAACCAGTAATTCTTTGGCACTGAAAGATTTGAAAATTAGGTCCTATTGTTACTGAATATAGTTTTCCCAAATCTATTTCATTTCTTTGGCCTAAGTTTCATACAAATTAGCGAAAGGTGTAGATATAAGATCAGACTGCACCTGTTTTGCAGTCTGATCTTGATCTACACATTAGGAACAAGCGATCTACGGTTGTGCTTAACCCTTTCAGTGGCAAACGGGCGAGAACAGGAGCTTTTGTGGACGGTATACTTCAAGATCAGACTGTACAAAATGTGCAGGGATTTATACCGTCCCCTGTTTCTGTCAAGTCTGTAAGATATAAAAAAAAAATTGTATCCGAGTTTTACTGCACATTACTTTTAGCCGTCGAAACAGGTCGATGTTATAAAAGCAATGCTCTGTGAAAAGGGGCTTATAGTATCTGCAAAAAGTATCGACCCAGGTCAGCCTACGCAATCAGCGCAATTTTCTTTGCATTTCCAAGGACCAGTCTACCCCATAATTCAGTGGTTTTTAAGGGAAAAAATGGATTTCGTGGATCCATAACTATGTGATGACTTGCTTGGTATATAGCATCACGTAGATGTATTAAATCCCCTTTTTGCCAGAGCGATGTTTACATATTTCACGCTGAAAGAGTTAAGGCTTTCATGCAGGGTTAATTAACAATGATTGACTACACAGTGAATGGCTGTGTCATTAACTATAAAATAAGATAACAAATTAAGCTTACAACGTATGTATTTTTTTGTGACACTGTTTTTCATTAATGAACGAAACGTCTCTGAATAAATGAATGAACACTATTTGTATTATATTGCGAAAGGTCGAAGGTCATTCTCAAGGTCGTCTATTGAGGAAAAGGGGTCATAGCCATTCACTGTATCGTTTGTTTGAATGCCTGTCAAACATATTTCAAACCCTGTTTAGGACTATCTCATTCTGCTTGAGTTGTTTTGTTTATCATCTGTTGCATCGTGAAAATTGAACAAAATGTAAGGTTGGGGAGAGGGACTACCAAATATCATTAAAAAAAAAAAAACGTAGGACATTCAGCTTTTTTTTCTTGGTGTTCAACGCCGTTTCCAACATTATTTCAACCATATCACGGCGGCCAAGGCATCTACTTATGGTTTCCTTGAGTTTCTTTTACCATTGATTCGTACAATATTCAGCTCCCTCTGATTGCATTCCAACATAAACATCGGTAAAAAGATTTTCAGCTGTGATAGAGGAATGCGTCCCTTTGCAGTGACATCAAACCTTTGCAAGAAATTGAGCAAGCTGGGCTTTGGAACCTGCGACATCCGAGGTCCGTGTTTACCAACCATTCTTTGAACATTCTTGGTCTAATTATGGGCTTTAAAAGAAAGACAACTTTCGATTGGTTTAACCATTTGGTTTAGCCAATCAGAATGTGTGTTACTTTCAAAATGTGTAAATTTTGAGAAATTATTCTTAAGAATGGTTGGTGAGTACGGACCATGAATGCATGGATACAGGAGCACTGGACGCCGCGATATAACTGAAATAATGTTGAACACCATACAATCAATCAGTCAATCATACTTAACTCTGTGCCATACGACAAAAGTTAATACTCATAGCCAACTTTCACGGACATGCCTTATCAGCAGTCTCGCATACCAACAAATCAATGGAAATAATCGATATCATACGTAAAGTTTCCGGAGTTTGACGAACTTAGACCGTGTATACTAGTAATCGATATTCGATATCCCGCAGCTATAAAAGATAAGAGAAACGTAACATTACGTAACAGTAGCCTGCTTCAAATTTACAATCCCTGCCTAGACTCTATATCTGCCCTGGCATTTTTTTTTTTTGTCGGATATCAACCTAAACCCTGTGTCTGCTAAAGGACAGTGTAGCCCTTGAAGATCAGTATCAAAATGCACAGAATGTGCACCCATATCAGACTGCTCAGAATATTGGTCATCAGATACAGCAAGATTTTTCTTATGAAAAGACCTATGAAACTGTTATATTTGGGCTTTGTTTGTCGGTTTGTAATGAACTCATTCCTCAGTTTAAGGGTTAAGTTTGGATTCTCTGAAACATTAACTGATCCTTGCTGTTCTTTGCGACTAAGTGCACTTTTTGCTGACAATGTAGACCAATACAGGTTATTAATAAACTGCAAAAAAAAAAAGTAGTCTGATCTTGAAACCTAATCCGTCCAAATACACTTTTGCTGACAGTGTACAATAATAACAGGCTGCACAAAACAAGTAGTCTGATCTTGGTCCTAATCGATTCTATGCGCCGATTTTTTTTTAAATAAAAAAAAAAAAAATCCTTGATATCGCAATATGAACAGGCTGCTCAATTTAGGTGATCGGAAAAAAAGTCACAGGAAAAAAAGTCACAGAAAAAAAGTCATAGAAATAAAGTCACAGAAAGAAAGTCACAGGAAAAAACTTGTAAAGTATGTTCATGCCTCACAGGTAGGTCTGTCTTTTTTTCCTTCAGTCTATCTGTCTGTCTATTTGTTGGAAAAGAAGAAAATGCTGAAATTTAGACTAGTATCAATTTTAAATCAGAAAATGTCGCCTTTTCTCACAATGTCTGCTACTACAAGTATTAAAAGTTCTATCAAGATGTTTCCGTTTAATAAAGCAGAAATATCGGCGTTTTGGAAGTACCGGTTTAACACTGAA
This sequence comes from Hippopus hippopus, assembly GCA_946811185.2. NCBI lineage: Eukaryota > Metazoa > Mollusca > Bivalvia > Cardiida > Cardiidae > Hippopus > Hippopus hippopus. Next base: position 8,499,510 of record OX328105.1, read on the forward strand.
GTAATCATACACCCCCGAGTCTAACGGACCTGAAAGAAAAGCCTTTTGAAAACTTTGTGGGAAAAGGAGAAAATTCTTGTAAACAGCATATTCTCCTGTTCCCACCATGTTTTCTACTTTTTCAAAGACAAGCATTATCATTTGAGTTGCATTTAATTTGTTGTCTGCAAATGCTTTTAATTTGGTTGAGTCCAAAATTTCGTCATTTGGTAACGAGTTTAACTTTTGGCGGGAAAATTTGCTTTATGCAGTTAAATAACTTAGCAAATAATTCCATGAGTTTACGACCCTGAGAAAGAACGCCTTTGACACACGGAAAGGTGAAAATCTTTGTGATCGACAAGTTCTTATTTTCCAACAATGTTTTCTACCCTTTCGAAAGCAAGTTTCATTATATGCCACATTTGCCGTCTGCAGTGCTTTCAACTTAAAGATAAAAAACTTAGAATTTTGTCTTTTAGTAAGTAGCTAAAGGTTATACATGTATCTTGATGGGGTAATTAAGTCAGATTTTAAAAATTATAATTTTGATGGTTTTGATTTGTATAATTTCCACTTCCTACGATCGAAAAAATAAAATAGTGGGGAAGAAGGAGAAATTAAACTGATTTATAGCACATATATTAATTTTGAATACTGCTCAGAACCGATAGAGTAAATATACATTGTTTTATGCACGCGAAAAGTTACAGATTCAGCATGTAAGAAAGCATCCATTGGTTTTGATAGGACAAAAAGGAGAAAATACTTCATAGACTGTGTGGCGCCGATTTCTATTTGGTAACGTTTTGCTTAATGAGCGATGTCGCCTTTTCTCACAGTGTCTGCTACTACATGTATTAATAGTTCTATCAAGATGTTTCCAGTTTGAGCGAGTCTAAAAGTTGCATACTCCGTTTTAGGAATAACTTAGGTCTATCTATGCATTGAACTATATTTTGATACATAAAGATGGGTACAACCTTTTTATGGTTATGCTTCATACACGTTGCGTCGTTTTAAATACGTAAGAATCAACAATTAGCCCCTCAATGTTTAGGCTAATTCGTACCAATAAACAATTAATGTATAAAAGTTGTTAAAAGGGGAACACTTGAAAGAAGGGAGAAACTGTTTGATTGATTTTAAAAAAAGCTGATTGGAAAAGTTAGAGATCAACTGCATGGTCGTTAGAAGTTGTATTTTGTACAATAGGTTAAATTTGTTATTTAACCCTTCACCAAACGACAAAATTTTAGCCTTGTCTAAATTTAGATTATTTTCTTAAGACAAATAAAAGGTGACTCAAACGACGAAATTTGTCTCTAAAAGGATCAAAATCAGTGCGAGAAAAGGAATAAATTCAACAATTTTTTACAAGTTGTTTTCAAAAGCTTTCTACTACAGGATCGTTAAATCTCGGGACTGTGTGGTACAGGGTTAAGTATTACCTTTTCCCACAGAGCAATTTTAGAAGATGCTATTTCTCTGGGATTTTTCAATAGTCTACACGTAAATGATAATTATGCTACAGCTAACTTTTTAAGTCATTGGTAAAGGAATATTCGTTTGTTTTACTCCCTTTTTCCACTACAGTATATTCATAGTCTGTGTCAATTTTAACCTGTTAGATCTACTATTGTCAATATTTTTACTGTTAATACTCTTTGTAGGAGAAACTGATTGAGTGATGTAGAAAATATTTTTTTTAGAAAAAGGAGATAACTTGTAAAAACGCCCGTCGTTTTCATATTTTATCCTTAACAAACAACCGCAGGGTCGTTAGAAGTCGTATTTGTACAGTCACCGGTTAAATTTGTTATTTAAATCTTTACCAAAAGACAAATTCTCAGACTTGTTCTATTTGAAGTCGTTTTCAAAAAACAAATAAAAATGTGACTCAAAAGATAGAATTTGTCATTTAAAATGTTAAAAACATCGCAAGAAAAGGAGAAAATGTTGCTAACAAGCATTTAAACCTTTTTCTTCAATGTTTTCAAAATCATTATCTATGATGTGACAGGTAAAGGACCGGTTTGATAATGGCAAAGAAACATAAATTTGTGAGCTGTCGCCAGAAAATACTTTTAATACAGCATTAATATCTAAAGGCTGAAGAGTGGAAAAAATGGCAAACGTACATTTTCTGATTTAAAATCTTAATTTTAGTGATTGTAAATCCATGGAAATAATGTCTTTTATTAGATCTATAAGATACATAATAAAATATCTTAGGGATTCTGTCACGATCAAACAACCCGGGTATAAATTCCAGTTTATAATCATGTGGATACATGTATATCATAAACATAGCAGGGGGTCCGTTTGTCAGTATAACGTTACGTAACACAGCAAAGATACCCGAGCGGCTCATCTAACAGTTAGACTCGGCTATCATCGGCAAAATCCGGCAAAATACGAGCGATCACGGAAAAAGAAAAAAATAGGATAGGGGCATTAAAAAACTGTAAAAAGGACCAAAATTTTATTTTTTTAAACGACTCAAACTTATACCAATTTAAAGAGCAGTGAAAAAGCTTTATGACTTCACTTGAGATAATTTTGACTTTTCAACATAAAGAAAGAAAATTAAACAAATATGTCAGTTTTTAACTTCGGAAAATGTATTTTTCATCTTTATTCTATATAAACCATACCTACAGTTTTAAAGTTAAAAAAGGACCAAAAGTTTCTTTTACGAAATTTATGGAACTTAGTTCATTTGAAAGAGAATAAATTGAATTTTCTTACCTCACTTGAGATAATTTTCAATTCTGAAAATTGATGAAGTTATAAGCGTTTTTCTACCCAGGCCCTTCATAATTCTATATAAAAAAATACAGGTAAAATAGGCAGATATCGATTTTTACATGTCCGCGAAAGTTGGCTATGCCTCAAAATTGCAAGCATTTACAGACGACAAATAAAATGTTGCTAAAATGATAAAATATGCTTTTGATTGGTGGAAATAAAAACACTGTTGGAAACGGAGAAACTGCTGGCTACCAGCATTTTCTCGATCTCCAACAATACATGTACTTTACAAAGCCTTTTAGCATGGTCGTTTAAGACCCGTTTACACATTCACGATTTTCTCTACGATTCATCACGATTCACCCAGATTTCTCATGGTCAGAAAAATCGAGATGGATCGGGATGAATCGTGGCGAAAAGTAGAAATATTCAGTGTCACTACGATTCCAGTAAGAATGTCCACGATATTAGTACGGTGTCTGTAAGGTATCGCTACGAATCAATGACGATTCATGACGGCAACGCTACGGTCAATGAGGATTGACCACGGTGGCACAACGAATGCTCACGGTGCTTGTACGGTTCGATACGGTACTAGTACGATTCACGGCGGTAGCGACACGAGCTCCCACGACTGACCACGATTTAACGGTTTTCACGTGACAAGTTCTCAAAGTATGACATCAGAAAATCATTATCTCCTCAACTGTTGACGAGGTCAGACATGCCACCAAGAAAGAAGGCAACTGCGGCCAAGGGAAAAAAGTCACCTGACCCACCGGCAAGGGTTAGTCCTGACCCGCCGGCGAGGCTCAGTCTTGCCTACCGGCCTTGGTCGTGGCCAATCGTGGAGCTCCGTAGCGAAACCGTGGATGATTCGTAGGACAACCGTACACAATTCGTGGTGAATCGTGAGAATTCGTGGTGTCAAAGATTCCACGACTGGCTACGGTCTCTCACGAATAGCCGCGAATATAGCTACGGTGTCAGTACGAATAAGCACGATTCCGCTACGGTTGCGCTACGAATTAGGCCACGCCCAATAACCACCACGATTCGCCACGAATGTTTTAAACAGTTTAAAACTTCCGTAGCGCTACCGAATCATCACGATTCATCAAGATTCACCACGATTCACCACGGTTCTACTACGAATCACCACGGTACACGACGATTTTACAAATCGTGGCGAATCGTAGCGGCACCGTAGCCAAAAATCGTGAATGTGTAAACAGGCCTTACGATACGGGATTGTTTGGTACAGAGCAAAGGTTGATTAGGTCAACTGTAAATTCAAAGTAAATATACTCTGACTTGAATAATTTCAGAATCAGAATGATTTAATGTATAATTATCAAAGATTAAAACGCATATTCAACGCAGCCTGATCTTTAATCTTTGCTATCAAACAATTTGTTTTCCATGTAACACGTACCGATCACATAACCGATCTCACAACCGTTCTATAGTTTAGTATGTTGTAATAATAAAGTAGAGAAGGGTAACAATGTAAAAAATCGCGAGATTTAGTGCTCGAATGATAAACGTCATAGAACTTTAGGGTTCAAATATGCTACATCTGTTTTAAGCATACATAAATTCTAAACTCTTTTGCCACCAAGTAGATAAAATCGTCTTTTTTCGAGTTTTAAAAGTATATACAATTTCACTCAAAACAGTGCGTCTGTTTACATGTGTAAAAACCAGGTAGCGAACAGTGTAAATCGGAAATGAGACAGCTTGGTTTGTGCAGTCTAATCTCTATCTATACAGTCCACCTATAAGCATAAGCTGTTTATGTTCTTGTAGGTGAAGGTTGTAAACTGAATTCAAATATAATGGATCATTTTTGTACCATTCAATCTTAAAAATACATTTCAAATTTATTCTGTTTTTTTTTTGTCAGATACAGTGCAGTACAATCCTTTACGAGTAATAAAACAGTTCCGTATTTTAGTATTTCAATTCATTCATATTTCGCTTTTTTTTTTTTTGAGGAGGGGGGAGGGATGATATACGACATTACGGTTATGATCAAAGCAGTCCGAATATTGATTGGACCGTATCACGTGATGCAGCGAAAAAAATATCCCTTGTTCATTGTTCATTCATAAGTAATATAGAACGATAACCAGTGACCATTTAAAACTGTTTCATCCTCTTACAAAAGGGGTCGGGAACTTTAAATCTGTTTGTATCAAACAGTTTAGATATAGTACAAAAATATCTAAAATCTTTTATTGCCAAATATTGAATTGAAAAACGTTTAATACTTGCTTTTGATCAATGCTTACATTGAAAGATTCAAAATAGTTTACTCAAAAGTTTACTGCCGTCCTATCACACTTTCGACCATCCTCTTTACACACTTTGATCAAATTTACTTTAACGATTGTATAACTTTCTAATGAAACGTTTGCGAGTCTGAGTTCTTTTCAATGCGAAATAGTAATCAAGTTTTTAAACCTTTAGTTGCAAAATAAATCGAATGAATATCACCAGGTAGTACTTAATACCAAAAGTACAGCGGCATCTATCATTTAACTGCGTAGATTTACGCAACTTTGGGGAAATTGAATATACACACGTACGATCCCTGCTTTACCCAAAGATATAAACTGGCGTAAAGTTATGCAAATAGTTACTCAAATCGTAAAATTATGTAGTTCAGTGAAACTTGTTTTCAGAATTGATACTTGCTCACAAAATTTGCATACGCAAAGTTCGTGCGTACGCAGTTTAGTGAAAGGTACCCCAGACGATTCAATGCCATTTTCACACGATAAAACGCCAACTAATACGACGAAGATCCAAGATCAGACTGCGCCTTTCTGTGCCGTCTGGTTTTGACATACATGTGTCTGCAAAAGGTCTGAAAGTCACTGTGAAAAGATAAAATTTAATTTTAAGGACTAAAACTAAAAAGACAAGTTAGACTTTGCCAAAATGTCGTGACATGATCGAAAAGTAAAGATCCGCAATCAGACTGAATCGTTCTGTACCGTTTGATCTTGATCAAGTCTCTTCGCAAAGGAACTTTATATCGAATTGAGCATCTTTCTTAGAGCCATAGCCCGCTTAATTAAGTACAAAACGAATACATAACACTGGAGTTTTTGTCGGGAATATAGATATAACTCGGACAATCCGTGGTCCTCAGACATTCGAGACTCGGACTATAGAGGTTTCACAGTATTTCTGTATGTCTGTTACAAAATCAAATATTACTTTCAAAAGGTTATTTTTGTTAGATTATCTCAAGATCAGAGCGTTAAGATCCAGAAGCATACCGCACCACCTTGCAGTCTGATCTTAAATTCACACAATCCGCAAAATGACCTAAAGCCGCACAGTCCATGTTTAGATTAAGATTTGGTCTTTGGTGCATTTTTGTTGCTGAAATATTTTCTTTATTTCGAAATGTTTTTAAAATCTTTCTTTGGGGTAGAGAAACGCGGAAAATGTTAAGTAACGGATTCATTGACTTTTTATGAATGTCTATTAAACTACATAAATCTATGTTTTAAGAAATGTCCAAATTTTGCTTATGAAGGAATTGATTGATTAATAACTTGGACAGGTCTCAAATACGTTCATAAGAGCGACAGATTATATATTCGGACGATTGGTTTTCATTGAAATGTTCAATATTCGATCAATTTTATATACCTCAATCGCGGACATTTTTGACACGTCGGATTTCGTTTTATTGGTATTTCACGTACTTTGATTGACAATAGAAAGATACGGGGGGACACGATCGGGGCCTGTACTCACCAAACCATTCTTAATAGCAGTACCTTCAACCCTAAACCTGCTATATGATTCAAGTAAAACTTTCAAGCCGATAAATGTAAATTGAATTTCTTTGCTACAACAGAGGTAGATTTTTGGGGAAAAAATATTTCCTTAACGGACAATGTAGATCCAAGACCAGACTGCACATTCTGTGCAGTCTGGTCTTGATCTACAATGTCTGCAAAAGGTCAATGACTTGCGCTTAGCAGCCTAAGGGTTAACAAGTTTATTCTAAAAACAAGGCATTTTTATATTAGAACTTCCATTTGCCTCTTCGGTATGATTACTGGTTCCCTGTGCACGTGTTTTTGTCAACATGTTACGATGAGTCTCTGGTATATTTTGTGATATTCCTTATTCCATTTCCTTACAAATCTGTTTCAAAATACTTTTTTGAATCAACCCGTGATTAAACATGACTATTATTACATGTTATTGTTTTATTTTCTGTGATGATGCACTGCATGTAAAAATCGTAATAGAATGAGATATGAAAAAGTCTTAATAGCAATTTAGTGTAATTCCCAAGCGTTTTCTAAATTTCAAAGCAACACAACTTTTGATTTGCCAAGCCATTTGGTAATAGCATTCTTAGTTAAATTCTGAAGAGATTTCTAAATTTCAAAATGGTACAACCCCTGACTGGATAAACCATATGGTTTAGTCAATTAAGAGTTATCTTAATTTCTAAAACTAAAATAAGCCTAAGAACACAAAAAAAGAATGGTCGGTGAATACGACCCAAGGAAAAAGTAGTCCGTTAAGTACTACGTCATCAAAACTGTCCTGCTTCCCCTTTGTTGACCTGGTCTGTATTCAGCAACCATTCTTTCGAACGGTCTTAGTCTTTATATCTGAGATATTCTATTTTTTACAGTAACACAACTTCTGATTGGCTAAACCAAATGGTTTAGCCAATCAGAAGTTGTGTTACTTTCAAGTTTAGAAAATTCTGGAGAATAACACGAAGAATGATCTTAAGAATGGTTGTTGAATACAGACCGTGATAAAGCTAGGTTATAAGCAATACAGAAGTACTGTATGGCATTTTTAAAGGACTGAACATCTGTTTAACTCTACCAAACGACAAAATTTTAGACTTGTCCTAATTGTAAGCATTGGCAGGTGATAAATCAAAGATGGCTCAAACGACTAAAACTGTCCTAGATAGAGTAGAAGACGTTGTGGTATAAGGAGAAAATCTAGTTACCAGCAGTTTTTCCAACAATGTTTTCGAAAGACTTTCACCGGGTCGCTATAACTGGGAATTATTTGGCATGGGGTTCATTTTTTTCTTTCTACAACAAATTTACAGCAGACGGCTTTTGGATTACTTTTTTTTTTATATAATATAGAGATAATAAAAAGAAAATGGGGTTTGATACAAGAATGAATATAAAGACACGGTGGTAAAAGGAGAAATCGGTCTTTAACAGAGTTCTCCTTCTGCCTCATTTTATTGCTGCGAGACGAAATGGGTAAAAACTGTTATCTACAGGTGACAATTAGTCAGTGTGTAAGTGTAGGAGTTTGACCCGCTATTTATTACTTTTTGAACTTATTGGGGGCACGTCACCTCTCTTTCTTTTGTACCTGGCATTATATTAGTTAAGATCTTTTATACGAAATGTAATGAAATACATTCTGAATCTGCTGAGTATGAAGTTTCCGTTCGTTATTCTACATACTGCAACCCTGCTTTTATCATACTTTTGCTGGATCTCTCCTTTCTCAAATCAAAAATGTATTTCACTCGGTTTAAGGTAGCCTCTAAACACAATCCACTAAGGTAAGGATAAAGAACAACGGGCGAGTCACATGTCATCGTCGAAGTGGTAGAACATTTCAATTGATTCCTTTTATGACAAGCTCTCCCGCCAACAATATGTCAGGTTTCATTCCACAAGCAACCCCACGTCTCCGAGGTAAAACTAAACCTTTATTTTCTTATTTCGAAATTTTACTTTGTCAAACAAAAACAACTTTTGAAGACTGAACGTCTCTTTTAACCTTTAAAGCGCTGAAAAAACCAAAATGGACCGTTTCATTGTAGTAGCAACAGCCATATACATGATTGCGATATCAAAACCGCTCTTGTCCAACATGGCTCAGCAAAGTAGACATTGTAGATCAAAGATCAGGCTGCATGTTTTGTGTAGTCTTATCTTGATCTAGATTGGCCGCAAAGGCAGCTATAGTTGTGAAAGGCGCTTTAAGGGTTAATATAAATGTTTCAAATAATGTTTATATGCAATCGGTATTGCTTGGTTTCAGCACATTAACTCTAGTCTAATTACATTTATTTTACACCGATTGAGAAACAAGAGTTCTTGCAACTTATACTAACCTCTCTCGATTATGCTTTCTGGGAACTACACCAGTACTTACTGTAGCAAGGCCGACGTTCTACCTTACGACCACGGACACCACAACGTTCATAGCATTAACGACATACTATTACTTATTATAACATATTATACACTTTTGCTTGGTTGTTTGAACAGTTTTGCATCGATTTCAACATCATTTATAAATGAGCCGCGCTCTGTGAAAAGGGGGCTTAATGCATCTGCGAAAAGTTTCGACCCAGGTCAGCCTGCGCAGTCCGCGCAGGCTGACCTGGGCCGAAACTTTTCGCTATTGGTCGATTTTCTGCATGTCAAAGGATCAGTCTACCTCATGATTGAGTCGGTTGTTAAAAAAAGTGGCTATTATGGATCCATAAGTATGTGATGGCTTTCTTGGTATGATGGATTACGGAGATGCATTAAGCCCCCTTTTGCCAGAGCACGGCTCAAATGTATATCACACCCACATCTCACTTATTTTTGTGGTTCCGTGTTTCACCAATACTGGGCAGGAGTAGGCTCAATAATGAGCCTTTTACAATGCTTCTTTTCATATTTAGATGTTTATTGTGCACCGCTATGTTTCAAGTCCATCGTGAATTTGCCGAGAGAAAAGGTAGGTACAGCGCTGTACTGACTTTCTGTTTTGTAGGTTTAATCTGTATCGCACCGAAATGCAATTAATTTTTAACGACACACATGACCAAGGACAAATTGTTAAACGTTTCATTACCTAAAGCGTTTTTATAAGTCATTTATAAGATGTAAATCTAAATAAAAACAAACAGACGAAATTTATCGTGTTTGGCAGCCATTTTGTGTCTATTTTGGGAAACATAAACATCTCGAGTTAAAGATATATTAAACTCTTTTTTTTTAAGTTTAGCGTTTAAATTGAAAATATTTGTACATGTATTTGAAACAAAGGATTGTTGAATACACAATCAACAGGTATGTTCAAATTCTAGTTTTGTCGTCAATTCGTGAAAATATGACAGTTTAAACGTGCGCAAAAAAATCTGTGCGGAAATTTCTCCCATTTTTTTTTTTTTTGAGGGGGGGGGGGGGTCATCTCTGTACCCGGACGCGACTCGTCTTAAACTAAAATCGCATTCGGGGACAGTTATCTATATTATGGACAGGGGCTCTCCAGAACCATGGGTCCTTTTTGTAGGGAACTTATGACTTTGAATTCTGTAGGCTCTATATAAGTATGGATTAGTACTTTTAAAAACGTTTTGAACTAAAACATAGAACTTGTATACATGTGATCTGATATAAGTTGGAACTTTAGATAAAATCTTGTTAAACAGATCTAGAAGAATGTTTCATGGTGAGCCTTTTGGCGAGCTTAGTATTAAACATTTTGTTTTTTCTCTCTCGATGACTTTCAATGAAAAATTAACTCATAAGTTAATGAAATGTCATTCGTAACACGAGGGAGCATAGACCTACGTATACATGTGTTTTGAAATTTACATTATGTGACCCATTCACTTCTTTGACAGGTGTATACGTCCGGACAAAAAATCGTTCCGAGACAGCTTACTTATAACGACTTTATTTTAAACCGAAAAATGAAAAAAAAAATAGCTTTGTCACGACCATTTAGTTGAATTAACAGTGAAATCTGGATCAACAATGTTGATGATTAAATGCTTTGGCTGGTGAGGACACCATTTGCTTCAAACGTGTGTAAGAAAATTCAAAATGGCTGTATTACACTGAAAACAAGAGTAATTATGTAATAAAAGACTTGATCTACTCGTATCAACACAGTCTCTAGGAGAAAGAATGCGGGACGTACGGAGATGTAAGTGCTATCTTTTTGTAACAATTATCTAGCATAAGACACAGTCGATATATTCTCGTATTAACGTCTTAAACACAGGACACAATCTATATATTCTCATATTAAAGTCTAAAACTTTCTAACAATAATTCTTATTCAAAGTTGTCTTCTGTAAAATTTGTTTAAACATAATTTAAAGGTTACGCTTATCCCTATTTTTCTCTCTCTCTTTTTTTTTTAAGTATCACTTGTATGTAGAATACTTCAGTTTCTGATATTTACTCAGTATAATGTGTCTAAATAAAATAAGCGGTGCTCTGACAAGAATGGGATTCAATGCATCTCCGTGACACATAATACCAAGCATGTCATCATATAATGATAAATGCATAAAATTCATCTGTCCTATTAACCCACTCGTGAGGTAGAATGGTCCCTGGACATGCAGAAAATCTAAAATAGCAAAAGGTCGTATCAGTCTGTGCAGAATAATCAGACTGACACGGGTCGATACTTTTTCAGATGCATTAAACCCCCTTTTCACAGAGCATGGCTCAAATGTATGTTCTGGTCCGGTCTGTTCTAAGTGAATTACTCACGATACATGCAAACAAAAATCCTAGCACAAATGACAAAATGGAAAACGTTTGACAACAGAATTTAAAGTTCTAAAATTATTCGGTGAAAAAAAAATCTTTTAATAAGCAGCGACTCTATTTCAAAGAGAAAAAAAAACTTTTTCAAAAACTGTCTCATGCAGTGTAAAAACCAATTGCTTCTTTTCCGACTAAATTTACAAAAATATTCATGCTACTGAATGAGAGTGAAAACATTATTTTTATGGTAATTGTTTAAATCTGTTCTGTGTTTAACCCTTTACCATAGGATACCGAGTTTTGACGACCTTTTCCCACAATATTTTCTACCCTTTTAAAGATAAATCCAATCACGTAAGCCATATTTAATTTGTCGCCTGCAAACGCTTTCAATTTCGATAAGTCTAAAATTTTGCCGTCTGGTAAACGGAGTTAAATATTTAATGGGGAGCGAGACTTTATAACGAGCGGGGGTAAATTGTTAAATTGGATAATACAAAACAATTGTTTCATTCAACAATGCGAAAAAGTAATTATAGATAAAAAATGATGAAATGAGAATCAGGGAGCAAAAAAGAAATAAAAATGTTTCACACCTGTTTACAATGTCAACAAGTTCAACAAAACATGAAAAAGAAAGATTTGGCCTTATTGAACTTTGGGATGTTTTTGCGAAATAGGTGATCTATGTGCGACCGTGGCCTTTGGTGCGTGCGAGTGTGCGACCGTAATCCTTTGCCAGAGTCTGGAGTTTTAATGGACGTGTAGGGAGGCCTTTTGAAAACATTATGGGAAAAGGAGGAAATGCTGGTAATCTGCATTTTCTCCTTTTCCCACAATGTTTGCTAATCTCATCGTATGAGCCATATGCATGAAATTGTGTCATTTGGTAGACAAAGGAAGAATGGCTTTTGAAAACATTACTTGGAAAGGAGACAATGTTGGACAATACAATCTACTTAAACTTCGAAAAATTTTCTTCTATCCATCACGCTTGACGAAACAAACATACAGAATAGATCCTAGATCATACTGCAAGTCTGTGCAATCTGATTTTAATCCTCGAGAGCCCGTGGTTTCGGCTTTGGCGCTGAACAGGTTCATTAAACAGAACAAAACAGAGCAAAAACATTTTATATTTTCATAAAGATTGTCACAGATCAGAGATACATTCACGGTTCCACGCATTTACCAAAAATATTTAAATCTGGTAAAAATTCACTTTTTAAGGGCGATCTAATCTTTACATAATTAGATTAATAACTGTTGGGAAAATTTTGTCAGTAGTCTCGATTATTTTTTTCATGGTTTTGGACAATTCAGAAATTTAATTTTTAATGTATAATCTAAAACTATCTTTTGATAAAGTTATCTCCCTGAATTATGTAAATGAAGCTGGCGGAAAAAGAGATCCAAACATGGATAAAAGCAATACGAGAGGTGTTGCATACGGAGAAAAAACAAACATGTAGAAGAAGAAGAAGAATATCACTGTCTTTCCGAAAAGTGCAGGACTTGAGAACAGGGGGTCGTGGGTTCAACCCCTGGCTCGGCCAATTTCTTTCCGGGGATTGATGGTAGTAATTGCGACAGGATTCATTCCTCTCCCACCGCTGACCATTGTTTCAACAATGGTTATGTAGGAAAGCAGCCAGTGGCTTGGAAAGACTATTGTGCGGAGTACTGGTAAAAGATACTCCAGGAAAGCATGGATAGGTGCACCGGCCGCCGCGTTATAACTGAAATAATATTGAAAACGGCACCAAACACAATAAAATCGATCAATCAATCTTCCCGACAAGGACACCTTTTGTGTATGGGTACTATTGGGTAGATCTTTATCACACGTGCCAATCTTTCCTCTCATTTCTACACAGGTCAATAATATAAGAACACTGTGACAGATAGAAAATGCTTTTAGTAAGCAAGTTTTAATTAGTCGATATTCTTTTTGATGTCCCAAGATCAGAATTTCATTTTTCCCTTTTTTTTTTTGACTGTCAACGACTATTGATTGTATATCTAGGATCAACGATATGTACGTATTTAGATCTTGGTACTGGAAAAATGTAAAACAGTTTTAATGTTTTAACTCATTTAAAGGCTATCTGCATACGTATCACAAATGGTGCAAGTCAAAACGAAAGAATTCCCTGAACCTTTATACATGTCATTTCCAATTTACCCTTACCCTGCCAAATTTAAATTGTTAGCTACCACTAAAAATAGATTTTGTTAAGCTTATTGGCATTCGATATAGTTCCCATGACTGAAAGCACTAGCCTAGTATAGAAGTGGAGAATGTAGAGCAAGATCAGACTGCACGTATGGGCAGTTTGATCTTGCTTTACACTCGCCGCAATTTACATTTATGGTCGCCGACCGGACGAGTGGAGTTAAAGTTGGCTATAATAGAAAGACTAAAACATTCTTCATCGTTTTGAAGGGGCAGTTGCATTTACCGCGAAATAACTCATTTTCCCATAATCTTTTCAGTCTCAACTTAAAGAAAATGATATTTGCCCCAACGCATCAGTTCGAGTCCGGAAAGGCAGCTCAGTGGTAAGCATATCCGACTCGTGATCTGGTGGCTGTGAGTTTGATTCCCGATTTAGGTAAACTTTCTTTGCGGAGATTTTTGTCTCTCTCCTCTGATGCATGTCAGTGGGTTGGAAAGACAGTTGTGTCAGTACTGGTGTGAGGAAAGCCAGGAAACACATACGTCGGTGCACTGACCGCCGTGATATGACCTAAAGCTGTTAAAACGGCTTTTAACTCCAATACAACCAATCATCGAATCCGTTTGTACTGCATTTGAGTTATAGTTGGCGGTTTTTAACTCTTTACCAGACGACAAAATATCAGACTGGTCCAAATTGGAAGCATTCGCAGACGACAAGTTAAAAGCAGCCCAAATGGCAAAATTTGTCCTTGATAGGGTAGAAAACATTGTGAGAAAAGGAGAAAATGCTGGTTACCAGCATTTTCTCCTTTTCCCAGAATGTTTTCATAAGGTTTCTTTCTCAGGGTCATTAAAGTCGGCATTTTGTGGTAAATGATTAAAATACACTGCTACTAAACCATGTTTGTTTTATAAGCGAAACATCTTGTCCCACTTCATCGAGACGATTGTTATTCAGAGAAGATTTCAGGCGTGCCAACCAATCCCAAGATTTGACAATCCTAAGGAAAAACTCATCTAAAAACATTCTGCTAAAAGGAGTAACTGCTGATTACCGAAAAAGACCTGGGTCGATACTTTTTGCAGGTGCATTAAGCCCCCTTTTCACAGAGCATGGCTAATTTATATTTAATCACAAAAACAACGAAAAGAGAAATTTTGCAAAACTATTATATTCTATAAAGTATGAATTACTTTCTATACTTTTACAGGCAATGTCGGAATATGTTCACTATTTGCAAGACAATCCCATGTTTTAACGACCCCCAGGAAGAAGGCTTTTCAAAACATCGTGGGAAAAGGAGAAAATGCTGAGTAACCAGCATTTTCTCCTTTTCCCACAATGTTTTCTATCCGTTTTACAGACAAATAACATCAACGCAGCCAGATTTCATTTGCCGTCTGCAAATGCTGTCAATTCGGACAGGTCTAAAATTTTGTCGTCTGGTGAAGAGTTAACGATTAGTCTTAAACAGCTAAATAGATGTATATTAAATCACCATCTCTAAACATTGCAACTTCAAAGCTGTTTTCGCAGCGAAAAGTCTTCCGGATTCGGACTGTGTAGATCAAAGATCAGACTGCACGTTTTGTGCAGTCTGATCTTGATCTACACTGTGCGAAAAGGCGCTTCAAGTGTCCTTAGCAGCCGAAGGGTTGAAAAAGGGTTTACAATTGAGTGGTATAAAAGCGGTTTTCGTGTACTAAACAAAAACTCACCAAACCCTAGAAATTACTGAAACTTATGATCCTTAAAAATCAAGCGGCATGTGTTAAAGTTCCCGTTATTCGATGTTATATTTGCTTTGAGGAGGTGAATGAAAAGCATTTTTTTTTGGGGGGGGGGCTTTCATTTTGGAGATGCAAGTGATTTACACTTGTCAAAGAAATTCGACTCAAATATTGACTGATTGATTGATTGATTGATTGATTGACTGATTGTTGTATGGTGTATAACGCCTTTTTCAACATTATTAAAAGAGTTAAAAAGAGTGAACCGGGTGATGAAAATCTCAGTGGACTGTATTTTGTAGCCGTCAAAATAGGTCGATTTGAAATATTTTGCTCTGAAAAAGTTAACATTCTCGAATACAGCATCAGGGGAGCTAAAGGTACCGTTATGTGGTAAAAAAGATTTGAGTCATTCTCTGGCAAAAGGATTTTAATACATCTCCATGATAACATTGCACCAAGCAAGTCATCACAAAGTTACGAATCCATAAAATCCATTTTGTTCAATAACCGACTGAATCACGAGGTTGAGTGGTCCTTGCACACGCAGAAAAAATTACCAAAGCAAGGTTGATCTGAGTAGATACTTTCTGCAGATGCGCTGAACACACGTTTCACAGATCAAGCCTTATATGTATCTTCATTTCAATACGATTGTTTCGTCTGGACTTTTAAAATAATCACCGAGATAAGTCGAGCGTAAGTAAGAAGTTATGTTTTTACAGTTTACTTCCAATTAATCTGGATTGCCTGCATTGGAATCAAAAGAGTCAGGTTATCATATTTAACATGATTTATTTATCAAATGACTGAGGTCAATGTCTTTGAACATCGTCGTTTATCTATCATATCATTGGTGTTTGTCTTTCGTCCTGTAGCAACCAGTTTCCGAGCAGAAATTGATGTAAGCAGTACTTATTTAAACGGTGCAAAAGCATAATTATCTAGCTGCATATTGATTGATTGAATTTGCGTTTACATGTATTTATCGTCGCCAACGGTTGCCCAAATGGGCGAAGCCCCCTGAAGACTGTTAGTTTTGTTACGGTGGATGGTGCAAGAGACAGGACGAAACCCATCCTATATAAGTTACACCTGGGTCTTTAACGTGCTCATTGTATAGCACTGTCAAACGTGACCTCGGTTTAACGTCTCATCCGAAAGACTAGTTGTAATTTTAGAATGCCAACCGTGGGGCTCGAACTCACACCCTCAAGTGACCAAGGACTTGAGCTGTGCTGGCTGATCTCGATAAAATATTTATCACCAACGCCCAGTTAAAACATACGGGTCACACAGAGTGACCTCTTGCGGCAGCAATTGGGGCCGTGGAGAACCAATCGTTTCATACCCGGAAGTACCCCTTAGTCTCGCTCTGGAAGGAGAACTTCGGGATCCACCTTCTTTGTGTGTTAAATGCAACAGTTGGTTACATGAGATTTCCAAAAAACACAGAACACATGAGCCATGCTCTGTGAAAAGGGGGCTCAATTCATCTGCGAAAAGTATCGATTCGGATCAGCCTGTGCACTCCGCACAGGCTGATCTGGGCCGAAACTTTTCGCTATCGGTCAATTTTCTGCATGCCCAAGGACGAGTCTACCGTATTATTTAGCTGGTCGTTTAAAAAGTGCCTATTATGGATCCATAATCATGCGATGACTTGCTTGGTATAATACATCATGGAGATGCATTAAGCCCCCTTTTGCTAGAGCATGGCTCATATCACATAGTCATGGAAATATTCAGGGTTAAAGTAAGGAATACATCGCCAGAAGTAGAAATGTTGCGAGGCTCAAATTTATAAAGCGCTTGCGTATAAAGCCGGCTGTTACACAACAGGCCTAGACATTCACAGCCGTGCGAGTCAAAGACTTTCGGTTAACCCTTTACATGATGACATACATAAACCATTTGCAGATTATTTAAACCATTTTAGATGTGTATCAAACACTGGAATTTGTATTTGGTAAATTAGAAAACTTCGTGGAAGTTCTCCTTTTCCCACAATGTTTTCAAAGGTTTCTTGCTAAAAGTCTCTAAACTTGAGATTGTTTGGTAAAGGGTTAACTTAAGAATTGGGTTGGTAAATTGGGTGAGTAGAATTTATCTATCCCCATCATAGCAAAGTAAAAACAGTCAAGCTTTTTATTCATTTTAATCCTTATCCTGCTAAATCAGTGAAATGAAACTTTTAAGCCGATAGTAAGAACCCAAATTTAATTATTTCAAAGGTAATTTTTTTTTTGGACAGATACGTCCTTATCGGACAGTGACAGTCAAAGATCAGACTGCACGTTCTGTGCAGTCTGATCTTGATCTACACTGTCCGCAAAAGGTCAGTCAGTCGCGCTTAGCAGCCTAAGAGTTAAGTATACGAGTATAAAGCACACTTAATATCTGTATCTCTCAAAGTTTATGACAGAGAGAAATTGTTATGCATGTGTAGATTAATAGGCAATTAAATATTATTGCTCCGTCACATCTTGTGTAAAATCATCCCAACTATTGAACTGAACAAAATTTCAACAGGTTAAAAATAATTTGGATGATATGCATTTATTTATTGTGGCGCCGCATGAGCGGCGGCACTATATTTTTATTCGGTTTTGAAAACTGCCTGTGAAGGCAGCCATATTGGACTGGTTTTAACATGCATGTAAAAATACAGCAGATCTACTGCACTCTCATTACCAGATCGGGACCGTACTAACTTTGTTTTTCTATTTGGAGGGATTTTTTTGTTATTTAACATGTAATATACCGTACTTTCATTGCCAAAACGATAAAAAACCAGATCGTAGGTCTGTCAACTTGTTTGTTTATAAAAACTGTAAAATACATTTCGAGAAATAAGTCACGTGATCAAATATTATCTGTCACAAATTTTCGAAGCCGCCATTTTGAATAAGTTGAATCTTATAAAAAGAATTTTCAAGCTCTTTGACCCTAGAGCACTCTATGTGTTAAAACCGCATGTATATTTTTGTACTAGTAGTGTATGGATTGCAGAAATATTGTTTTCCTTTCACCATCGTGTTCTGAAGACCAGCGAGGGCTAAGTAGGTCAAATTGGAGTGATTTACGAACAATGGGGTAACAGAGGAAATTCTTTCCGAAACGCCGTCGGTCCGATGGACATGTTTTGTAAACCAGATCAGTCCGTCAAAATTCTTCAGTTCACAAGACCGAATGTCCGGTTAAACATCAAAATTGAATATTCCTTTACAATACACATTGACAAAGTTTACATTATGCCCTTACACACGTGTACTAAGATAAAAATAACATCGAAAGGTCATGTACTAATTTTAGAATGACATAGGTTTTTCCCGTACACTGTTCAGCCTCAATAGACCAATGAAATCGTCGTAAGAATGAATGACGTCATACTTTGTAAGATAATTTTTCATTGATCAGTTGGAAATGTAGTGTCAAATGAAATTACGCGACATTTATTTGGCGATCTTTCCTTCTCTACAAAAAAGATCGGCTGCTGTCATGAAATAGAACCCGAGGATTGCCTTATACACCAGTGAAGAAGAATTCATTGAGGAAGAAATATGTAAACCTATAACTTATTTGGTCCTGAAAAAGACATGCTTTTCCCTGATCCCCTGTTTCTTTGAATTTGGACCCTCAAATTTTCTAACTGACCCCCAAAATTTCTACTTCTACTTCATTTGAAGGGGGTCAAATGACCCCCCAAATCAGAAAGTCGAGGGAAAACCCAGTAAAGACTCATGCATTTTCTGTAGATTTTCAGTCTGAAGATGACAATTGTCTGAAAATTGAGTTTTATACAAGAGACTGTTGAGTTTTGAATACGGCCAGGGATTCTCGATGTATTATAAAGGTCCGTGATACTGTACATGTAAATCTACCCCCATTGATATTCTTTTTGTTATTCCTTATAAATTCAAAAATATTTCATATAGTTATTTTAATTTATCGATATTTTGGGTCTGGTTAAAAAAAAAAAAAAAACATTCGGTAATTTTTTTTTTTACCAGACCGAATGTCCAGTAATAACTTGGCAACTTTCAGAAAGACTGGGTCACGAGTTCGGTAAACTGGACTTATAGAGTAACTTGATTGGAGAATTCGGTATAACCTGCTGTAATGTGCCCTATTTCAGAAACAACTGATTTGCGGCGCCATTGATGTTATGCATCAATATTTTCTTGTATATCTATAAATTTAGATATTGCAATGGTCGCAGGATAAGAATGTATAAGCTGCTTACAGTACTGTGACTAGGATGCGCATGGTTTGATTCACTTTACCGTGTACAGCTCGGTGTACCACACAAAAGTAGTAACCTTTGGGATACATTGTGGTAGAAAACTGTGCCCGAATCAAACTACCAAAAGTAAGAGGAACTGGCATTGTGTATGGCTATGACGGATCTATTTGTATTAAAAGTGAATCTACGAACACCAAGCATTAAAAACAGATACACTTACTTTGACCAGCCAAGACTTGTGTTAGGGGACTATGTTTTACCGCAAGTACATTTTTTCGACAGTAATGCGTCCATCACATTCGGTCAAACACTGTAATCCTCAAAGGCTAGCTAAAAAGACTAGTTAAACAACTCGAGAATATGTTACGTCAAGATTAGAAATCAGAGGATGAAACATTAGTACTGTTTCCTTTTAGTATTTGCCGTCATCATGAAATCTATTCAAAATAACAACAACTAGCATAAAACTCTAGAATTTACCGAAATCTGTCGCATTTGGTTTCATGTTCGAAGTTATCTAAATCTTCGTTGCGGGTTGGATGGGTTTGCCATCACAAGATTTACGTTAATTACGATCATTTTTGCGATGGAAAAGAACTCTTGCTGATCACAAGCAATATATCATTTAAGTTTGCGAAGATTATATTCTTGTCTGATTGAAAATGACTTAATCCTCGACTCACTTTGTCTGTCTGTCTGTCTATCTCTCTCTCTCTCTCTCTCTCTCTCTCTCTCTCTCTATTTCAAGCTTTCCTAAAACTTTTATTTCCTCAGAACAGAGGGCTCATCTGTATCGATTTTTTTCAGCCGATATCATCATTTATGTATATCTTAGAAGAACAACTATAACATAATAGACGTCAACATCACAGACAGTTCACCTTTTTGATTCTGATAAATTTCATATATTCACCTGAACCAAGCACTGTTTCTGTGCCTGCTATTGGCCTCTGATCTGTAAAAGCTGAGCTGTAACAATTAGGCATCGAAGAATGAAAATCAAGATCAGACTGCACGGACGCGCAGTTTGATCTTGGAGTTCACTCTTCGCAAAGGTCACAAGAGGTCGATTTCGCCTTGATATAGGTTATCTAAATACCAGACGAGACACACAACTATAGATTTATAGAACGACGACGAGACACACAACCATAGATTTATAGAACGACGACATTTTTTCCTCTACTTCAATGGACATGTATCAATTGCGGTTTACAAATGAACTTGATAAACCCCAGTATAAAGAAATGAAGTGTTCGGCGGAACAAAATGCAAGCAAAAACTTAATCATCCGAGTGCTAGAAAATAGGAAAAGACAAGTTCTTTTTTTCTTTTCATTTCAAAATTGTATTGGTCAGAATTATTGGACGTCTACATGTAGATCAAAGATCAGCAGGATGTCCCGTAGGCAGAGAGGATACAATAGGCTTCGCTGCTGTCCACTGTCAGATGAACTATGAACTGGTGCGCATTACATGATCGAGAAATAAATAAAAGACATAAAAAAATATATATCATGATGATATGGAAAGCATATCAAGGGAGAGGGAGCAGCTGTATATATCAAGCAATTTGCTCCTTTCGCCACAAAGATTTCAAATCTGAAAAGATATTGTGTCAAAGAGAAAAAGAAAATGACCGGTGCTTTGGCAACTTGAAGACGGTTTAATGCATCTCCGTAATAAATTGTACCAAGCAAAACATCACATAATTATGGATCCGTAAAATCTATTTTGTCTAGCTACAGACTGAATCATGAGGTAAACTGTCCCTTCGACATGTACAATTTACAAATAAAGATATTTTCGATCCATGTCAGCCTGCGCAGACTGCTAGTTGCTATTGTTTTGAAAAGATTTCATGATGACGGTGATGGAGAAGTACTCTGACATGGGTCGATACTTTTTGCAGATGTATTAAACCCCTTTTTCTCTAAGCACAACTCAAACGTTTATTACGATCAATTTTGGCTTTTGCCACATTTTGATCTACTGCAAGCCAAATCAATCGTCGGCAGATTGTAACCTGTCATTCTTTTGAGCGCCGACTAAGCACAATGGAAACCAAAATAAGGGCAGTCCCAATGTTCTTCTTATCCAGACCGATTCTACAAAGTGGACAGTGTTGATCCAAGATCAGACTGAACATTATTGCAATCTGAGCTTAATCTATACCGGTCTTGAAGGCAACTTAATGATTGACTGTATGGTGTTTAACACTGTTTTCGAAATTATTTCAGTTCCATCGCGGCGACCATCGCACCTAACTATGCTTTCCTGGAGTTTCTGTTACCACTACTGCGCACAATATTCGTCTAAAGCCACTGTCTGCTTTCCCCAAATATCCATTGTCGAAACAATGATCAACAGTGAGAGAGGAGTGAATCCTGTCGCAATGACTATCATCAATCCTCGGATAAGAAATTGGCTGAGCTGGGGATGCGAACCAACGACCTCCTGGTCCAAAGTTCAGTACACTACCGACTGCGCTACTGGGGCTGAGCAACTTAAGTTTTGAAAGCCGCGTTTAAAGTAAGGACATACTGCTTTCAAACAAGCAATCGTTCAAACGGAAAAAAATTCTTTAAGACCTATATTTCACGTAATCAGAAAGAATAGCAACGTTTTTACATGCCGCCCAAGTTTTTAACACTTCAATCTGATATTAACAAATTTAGATATTTAGCTATTCAACACACAGTATAGCCGCATATCAGATCGTCCATCCAACCAATCATTAAGCTATTTATTTTCGCAAGAGACTCGACATATCCTATACTATACGCCCTATCACATGAGAAAAGTCACAACCCATCTTTTTTATAAGCTCTTTCGCAGATAAGAAAGTTTCTGACTTGTCCAAATTGAAAGCATTTGCAGACGACTAAATCAAATATAGCTCAAGTGATAGGTTTTATTTTTTAAAGGTAGAAAGCATTGTGGGAAAAATGAGAAAATGCTGGTTACCAGTATTTTCTCTTTTTACCACAATCCCTTTTTACTCGGGATAATGTACGCACAAGATTGTCTTGTAAAGAGTTGACAAAAGCTATGGACAACATAAGTTTGATCACTGTGTAGATATAGATCAGACTAAACAAAACTTGATGTCTGATCATTTACCCACACTATACAATATTATGAGAGAAATTCTGTTTAAATTGCTACAACGTCAAATAAATACATTCATCTTCTTTCGAAGTTTTAACAAGAAATATAGACGGCGTAAATTTGCCAACAAATAGGCAGGGGCCCTTAAAATATGCATTTCTACATTTTTTACCAATCACAATTTTCTATTTATTAATTTGTTATCAATACCAAAAAGTAGGTCTAAAGCCAGCACAATCGGCTACGCCGGGGAATAAAACGTTTCATTATATTATGAAGCTTTCTTATGGTCATGATTTAGACAAAAGCACGGAAAACTATAGATCGAAGATCAGACTATACGGTCTTTGCAGATTGACCTTAACCTACACTGTCGTCAGATATATTATACATGTACCCCATACACCTGTCTAAGTTATGAATTATGCATATTTTAGGTTTTTAAATAAAACACATGTCAAATTTTGAGAATAAAGCAGCACTTGAAAATGTTGCACAAATTCAAAAGAAAGAGAAAAAAAAATTCTACTGTAAGTAAATTTTTCAGTCGTCAAAATACTATTTCTGAGTAATATCTCCAGTTTTCAAAATACCTTAACACGAGTTTCTCTTAAAAGGCCATAAGCTACGGACAAGCAAGATGGAAGGGTATAAAAAAGACTAAAGGCTAAGCCTAAATAAGGGGCGTTCTTTTGGACAGAAGGGATCGTAAAAAACTTGTTTGTACACACGAAGATTTGTCGCAGCGATAGCCACAAACCATGTAAAATGAATTGAAGCCCAAGATTAACCCTTGTAATGCGAAGGGCAAATGTGAGTGCCTATGCGGACAGTGTAAATTCAAGAGCAGACTGCACAGAACGTGCAGTCTGCTCTTGGATCTGCACTGTCCGATAGTTCCGATAGTCTGTGAGATACCTATGTCCAAGCACCGGTAAATGTGCAGTGTTGAAGTTTGTTCTACTGCCTTACAATATTTTATTTCATTCGTGAAAGGTCTAAGTGATATTGCATCCGCTTATCCACTGACTGTATTGGGTTTAACTGTTTCAGCGCCAAGTGTATAAACTCAAACTCTTTTGACGGCTGGAAATACAATCTACTTAAACACAGAAAGTTTTTTTTTTTTAATCTTAAAACCCTGACTTAATACACAGACGGTATAGATCCAACACTAGACTACACAGAATGTGCAGTCTGAGCCTGAGCTATGCCGCTCGAAGTACCCTGTTTTTTCACCCGTAGCGCTGAAAGGATTTAAAATTATATATAAGCTCGATATAGGATTGGTATTTAAAAAAAAAGTTTTCGTTTTTAAATCCCTAGACTAAAGATAGCTATACTGTCGGCTCTTTAAAAGACCCTGAAAACATACTGAAGCATCTACACACATAATAAACATCTTTTGCCTTTTCACCACAGTTTTTGCCAGATTTAAAAAAAAAGGTTTTTCTTTTCAAGCTGTTACTCTATCAACCAATGCTTTCTTGGTCCTAATAAACGCTTGGGGTTTTTTTTCTGTACGGCATTTAACACCGTTTTTAACGTTATTTTAGTTATAGCACGGCACCAATCCAAGCTTTCCTGGACTTTCTTCTACCAGTGCTTCGGACAATATTGTTCCCAATCCACTGGCTACTTTCCAACAAAATAATCGTCAAATGCATTATCAGCTGTGACAGAGGAATGAATCCTGTAGCAATTATTATCATCAGTCCTCGAGAAGAAGAAGGACGAGTTGGGTGTCCAAACCTTCGACCTGCAGGCTTCAAGCCCTGTATGTCACCGACTGAGATGCAGGGTTCGGCAACCAGTTTATGCAAATTGAGTAACTGGGATTAATACACCTGCAGATAAACTGTGTAAAGCATGTGTGTAGAATAATTTGAATGCGTCAAACGCGTTTTATTAAGCATGTTTTTGAATCATTTGAATCTGAGGTGTATATTCAAATCTCAGGTCCGCTTAATTCCACTTTTCCCACTGACTTCTTTCGGGATTTTCCGTGCATGGTCGTCAGTACCGGCTATCATGTATGATGAATACCGAGAGAGAAGTCGGTCATAACAAAAATATTTGGAATAAGCAAATTAGAGCAAATAAGTTTGACAGTTATTCGTGGGTTGATTTGATATTAACTAGCGCATTCTTCTTTTGCCACAATGTTTCACAGATGGTTAGGAATAAAACGTTATTAGTTATAAACGTAACATACCGAAAAAAAGAAGCATGTTTCTCAAAGACGTTCGGAAGTCTAAATCGAGTGAAGAACTATCAATATGGGAAACGTGTTGAAAAAGGTTTTGGAAGTTTCCCTAGCTTTCGACTATCAGTGTAGAATAAATGTCGATCACGGTTTTGGAGTAGGATACATAACCAGAACGTTTATTAAAGCTTAAATGTAGTATAGAAGTATCAATATAGGATAAACGTCGACTACGGTTTTGGAATAGGATACATGTCGAAAACAATTCTTGAAACCTAAATCTAGTATATAAAGGACTATCAATATAAGATACATGTCGACAACAGAAATCAAAATGCAATGTCGCAGTTCGATGTTGGGATATCTTCTAGCCCTAGGGATCAAATATTATGAATCCATAATTATTCGATGACATGCTTGATACGATACATTATGGAGATGCATTTAACCCCCTGTTGTCAGAGCATGGCTCATGCATAATGTGCACATTATATACAGTAAGCAGATGAAAACTTTTTCTCCCTTTAGACCATCCACACCAACCAATTACGTCAACGATTGGCCTACTTTTTTGAATTACGAAATGTTATTCCAAATAAATCAGTCAATTATGACTTCTAAACTTGCCTCATATGGTTTTTCTTGACTTAAAGTCTAACCACTTTCCCAAACGACAAACATTCAAAGTTTTCCATATTAAAAGCATTTACCGCTACAAACGACAACTAAAATGCAACTTGAATGATGGGAGTTGTCTTGTATAGACTACGAAACGCTACGGGAAAAGGAGAAACGGGAAATGGTGACCAGCAATTTCTACTTTCCCAACAATGTTTTCAGAGGTTTTCTCGCTCGGGGTCGAACAAAACGAGATTGCATGGTAAGGGGAAAATTTAGTACCTGTCTATTTTATAGATTGTCGAAATTACTCATTACAAATTACTTATTACATTTTCAAAAGTACACCTGCTTCAGAACAAAACAAAAAAAATGTCGTCTGCAAAAAGTACTGAATGAATCCGGGTACGTATTCACCATCCATTCATAAATACATTCTTATAGTCTCATTCTTAAGAATTTTCTAACTTTAAAAATAACGCAATTTCTGATTGGCTAAACCAATGGTTTAGCCAATCAGAAGTTGTGTTACTTTCTAAATCTAAAATCAGGCTACGAATATTCTTAAGAATGGTTGGTGAATACGAACCACGGTGTTTGCGATTTTAGAATTGGGCAAAGTAAAGAAGAGTACCTCCGTAGTTTGTTTTTCTTTGTTTTCTTTGTATGAAATTCAACTTTCTTTCTATTCTATCGCTGCGACTAGTGCATCTGTCCGAGCTTTCCTGGAGTTTCTTTTGTTTGCCATTACTGTGCACAATATTCTTTCCAAGCCACTGGCTGCTTGCTGACATACCCATGGTCTAAAAAATCACCAGCGGTGAGAAAGGAGTGAATCCTATCGTAATGACTATCATCAATCATTGAAAAGAGATTTGCCGAGCTAGGAATTCGAACCAACGACCTCTTCGTTTCAAGCTCTGTGCATTATCTACTGAACTACGGAGCTCGGTACCGTAGTTTGAGGAATGAAGATAGCACTATATCCCTTAAAGCTTTAAGCTTCGAACGCTCTCTTTATGGAAAAGCAGCAAGAGGCTTGAAAAGAGTTGTGCGTAACTAAATGGTACACAAAAATGAAAAAAAAAAACGCCAGGGATGCATAAATGCACAGGCCGCCCTTCTATACTTGACAAAAAAGCGTCCAAATCCGAATGAAACACAAAAAACATACACAAAAAACCTCTGACGTGGGAGTCGATTTGCTATCATTTAAATTTGTTTGTTTTAAAAAATACAATCAGATACCAGGAAAACCTGCTGTATTGGCCCGCCATTTTTCTTTACCCGACGACAAAATAGTACAAGCCTCCAAATTGAAAGAATTTGCAGACGAAAAAGCATTTGTGACTTAAATGATGGAACTAGCTTTGAAGAGGGTAGAAAACGTCGTGGGAAAAGGAGAAAATGCTGGTTACCAGCATTTTCTCCTTTTCCCACAAAGTTTTCAAAAGCCTGTTTCATCGGGGTCGTCAAAATACAAGACTGTTTTTGATAAAGGATAGAACAGTTTATCTTTCGACTGTAAATACGCAATTTGCAGCCATTTTAAAGGAAAAAAAGGTATTGCAACGTTAATACTGTTTTTAGCCAGAGTCTCAAAAAATAATTGCGCTGTGTATATCCGAAAATCAGGGAGTACATTTTGTGCGTTCTGATCTTAGTATACACTGAACACGAGTACGCCTAGGTCTTTTCACAGCAGACACTAAGCGCGCAGATGATGCAATGTTTTATCTTTGTAGTACAAGGATATGAGCCGAGCTCTGTGAAAAGGGGGCTTAATGTATCCCGGTGACGTATCATACCAAGCAAGTCGTCGCATAATTAGGGATCCATAAAATCCGTTTAGTATTACAACCGACTAAATCACGAGGCAAAATGGTCCCTAAACATAGAGAAAATTGAGCAAAGGCAAAAAGTTTCGGCCCAGGTCAGCCTGCACGGACTATGCAGCCTGACCTGGATCGATTTTTTTTGCAGATGCAATTAGCCCTCTTTTCACAGAGCATGGTTCATATCCTTGGTCCATAAAGCCCATATAAATCTATTTAACCCATCTACACCTGAATAAAATGTGCAGCGAATAACTTTTGACTCATTAACAGATGACAAAAATTAAGACTAGTCCATATTCAAAGTATTTGCAGACGACAAAATAAACTTGATTAAAAAACTGAAATTTGTTTCGGGAAGAGTAGAAAACATTGTGGGAAAGGAAAGAATACTGGTTACTTCAAATTTTCTTCTTTTGATTGATTGTATGGTGTTTAACGCCGTTTTCAACATTATTTCAGTTATATCGCGGCGGCCAGTACACCTATCCATGCTTTCCTGGAGTCTCTTTTACCAATACTCCGCACAATATTCTTTCCAAGTCACTGGCTGCTTTCCCTCATAACCATTGTCGAGACAATGGTTTTTCTTCTTTACCAGCAATGTTTTCAAAAGGCTTTTTCCTTAGCGTCATTAAAACCCATGAATGTGTGGTTTTAAGCTTAAAAGGCTTAAAACTTCGTTATAAAACATAGATAATTGATATCCATTGTGCCCGTATGAAAACAATGTGAAGAAAGGATAAATTAGTCGTTTAGGGCAGCTTCTTCTCTTCACTTTTCTCCTTATCTTTTGTACCCTTTAGTAAAGGATTCTATGTTTAACTCTTAGGCTGTTAAGCGCGACTCAACGACGTTTTTGCGGATAGTGTCGATGAAGACCAGACTACACAGAACGTACAGTCTGATCTTGGATCTACCCTGTCCTAGTGGATGTGTTTTCAAAAAAATACCTTTGAAATAGCAAAATATGAGGTTTTACTATCGGTTTGAAGTTTTCATTTCACTTAGTTAGCAGGATGAGGATTGAACGACCCTGAAGAACAAAGCATTTTGAAAACATTGTGGGGACCAGGAGAAAATGCTTATAACCTGCTTTTTCTCCTTTTCCCACAATTTTTTCTACCCTTTCAGAGACAAATCTTAACAAATCAGCCATATTTGATGACTCGTCTGGAAATGCTTTGAATTTGGACAGGTCTAAAATTGTGTCGTTTTGTGAATGGGTTAAGCCACATACACATCCATACACATCCAACACTTAACTACGACATTCATTCATCTCGCTTTAGATAACAGCAATAAACTTAAACCTTATCCTTCTAAACAGTGAAACGAAATTTTCAAGCCGATAGTATAAACCCAAATTTTGCTATTTTAAATTTGTTTTGGGAAAAATACCTCCTTATCGGACAGTGTAGATGCTATATCAGACCGCACGTTCTGTACAGTCTGATCTTAATCTACACTGTCCGCAAAAGGCCATTGAGTCGCGCTTAGCAGCTAGGGGTTAATTGTTAAAACTTTGAATGGAAAGCGAAACTCCAAACTTACTCAGTATGCATCATCAAAGTAAATGTTGATACGTAAAGATAAAAGTGAAAAGGAGAGGTTTTTTCATAGACTTGAATCCTGATCAGAATGACTAACAGGCTGATTAGACGTTAAAACTGAAGTCATGCTCTGTAAAATTCGGGTTAAATGTATCAAATGTATCTGCAACAAGAATCGACCCATGTCAGCCTGCGCAGCACAGGCGTTCATTTTATGACGAACTTTGCCATTTCTTCGCCATGTCTTATATAATATGACTTGCAACACGCGAAAAGGAGCATTCGGACATTTGCGTAAAGTGTCGTCTCGGATCAGCCTGCGCAATCCGCGCAGGCTATTCCGAAACGTCAGTTTCCGTTTTTATGTAACTTTCTGTTTTGCGCAAGACTACTGAAGAACAAAATGTATTGTAGTCGTAAAGTGCTTTCTCGGATTAGCCTTCGCAAACTGCGCAGGCTGATCCGAGTCGACACTTTAGGCCAATGTCCGAATGCCCCTTTTCGCGTGTTGCAAGCCATATTATGACATTATATAGATGGCAAAGTTCGCCATAAAACGAACGCCTGTGATGCGAAATCCGCGCAGACTGACCTGAATCGATACCTTTTGCCTTTAGCAAATATTCGGTTTGTCAAAGGACCATTCTACCACATGATTCAGTCGGGTTTTTTTTATGGATCAATATTATGCAATGACTAGCTTAGTATGATGCACTGTGATGATGCATGAAACCCCCTTATTCACATGGCATGACTCAGTCTATTTTTCAGATGCTGTTTGCTTTTACTTAATTTCTATGCTTGCCAAAGAACAGTTCTACCATTTGATTAAGTTGGTATTTGGACAAAATGGATTACTTGCTTAGTATGATGCGTTACAAAGATGCATTCAACCCCCTTTGCAGTCTATTTCTTGCGGACAGCGTAGATCAAGATCAGACTGCAGAGAACGTGCAGTCTGATCTTGGATCTACACTGTCCGGTAAGGAGATATCTGTCCTCAAAAAAGTACTTTGAAATAGGAAACCTTAGGTTTTTACTGTCGGCTTGAACGTTTCATTTGAATTTATGTAACAGGATAACGGTTGTTTCATGATCTACTTACGTCGTCTCCCAATATTTATGACCAGAGATTTTCAATACCCATTTTCATTTTACTTTTTTCACGATAAATTGGGAGATTGGAGGCTTGATTCTGGACAAGAAAATGGTCTCAGTAAAAAATGGCTGTGATGGCCAAATCGGGAACTGGTGCCATGAATCACACCAAGAAGCTGACTTCAACTAAATCGGGGACAAAAAGCAGAGCAGGGCAACTATAAAACTACAATTGTCATTATCCCACCTCTGACATCAAATGAGACATGCTCTGTGAAAAGGGGGCATAATCTTTTACTATACCAACTCTGCTTCATCGCATAGAATACTACGTATGGTCAAGCCTGTCTTCATGGTCATCACTACTAAGCTAGCAACCTTTAAAAAACCATCACGTACTGGCAAAGGTGCCACAGGTGGCATATACGTTGAAATGTACCTAAACAAGCACGACACCTTTTAACACACGATCCTAAGAAAGAAGCCTGTTGAAAACATTGTGAGAAAAGGAGAATATGCATTGTGGGAAAAGGAGAAAATGCTGGTCACCAGCAGATGCACTTTTCCCAATGTTTTCAATCCATTTAGAGACTTATTTCAACATTTGAGCAACAGTTAAGTTGTCGTCTGCAACAGCTTTCAATTTGGAATAGTCAAAAAATTTGTCGTTTGGCAAAGGGTTAAGCAGGTATGTATATTTTGAGTGTTCCATAGTTCTTGCTAAAAACTGGGAATTGTGTGACAAAGGGTTGATAAAGGTTGAAGTGTATTAGCATGTCGTTCGCGCAGACGAAATGGAAATATGACAAAAAAAAAATATATGAATGATACAAAAACGAATTTCCGTTAAGGAAAATTTAAAAAATGAGGAACAAAAGAGACCTTTGTATATCTTACAGTCCATAATTACGTCTGGTGTATAGATATAATTGATGAAACATTTTGATCTAAAATTGGATTTATCTTCTTCCTGATGTATGACGACATTCAATCTTTATCCTGCTAGATAAGTTCAATGAAACTATAAAGCCGAGGGTAAAAACCCAAATATTGCTATTTCAAACTTCATTTTTTTTTTTTTTTCAGAAAAATATCTCCATAATGGACAGTGTAGATCTAAGATCAGACTGCACGTTCTGTGCAGTCTAATCTTGATCTACACTGTCCGCAAAAGGTCAGAAGTCGCGCTTAGAAGCCTAAGGGTTAAACGAACTCTCTTCTAATCCCGCGTGTATCTATGATCAAAAACAAACAAACAAACATCTCGATATGCAGGTTTGAATTAATGACAATAAATCCTTTTCCGAAAATACGTATCAGCTGTGTTCTGGCAAAAGGGGATCTAAAACATCTCCGTGATGAGTCATACCAATAATCATGGAGCTCTAAAATCATTTTTATTTAACACCCCGACTGATCCATGAAGTAGAATGGTCCATGGACACGCAGACAATTCAAATATAGCAAATAGTTTCTGCTCGTGTGAGTCTGCACGGACTGCACAGGCTGGCATGGGTCGATACTTTTTGCAGACGCATTAAACCCCATTTTCACAGATGAATTTTAATAACAAAGTGCTCGAAACGACTCTATCAATATAGCAAACAAACAAACACCAATACTGATTTTTTTTTCTATTTGTCCATATAGTATAACAATCTTCAAGCAACTCCTGTGGAGAAGAGTTAAAAAAGTAAAGAAGAAAGAAGATAAAAAAAAAAAATACCTACCAGGCCATTCCTGTAGATAAGTCCTCTTGTTTGAAGACTGTTTAGCATCCTGTTTATAATCTGAAGCTACCTGTGAATCAGCTGAAACATTGGGCAATCTCGCCGCACAGTGCGTACGGTCTACCATTATTATGAACAGGAGCAATGGTGTCCAACATACAGTCATATTGTCACACCATCTACTTGATTTAAATTCTATTCCAAATTACTGGTATTCTTCAGAAGCATAGAATTATTTTGACGTTTATTTCGCTCAACCCGAAATTATTTCCCACTATGCGTTAATCCTGCGATTCCATATCTACAAGCTCATCGTATCGTTATTTTATCCATAATAGCTTGAACCGTAGTGCAAGCAAGCACGGCTTTCACATTTTATATATATTCGAGATTTTGTAAATATATCCACTTAGATAACAATAAACAACAATGACGATCTATTTGACAATTTGCATAATTTCCAATAACAGCACTATTTACCCATTACAACATTTACATTTCATTTTGTTTCCATTTAAATGTGCTTTACAAAAGTGTGTGACAAGGATTTTTTTCCACATATGTTCGGTTAATACGCGGTGGAGACTCGTTGTCGTTACAAACTGAGTGGAGCTAAGTAAATAAGGGGCGGGGCCCAACTCTCGGCGACCTATCAATCATTTCATTCGGTGTATACACTCGGCTTTACGATCCGTGTCGTTTTTTAATCTCTAAGCTCTTACTTTAAACCTCTCCCAGACGACATTATTTTAGACTCTTCCATATTAAAAGCATTTGCAGACGACAAACTAAATGTAGAGCAGATGATGTAACATTATGTCTTTGAAATGTGCAGGAAACATCGTGGAAAAAGGATAAAATGCTGGTTAACAGCATTTTATCCTTTTTCCACTATGTTTTCAAATGTCGTTTTCCCAGGGTCGTAAAAACGCATTATCATTGAAAAAAAAAAGGGTTATACCTTTTTCTCAATGGGCGTTTCAATGCAAGCTTTCATTCAAGAAAATGGTTGCGTTTATACCTGGTTTGATTACTCCATTCTTAAAATACAACCCGGGATTAACCTTGTTCTCGGTGAAATTTAATTTAGACTGTGCCAAATTCTATACAATTGTGAAAAGGGGGCACGAAATCAACGTTTTAACGCTAGCTTTAAATTAATCTAAAACAATCAGGATAAAGTAGCAAGTTATAAACTTTAAATGAAGGGGTTTGTTTTGCTGGGGTTTTTGTCTATTGTAGATTTAACCCTTAGGTTACTAAGGTCGATTCACTAATCTTTAGCGGACAGTGTAGATCAAGATCAGACTGCACAGATCGCGCAGTCTGATATTGTATATACTATACTATCCAATGAGGAGATAGTTTTGAAGAAAAGGGATGTGAAATGACATCATTCAGGTTTTTACTATCGACTTGAAAGTTTAATTTAATTTATCAAGCAGGATAAGGGTTAATTTACGAACGCAAGATTGAGGACGGCTGAGCGAGAGAGAAGAAAATCCGGGGATTTTCCTACACAAATTGTGTGAAATAGACATTAAATTTTATTGATGATTGTAGTTTGTGACGACTTTTGTAAGGATTTACTTAGTCTGCAAAATCCAAGTAAACAGACTTAACTATTTTAGACTGGTCTAAATTGGAAGCATTTGTAGACGACAAGTTAAACGTGTCTCAATTAACAGCATTTTTGCTTTAAAATGGTAGAAAACATTGTGGGAAAATGAGAAAATTATGGTTACCAGCATTTTCTCTCTTAAGTACAGTTTTTTCAAAACCCTTTTCCTTGGGGTTGTTAAATTCCGGGACTGTTTGCGTGTGAGACATGAGTCGATCGCTATGAAGTCGTCCGAATGTAATTGACAGAGTTTAAAGACAACTCATCTGATTGGTGGAGATGTCTCAGACATGATGTTTAAGCCAATCAGACGAGCTGCATTTTCAATTTCGTATTTGATCGTCATTTGCATAGATAATTTTGTTACCAGCGTTTTCTTCTGTTTCACTATGTTTTTAAAACTGTTTTTTCCTCGGGGTCCTTATAACCCACGATTGTTTGGTAAATGTTTCCGTTTTCCGATTTAACCGACAGGTTGATACATGACAGTAACCTCACCTTGGTCCTTGATGTAGTTGTTAATCGATCTTAAATATGGCGGCGCCAATCTAAATCGACTAGCAACGACATCAACAACCACGGTGAAGTTATTCATACATGTATTTATCAATCTGGCGGTGAAAGCTGCCAACGGAATTGATAGATCACGTTAAGAATAGAATGTACAGGTAACGACATCAACAACCACGGTGAAGTTATTCATACATGTATTTATCAATCTGGCGGTGAAAGCTGCCAACGGAATTGATAGATCACGTTAAGAATAGAATGTACAAACTGTTTGTCAGCGGAAGTGTATTTAAAAAGATTTCGATAGAAACTTGTGACTCTTGTTTCTTTTTTTTTAAGTGGAGCCTTACAATTTTAGGAAGGTAAATCGGTCTATTCCCAGCGAAGAAATATATGTTGTAGGTGCATATCACTGATTATAATAAAGTTGAGGGATTTGATAAACGAATCACCCGAGGTCTGCTGAATGTCTCCGTAATTTAGTCAGCCTTGCACTCAGTCGTCAGGGACAGTATCAATAGAAATCTAACTCTAAAGCACTCGTCGACACAAGCAGCTTTTCAAGACAGCATAGATCAAGGACATACAGCACAGAGCGAGCATCCTGGGTCCATATCCAATTAATCTTTGGAACTTTCTTGGACTAATTATAGATATAAAAAGTAAATGGTTCAGCCAATCAGAAGTTGTGTTACTTTCAATTTTAAAAAATTGTTGAGAAGAAAAAAAAATGTTCTAAAAATGGTTGGTGAAGACGGACCCTGGTCTTGTATCTACCTCTATCATCTTTAGCTTCTGTGGCATGATCAAAAGATCTCTTCACTTTGACCGAAATGATATTTTTAGAATTCGACAAAAGAAGAACTTATTTGAGGAGGAGTCAAAGAATATGATTTAATCAGATAATAAATAACTATCGGATGAAAGATAAGTAAATTATTCCCGGAATTTTGATGAGTCAATGTTGGATATTTAACCCTTCACCACACAATCCCAAGTTTTAACGACCATGAAGAAAAAAACCTTTTGAAAACTATATAGGAAAAGGCGAATATATTAGTAACCAACGTTTTCTCCTTTTCCCAGAATATTTTTTTTTTAAAGACATAATTATGTAATCATTTAAGCACACATTTGACTTTCGTCTGCATATTCTTTCAATTTGGACCAGTCTAAAATTTTGTCAAGTGGTAAAGACTTAAACCTTTAGGGTGCTAAACACTTATCAGTACGCATTTGCTGACGGCATAGATCAAGATCAAACTTGCAGTTTGATCTTTGATCCACACTGTTCAGAGTGGTGAGAATTTTTCGGAAAAAAGAACTTTAAAATAAAAGTATGTTTGTTGCTATGATTGATCAGAAGTTTCTATTCTGCAGTCGGC
This sequence comes from Hippopus hippopus, assembly GCA_946811185.2. Taxonomy (NCBI): domain Eukaryota; kingdom Metazoa; phylum Mollusca; class Bivalvia; order Cardiida; family Cardiidae; genus Hippopus; species Hippopus hippopus. The sequence continues at coordinate 8,534,602 of OX328105.1, forward strand.
GGGAAAACTTCTAGACAGTAAAAAATTCGGTAACTCTTTACCAAACGACAAAATTATAGACTTACCCAATTTGAGAACATTTGAAGACAATAAATTAGATGTGGCTCAAATGACCGTATTTGCCTTTGAAATGGTAGAAAACGTTGTTTACCAGCGCTGATTTTCTCCTTTTTCCACAATCTTTACTGCAGAGTTGTTAAATCACAGGTTGTTTGATATAGGGTTCGGCGATTCAAACATGCAGAGAGATAAAGATCAGACTGCAAGATGTTCTGGTGATATTTTTGTCTACAATATTGGCAATAAACATTTTATACATATTTGGCAGTTTATTGTGTAATAATTGTGAATGGAATAAAGGCCTTTTTTCATTCATTACAAAGACTGATTACTTTGCTCTTTCCCTCACCCCTACCTCGACTCACCCACCCACTCCTGGCGTTTTAGCTTGCATCTAAATTTTGTTGTTAGTGTAATTAACTCTTAGCCCTTTATAAAACAATCTCAAGTTTTTAACGATCCTATAAAGAAGACTTTAGAAATCATTGTGGAAAAAGGAGAAAATGTTGGTATCCAATGTTATCGCTTTTCCCACAATGTTTTCTACTCTTCAAAAAATCAATTTTTGAGTCACTTTTATTTTGTCGTCTGCAAATGCTTTCAATTTGGACAAAAACCCTGTCAGTTTGTAAAGAGTCAAACTAGATCTACTACGCAAACGCGAAGAACATATTCTCTTGTAAATTCGAGTATATTGAGATTTCAACGCATGTCCTACTAGATTTCTCAAATTATCGAAACGGGTAGATTCAAGATAAAACAACACGTTTTGTGTAGACTGATCTAAATCTGTGCTATCCTCTAAAAGCCTTTAAGACTAATTTTACCCATACAAGGGTGAACAACGAATTATGATTGTTATGCAAAAAAAAAAAAACCCATCGACTTTTAATATCAGCTTTTATGTGGTTTTGACATGTTTTATTGCAATGTGTATTTTTTATGTTTTGTGTGAAAATGATTCAGTGATATGACTAGCTGGTCAATAATCAATCATCTCTACGTGAACGATCTCTAAAACCGTATGAAAGAAGAAAACCCTTCTACGACCTTTTCAAATCTTATGATTTACATTAGAGCCATGCTCTGGAAAAAGGGGACTTGATACATCTCCGTGATGTATCTTACCATACAAAACATCTCATAATAAGAGATCCATAAAATCTACTTTTTAGTAGTATTATCCTTTGACATGCAGTGCAGAAAATGTAAAAATAGCGAAAAGTTTCGGTCCATGTCAGCCTGCGCGAACTGCGCAGGCTGACATTGGACGATACTTTTTTCAAATGCATTAAGCCCCTTATTTTCTCTGACAACTATATACATGTACTTAAGCAGACAAGCTTAAAAAGCATTGTTACGAAAGAATATATCAAATCAGTTCGAAAGCATTCAAACATATCAAAGTGAAACAAAAATGACTGCTTTGGTAATACTGTGACAAGAACCGGAAGTTTCACAATGTTGAATCAGTCCAATTGTGCAACTGTATTACTGAAAATACTGGTTTTGTTGTACAACAATATCAGTGTAAAATACTGCTACTATTCTACAAATGAGCCATGCTCTGTGAAAAAGAGGTTTAATGAATCTACAAACCAGGTAAGACTGGTATTGCTTGGTATAATACATCACAGAGATGTATGAAACGTACATTTGTCAGAGCATGGCTTAAATATATGAGAGAAAACACAGTGAGACTGCGCTAGCAATCTGCAAATTTAACTCTTTCCCGCCCCAAATAAATGAGCCAGGCTCTAGTAAGTGAAGGTTTTATGTATTTTCGTGATGTATTATACCGAACAAGTAATCACGTAATAATGGATACATAAAATCTATCTTGTCTAACGACCGACTGAATCATAAGGTAAAATGATCATCGGACATGAAAAAAATAGACCAATAACAAAAAAGTTTCGACTTGGGTAAGCCTGCGCTGAATGTGCAGACTGATTGGGGTTGACACGTTTTGGAGATACTTTAAATCCCCATTTCAAAGAGCATAGTTCATATAAACTCGACCTTAGAGGGTTAGAAAATCTTGCAGAATAAGACTGGGAATGTTTTAAGACCCTGGATTTTGCGGATTATAAATCCGACGCCACTGAAGACCCGTGTCTTGTTGCGGAAATGAAATGAATATTAAATGTTATTTAAGAAATAATCTTCTTTCTATCGTGATTTATCGTTCAATAAATCACGGTTGGGTGTTATGAGGCACATTATTGCATAAAATGTGCCTTTTCGGGCCGTTATAAGCATGTATTAACGGGTAAAAACCGGGCGTTAACGGGAGAAAACGTGTATTAATCAGTAAATTCACGCGCCGTTAACGCCCGGCTTTGTACTATCAATATCCTCGATTCGGGCCTACCTTGTAAACAACGTTTGTTCTTGTCAGATTTTCCCTAGACTCCAACCATCAAACTGTAGGAACTTGTACCATATTAGATCCTTTTCATGGCTTGTCTTTGATGATATTAGTACACCACAAACAAAATTTTTCACAGGATCTCATTTTAATCGAGACCTGAACAAAAAATCACCCGTGAAATGTACTCTAAACCAGCTACATCCCACCCACTTTTTAACGTGATCGGTAATTCCCTCGTCTTGGTGTAGATCGATCCATCTGACGTCTTTCAGTTACAGAAATTCATATCCACTCATTCATCCTAGTTGTAATCGTCCAAACGTATGCAAGTTTATCCCACATAAGTCCACTTTGTATTAAAAATCGTTAGAAGTGAATTTACATCGAGAGAATCAAAACTGGCATACAGGACTAACGGCCCTTCACTGCTCGTAACAAAAACTTCTTCGCCGACTTCCGGTTTTGACCCATTTAGGTACAGTAGATTTGAAGTTCGCTTATTTGCTTTTCTATGGAAATATTTTTGCTATCTTTGCGAATTATTGCTAAAATACCCTTACTTAATGCAATAATAGCATTAATTCACGTTTTTTTCGGTCGTTAACATTCGCAGAGGCCCTGAAAATACTTTAACACCCTCGTGCTTCGCACTCGGGCGTTAAAGCATTTTTCAGGCCTCTGCGAATGTTAACGACCTCAAAAACGTGAATTAACCCTATAACAAATAATCCACGAGCGCGATAGCCCGAGTGGTTTATTCATTGCGCCTCATAACTCACAACGTGGTTTATTGAACGATAAACCACGATAGAAAGAAGATTATTTCGATTCTAACATGACAAACTCTTGATCAAAGGAAAACAAGTTCATACTTAGTGTAAAAACGCGGATGCGGGTTATATTCCACTGAATAAACCACGGCTGTTTCAATTACTTACCAAAACAAAACCCTACGGCCCAACCGGTAAATATGAAAAGAATCAAAATTTCAATTAAACCTTAGGCATCAAACACAATATAAAAAAACTGCACCGTTTTACTGTTATATTTTCTCCCTTTTAAATCACAAAGAAGAATGAATGTATTGCCAAGCATTAGAGTCGTAGTTGCTTCAAATGCTCTGAATATTATTCCATCCAGTCCCAATCCCATTTCCGATGCAACACCGGTCAATTTTGAACTAACTTTCAACTTGAAAAGACACTTGATTTGCCTATGTTTACTAGTAACATTTCAAATAGTTCCATCGTTGTCAATTTTTATTAGAACAGTTAATATCGGTAAACCCTTGATGATTTTCCTTCATCCTTGGTCAAGGAGCGGAAAATGACGATTTGTTTACGTCAAGTGACTTTCATTGATAATATATCGGAGGGTGAAGACATGGAACAACCACAGGCGACTTACGAGGGTCATTTCAAAAAAGTGAGAGTTGGCGATTATTGTGAAAACTACAGTTATTACTTACAATTTCTAGTCACATTCCCTCAATGTAATTTCCTGCCGATCGTATGGTGGACTCCCATCTCTTTGGTAACTCTCGAATACCCGTTGCTAGGCAACGGACGTTGATGCCTCTTACCACCCCATTCACGGCAGCATACAGTTCATCCAAATCATCATAACGTATTCCACGTAACGGTTCTTTGATTTTCGGGAACAGATCGTAGTCACAGGGACTTAAGTCCGGCGAATAGGGAGGGTGCTGGAGAACTTCCCAATTGTATTCCGTAAACACGGCCCGCACATTACCGGCTTTATGAAACGTTGCGTTGTCCTGCAGAATGAGCGGCTTTGCTTCTAACAGTTCTGGTCGCTTGCGGCGTATAGCTGGACGTAGAATGTGTCTCAAAAAGTACTCATGGTATTCTTTATTAACCGTCTGTCTTTGTGGAACCCTATGCGAGGTAAGAACTCCGCTGATATCATACGCAAATATCATCAACATTTTTGGGTTGTTCAGACTTCGGCGAAATTTCACAGGTGCGGGGAGTTCGGAGTGTGCCATTCACTACTTTGACGTTTTAATTCAGGTTCAAAAGACCTAATCCATGTTTCGTCGATCGACACAACACGTTTGAGCATGATTTCTCCTTCGTCCGTGTACCTGGCTAGTAATTCTTTGCTAATTATTACCCGCCGTTGTTTCTCAGATTCCGATAGAAAATCGGATACCCATCGCGCGGCGATCTTTATCATATTCAAACTCTCCGTCAAAATTCTATAAACTGATGTACCACTAAGTCCAACTTCGTAAGCAATCTCATCACAAGTTAATCGTCGATCATTTTTCAAAATTTGTGCCACTTTCTCGGTGTTTATTCCATCAGTTGCTGATCTAGGCCTGCCAGAATTGTGCTTGAGCGAAAGTTCGGATATTCCAGATTTGAATTTCTGCACCCACCTGCAAACTGTACTAAATCCAAAAGAACAATTTGGATCAACATCTTGTAAAGCAGTCCAAACTTCTGACGCGCTCTTTTCCCGCAAACTTTCAATCTTAATATACGCCAATATTTCTTCCCGTTGAAGCGTGAACGCGACGTCCGCCATGACTCGTTTTGAAATGACGTCACAAAATATGACGTCACGTTGTGACGTCATAATTTTATATGCACGGGAGTGGGAAAGTTTGCAATATGCCCGTGCAAAGTTTTATACATGTACGTTCACTTAGTCCGAAGATATTGACCAACTCTCACTTTTTTTGAAATGACCCTCGTACTTTATACAGAATGACATCACTCTATACAGAATTACATAGATTTTACCACGCTTTCGTTGCACTGTGTTTATAGAGCCTAATTCACGTGTCATGTTAGAATCTGACTTAGACCAATCCGCTGAGCCAATAATTTATAAATGAGCGGCGCTCTGGTATATGGGGGTTTAATGCATCTCTGTGATGCATTATGAAAAGTAAGCCTTCGCATAATAATGAATCCATAAAATCTATTTTGTCTAACAACAGACTGAATCCTGACGTTGAATAGTCCTTGGATATTTAGAAAATGTACATGTATAAATCTATACCACAATGTTCCGACCCATGTCAGCCTGCGCAAACTGTGCAGGCTGACATGGGTCAATACTTTGTGCAGATGCATTAAAGCCCCTTTTCACAGAGTATGGCTCACATGTATATCAGTTAAAGTGTTTGGCTTGTTGTACAAGCACATAGATGAAAGAACTCGGACTGCAGTATAGGAATATCAAGGAAAGCATTTATTCAGTTGCACGATAAACCAGTTCTTTTAGATCTAGTTTTGCAAAAGTCAAAGTACAGATTTTTTACTGATATAGTTCTACAACAATCCAGTACAAAGTGGATTGCATGGACCCATACTGATTTGATAACTTGCTTGGTATAATGCATGATGGAGATGCATTAAACCCCCTTTTGCCAGAGCATGGCTTATTTGTGTATAATACTTCGATAACTAAAAATGTATCCAAATGCTTTCTCTAATATTTCTGTACAATACAGTAAACCAGTACTTTTACTGATATAGGTGCACAAAAAAACGCAGTACTTTCACTGATGGTGAAACATCACTGCGAACTCCTTCCCGTTCGTGGTATCAAAAGTAGTCCAAATTCAAAATTTGACAGCAAGCACTTCTCCTGCACTGTTTTATCGCAGAAAATGGAGGAACATGTCTAAAATGTGTTTCTGGAGTTGATTTAATGAATTCTGTGGAAACGGAGAGCAAGTTTATTATTTCTTAGCAAACTTTTTGTGGCTGTGCTCACATAAAGAAACATGATCTACCACTAGGAGAGGCCTTTTCACCTAAATTTTTCTAGGGTAACTGTGTTTGAGGTGGACTAGCAAAAAAAAAGCAATCGGTTGAGGTGCCAGGTTTTTGTTCGGGGGGGGGGGGGGGGGCGGCTTCTGGTGTAGGCCATTGGACATATCTTTGATAGATTATGTCCATAAGGGTGCGTGTGGCAGGACCAATGAATGTGGTAAGATGAATGAATGTGGTAAGATTGTGCAGTGCCTCTAAATAGATATTGGTACTTATTACTTTTATCTCTTTCTCTCTCTCTCTCTCTCTCTCTCTCTCTCTCTCTCTCTCTTTCTCATTAACAACGGAAAATTTAAAACCCGAACTCATTATACATATGTAGACAATACATTATACCAAATTACAACTTATATTAACTCATTAGAAATGATGAATGTGACAATATCTATCTAAACTACAGGATAAATAACCTAGTCAATTATCCTTACCGTTTAACTTTTTACCAAACGAAAACATTTTAGACTCGTCTAAATGGAAAGCATTTTGAAGACGACAAATTAAATGTGGCTCAAAGGTTACAATTAGTCGTTGAAATCGTAACAAACATTTTGGGAAAAGGAGAATATTCTGGTCACCAGCATTTTCTCCTTTTCCCAAAATGTTTTCAAAAGCCTTCTTCCACAGGGTCGTAAAACTTGGGATTGTGTGATAAAGGGTTAACACAATCACCTTTGTGGACCTTTCTTTCTCTAAATCTGAAGTACCAAGTCATTGTTGGAATAAAGGTTGCTAAAATATTCTACATCTTTGTAACACCTCAAGGTCCAAAGTTATTTTAACCCTTTCCCAAAAGACAAATTTTAGGATCTTCAAAACTGTTTACCAGTATTTTCTCTTTTACTCATAATATTCTCAGAAACCTTCTTCCACAGGGCTGCTACAACACGGGTTTGTCTAGTAAAGGGCTTATGGAGTCTTCCTCGTAAAAATACTTCAGATGGCTGGAAAACTTCATCTGTCGTCGGTTTAGTTTTACTGAAATTTTATCTTCCAAAAAGAGCTAGTGTATAATTAATGCAATAAATGCATACTTTAAAAAAAGTTCAAATAATTATGTTTCTAAGGTGCCAAATCGTTATGAATGTGAGCTCTGTTTATCCAGAATTCAAACCAGTGTAGAAAAAAAAACATATGTAAGAACCACCACCAACCCTTCCCCCCCCCCCCCCCCCCAATCTGGTGAAGCAAAAGTACTCGCTATCCAATTTTTGACGCATACTAGGACCCGGCGGCATTTTATTTCGGTGTGACATAAAAAGCACCCTCCTTCATCATCTTTGACCTATTATGGCATTCTTTGTTTATAAATGTACTTCCGTTAGAAATGTGTAGTGATATATGCAGTGGAAATAATCACATAACAATGAAAAAAGTACCAAATTATTACTTGAATGTATGCAATTTAAAAAAAGGGAATTAGTAGGTTTGTTCATTTAAATTAACTTGTGCAGAAATGCAGCAAGATGATTTAAATCAGTATGCTTTCATTCTCCGATGAATATACATACAAAAGTACACATCGTAGATCTACAATACGTATGGCACTGGCCATATGTTTCACTCTTTACCAGACGACAAAATTTGAAACTTGTCATATGCTACTGACCAGCATTTTCTCCTTTTCTCACAAATTTTCAAGGGCCTTCTTCTTTAGGGTCTCGAAAACCAGGAATTGTTCGATAAATGGTTGAGAAGTCTATGACGTCATGTATACCCCGTCGATGCCCGTTGCCTGGATGATCGGGCTTCCGTGGGGTAAAGATCACGTCATAGACTTTAACACACTGTTTGGTGGAGGTGTTATTTGTAAACAAGTGCACCATCTTTGGTTGCCAACGCCCCGCTGCAATTGCTTTTGGAAAAAGGTTGATTTTTGGTGAAAGTTCTAGGTCGAACAAGAGGGCCATGATGGCCCTGAAGTCGCTCACCTGAGTCTTTTGACCAAACATGACCCATTTTCAATCTTTTTCGAGATATTATGACAAACATTCTACCAAGCTTTCATAATAATGGCCTCTAAATTGTGCAAATTTGGCCCCTAGGTTGTTCACAAGCTTTTTCTAGAATTTCCCTCAGTAACCTACTTTTTAGCCAAACATAGCCCATTTTCCCATTGTAGATATTATCAAAACAAAGATTCTGACCACCTTTCATAAGTATAGGACAGAAAATGTGGCCTCTAGAGTGTACACAAGGTTTTTTAAAGATTTAACATGGCGACCTAGTTTTTTACCCAATGTGACCCATTTTCAATTTCGTTATATTGATTATCAAGAAAAACATTCTGACTAATTTTCATAAGTATTGGACAAAAAATGTTGACTGTAAAGCTACACAAGCTATTTTAAAGATCTGACCGGATGACCTAGTGTTTGACCCAGTGTGACCCATTTTCAAACTCACTCAAGATATTATCAAGACAAATATTCTGACCAAGTTTCAAGTGTATTGCACTGAAAATGTGGCTTCTAGGGAGTACACAAGATTTTTCTAAGATTTGACCTTCTGACCTAGCTTTTGATCCGACATGACCCGTTTTCAAAGTCATCCAAGAAATCATCAAGACAAATAGTCTGAACAAGTTTCATGGGTATTGCACTGATATTGTGGCCTCTAGAGCGTACACAAGGTTTTTTAAAGATATGGCCTGGTGACCTAGTTTTTGACCCGACATGCCCCATTTTCAAACTCGTCCAAGAAATCATCAAGATAAACATTCTGATCAATTTTCAAGAGTTTTGGACTGAAAATAAGGCCTCTAGAATGTAAACAAGGTTTTTCTAAGATTTGACTTAGTGACCTAGTTTTCGACCCGGCCTGACCCATTTTCAAACTCGTCCAAGATATCATCAAGACAAACAGTCTGACCAACTTTCAGGAGTTTTGGACTGAAAATGCAGTCTCAAGAGCGTACATAAGGTTTTTCTTAGTATTTGACCTAGTGACCTAGTTTTTAACTAAACATAACCCATTTTCAAATTGGTTTGAGATATCATCAAGACAAACATTTTGACCAACTTTCAAGAGTTTTGGGCCGAAAATGTGGCCTCTAGAGAGTACACAAGGTCTTTCTAAGATTTGACCAAGTGACCTAGTTTTTGACCCGACATGCCCCATTTTCAAACTTGTGCGAGATATCATCAAGGCAAACATTCTGACCAAGTTTCAAAGGTTTTGGACCGAAAATGTGGCCTCTAGAGCGTACACAAGGTTTTTCTAAGATTTTACCTGGTGACCTAGTTTTTGACCCGACCTGACCTATTTTCATACTCTATTGAGATATTATCAAGCGCAACATTCTGACCAATTTTCAAGAGTTTTGTACTAAAAATGTGGCCTCTAGAGCGTATACAACGTTTTTCTAAGATTTGACCTAGTGACCTAGTTTTTGACCCGAACTGACCCATTGTCGAACTCGTCTGAGATATCATCAAGACAAACATTTTGACCAAGTTTCATGAGTATGGGACCGAACATGTAGCCTCTAGAGCGTACACAAGGTAAAAGTTGACGACGCACGACACACGACGCATGAGGGACAAAGCACGATCACAAAAGCTCACCTTGATCACTTTGTGCTCAGGTGAGCTAAAAAGCGAAAATAATGATTTTGGCGGACTATCATAAGGGAAAAAAAAAAGCAAAAAAAAAATAAATATCGGCGGACATCATAAGGAACACCTGTATGAATTTCTATTAGTTTTTGTCAAGGATTTTAGAAGATGTCTGTCCGGAAAGACGGACAAACAGACGGTCATTGGTCCATGATGAAATTATACATTTAGCCCCCTTTTTTCATGACATGGCATTTCATGAAATAAAAACAAATAGCCATTGTCTGTGGCTTGTGATAAACAACATAAAGATGAAGTTTCATAACATTTTGTCCTGTAATTAAAGAGATATTGGTCCATAATGAAAATATTCGTCAAGCCCCCTCTTTCCATGACACGACATTTGATCAAAATAGCTAAAATTATGATATTGGCGGACTATCATAAGGAACACACGTATGAAGTTTCATCAATTTTCGTCAAGGATTTTGAGTTAAGGAGATATTGGTCCATTATGAAAATATACGTCAAGCCCCCTTTCTCCATGACACGGCATTTAAAAAGACAAGGGTATATAACTGTGGTGTTGCATGGTCAATCTGGGTGAAACTTGTTGTCCTTCATTTCCTAATGGTGGTTGATAGATGTTACAAGTTCGATGTAAAAACTCTGTATAGTTTTCAAGATAAGACTCAAGACATCAACAAGAACAGTTCTAAAGTTCGCTCAATATACGTTTATGTCCTACTTTGTGACCCCCGGGGCAGGGCCAATTTTGACCCCAGGGGCATCATTTGAATAAACTTGGTAGAGGTTCACCAGGAGATGCTCCATACAAATTATCAAAACTCTAGGCCTTCTAGTTTCAGACAAGAAGGTTTCAAAGTTTGCTCTATATACGATTCTGCCCAAATTTATGACCCCTGGGGTGGGGCTAATTTTGACCCCAGGGCCATCATTTGAACAAAGTTGGTTGAGGACTACCAGAAGATACTACATACCAAATATCAAAGCTCTGGGCTATCTAGTTTCAGACAAAAAGATTTTTAAAGATGTTGTAAATTTCCCCTTTTTTGTTGCCGTGGCAACCAGAGTTAATGGGTTAATTCACTTCTTTTAACAACTTTGGTAGAGCTTCACCCAAGGAACATGCCTGCCAAGTTTCAACATGATTGGCCCACCGGTTTAGGAAGAGAAGATGTTTAAAGGAATTGTGGACAGACAGACAGACGGACAGACGGACGGACGGACGGACAGATGGACGCCGGACAACGACCGATCACAATACCTCACCTAGCACTTCGTGCTCAGGTGAGCTAAAAAGAGGCCTAAAATCTTTTGATGGTTACCTGCCTTTGTTGTATGGGTTCCCCTTTTGGTAGTTAACAAACAGTTTGAATAATTATCTTCAGAAACGACAGAGATACTATAAAATGTCAAAATATTTGCACGACGACGCAGAGGTAGACGACGGCAGGGTAATTACAATACCTCGCCGTTTTCTTCGAAAACAGCTGAGCTAAAAATGGATAACGCGCTAACTCTGACCATCAACTAAGAACAAAGAAGACAGGGTGTTTCTCAGAAACAAAGCAAAACCGCAGATCAGAGATCAAAGGGTGTTTGAAAAATGTGAATCGGCGAATGTTATTTTGGGTAAATTAGTTAATGACATCAAAAGAAGAAACATGTCTGTTGTCTGTACTGTATTATATCATAATGTCTGGACATGCAGCTATAAACGGAAATGCAGCCTTGACATTGTAAGGACTGCTGTTCTAATAATAGCTAGCAAATGATCTTGATCTGTAATCACCAGCCACTCTTTAGAACAGTTTTAGTTTTGTTCACAAGAATTTTCATAATTTGAAAGTAATACAACTTCCGATTGACTAGACCAAAGGACTTAGCCAATCAAAAGTTGCGTTGCTTTGTAACTCAAGAATTAGACTCAGAATGATATTAGGAATGATCAAAGTTTTATTCATAAGAATTTTATAAATTTCAAAGTAACATAACTTCTGATTGGCTAAACCAAATTGGTTTAGTCAATCAGAAGTTGTTTTACTTTCAAAATCTACAATAAGATAAGAATGGAAGTAAGAATGGTTAGTGAATACGTGCCCTACTTTTTGTTGAAAATAATTTTTTTGGACTGTTTCTTGTAATACGTTTGGCACGTGTAGCACGCTTACGGCAAAACCCATCTGTAAACTGTTGATTAAACTGCACAAAAAGCCGTAACAATTTGAAAGCATAATCTGTGTGAAATCAGATTATCAGATATAATGAAATCAAGGATACCAGAAACATGGTTAAGTATCTAAATGTTTCATACCTTCCTGTATGCGACTCTCTGGCATGCCGCAGTTCACTTTTGAAAAAGGTTGTGGCAAAATAACCATACCGGTACATATATTGTTGGAATCTACACTGAGCCATGCTCTGGCTAAAGGGGATGTAATGCATCGATGTGATGTGTCATACCAAGCAAGGCATCACATAATTATGTATCCATACAATAAATTTAGTCTGACAACTGACTGAATCATGAGGTAGAATGGTCCTTGGACATACAGAAAATTTACAAAGTTTCCACCCAGGTTGACCTGAGTCGACAGTTTTTGCAGATACATTAAACCCCGCTTTTCACAGAGCGTGACTCATGTTTTATGGGGTAACAGGTGAACCTGTAGTTTGACAGTATTTGTTTATAAAATACAGAGATAGAGCGATGTTAAATCTATTGACGAGTGGTCAACGTTCGTTTTTATTTATCTTGATTTCTTATCCTTCTCCTAGACTTTTTTATGGTCTAATTTTCAAGTACATATATAAAGTCGATCCCTTTTGAAAGGTAAGGTCCCGCGAGCTTTTTTTTTTTTATTATTTTCAACAAACTTGTACAACGAAATGCTTTATGTTAATGCCATGGATTACTCGAAATAACAGTTAAAAAAAAAATTGGTCCGATTTATAATATTGCAATTAAACAGAGCAGATGCAAGCAAGCAAGCTATAAACCAACCAATCAATCAAGCAAGCAAGTAAGCAAGCAAGCAATCAAGCTATGAATTAATCAATCAGCCGTTGTAGTTTCTATCATGTGCACCTACAGTTTCTTATGCACATGACCTTATTCTCTTTAGTTAAAATATATAGTTTGATAATTTTTAATTTTCTTAAGAGATGGTTGTAAACAGAGTAAATATGAGGGAAAAGGTTTTGCAAACAGCGGTTTTGATAACTAAGTTGTCAATTATATGTCGATGGTAATATATGACATTTCGAGTGTTGACTTACAGTGAGTATAAAGGCCACTAGACGGAGATTTCTATAACGGATCTACTGTTTATCCATATCCATCTGAGTTATGCTCTGGCAAAAGGGGGCTTAATGCATCTCCTTGATGCATTATACCAATCAATTCTTCACATAATTACGAATCCTTAAAAGCTATTTTGTCTAACAACTGATTTAATGATGGGGTAGAATGATCCTTTGACAAGCAAAAACTTGATTAAAAGCAAAAAGTTTGGAACCATGTCAGCCTGCAAGGAATGCGCAGGCTGACATGAGTGGATACTTATTGTAGACACAATAAGTTCGCTTTTCACAGAGTATGGCTGTTCTGAAGTTTTCATACGCTTTCCTCGGATTATTCTTCGCATGAAAGTCATTTGATGTAAAGAACATTAGATGTAGATGATAATGTTCTTAATGTTGAAATAATTGAGAAAACACTGTTGCAAGTGGAGAAATCGCTCTCTTAGAGCAATTTCTTCATTTGTCGCATTTTTTTTAATTTATATGTAGTAGATGTATTATCATTCGTCTCTATCATGTAAAGAGTTGAAGCCCTAGTTTTATGAATTCGCTTTTGCAAGTGCCAAAAGTCAACTCGAACGGTTATATTTTAGAAGAGGACCGCACCTGCCCAGTCGATGGAAAACTGCCAGATTGCCTATTTAGTTCGAGCGCCCTGTACTCCGCCACATGGCTATAAATGCATCCTTCCAGTGAAATTTATTCCGGCGTGGCTCGACGGTGAAGCTGCAGGACTTAAAATCAGGAGAGATTGGGTTCGATACTTACTCAAAGCACCGTGATTTTCATGGGAGTGTCTTTGGGCAAGATTCATCAAAGCACATCAAAACACTGTAAATAATATACATGAACAAGTGAGTTGTCACCGTGACATCACTGAAATAATGTTGAGAGTGACGACAACACCAATCAATCAATCAATCAATCAATCAGTCAATCAATCAATCAGTCAATCAATCAATCAATATCGTCAAAGACAAAGGTAATGTCTGCACTTACAAAATTAAAATAATGTCGAAAATTTCGAAAAATCCTTCAATGAACAGATGTCAGGCCTTGTTCAATAGCATTGCATATCAAATTTTGAAAAAAAAATCAGTAAACCAATAAACTAGACCAAAAAATATTCCAGCATTTTCTCATTTTCACACAATATTTCTTTCCCTAACACAGACAAAATACATTCCTTGGGCTTCATTAAATTTCAACGTCTGCTTTGCTTGTTTGTTTGTTTGTATTGGAGTTTCACGCCGTTTTAAAAGCAAAGTTCATATCATGGCGGCAAGTGCACCTACGCATGTGTTTCCTGGCTTTCTCTCACCCGGACTGACACAACTTTCTTTCCAAGCTACTGACTACTTTTATCACATGCATCAGAGGTGAGAGGCGAAAAATCGCCGGAAAAAAAGTTTACCTCAACCTGGTATCGAACCCGCAACCACCAAGTCGCGAGTCAGATACCCTAAACTCTGAGCTACCCGAGCGGGATCGACGTCTCCAATATGGACGAGTTGTCTTCTCTGTTGAAACATAGAGTTTTTCAAAATCACGTGACTAAATCATTCGCCATACTTCCAACTTGTACAAAATAACTCTAAGTGTGTTTTGTTTATTAGAAGTATATAGAGTTAGATACCTGGTTGAGGTGTTAAACGATGTTAAACTCCAACACAAACAAACAAACAATAGAATTATAGTTGTTTTGCTAGCAGTGTAGACCAAGATGTGCTGTCCGATAATGGACCTACACTTATTGCTATACTCAAACATTGTATACAGTAACCAGCAGCCTTTAAACTTCAATCATTTGTTTTTTTTTATTTTCGACGAAACATCAAACCGATAACCTTTTCCGTCATAAAATGGACTTTTTATACCTTTATGGTCAACTACGTGTAATAAGAAAACCATCCATACATAACATCGAAAGTGCTCGATAGAACCATATTCTTTCTTTGTGTGAAGCTGTTTGTATTTTGGTTGTAAATTCATAGCCCAACTCTGCTTATATGCTGTTTTGTTCTTTCAAATATCTTGATGCTAAAGCCGCTGAATAAAGATAACCCTTGTCCTGCTAGAAAAGTGAAATAAAACTTTCAAGCCGATAGTAAAACCCCAAATTTTGCTATTTCAAGGTACTTTTGGTGGAAAGATATCTACTTATCGAACAGTGTAGATATAAGATCAGACTGCACGTTCTGTGCAGTCTGATCTTGATTTACACTGTCCGCTAAAGGTTTTTGAGCGGCGCTTAGCAGCCTAAGGGTTAATGAGTATTTCCATCCAATAACTAAATTATTGCAAATTAAAAGCAGTGTTGGTTTGGGAAAAAATCTCATCTGACAAAGTGGATCAAAAACTATATTGCACAGAACATGCAATCTGATCTTGATTTACAATGTCTGCACAAGTGCAAGGAGTAGCGCTAATAAGCCAAAGGGTTAAATTTTTGGATTGTCTAAAAGTTGTCTATAAAATGATGGGTAAATCCATGTACAATAGAGACGAACACAATGTCATGCATTATACGTAAGGTTACGTGGAGACATGCTTACCTTGTTTGACATAGCATGTTACTCGTTTGACTCATCACAATATGGCAACTTAACCCTTTACCCCACAATCCCGAGTTTTAGCGACCAAGAGGAAGAAGGCTTTTGAAAACATTGTGCGAAAAGAAGAAACTGCTGGTCACTAGCATTTTCTTCTTTTTCCCCAATGTTTTCTACTTTTTCATTCAAAGACAAAAAAAAAAAAAAAAACTACCTCTGCAAATGCTTTGAATTTGGACAGATCAGAAATTTTGCCTTTTGGTAAAAAGTTAAAAAACTTTTGTTGACGGCGTCCGTCAAGATCAAATTGCACGAAACGTGCAGCTTTATCTTGGATTTACACTGTCCTGTACCTGCTCATATGACGAAAACATCATCAACTGCTGTGAAAATCTAATTTTAGACCTCGAAAAAAAAATGTTAGTTGGTAGTCACGAAGTTAATCGCCGTAGTGTAAACTGTCTATCTATAATATTTGTTTGAGCCATGCTCTGGCATCAGGCAGTTTAATGCATCTCCGTGATGGATTATACGAAGCAAATCATCACATAATGATGGATTCATAGCATTTTGTCTAACAGTCGACTGCATCATACCAAGCAATTCATCACATAATGATAGATTCATAGCATTTTGTCTGATAACCGACTAAATCATGAGGTAGACTGGTCACTTGACATGTAGAAAATCGACTGCGGACTGCCTAGGCTGAACTGTTTCGATACTTTTCGCAGATGTATTAAATCCCCTCTGCACAGAGCATGGCCCATTTTAGTCGATAATTTCTGCAGATGCATTGGACTACTTGTTCAAAGAGCATAGCTCATTTTAAATTAACCCGTCCAAAGCTTTAACTGAATTATAATAGTTCCATGCAAAGAGAAATATCACCTAAAACATTATGCCTGCAGCTGAAAACGGCTAGTTTTCTTGTGCAGGTTTCGCATTAACCAAACGATCCTGAGGTTTAACAACCCTGGGGAAGATGGATATTGAAAATATTATGGAAAAAGGAGAAAATGCTGGTAAGCACCATTTTCTCCTTCCCCCCCCCCTTTTTGTTTTGTAAAACAAATCCCGTCATTGGAGCTAAAGCATATTCTTTGTCTGGAAATTCTTTCAATATGGATGAGTCTATAATTTTGTGATCTGGAAAAGAATTAAAGGAAAGTAAGATAAGTTAAAATTGTCAGTGGCAGACGTCTAAGGCACCTCGTAATTGTGCTACTGAATACATGCCAACTGCGTATTATCAACACATTATAAACAAGTTGGAACAAAGATGTATTGTTATAATTTAATGGCAAGCTGTTTCCCACGGATTTAGCCCTTAGGCTGCTAAGCGCGACTCAAGGACCTTTTGCGGACAGTGTAGATCAAGATCAGACTGCACAGAACGTGCAGTCTGATCTTAGTTCTACACTGTCCGCTAAGGAGATACTTTTCCCCAAAATCAACTTTGAAACAGCAACAGTTAAGCTTTTACTATTGGCTTGAAAGTTTCATTATAAGTTATTTAGCAGGTTAAGGGTTTAATACAGGTAGTTTGAAAGAGCGTAAGATTTGACAAGTTCACTTCTTTCTTACTTGTACTATGAGTACTGCTGTGTTGATTGGCCCGTCTCGGCTGGATGTACGGTTATCCCGGTTGATAAGCGTCGCTTGGAGTAAGAAACGGCACGTTTCTGTTCCCGCCATTTGACACATGTCACAGCGACCAATATTACACATTCTTCTTACCACGTTTTACGCTGTGTTTATCGTGAATGGAATTGTCTACAATACTGGTAATTGATTGTAAACAACCTTGTGTGCTGTTCACATGGATATTTGTATTGTCTGTTCATAGTAGAACCATTCAGATAAGATTTTTGTGGCCGACCGTGTACTTTTGTATTTAGCTGTCTAGATTTGCACAGAAAATGGGTGTGTGAAGTTGGCAGCAAGTTTGATAATCGGAGTTCGATATTCAATATCGAAATGAATATGCGGATGAGTTGAATTTCATGCCGCAGTAAATTCGCTTTTTTTTTCAAACTCAAGGGATAGTTACGAAAATTAATGAATCCCGATTTTAATATCGAAATGAATTTCATGCTAGCAGCAGATTCGCGGTTTTTTTATGTATGGGCATATGGATGGTGTATGAAATCGAATGTCGATTTGAATATCGAAATGAATTTCATGCCAGCAGCAGATTCGTCTGTTTTTATGTATAAGCATATGGATGGTCTATGAAATCGAATGTCGATTTGAATATCGAAATGAATATCATGCCAGCAGCAGATTCGCGTTTTTTCCTGTATAGGCATATGGATGGTCTATGAAATCGAATGTAGATTTGAATATCGAAATAAATTTCATGCTAGCAGCAGATTCGCGTTTTTTTATGTATTGGCATAAGGATGGTGTATGAAATCGAATGTCGATTTGAATATCGAAATGAACATCATGCCAGCAGCAGATTCGCATTTTTTCATGTACGGGCATAAGGATGGTGTATGAAATCGAATGTCGATTTGAATATCGAAATGAATATCATGCCAGCAGCAGATTCGCGTTTTTTTCTGTATAGGCATATGGATGGTGTATGAAATCGAATGCCGATTTGAATATCGAAATGAATTTCATGCTAGCAGCAGATTCGCGGTTTTTTTTTTTTTTTATTTATTTATGGGCATATGGATGTTGTATGAAATCGAATGTAGATTTGAATATCGAAATGAATTTCATGCCAGCAGCAGATTCGTCTGTTTTTATGTATAGGCATATGGATGGTCTATGAAATCGAATGTCGATTTGAATATCGAAATGAATTTCATGCTAGCAGCAGATTCGCGTTTTTTCCTGTATAGGCATATGGATGGCCTATGAAATCGAATGCAGATTTGAATATCGAAATTAATTTCATGCTAGCAGCAGATTCGCGTTTTTTTATGTATGGGCATATGGATGGTGTATGAAACCGAATGTCGATTTGAATATCGAAATGAATGTCATGCTAGCAGCAGATTCGCGTTTTTTCCTGTATAGGCATAAGGATGGTGTATGAAATCGAATGTAGATTTGAATATCGAAATTAATTTCATGCCAGTAGCACATTCGCGTTTTTTCATGTATGGGCATAAAGATGGTGTATGCAACCGAATGTCGATTTGAATATCGATATGAATTTCATGCCAGCAGCACATTCGCGTTTTTTATGTATGGGCATAAGGATGGTCTATGAAATCGAATGTCGATTTGAATATCAAATTGAATATCATGCCAGCAGCAGATTCACGTTTTTTTATGTATGGGCATAAAGATGGTGTATGAAATCAAATGTCGATTTGAATATCAAAATGAATATCATGCCAGCAGCAGATTCGTCTGTTTTTATTAATAGGCATAAGGATGGTGTATAAAATCGAATGTAGATTTGAATATCGAAATGAATATCATGCCAGCAGCAGATTCGCGTTTTTTCATGTATGGGCATAAAGATGGTGTATGAAATCGAATGTCGATTTGAATATCGAAATGAATATCATGCCAGCAGCAGATTCGCGTTTTTTCCTGTATGGCATTTTTTTTTAATGTACGGGAATATGGATGGTGTATTAAATCGAATGTTGATTTAAAATTCGAAATGAATTTCATGCCAGCAGCAGATTCGAGGTTTTTATGTATGGACATAAGGATGGGGTATGAAATCGAATGTCGATTTGAATATCGAAATGAATATCATGCCAGCAGCAGATTCGCCTGATTTTATGTAAAGGCATATGCATGGTGTATGAAATCAAATGTCGATTTGAATATCGAAATGAATATCATGCTAGCAGCAAATTCGCCTGTTTTCATGTATAGGCATATGGATGGTGTATGAAACCAGGATTTCTTGAGCTTTATCAATCCTACACGACTTTACTCAGGTGAGCACTTTAGGGCCGATTACCCTCTTGTTTTTTAGCTCACCTGAGCACAACGTGCTCAAGGATACCTTATAGGATCACGTTGGGTCCGTCGTGCGTCGTCGGTCGTGAGGCGTCAACAATTCTTTATACATCTTCTACTAAACCGCATGGCAAATTTGGACCAAATTTGGCTGGAATGTTCCTTGGGAGGTCCTCTTTAACAATTGTTCACAGAATATGATTCCATCAAAAACTCTGGTTGCCATGGCAACCAAATGGAATTTTATAAGAAATTCTTTAAAAATCTTCTCTGATGAGACCGCTGGTCAGATTTTGAAATAATTTCACAGAAATGTTCTTTGGGTGACCCTTTTCAAATCTTGATCGCGAAACTTTGATCCGTCGAAAAACATGGCCGTGGGGGAGGGGGGCTCTTTGCACTGTATGGACTTAATGAAATTCTTTGAAATTCTTCTTCTCTTAAACCACTCATCAGATTTTGAAATATTTTCACAGAAATGTTCCTTGGGTGTTCCTTATGAAAATTTGTTCGCGAAATTTTGATCCGTCAAGAAACATGGCTATGGGGGGTTATTTGCAGTGGGTCGTGCGGTGTAAACAATTCTTTAAACATCTTTTCCTCCTTCACCGCTGGGCCAATTTAGGCCAAACTTGGCTGGAATATTCCTCGGGAAGTCCTCTTTAAAATTGTTCACAGAATTTGATTCGATCAAAAACTCTGGTTGCAATGGCAACCAAATGGAATTTTCTAAGAAATTCTTAAAAAATCTTCTCTGTTGAAACCGCTGGTCAGAGTTTGAAATAATTTCACAGAAATGTTCCTTGGGTAACCCTTTTCAAAAGCTGTTCACGAAATTTTGATCCGTCAAAAAACATGGCCGTGGGGGAGAGGCTCTTTGTACTGTATGGACTTAAAGAAATTCTTTGAAATTCTTCTTCTCTTAAACCACTCATCAGATTTTGAAATAATTTCACAGAAATGTTCCTTGGGTGCCCCTTTTGAAAAAATTTGCGCGAAATTTTGATCCGTCAAGAAACATGTCTGTGGTGGAGGTGAGGGGGGGGGGGGCTATTTGCACTATACGGACATGAAGAAATTCTTAAAATTCTTCTTCTCTGAAACCACTGTTCAGATTTTGAAATAATTTCACAGAAATTATCCTTATATTATGCCCCTTTTTTAGGTCGGCTGTTGTTTTTTTTTAAGAAAAAATCGAGGTATTCTCATAGCCCTGTTGTCGTCGTCTGCGTTGTTGTCATTGTCGCTGTGCAAAAACTTTGACATTTTGTTATATCTCGGCTTCCACTCAACACATGTACTTGAAGCTTGGAATAATTGTTCACTAGTAAAAGAGCAACCCATACAACACGAACAGATAACCCTAAAATCATTTTGTCCAAATTATGCCCCTTTTTCGAGTTAGAATTTTAACTTACTATCCAGCACCCAACAGCAAATCGTTGGCACCCGCATACGGTGCTCTTGTTCGACTTAATATTTTTAGCCACTACCGGGCATGTGCTCTTGTTCAAGAAACGGTCCTTGGGTGACCTATCCCAAAATTTATTTGCAGAATTCTCATTCGTCAAAAACATGGTTTTGGTGATGATTGTAGGGATGGTGACAGATTTTGAAATGATTTTTACAGGTTATGTTTTCAAAATTGCTTGGTAAAATAATGATTTGTTTCCAAAATTTCAATAGTTAAAAAAAAAAATGGCTATGGTCCTCTCCAAAATTCAGGTGAGCGATCCAGGGCCATTATGGCTCTCTTGTTTATGCTTTATTTGTAGTCGTACTCATGTCTTTTTTTACTTTCGGTAATGGAACTTTTCTCCTGTTTATTTCTTATTAGCATTTTGGTTATCTTTATTTTAACTTCTTGTTCTGAAGGTAACTGGTTGTTCATTCTGCTGTTATAGTATTGGTCAGTTTATATATTGTTTGGTCACACTTGTTTTATTTTCTATATTCATTCATATACTTTACAGAACGGGCTTTTCTCTCAGAATTACCATAAAGGAGCTGAGTTCTGGCATAAGGGGGCTTGATGCATTTCTGTGTTGCATAATACCAAGCAAGTTGTCATATAATTATGGACCTATAAAATACACCGTGTCTAACAAATGACTGGATCTGGAGATAGAATGGTCCTTTGTCATGTAGGAAATTGACCAATTGCAAAAGGTTCCAACACATTTCAACCTGCGCAGACTGCGTGGGCTAACACCGGTTGATACTTTTTGCAGCTGCATTAAGTCCCCTTTTTCCAGGACATGGTTCAAATGAGAGAGACATTCTCAGTAAAAATTGGGACCGTTTCAGTTTCAGTTTAACCCTTTACCAAACAATTCCTGGTTTTCACGACCTGAGGAAGAAGCCTTTTGAAAACACCGTGGGAAAAGGAGAAAATGCTGGTAACCAGCATTTTCTCCTTTTCCCACAATGTTTTCTACCCTACCCAAAACAAACTTCAATTTCTGAGTCACATCAATTTTATTGACTGCAAATGCTTTAAATTTGGACGTGTCTAAAATCTTGTCGTTTGGTAAAGAGTTAAGGAAGCAATTCAGCACTAACATCGCTCTGATTTTTCTGATTTTGACAAGTTCCAATACAATAATGGTCCTAGAACCCTTAGAGTGCCTCTCACAGCTGTAGATTCCTTTGCGGCTAGTGTAGATCAAGAGCAGAAAAGCCAGACCTGCAATCTGATCAAAATCAACCGTGAAATTACATGTATATTGCTATAATTCCTAGACTGACCGCTGGGTTATTCAAAACTAGAAGAGTTAACCCTTTACAACACAATCACAATGACCCTGAGGAAGAAAGTTTTTTGAAAATATTGTGGGAAAAGGAGAAAATGGTGGTAATCTGCATTTTCTCCTTCACCACAATCTTTTCTACCCCATCAAGGTCATATTTCGTCAGTTGGGCCACCATTGATTTATGTCTATAAATAATTTGAATTTGGGCCAGTATAAAACTTTGCTGACTGGTAAAGAGTTAAGGGGAGTAAAAAGAAAACATGACTTTTGCAAAACCCATTGCCTTATAATTTCTTTTTATTTCCATGAACTCCGTCTTTAAGTTGGAAAGTTACTGTCTGCTTTTCAGCCAGCAATATCAGCGAGAGAAATCATTATATTCGTTCAAAGTAGTTAGCAATGGATGCCATTTTAATGTTCATTATTATCATTATTTTTAGCTCATATGAGCACGAAGTGCTCATTATGACCTTATGTGATCGTGCTCTGTCCGTCGTCTGTCGAGCGTCGCCTACGTGTCAAAAGTTTCCTTCTGTGCACTCTAGAAGCCACATTTTCAGTACTATACTCATGAAACTTAATACGAATGCTTGTCTTGACAATATCTCGGACAATTTCAAAATTAGATCATGTTGTCAAGAAAAGTAGGTCACTGGTGCAAAACTTCGAAAAACCTTGATTACACTATACCGTACTCTAGAAGTTTCATTTTCAGTCTGATACTCTTTTTACCTTATCTGAATGTTGGTTTTGTTGGTATCTCGGACGAGTTTGAAATTGGGTCAATAAGAGTCAAAAGATAGATCACTCCGCCCAATCTGAGAAAAACTTTGTGTGCACTGTAGAGGCCACATTTTCAGAATGTCTGTCTTAATGATATCTCGGACAAAAAGAATGTCACTAACACTCGTGCGTCTTGATGGTATCTCGGACGAGTTCAAAAAGGGTCACATCGGGCCAAAAAAGGTACCTAGGTCAAATCTTGAAAAACTCTTTGTTCACTCCATACATAGGCCACATTTTCTATCGAATACTCTGAAAAAAATTGTCAGAATGTTTTCTTCATAATATCTTTGACAAGTTCGAAAATGGATTATGTCGAGTCAGAAACTAGGTCACTACATCAAATCTTTGATCAACCTTGTGTACGCTATAGAGGGCATATTTTCAGACCATAACAAATGAAAGTTGGTTAGGATTTTTGTCTTGGTGATATCTTGGACGAGTTTGGAAATTGGTCACGTTGGGTAAAAAACTAGGTCACTAGGTCAAATTTCATTAAAAAAAAAATACACTCTCTAGGCCACATTTTCTGTAGAATAGTCTTGAAAAATGGTCAAAATGATTGTCTTTGTAATATCTTTGACAACTTTGAAAATGGGTTATGTCGGGTCAAAAACTAAGTCACTACGTCAAATCTTTGAAAAACATTGTGTACGCCTTTGGTACAATACTCTTGAAAATTGGTTAGGACATTTGTCTTGATGATATCTTGAATGAGTTTGATATTAGTCACATTGGGTCAAAAAATAGGTAACCAGGTTTAATCTTTGAAAACCTTGTGTAGGCTCAAGAGGCCTCATTTTCAGTCCGGTAATCTTGAAACTTGGTCAGAATGTTTGCCTTGATGATAACTTAGACGAGTTTGAAAAGGCGTCATGTTGGGTTAAAAAACTAGGTTACCTGGTCAATCTCGAAAAAAAAAATTGTGTACACTCTACGGGCCATATTTCTCTCAAATACTCATGAAAGGTGGTCAGAATGTTTGTCTGGATAATTTCTACAAATTTTAAAGAAAAACAATGTTGAGCTTTAAATTAGTTTATTGAGACAAATTCTAGAAAACGCTTGTGTAGACAAGAGTCCCTAACTAATAAAAAATTGTCAGAATGTTTGTCAATATGTCTCGGAAGAGATTGGAAATGGGTCATGTATGGTCAAAATGCTAGGTGAGCGACTTGGATGCCATCATGGCCCTCTTTTCTTTTGTTTTCATTCATCTTTTGTCCATTGTCTTTTGTCCAGTGTTAGTGTTTTTAAATGTGGAACATGTTTATCGTTTCAGTTATTTCTTCTTGAGTTATTATGATGTGTTTGATATGGTGTAGCATATTTTCCCGGAAGGCTACCCTATACCGTAATCCACAATTACTTGGTTTCTAATTTCATTTACCTGATTTTGTCCAGCAACAGTGACAGGGCTCTTTACTAATACTTCAACAATCTAGAATTCGAATCCACATTCACCGAAGACATCTTCTTAAATTAATAGAAAATAATTGCTACAGAGTTCCTTATTTTTTGTTTATGAACTAGAACTGATTTGCATAACAAGACTTGAAAAGTTATCATTTCTCTAATCCAAAAAAGTGGAATGATTTTGTTTGATGTTTTCCTTTTTTTTTTATGCCATTACAAGTGAATGAATGAATGAATGAATGAATGAATGGAATTTAACGGCCCGTGGACAGCGAAGGTCATATTGGGTGCATATATAACGATCAAAAGTGATACTGTGAAGTACTGAAACAGAAGTCTATAAAATAGTGTATGTAAACAGTAAAAAATACTCGTTAGCGACGCTTACTAAGTTAAGTTTTGCGATAGAAGGGCCAAAAAAGCCCACGCCGTGACAAAAAGTATGTTACTTGCATTGAATCGGCCAGTGCACTTATCGATGCTTGCTTGCAGCTTGTAATTTAATTTTGCACCACATTTCTTCAAAGCTCCTGGCTATTTTTAAATAAATACGTGCGAAACAACGTAGTGAGCAATCAATGAATATTGTCGCAATAACATCAATCGTTCCTTGGAAAGAATTTGACTGAACTAAGAATCAAACCAGTGACAATCAGCATTGGTAAGTATAGAGGAAGTTCAAACATGAGTTAATTTTAGTTTTGTTAATTTTATAAATGCAAAGTGTCAGTTCTGAAATCGTGTTTTCTTTTTGTTTGTCGACTAATTCTTTTTTACAATTGATAGAACAGATGCGTTGCAGAGAGAGAGAGAGAGAGAGAGAGAGCATTTTATGCAATGCCGCTTTTCCTCGACCATGCTGCTAACATGAAATTCGGTTCGATATTCAAATCTACATTATATTTCATGCACAGTCTTTATGCCCGTACAGATATTTTAGCAAATTTGCTGCTAGCATGACTTTCAGTTCGATAGTCATACCTACATTCGATTTCATGCATCATCTATTGCTAGTAAAGAAATTTTAGCGATTCTGCTGCTAGCATGAAATTCAGTTCGATATTCAACCCTACATTCGATAACATACACAGTCGTTATGCCAGTCCAGAAATTTAAGCGAATCTGCTGCTAGCGTGAACTTCAGTTCGATTTTCAAATCTACATTTGATTTTATATAGAATAAAAATGCCAACACATAAAAATACGGGAATCTGCTGCTAGCATGAAATTCAGTTCGATATTCAAACCGACATTAAATTTTTACATATCCTCCATTTGCCCCTACATAAAAATACGCGAATCTGCTGCTGGCATGATATTCATTTCGGTATTCAAATTGACATTCTATTTCATACACCATCGATATGCTCATACATAAAAACAGGTGAATTTGCTGCTGCCATAATATTCATTTCGACTTTCAAATCGACATTCGATTTCATACACCGTCCTTATGCCCAAACATGAAAAAACGCGAATCTGCTGCTGGCATGAAATTCATTTTGATATTCAAATCGATATTCGATTTCATACACCATCCATATGCCTATACATAAAAACCGGCGAATCTGTTGCTGGCATGATATTCATTTTCATATTCAAATTCACATTCGATTTCATACTCCATCCTTATGCCCATACATAAAAAATGCGAATGTGCTGCTGGCATGACATTCATTTTGATATTCAAATCTACATTCGATTTCATACACCATCCATATGCCTATACACGAAAAAACGCGAATCTGCTGCTGGCATGACATTCATTTCGATATTCAAATCGACATTCGGTTTCATACACCATTTTATGCCCATACATGAAAAAAAACACGAATCTGCTGCTGGCGTGATATTCATTTCGATATTTAAATCGACATTCGATTTCATACACCATCCTTATGCCCATACATAAAAAATGCGAATGTGCTGCTGGCATGAAATTCATTTTGATATTCAAATCTACATTCGATTTCATACACCATCCATATGCCTATACAGGAAAAAACGCGAATCTGTTGCTGGCATGACATTCATTTCGATATTCAAATCGACATTCGGTTTCATACACCATTTTATGCCCATACATGAAAAAAACGCGAATCTGCTGCTAGCATGATATTCATTTCAATATTCAAATCGACATTCGATTTCATAGACCATCCATATGCCTATACAGGAAAAAACGCGAATCTGCTGCTGGCATGATATTCATTTCGATATTCAAATCGACATTCGATTTCATACACAATCCTTATGCCATACATAAAAAAACGCGAATCTGCTGCTAGCATGAAATTCATTTCGATATTCAAATCTACATTCGATTTCATACACCATCCTTATGCCTATACAGGTAGAACGCGAATCTGCTGCTGGCATGATATTCATTTCGATATTCAAATCGGCATTCGGTTTCATACACCATCCATATGCCCATACATAGAAAAACCGCGAATCTGCTGCTGGCATGATATTCATTTCGATATTCAAATCGACATTCGATTTCATACACCATCCTTATGCCCATACATTAATTCATTAATTTTCGTAACTATCCCTTGAGTTTGAAAAAAAAGCGAATTTACTGCGGCATGAAATTCAACTCATCCGCATATTCATTTCGATATTGAATATCGAACTCCGATTATCGAACTTACGCCAACTTCACACACCCCGCAGAAAATTCCTTTTATAGAAAAATAGATATTAATTTTCTTGAAGAAATCATTGACAGAATCCTTCAACCCTTATCGAGGCGTCACGCTGTTCCAAAATTGGCCAAAGATGGACATCCGATAAAGGTAATGCTAGAAATTGGCTCTGGCCGTAAAGGCATCTATAAAAAGCCATCGAATGACAGTTTGAGAATTTTCTGGGGTTTCAGAAGCAACTTCGTGGGCCATGGCAAAATCCTTGGCGAATGTGTTCGTGCTTTATCCAGAGAACATCCTTGCAGATCGTCTTATATTCGTATTTACTATGTCGGATCATCGGCGTCATGGGACAGCCATACTCTAATTTATGTCAGTTCCGAATGCGTCCCTTTGTGCTGCTACAATCATTTTGGCTCCGTGTAGTTTCCTCCTCGTGTGAGCATAAAAATGAAGACTTAGCAACTCGTTATAGAACGTTCACCCTGTGATGCTATCAGGGGCTTTGGGGTAAAGGTAAGTTTTAATAACATACGAGATACAACATGATGTCTTAATTGTAATATTTTCCATGACGGACCATTTTCTTCCAAAATAAAGTCATTACCTTTTTTTTTATCAAGTTTCACCATTGGTTGCAAATTAAATATAGCTCCGGTAAGAACTTCGAAGGTTAACTGGCAGTTGGATTTAAACACTTGTAAAATTCTCTGGTTGATGTTACATGCCTATTTAAGCAATGTTGAAGGCATGATAGGCCGGTGGCCGTTTGTCCGATTAGCAAAATCAATAGCACTATCATTTCCAGTATCGGTGCTCTTGGATCTATATTCACCAAGCATTCCTAAGCCTTTCCGTTTAATTCTCAAAAAATTTCTAGATATGAAAATAAACAACTTCTGATTGGCTAATCTAATTTGTTCAGCCAATCAGAAGTTTTGTTGCTTTCAAATTTAGAAAATTCTTCAGCATAAGATTTACAAAATTCAGAAGAATGGTTGGTGAATACGGACCTTGATGTATGTAACAGTTCGTGTTGTGTACAGCCACAGAGATAGTCAAATTTCAACTTTTTCTTTTCGTGCGTCGTCCGTCCTCAGCTTCTTCTGTTTTCGAATTTCACGGAATCTGTTGGTTCTACGGGCTGATTATGCTAAATCAAAGGGAATAATAAAATTATTCCGCGCGCTTGCTAAAGGTTTAAAGCATCTCCGTGATGCATTATACCAAGCAAGTCATCATATAAATATGGATCCATAAAATCGAACAACCGACTGAATCATATGGTAGCCTGTACCTTTGACATGAAGAATATAGACCAATAGCAAAAAGTTTTGACCCTGGGTCGATACGTTTTGCAAATGCATTCAACCCCATATTTACAGAGTAAGGTTCATATAAATCACGACAGATTCCTTGCTTAACATCTTTGGTTATAGGCATGGCATGGTTTCACCATTGTCAAGGTGATGTCACTGGTCTAATTCGGGCCCAAAGTTCTCCATTTTCAACAACCTGGCTCCGTATTCACCAACCATTCTTAAGAAAATTTTAGTCCTATTCTCAGGAAATTTCTAACTTTGAAAGTTACACACATTCTGATTGGCTGCAAATGGTTTAGCCAATCAGAAATTGTCTTACTTTCAAAATCTATAATTACACCAAGAATATTCATAAGAATGGTTGGTGAATGCATACCCTATTCTAACCGCAAATTCCAAGACAATTATCTGATTGGCTGAAACAGTCCTTAGCATCAGATTCTATCTTCTGCATTGACGATTAGAAGTGTATCAGTGTATCATGCTATTACGGCCGCAGAAAATACGATATGGTGAATCTTTGGAATGTTCAAGAGATAGATGTATTTTAAAGACTTTAAGCACATGGTCGAGCCCCGATTGCTTGGATGTCAGCCACGTTGATAATCGAGAGATTGATAACTTCAGAAAGTCCCGGCTTGAAAAAATCTATTCGGGGCAATGTTAGAGGGGAAAATTTATTCATTTTAAAAAAGCTTATCATTGTATGTACGTTTTCTTGTTGAAAGCGGCTGATGGATACTGAAGATTTTTTTTTTTAGTGTAGGACTGGTATCGAAATGATAGGAATACAATTATTCTGGCTTCCCTTAGCTAGCTAGAACACTTTTGTAAGTACATGTAATACGGGAGATCACTCCTTCATTTCAGCATAGCTTTCTCTCGTATAAAATCATTACCTAGTGGAGAATTGTTTATTGCTTCCTACATAGGAGAGAAGCATACACACATATGTATAATACACAAAATAATGAAAGCACGAAGTAAGCAAACAACCTGACAAACAAACAAACAAATAAACAAACAAACCAATTACGTATATACACAAGCTAAGTTATATCAACTAGCAGCCCCGTGAATGTTCAGGGTATTTCTGTCAGCAAGAATTCTCTGTAGCTCAGTGGTTAGTGTACTAGTTTTTTGTGGCTTGATAAACGAGGACCTTTGCCGCACGTGAACGAATCCAAGCCGGGGCGGTTTGTGTTGCAGCTATGCATTTTTTGCGAACATGTTCGTAAGATAAGTAGCATTAGACATCAAACTAACGATCAAACAGATAGTTACCCCAAACTTAAAATTTTGTTTGTCAAGGCACGCCGTTAAGTCATTCAGGTGTACATAAGTTTAATCCTATTAACACCATAGCCGATAATTCAGTATTTCCGGACGATGTAGATCAAGATCAGACTGCGCGGAACGTGCAGTCTTAACTTTAATCAAGACCGTCCCCGACTTGTTTCAAAAACTTGATCAAAGGGCCTCCTCGATTACAGCAGAAATTGGGTATCGGTCTCAAAATGTTTGCGCATTATTTATTTAGCGACAGAAGAGTTGACAAGGCGTAAACAGACCTCGCTTCGTAGAACAGGTGTTCATCAAGAAGTGGGACATTTTTAACTCTTTCCACTGCCCATAGCGACTGAAAAAGAACTTTTGCGGCCGGCATAGATCAAGATCAGACTGCACAGATCATGCAGTCTGATCTTGGATCTAAACCGCCCGTTTTCTGATGCTAAACCATGACCAAAATCGTCCGTGATTACATTGGTAATATACTTTTAGAACTCGAAAAAAGTCTGATTTAATATTTTGTTTGCGATGTAA
Source organism: Hippopus hippopus (assembly GCA_946811185.2). Classification (NCBI taxonomy): domain Eukaryota; kingdom Metazoa; phylum Mollusca; class Bivalvia; order Cardiida; family Cardiidae; genus Hippopus; species Hippopus hippopus. The sequence continues at coordinate 8,564,969 of OX328105.1, forward strand.
GAGTTAAAATTCGCCTTTATCCTGCTGATTGTAACCCCAAACCTGCTAAATTACTCAAATGAAACTTTCAAGCCGATAGTAAAAACCCAAATGTTGCTATTTCAAGGTTATTTTTTGGGGGATATATCTCCTTATCGGACAGTGTAGATCAAAGATCAGACTGCACGTTCTGTGCAGTCTGATCTTGATCTATACTGTCCGCAAAAGGTCCTTGAGTCGCGCTTAGCTACGTAAGGGTTCAGAAGAAATAACCATCGTTTAGCTCCTTAACAGACAACAAAATAGTAGTCTTGTCTATGTCGAAAGCATCTGCAGACGACAAACCAAACAATGAGCTTTGTCTTTGAAAAAGTCAAAAACATTGTATAAAATGAGAAAAGTGTCCTCCTTTTAACACAGTTATTTTAGAAGCACTCTTCTTCAGGGTGGAAAAGAGTACGGACTTTTTAATGAATGGTTAGAACAATTCTAATTGGTGTACGGAAACCTCAAATAAATAGAAGGAAAATATGGTTTTAAACAGGACAGATTAAGATGATTCTTCAAGGACAGACAGACTGATCCCATTCTGTTCTCTTTGAAAGACGAATCAGAGGTATCGGTATTAGCAATATGCGGGTAATGGGTTTGCTTAAATGACCCAGTTACTAAAACAAAATCAAATACTCGTCTGTGTCGATAGTTCTCTCGTATTACATTACTTTAACCTTAAATTATGACCTGAAGTGTAGACAGTGTGGATCAAGATCAGACTGAATAGAACATACAGACTGATGTACGAGATCTGGAGATTTTTCTGTTGTAAATTAGTAATAATTGTTTCTGTTTTAGCATTGGCTGCAAGTTTTCATTTAATAAACACATTTCCACCTGATGAAATATATTGCAAGTTGCAAGAAACCAGTTTTGAAAACACCGTTCCAAAAGTATAACTAGACCACAATCACAATAACAACTTTTTTTTTTGCTTTTTGCACAATGTTTTAACACACAAGGGTGCATCAAGTGTTTATTCACACTGATCACATTTCACCATTATATTTTACATTCATCTGCTGCAATTTTGTTTCGAGGCGTAATTAGTTAACTCCAAACCAAACTACAAAACTGTCAACCTGTCCAAATTGAAGCATTTGCAGACGACAAATAAGTATGATAGAAAACACTGTGGGAAAAGGAGAAAATGCTGGTAACCAGCATTTTCTCCTTTTTCTACAATGTTTTCCAAAGCCTTCTTTCTCTGGGTCGTTAAAACTTGAGGTTATGTGGTAAAGGGGTAATAATAAGTCTTCTTCCCTAACGCAGATTACTTCAGACCCGTTTGAGTTTAGAGGATTTCCGAAAGCATCGGGATAAAGGAAGAAATTGCTCAAATGTGTCATCTGTCCATTTAGTAGAAAGTTGCACTGTCTGTTCAGCTCCTCTTTCCTATTAAGACCTGAAGATAATGGACGTTTGAAAAATTCGTGTCTACAGTTAAGTAAGGTTTTTAAAAGTAACAACTGGGTTATTTAAGTTTTCAATAGCGGCTGTGTCCCTAATCTCATATATATGACATTGTTCCAGGACAGTCGTTTAGACAAAAGACGTAACTGGCTTTCTTTTTGGCCGTGTTGGCAGAGCAAAGAACAAAATGAAGACAAAAGAGACTTGGATTCCTTTTGACTGCTAGATTAGACTCTTAGACTGCACAGGATATCATGCATCATAATTTCCGATCTACTTTGTTACATGTTTTTACATGTTTTTCTAAATAAACCAGCATTGAAACTGGAACGTCTACGAGAATTTTTTTCTTCCTTGTATGATGACTTAACAGTATAATATTACCACTATTTACAAGCATTGCTACCGCTAATCGATGCCAGGGCCTTAATTTATACTACGGCAAATTTTTGTAATGGAGAATGATACTTTTCTTGTTCTATTTTGGAAATTTAATATTTTATAGGCGTCACCCAATAACCCAATACTGCTTTTCAACAAAATGAAAAACCATGAGTAAAAGAGGCAAATGCTCGCGAGAATACTTTTTCATTATTTCACTTCATATTGAGCCACAAAAGAGTCTTTATATTCATATTTCAGTATTCCTTACACCTTCTATCTTTTTTGAAGATATTTCTTGTTAGATGTAACTCCAGGGTTTCGCCGAAGTTTGCGGGAATGCTACGTGATCTAAAATACGCGTCTATTATGTGGGATGGCATTCACTCGTCACGACTCGGCCGCTACCGTAACTACATCTAACCTCATTTGTATCAAGGGGGTTTTAATTTTGAAATAGTAATAGTCACGTGATCTTTAACATGGCGGAACGCATGTAAATAGATAACTATTGGCAACAACAGCCGCGGTAATAAGCAACCTGTCGCTGAAAAATGCTAACTGAATCGATCTGTAGACCGATTTAGGAAATGAATGTATAAACTGTTCGTCATCGGAAAAGTATTTGAAAAGATTCCCACTGAAAATTGTGTCTAGTGTTTTCTTTTTATAAGTGGAGTGTTACGACTTTAGGAACGGTAAAGAAGAAATGTACCGTGTAGAAGCATATCAAGCAACGTGATACAGCAGAGGGACTTGATTAACGGATCACCCGAGGTTTGCCAAAAGGGATAGTATTCAACACTAGTCACAACTCGGCCGATTCCGTATCTACATCTAACCTCGACTGTATCAAGGGGGTTTCCATTTTGAAATACTGCCAGTCACGTGCTCTTAAACATGGCGGCGCTCTTGTAAATCGATTAGCAACGACAACAACAACCACGGTGATTGATAAGCAAACTGTCGCTAAAAAATTTTGAAAAGTTTGAAAATAGATGTAGAAACTGTTTATAAACGGAAAAAAATGTAGATAGATTCTGATAGAAAAATATGACTAGTTTTTCCTTTTTTATGAAGAGCCTTACAATTTTAAGAACAGTAAATTGGCGTATTTCCGTCGAAGAAATGTACTGTGTAGGTGCATAACAAGCTAGGTCGTACCATAGGGGTCCGTAGTTTGATTCCTGGCACCCATAGACTATATATTATAAACAAGGGATTTAACTGTATGCAGTCCGTTACTCGCCCCCGGTTACAAAAAACAACGTATCTTTTCTACCCCATCAGTTATTCTATTTTTTTCTACAGCTGAGAGCTAAAACATTTTTCTAACAGAAAAACACAACTAGTCAGTGGCTAATGCAGTCTGGCTGATACATTCGCTCGAACGTGTAAACTCGCTCAAAAATCTTCGCCATTGACACGGGTTCGTACATCCGTTTTCAAGATATAAAATGCACTTTAGATCCAATGAAACGCAGCATTAGCGGCACCCACCCTTTAAACATGTTTAAAAATACTACTGACCTATAGTCTTTATCTTCAATAACGACGAAACGCCTCAGAATTCGTTGAATTTGTGATCCACGTTCTTATTTCGAACAGCTGCAGCCATCTTCTGTCATGTGACATTGTTTGGAACGAGAAATTTCATCGGTTGATATGTACTAACAGTCGTGAATTCAACCAATGAAATTACGTACAGCTGCTCACACCTTTTTGTCACGTGACAGTACGGTGACACTGTTTGGAACGAGAAATTTCATTGGTTTATATGCGCGAACGTCAGTATCGAATGCACTAACCCGTGTCAATGGCGAAGATTTTTGAGCGAGTTTACAAGTTCGAGTGAATGTATCAGCCAGACTGCATTAGCCACTGACAAACAGTTGTGTTTTCTGGTAGAAAAATGTTTTAGCTCTCAGCTGTAGAAAAAAATAGGAGAATAACTGATGGGGTAGAAAAGATACGTTGTTTTTTTGTAACCGGAGGCGAGTAACGGGCTGCATACAGTTAAATCCCTCGTTTTAGTCTATGGGTCACAGGAGTCAAACTACGGACCCCTATGGGTCGTACAGCTTAGGGACTTGATCAACGGATCACCCGAGGTTTGCCGAATGGGTATTCAAATGGGTGTGATGACGTCATTTCTGGTCTCATAAGGATAGAGTTACTGATCGACCATAAACTTATTTAATCGTCAAATTTGCAACTTGTCACTGACAGTAGTCGCAAACTTTCGTTACGTTTGCAAAGAAAATTGTTTCCACTGGTATTACGAGTTATTAGTGATTTACAAGAAATGCTTATTATGGACTGAAAGAAATAAAAGGGCCCAATCCATTTGTCACAGGAAAATTTCCAAACTATTGCAATTTCGAAACCCTTTTTGACGAAAATTCTGGCTATCTTCGGATGGTATAGCTGTAAGATCGGACTAATCTTTGGTCTACAATGGCCAAAAAAGTAACTCAAGTTGTGGCGAGGGACTTAACTCTTTACACGATGACATATTTTTTTTTGACATATCAAAATTTGGGTTTTTATAATCTTTATATATTCATTTCACCTATTAAGCAGGATAAGGGTTAACAGGTTACATTGAATGAACAGGTATGTAAAAATGAATATGAAGAAAAAAAAAATTTTTGATAACGTAGGGTGTGGCAATCTCAGTCTAGAATTTGAGAACTTTCATTTCTCCAGTAATTGTACGTTTCAGACACTAATGAAAATAAAATGTTTTATCCGGTTCGTTAATTTGTTCCAATATGATCAACAAATTTAAAGCCATTGAAAACCACCATTACTAACCGTGGAATCAAGCAAACAGCTAGGAATAAAAGGAAACAAAAATCTACCTTTGAAAGTCGTTTAATTACAGGTATGATGTATGTACAATAGATTTCTGTACTAAAGGCGGGAAAAACGTAGCATTTCGTAAAAAGGTAGGGTCAAAGGATAAGTTATTTAGTAAAGATCAAAGTATACTGATTACCACTATTATTATGAGTGAAATATACCAGTAGTTCAAAATCTAGCCGCGGCATTACAAAACCGGCAATACGAGACGAGTGCTGATCGAATACTTCCGTTTCGGACCTATGGCTATTTTCGCAGACGGATACATTAAAACTTTACCAAACGACAAAATTTTAGAGCAGTCCAAATTGAAAGCATCTGCAGACGACAAAATTAATGTGAACTAAAGATTGAAATTTAATTTGGGAAGAGTAGAAAACATTGTGGGAAAAGGAGAAAATGCTGGTAAGCAGCATTTTCTCCTTTTCCCACAATGTTTTCAAAAGCCCTTTCCCACAGGGTCGTTAAAAGTCGGGATTGTGTGGCTGGCAAAGGATTAAAGCACATCTGCAAAAGACGACTTATAATAATATAAAACCATTGTGAAAATACTGCACACATCTTTGTAGTTGGTTCCATCTAATCATTTGTTGTGCGGTCCAAAATATCTATGGTCTAAAGACCTTTGTCACAGTCGCGTACTGCGGACTACGGACCGCTGACTGCGGACTATTCAAGGGGGATGTCTCAAACGAAATAATGCGATACTTAACTTAATTTAAAGGAGCACTATAACGAATAATATTTTATTAAATTTAACTTGCTGTTTCAATAGTTCAACACCATATCTTTATGTCGACAGACATGACCTCAAGAAATCTTGACTGTTCTGCTTAGAAGTGGCCTGGATCTCTTCAAATCGCGACACTTACTTTGCATGACTTTAGACTAGCTAATGCGTGTTTGACTGTCACACTGTATGATTTCAAGTGTGGATTTAACGTTCGACATTTCCGCATTTCCCTTCCCCTTTTTTCAGTTGGGCCGCTATTAAAGCTGTAAGTAGGGGATATCGATTAGGATATATTTCATCTGCAAGTAAATTGCAGTCAGCAGGGAAGTCAAGTGCTTCCAATGGTCATTCTTTGCCAAAAAGGCGAGCTGTTGTGCGTCATTCACATGCCAAAGAAAACTGCTTTCAACACATTTTTTTTTCATTACTGTTTGTCACTATCTGTGAATGCATAACATAGCAGCTCCGATGACCTAAATATTACTGTTTCTGTGGTTCTATCGCAGGCATGAATGTTTATTCGGTGCAACGTCCCGTCAATGGGTCTGACTGTTGATGGGATTTTATCTAATTTCACGTATAGATCTTGCCACTAATTTTTAGAGAGCCAGCGGATGGGAAAAAAAATATCGCTTTCAAAAAGTTGAAACATGGAGTAAATATCCGTTTAACTGAGGAAACGCAAACGTTAAGTATACTGGATAGAAAACACAAGTTAGGTTATTGTCGCAACCACATTAAAAATAAAAGAACCCTGAAAATTAAGAACTGACAGTTTATATCCAAGACCATCAAGAATGTTGATTAAATGAATAAATGTTTCAGATATTATATAACAGAATTGTCGATGATCCTCTGAAAAAGAGGGAAAAAAAACGTCTCTTGCGTTGTCTCCAGTAAATATCTTGTCGTCAACACCAAGTCTTAGTGTAGTATATTGTAGGGGTTGCGAAAGGATGAGAACTACTCGGTCCGGTAAAACAGCTGAAAAATCAAGCAATTAAAAAAAAATCATACATGCTTGGTTGTGCTCGATACAGCACTGGCACTATGGAAAAGCAAAAGTCTTTTTCTTGTTGGGTGCCATATTCTGTGGAATAAACAACGGATATTGATTAAGTAAAAACATCTCTTCATGGTATAAAATCTAAGAAATCATACAAACCATGAGGCTATCTCTAAACCATAGCGACAATATTTTGGTAATGTTGTGAGTAATTAGAGTTGAAGGCCCTTCTCAATAACTTTTCGGTTACATGTATATACGGCGACAATTTACTTATCCGTGTGTTTTCCTGGACTTTTTAAACAGGATTTGCCCAGTCCATTATCCTGTCAATGGAAAGCAAGACGTAGTGCTATCTCCGTAATCTTGACGGCCAAGGGCGGGAAGTCATTACTTTTATTTGCAAACCATGTCTTCGGTATGACCAGGCAAGATTCGAACACACGACATTCCATTCAAGAGGCGGTTGTTCTAAGCGTTTGGCCAACACGGCGGTTGCTATTGTCGTTGCTGTTGTTGTGTTGGAGGTTTGAAGGAAATGGAGTAATTACTCAAAACGGAGAGCTTCTCCATTTCTCACAGTGTTAAAAAATAAACAGATTTAATCACAAAGTTTCTTTTATTTCAAGGTAGTTCCCCTTTAACAACAAGGGATTTAGACAGATAATTTCGTGCAATTTGAGTATGATACTACATGTTCGACACTCTTCTCACGAGATAATGATATCCAGTTTGTGGTCTCTGGCGGATATTATCAGATCCAATTAGGAATTCATGAAAAGAAAGTTCCAAAAAGTCTACGTGAACTCCGAATAAGGCTGTAAGAATTGCTCTGGCAGGGCGTGACTAACCTTTGACATGAGTCGACCAGTTTATTTTTCATCATAGCAATACGTTATCGATTCTTTATTTTATGGACACATGAAGTGCATACTCTTTTACCGTCTCTGGGTTTTTCGTGGGAGTGTCCTTCGGCAAGACACTTCAGAGCCCTAGCCTAGTACTGGTAAAACCCAGGAAATGCATGCATATATGAGTTGTCGCCGTGATATGACGGAAACAATGTTGAAAGCGGCGTAAAACACCATTCAATCAACCACTCTTTTACCGTCTGCAAGCATTGAGAAAAAGTGTGTTTCAAATCCATGTCGTTCAATTCTGGCGTTCTTGATCGTTATATTGCATTTCATACGGCTACTCACTATGATTTCTGCATTACCTATTTCACCTCAATCTAAAATGGAGTGAATTAACATAGCTCCGGCCTGCAGTCCAGACAGTCCCTACATAATTACATGAAAAATAATGTTTGAGAGACGTTATTTCCCTTCCTTTGCCACTTTGAGACAACCCCTCTTAAAAGTTCGCAGTCAGGTGTCCGCGGTCCGTAGTCAGCGTAAGTGACAAAGGTCTAATATTAATAGCAGTTATACAGCAGCAGAGGCTATAACCTACAACTCCAGTCTAGGCGTTTGAATACTGTTTTTCCTCCATTAATTCTGTAATTCCTTAATTATTGAAGAGGTAATGAAAAAAGGAAGATTTTAACATTTACAGCTTTGAGCCTGACGATTTCCTCCATGGCCAGAATGAAAAGTTCCTTTATGTCCTTGTTCATACCATGCCCTTGATTTTTTAACTGTTTACCACACACGAGTTTCAACGACCATGAAGAAAAAACCTTTTGAAAACATTGTGGAAAAAGCTGGCTTCATAGATCAAAACTGGGCCGTACAAAAACATGCAGTATGATTTTGGATGTACAATGATCGCTATTGTATTCTCAGCTATGACCAACATTAATGTTCATGTCATCTGCAGTGAAATTGTATTTGGGCCTCATAAAACGATAAATCTGTTTAACTCTAGGTGTTTTCTACTCTATGAAGGACAAATTCCATGTTTTAGTTTACATTTAATTAATCGTCTACAAATCCTTTCAAGTTGGACAAGTTCAATATTTTGTCGTTTGGTAAAGAGTCAAACGGTAGCGAAGGAGCTACAACAAAATGAACTTATATTAATTTTACCAGGCTATGAGAAATCATATTATGAGCAAAATTTGTTATCAAACAAAATGTTTTAAATCAATTATCTCTCGTCTAATTATTCTGTTCAAGCATTATAACGAGGACCGCCGTCGTTAGGTGTGGCTCGGTGTAGCGTAATAATCACACGCTATAATTTATCATTATCTTATGTCAGGTTATACGATTATCTAAACGAATGAGTTTCTTGGTCTAGTTCATACGTTTATGAAAAGCTATATTTAAAGCATAAAACCAGGTCTTTTTCATAGGACACCTATAATTAACTGATATATATAGTAAACAGAAGAAAGAAAGGAAATATGTGATTAAATTAATATTTCCTCTACTTTTTTGTTCGGAAAGTAAACACTAAAAGCCATTATATGCCCTCTTTCAGACCATGAATATACGAGTATATATATCATCTTAAGTGTTCTCATTCATCAAATTTTTTTTAAAAAAAGGACATAAATCGTAGTCATATGCAATGTCTGTTTATGAAGCAGGAATATTAGAAACGTAACAAACTTAATTTTCTTCCATTCCAACTCTCCAAGTTCTGATAACTCTGTATCACACAGGACTTGCAGAACTGGTTGGTTTGAATCCCGCCTGGGTCATATGATTCTCTTTTCTGGTACATATGTATGTCAATTCATTATAGAATTCTAAGTCATGATCAACCAGACTTTTTCTATTTCGTTTTTATGACTTGGCACCAGTGGCTAAAAAATGTGTTATGCGTGGTACAAATAGCAAAACGCCTCGGCCAACTTGACGAATAGTCTTGTAAATAAGGATTAGATACAGTTTTCGGTGAAAACGAAAACACAAGGACTGGGTTGACAGCTGTACATGGCGCCTTTAAATGATGGTTTCCTTATGAACATGATTTCCAGAACTTACATATCGAAAAAAACAGCGAGTGTCCAAGCATTTGCATTTTTTTCTTGGAGGTTTTATTTTTCCAACTCCTTGAATAACTGGGTTACTGTTATCTTATGGCAAGTTTAAAATGCATATCAATCAGACTCTGGTTTCGCTTTGCACGATGACTCTGTTGGTAGTGATGCTCACTCATAATTTCAATGATAAAGCGTGCTAACCCTTAACCGGCTAACTTATATGATAATAATAATATATTATAATAATAATTATAATAATAATAATAATATAATAACTTAAATCAATCTTTCAAGCCAATGATAAAAAAAACCCAAGTGTTGCTTCTGCCAAGTTATTTTGGGAGCAAAATATCTCCTTATCGGACAGTGTAGATGCAAGATCACACTGCACGTTCTCTGCAGTCTGATCTTTATCTACACTTTCCGAAAAAGGTCATTGAGTCGGGCTTAGCAGCATAAGGGTTAAAAAATCAAAGGTGTCCATCAGACCAAATTTTACTGAGTCGCTGTAAAGCCGTTGGGTGGCAGATGGCTCCATGTCTCGTTCTACATATAAAAGAGATTCCTGTTGAGTCATTGGCCAAGTTAATAACTTTTATTGCATTTATGGCATTTTCTTTTTTTAAAGTTTCGTCGCAACGAGCGAAAATTTATTTCTCTGACGGTAAAATATTTATGTATTCAGGCAGGAGTAAAGAGAAGTGGGCAAGGAGTTGTAAAAATGTCAGATTGTTTTCATTAAATATCATTATCATCGTACAATAAACACCCACGTAATTACATCCCCAACTATGATGTAGGTTTCCTTGACATGAAAGTTCGGAAAAAATGACTAAAATAACGGCATGGTTTTCTCTCAACGATCCATTAAATCTTTCTCCCACCATTGTCCCTTTTTAGGCATTACCCTTTAGAACCTATAAGAGTCGAAATGGCTATACTCTGCCAGGGCCCTTTTGTCAGTAAATATCATTCTTTTGGCTTCTTTTTTTTTTTATTCTCAGCAGTATTTAGAAAAAGTATCGGACAGTGTTTATCAAGATCAGATACCATATTCATCGACCAGTCTCAGTTCATGTCTAATTCTAAATTTCGAGACTTATCATGTGACGTTCTGTCCCAGCCAATCGGATGGTTAGCCTTTGAATCTAAAATTAAATTAATAATTGGAATTATCAGTTAATATGAATGAAGACCTCTCGTTCTGTCCGTTGACTTCCCGAAGTTGTTCTACATATTACTTTTTTGTAATTGATTTTTTTGCCTCAAATTTTCAGGGTTTTCTACTAACATTTACTTACTTACTTACATAATCCTATCGAATTACTAACCCACAATAAACAGGCTCATCAGATCCGTGCTATGAATGAAAATATCTTGACAAATAAATTGAGGAATCGCTCATTTCGAGTTACCACAGCGTCTTCTAAAGTCCTCAGGTAGAGTCGTTGATACGGTATGTTTGCGGGAAAAAAATTCATTGTAATCCATTTTTATCTTGCATTTCTATCAAGATCTATGGACCTCCAATGTTAAATGTGGGAAAAATAACGCAGCGCGAACACACCACGTTTTATGAATCAAATTCTTGTGTCCATTGTTGAATTGATGGCGTGACAGAACGGTATAAATCCTACCATTCAATCAGAGAGTCACCCCAACTGACCCTAACGAATTGTGATGAAACCTCGCCAAGTATGGCAACAGTTACCTTTATAATAATTGAGATGCGCTATGGGAAAAGGGAGTTTAATACACTTTATAAGCACTATACCAGACAAGTCGATGTGTAATATGGATCAATTTTGTCCACCAAGCGGCTGAATCATTAGGTATAATGGTCCTTTGACATGCGGAAAATTTAATGCCTGCAAAAAGCTTTGACCTATGTCAGCCTGCGCTGACTGCGCAAGCTGACACGAGTCGATACCTTTTGCATATATTTTAAACTACCATTTCACAGCGCAAGACTCTTATGTTGAATTTGAACGCATTCCATCAATGGCTCGATTCTCTGATTGGCTCTGCTAGTATTTGATACTTTTTATTTAAATCAACGAAGCTGCTTCTTTCTTTTTCCACACGAATGCCATTCTAGATCTATTTACCTTGACCAATGTCAATGGCGTTCCAAATGACGATATTGCTATAGCTTGTTTTTCCGAATTTTCTATTGTCATTCTGTTAACCGCAGTGTTTAATATATTTTCCTCCACCGATATTGCATCATCTTCCGGGATTTTTTTAAATGGTCTTTAACAACCGCAACCCTTTCAGTAGACTTTCTTAACTTATAAGTATATTTATCTTTCAATTAACCGAATATCCATGCACTAACACCTTTAGATGTGTGGTTTTTTTTAGACTATGTATATTTATAGAACATTTTTTTTATAATAGAACACGAATGAATTTTCTGCGGGTAAACGTCACGTTTTATGACGTTGTCAACAACATTCGCGACGTCATTATTACAGCTTATCCATATCCATTTCATCTGCAAATATCACTAAATTTGTGTTTTTCATTGTTTGAAATAATAAACTGCAACAAATCAGACGTTAAAAGATAAATACAATACATACTTAGAGTTGTTTATATATCAGAAAAATCTAACTCGGTTGTGAGAACTGATAATTCTCTAGCCAAGGAATTATCTATTTGAGTTTTACTAAATGAGACATGGTGAGATATTTTACTGTTTTAACAAAATCTGTGACATTTTACGGAGACATCAGTCGTAAACGTGTATTTGTTATGGCCTCTTTCTTTTGTCATTAGTATGGATACGTTCAATAAATGTGCAGTTATGATGCACATATTTTTGCCCCCATTTTTTCACGCTGCAGGTTTGCAACACTTGGAGAGCCAACGGATATATTTAAACGGTAGGAAAAGAGCGATATACTGCAATTCTAAGGGTAGTTGACTAGTCAACATTATCTTTTAGAGTGTAGGTATTATAGGCTACTATCATTAGAAATAAACTTTTTGCAACTATCGAGAATTTCACCACTGTCAGCTTGGACGTCCTGCTGTACGGTGACGAAAGCCTCACCTTTCATGAAAATGTTACGGTATTTTTAGAAGTGCAGTCTTTTATTAACCCTTTTCCAAACAATCCCGGATTTTTACGATCCTGGGAAAAAACTTTTGGAAAGCATTATGGGAAAAGGAGAAAATGCTGGTAACCAGCATTTTTCCTTTTCCCACAATGTTTTCTACGCTATCAAAGACAGAAATCATCATTTGAGCTACATATAATTTGTCGTCTGCAATTGCTTTCAATTTGGACCAGTCTAAAACTTTGTCGTGTGGTAAAGGGTTAAGGATAACAGAAGGTTAAAGCTATAAGTGAAAATCTCATTCAAGTCTTGTAACAATTTTATAATGTTTCGTTTTACCATAACATCATACATATAAAGACAATACAATATTGGTTTCGAAAACATCCCACATCGCACGATCTCTTTATACTCGGGAAGCTTTTGCGGACAGTGTAGATCAAGATCAGTGTGCACAGAACCTGCTGTCTGAACTTGGATCTACAATGTCCGCTATGGCATTTTTCTTCCACTGAAATCAACTTTAGAATCGCAAAATTTGGCTTTTACAATTGAGCAGAAATTTTCGTTTCATTTATTTATCAGCTTAAGGTTTAAAGGTATAATAGCTAGCGCCTTTTGTCACCTCTTTAATTGAAGCTTTTAACACCTTCAGGGCACTGAGAAATTTCCTCATCTACAGCAATTATTCGACCTCCCTTTAAAATTGGAAGAACGTCTGCAATTTTTGAACGAGGGTATGGATTAAAGCAATCTATATAAATCAAAGTACTCGAAGTATTTAATCAACAAAACACTTCAAAGACACTACCGACAATGGACCCATTGTTCACATAGATTCTGGTCGAACCACTCCCTGTTGCAGACGTCAAATTTTCCCACACAAAGAACGGCACTTAAAAATGCCACTTGCAAGGCAGCTCCCAGCTATGTACCAGCAACGACTATGTGTTTCCTTGTTTCATCAATACATTTTGCTTATATACAGTTTAAAAAATAACAACAAAATGATAAATATCTTTCTCTTTCTGGCAGAATAAGAGTCTGTGAATTCACTGTGAATTAAAGTAGGCTTTTATGTAATGAATGAACGACCGCCATTGAAATAGGCATGTAGACAAAAAAAGACTGGAGAACAATGGGTCTCTATTCTTCGTTTTGGAAAACCAGCCAATTTTCGAGTGGTAAAGCTTGTCACTTGATTCGATATATAAATGAAAAGGATATTTCCATCTGTAGAAAATATCGAAATTTTAAGCAGGTCAGAATATCTGAACGCATTCTACGACAGTGGATCTAGATACCAAACCATGCTGTACTTTTTTTTGCAAACAAAATTTGATCTGCATTGTCCTCAAAAGAGATTTAAGTTTCTATATGCCCACCAAGGGTAAAGGGTCATTCTTTAACAAAATCAGGTAACCTTCATTGACAGTAATCGTCTATAATCTTTCATCAAATATATACGAGTGGCGCTCCGGGAAAAGGGGGTTTAATGCATCTTCATACTGTACTTCATCAAATAAGTCGTCGCACAATGTGGACCAATCTTATTTAAAACCAGCTAAAGCGTGCAGCAGAATGGTCCTTTGACATGTAGAAAATTCACCAATAGCAAAAAGTTTCGACCCAAGTCAGCCTGCGCGATCTGCGCAGGCTGACATGGGTTGATACTTTTTTGCAGATGCCTTAAACCACCTTTTCACAGAGAACGACTCATACGTTTTCCAATAGCTTTAATTTATTTATTATATAGACTCAATCTAAACAAGGTTGTAATTCATTCTCATATGAATGTCAGACTATCGAGTTAATATTTACATTTAACAAAATATATTGATGACAGACAGGAAGGGCGTTGTCACTTTAAAGGAGCTTGTTTATTTTGGCTGGAAATGCACGTGTCAAATTATAAAAAATTAAACTTTCCCTGAAATTGATGTTTATTATCAATAAGTGCTATGTGTCATGACAAAAGGGGGCTTCAAGTGTCATCTTGTACTTCATTCATAGATAGACAGGTTAGGTCAAACCAACAAGAAAACTTGTTTCGAAAAATTAAAAGATAGGAGCGCGATTCTGTGCGACGGTTTTAACTCTTTACCAAACAACACTGAGTTTTAACGACCCTAGAGAAGGAGCCTTTAGAAAACATTGTTGGAAAAGGAGAAATTGATGGTACCTACAATGTTTCCTACCCTTTTAAAACAAATTCCGTTGTCAGAATCATACTTAATATGTCTTCTTCAGCTGTGTTCAGTTTGGCCCAATCTATAATTCTGTAGGCTGGTAAGGAGTTGAAGTAGTGCATATCTGAAAGTGCTCACTTCTACCATTCGGGCAGTCTGATTCATTGTTGAATTCGTTCGGGCCTTTGCTTCAGATTTCATGGTAACAGTTTGAACTGTTGTTCTCTGTCAAGAGCTGCAAGTTTTGTGATTCAAGTAGAAGGGTTATGATGCCGTTTGTACGCACAATGAGTAGATGTCTGACGTAAACTGTTCCGTGTGGTGACGCAAGACAAAGAATCTACAGATGATATGCCATCCAGTGAAAGGTCCTTTGTGGTTTACCGACGATGCTAAGCACCTAGTGCATTATGCAAAGAGTCATGACCGAGGTTCAAGGACTGATTTATAAGTTATGAGTTATATATGTAAGGGTTTGACTTTTGTCGGACAAATGCGTTATATTTCAATATAGTCACCATAAATATCTATACACTTTTGCCATCGATCTTTAAGGGCCTCCATGCCCCTTTTAAATAAGTACTTTTCTTGACGGTTCAGAAAGTCCTTCACTCCCTGTATGACGTCATAATCGGACTGAGATACTGGACAGACTTGTGAACAGGGGCATTGTCCTATTGCAACAATGCACTCACTGTGTAAGTTAGCAGGACCTGCCTATAAAAGGTTCAGATCAGCACGCGACAAAGTCCACTTGGTGTGCTTCTGATCAACTATCAGAAGTCTTGTATCCAATGGGCTGGGAGCTTTCTCATTGCAAGTTTTTCCATTAGAATGAATTGAACTTTTTCCTGTGAAACCTCAACTATACTGGCTATATATCTTTGTGTAACTTACCTGTCAGCCATAACAATATCACGGGTTTCATTGACAACTTCTGAGGTTGCAACAGGGAAAGGATGCTCAACGCTCTGCGGGACCTGCCTAAATTCCGCCACCCGTCTTTCGCTGTAGCATATGAAGGGGCATCATTTCCTAGTGTTGCTACCATATCAGTAGGGATATCCTTAGATGCTGGACTTTTCGTATTCAAATATTGCTCCTTCAGCGATTTCATCTGTTTTGCAAAAGTCACTTGCTTTGTTTTTCCGCTGCTTCCAACATTTTTATTCACATCAGTAATAGTCTACTTATTCATATCTTTCCTTATTATCCCCGCCGAAGGCAGAGGGATATAGTTTTAGCGTTGTCCGTCCGTCCGTCCGTCCGTCCGTGTGCCCGTCCGGGAGAATATCTCCAATACCATTGGACGGAATTTCGTGAAACTTTATACATGTGTACAATAACCCATTCCGCCGATACACCTTTTTTCTTTTTTTGATTCAATGAAAAGTGGCCGACTGGGAGCGATTTTAAGTTACGCGGTCAAGTAAATTTTTCGGCGGGGGATATCATTTCAACGAAATTGCTTGTTTAAAGCAGTAATTGGCCACGGTCCTACAAGGACTTGCCAGTGGAGGCTCTCACGTGACCAGTACCGCGAGAAATAATAAAATCTGGTTTTGCGGATTATAAATCCAACGCCACTGAAGACCTTTGTCTTGTTGCGGAAAGGAAAATGAATACTTAATGTTATTCTGACTCAGACCAATCTGCTGAGCTTATGATTTATAAATGAGCTGCGTTCTGGCAAAAGGGGGTTTAATACATCTCCGTGAAGCATGCTACCAAGCAATTCGTAATATAATTACGGATTTATAAAATCTTTTTTGTCAAACAACTTATTCAACCTTACTGTAGAGTGGTACTTGGACATGAAGAAAATTATAGATAACAAAAAGTTTTGACTCATGTCAGACTGCACAAACTACACAGACTACACAGACTGCACAGACTGCACAGACTACACAGACTACACAGACTGCACAGACTACACAGACTACACAGACTGCACAGACTGCACAGACTGCACAGACTACACAGACTGCACAGACTGCACAGATTGCACAGACTACACAGACTGCACAGACTACACAGACTACACAGACTACGCAGACTGGCGTGGGTCGATATTTTTTGCAGACGCGTTAAACTGCCTTTTCACTGAGCATATCTGAATGGATTGTTCTTCTTTAAATTTATTGCCCCATTGAATTAACTCTTTACCAAACTGTTCCGTGTTCTTACGATTATGTGCAAGACAGCTTTTGAAACTCTTGTAGGGATTGGGAGAAAATACTAGTTACTAGCACATTCACTTTTGACAGTAATGTTGTTCACTCCTTCAAATGAATCCCATCATTCGTGAAGCTGCATTTCATTTGTCGTCCGCAAAACCGTCAACATGGATGACTTTAAAAGTGTCCCGTCTTGTAAAAGGTTAATTATACAATTTTTTCATGAATGGAAAATGATAACCTAGTTGTGCTTAACATAGTAACACCTGCGGCGACCTTTTCGTCTCGCAGTGAAGATTATTCGAAACTATTGCCGCAGCAGAAAGAGAAATTACCTCCAAAAGAATCTCTTCGTTGCTTACAGTGTTTTTTAACGTGTATTAACCCCTAATCCATTCTGTACTGGGGCGAAACACTTCAAAAGCCCTAGGCTAGGACTGGTGAAATATTGTGAGCTATAGCGAAGTTGAAATTTTATTACAAATATCCATTTTATTACAATAGTGGTTCTAACAGAGATATCGCCATGATATGACTGAAATAATTTTGTAAGCGGTATAAAACACTGTTCAATCGATCGATCGATCGATCGATCTATCTATCTATCTATCTATCTATCTGTCTGTCTATCTATCTATCTATCTATCTATCTATCTATCTATCTATCTATAACCCTTGCTATTTATTTTTATTTTACGATGATGCTTTCAAAGTTGTTTGCTGCATTTTAAGGATGTGATAAGTTAACATGTACTCTACATTTTTAATACACAGATAAATCTACTTCATCAATGAAAAAACCTCAGTAACCGGCATTTCCTCCTTTTTCCGCAAAGGTTTTTTTTTTACTCTTTCCAGAGATTAATCTCATCTTATAAGCCATATCTGATTTATCCTCTGCAAATGCTTCCAGTTTGGTTTATAGTCTCATCTTGATCTACAATGTCCTCAGCGTTGTTCTACTAAACTTAAAAGAAAGTAACGAAAGTAACATAAGTTTCTTAAATGATACTTTATTTGCAGAAGGTGTTACACAAAATCTTTTTTTTTTTTTTTTTCTTTAGATTGATCGTATATTCGTACTTTGTGATCACCTGAAAAAATGACACTGTATCTTGCAAATGGCTGGTCATTCATATCACTACCCTAAAATATTAGGTGCCAAGAATAGAGGTACCCATAGATGTACTCTAAACTCTATGCCACCAACGGCACAACGAATGTACTCTCATAGCATTTCTTTGATAGATTTTTTTCCCCGATATCTGTGTTTCACATTTAAAAACTAGATATGAATAAAACCACACCCTGCCTTTGCTTTCACTACAAACAATGGTCCGATTTATTTCATATAGATCTACTTCCTTTTGTACTGAACGTTTATATGATATACTTCGCCTACCTGCCGCACCACCTTAGTCGGCCCTCTGTTCAACAATTCTTGTGTTTCAGCACGTAATTTTTCTCTTTTTCTCACCTTGTAATTATTCCCTAAGTCCATAGCAATTTAAAAATGCTTATTTATGTTCAAGTAATGATCCATATTTGAAGATGATGCAGTCAATATACTATTTTGAGAAGCAGAGAAATTACCCATTGCCGAAATAAAAAAAAGGAATGTATTGGCTAACAAGAACACAATCATTCATTGGTAATAAATGAAATAATACTCTGTTCTCCGGTGGCAGCTTACCATTCAACTCACAACAAAAAGTGATTTCGCCTCAATACTAATATGCTTTTGGCCGAACTAGCAAATGCTCATGAAACGAATAAGATCTCACGAGCGAAATTGGTCTAAAATGCATTTGAATGGCCTTTGAAGGTGTCTAGTTCTCTTGCTCTCTCTTCTAACTCGCAAAGGGCTGTCATAAATCGACAATGGCCCTGTGAATATTGTATAGATCTATATGTACAGCTTCGTAACATTATGGTACGAGATAACTAACATCAGGACAATTAATCGTGCATACTGTGTTCTTAGAAGGTATCCATATCTTAGAACGACCTTTATTCAAGAATCAAGATTTAAGAAGACATTAAATGTAGCCTCTTTCGCTTTTCTCTGTGCTCCAAAGTTTCACATAGCCTGGGTTTACAAAAAACCAGAGCGTCCAGTCTTAACACTAAAAACGCTAAGTTAAAGGACCTTTTTATAAAATACATCACTTGCAAGTCTTTCAGTGACTGAAAAAAAGCAACTAGCTTTGTCCTCAATATTCTTGGAATCAGCAGATTTCATTTCAAAGCCATTGACAAATGAACCCCAGTCACTGGCTAACAAAGACGTGTACGAGTGTCGAGTAAACAGCATCGGTGAACATGTCGGATGCATATATCACTCTAGTACCTAAGCTAATGTAAATGATACATCAGCGTTCAAATCGACATGTTATAACAAATAAACGACAATCATTCAAACCAAGCAATTTTTGCACGATCAGGTGCATCTTTAGAGAGCAAGACTTGCACAGCCTTTATTCTGTATAGCCATTCAAACTGTTGATATTTAGCTGGTACGCTTTTTATGCTTATGCAATTTTTCAACAGTGCCTCAGTTCTGTAATGACGATCATTGCCCTTATCAGTGCATTCATGGACTGTCTTTTACCAACGAAAGCACAACACTAATTCAAATTAAAAAAACATCGACGTCTTTTCCCGATAAACAAAGCCAAAGCTACGGGTGTATCTTTAGCTTATTGTTAGCGATTGTGCTAGCACAGCTTTTCATATCTATATAAGCCATGCTCTGTGAAAAGGGGGCTTAATGCATTTACAAAAAAAGTATCGCAGTCCGCGCAGGCTGACATGGGTCGAAACTTTTTGCTATTTGTAAATTTCCTGCATGTCAAAGGACAATCTCACCTCATGATCTACTCGATAGTTAGGCTAAATGCCAGTTGAATCATAAATGTGATTTTACTGCTTTTAGCAGAGCAAAGACAAACTTTTGTGGGTGCTGGGAGGAAAGGGTCAGATTTTTACAGAGTTATTTCCCTTGCTTTTGTCCTCCTGCAATGAAAGCGCCAAATCTTTGCTGAGAAACGAATTTTTCATCATTTCTGCGTCATTTCCTCGCTGTTCGTGAAAGATAAGTATTCTTTTTGATGGTTTTTGTATATTTGTTGTGACATATTACTATTTCAATTTGTAATAGTAAATTCTATCGAGAATTAAAGGAATGTTGATTTGTGCCATCCTTATTCGTCCCATTTATTATTCGCTACTTAGGTGCGTGAAATGTAGTTACTGATATCTTCGCTGGATTAAATGAATGGAAAAGGTTGTAATCAGTATTATTTGGTTAAAGAATAATAATTTAATTGTCAAATCAAAACCCATGTACTTTGTTAATGAAAGATTTGCCCCTATTTAACAGAAAATGCCAAAATCCAAAAGGAAAACAAAAGGCCTGACTTTACGTGATAAAGTGGAACAGAAGCGAAAGAAGCAAACTGATCGACAGGAAGAAGATTCTACATGCCTGGAAGAAATAGAGCCTGTTGCTGGCCCAGTGGTCAGTGTAGAGTCCAGCTTACCCACAACTGAGGCTGATGTAATACCGTCCACGTCTGGTGCAGTTCCTCCTTTCCCCACTGTGCCGGGTATGTATGGTGGTATGTATGGTCTGGCTACTGACGGTACACCCAGAGTAGCAAGTTTGGATCCCCTGACCATGAACCCAATGCATGATTTAGATATTTTCATCCCACAGCAGTTGAAGGAAAAAATTTGGGATGGAAAATTCGTTGACTTGGTTTGTTTGTTAAAATCAAATTTTTCCAGTTCCTCTTCGGAAGAACAGGAAGTCAAGATTATGAATAATAGTTTGATGATCCAAAATAAAAAGAAGAAGAGTCAGATATCAGACATTAGTCAATGGACAGATGCATTTCTAAATTTCGTTCAAATATACATTCAAAAGCACCCTGCAAGAGCTGGAGAACTGCTCAAATACCTTGCCCTCATTAGAGAGATAGGTTTGTCAAATCCTATTCATAAATAGCTACGATATGATGAACAATTCAGATTACGTATGTCAGTTTGTCCTGAAAGAAGCTGGGCTGCAATTGACGGGCATTTATGGCTTGTCTGCAACTTAAATGGGGAAAATAATCCATCTAAACAATATGGTAAGATGTCAGCGGGACATTGTTTCGAATTTAATCTCAAAGGCTTTTGCGCAAAGTCAAACTGTTTGTATAACCACTCATGCATGAATTGTTCTGGGTCCCATCCTAGATATTTATGTTTTTCAAATGCAACACCCCCTGTTTTCGGTTATCAAAATCCGCGTATGCCTCAGAGTTTCAACAAAGGAGGCAATATCAGAAATCATCACCCAAATAGCAAAAAATTTTCGCAACAAATAAGGCCACGATTTAACAATTTTAACCCTCAGAGAAACAATTTTCGTTTCCAAAAGTGAAGTTTGGTCCCTAGGAAAGAGCCCAATTAAAGTTGATGTTCTTGATTCACTCATGCAAGAAAGTGGTTATCATGATGCTGAATTTCTTAAAAGTGGCTTTGCTCATGGTTTCAGAATCCCCTACTCAGGTCCCCGTGTACCTATGGAAGGTAAAAACCTGCTCTCCTTACATGAAAATTATAAATATGCACGGAAAAAGATAGTAGAAGAAATCGAACTGGGTCGAATTTCCGGTCTATATCAAAGCAGGCCTATTTCTAATTTGCGATGCTCTCCAATAGGCTTGATTCCGAAACGCACATCCGGTTTTAGGCTTATAACGCACATGTCATATCCAGAAAAGTTTAGTATTAATGATTTTATTGATGAATCTTATACTACAGTAAAGTATTCACATTTTGATCAGGTTACGGAAAAGCTTTTGAAATTAGGAAAGAGCACTCAAATGGGAAAAATTGATGTCAAAAGTGCCATGTTACCCAGGTGATTTTGATCTACTAGGTTTTAAATTTGACAACTTTTACTACATTGACAAGTGTATGCCTATGGGATGCTCAGTAAGCTGTGCAACATTTGAAAGGTTTTCATCTTTTTGGGAATTTGAAACAAAACGCAGATCAAAAAATGAAAACATAGACCACTATCTTGATAACTTTATTTTCCTTGGAGCTCCTCTGTGTACCAAATGATTCATGTATTCACTAGATGCAAGTTTGTGAAAGTTTATAGACTCTTAACATTTGTCGTTTGTGTCATAATCGGCCAAGATGTGTGGAGTTACTGAGAATTTTGATTAATTCCATGAATATAACTATATAGAAATTTATAAGGGCTGTTTTGGTTAACCCAGCGGCAGTTTTACTCTTATGGTACAAATGCTGGTTTGGTTCACCCATCAGTAAAATCAATTTGTCTGGTTTGGTTAACCCATCAGAAAGTGATTGTGTCTTTTTTGACCTACTTATTTTTAGTACGCTTACTATGTTTTAAATCTGAACTGTTGAATTATGTAATCATAAGATTTATCATAAACAAAGAGACTGTCTTTGCTATTAAACCCAAATCATTAAAGGTTGTAAACTGTATTAGTAAGTTTTGTGTTTTAATTTTGTCTCTGATAATGGATTTTATGGATCCATAATCATGCGATGACTCGCTTGGTATGATGTATCACGGAAATGCATTAAGCTCCCTTTTGCCAGATATTAGTGTTCTTAATTACGTTCTTTGAGATCAAGGGGTCAGCCACACCCGTACAAATTCAAGATCGTTGTTATCGATTGCCTTTGCACGGTTTTTAATATCTATACGAGATATATTCACACGAAAGTTCTAGATCTACGTTCCTTGTGACCCCGGGGCCAACCACACCCGTACAAGTAATGACATTTAAACTTTTCTTCTTTTTTTGACAGTTGTAATACGCTTTCTTTAACACAAACACACGATTCTCAATTTTTCTGATAAAAAAAGGTAACCCTTATCCAGCTAAATAAAGAAATGAAACTTTCAAGCCGATAGGAAAAACCCAAATTTTCCAATTTCAAAAGTAATTTTTGGAGGAAAGATATCCCCTTTCCGGACAGCGTAAATCCAAGATCTTGATCTACGCTGTCCGCAAAAGGTCAGTGAGTCGCGCTTAGCAACCTAGGGGTATTGAACAGTTCTTGCAATATTAAGTCAACACAAGTTACGCTTTAACGCTTTACAGGAGGTCATGATTTAAGACATTTAAGTCAAAAATGAAAAAAACTCGCAGGCGACAAATAAAATTTTGGCGCAAATGGTGGAAATCGTTTGTGAAAGAGGAAGAGGAAACAAAAGTCTAATTCCTCAGAAAATAAAACGGCCTATCTATGGACACACAGTGATTGGTTACAAATGACCCGTGCTCTGTGAAAAGGGGGCTTAATGCATCTGCGAAAAGTATCGATCCAGGTCAGACTACGCAGTCCTGGCAGTCTGACCTTGGCGGAAACGTTTCGCTATTGGTCAATTTTCTGCATGTCAAAAGATCAGTTTACCTCATGATTGAGTCGGTTGACCAAAAAACAATAGCTTTTACGGATCCATATTCATGTGATGGCTTGCTTAATATGATGCATCACGGAGATGCATTAAGGCCCCTTTTTCTAGAGCATTGCTCAAATAACAAAATACAGACATTTTAGAAGAAATGAAAACTGTACGTTTTTAAACCTCTATCGTTATTTATAAATTATCTCGACCTCTCTTTCAACGGCTAAAAAATACAATCCACTGAAAGTCAGGCGTACGGTATACATTCAAAATCAGATTGCACGTTCTGTGCAGTTTGATCTTGATCTATGCCGTTCACAACAACCCCCTATTTTCCCGTGTGTCGCAGAAAAGGTGAAAGACACGGGAACTGTCTGAAAAGCACTAAGTACTTGTTACATGCAATCGCTCCTTTTCCAAATTTTTCCTGTTTGAAAGCTATGTCGTACATGAACTTAGCGGTGCGGAAAAGTCACAAATGAAAGGTAAGCTCTCCAAATTTGGGAAAACACATAAAATATCTATATCTGTATTATATTTCATAAAATGTAGTAATATTCGAACTTGGAACAGTCCTAACGTCGTTAATTAGGCTGGCGAGTTTAATCTGATCAAGGGTCCTTGATTTAATCAATCAAAAGACTTCAAAGGAACCATTTAGGCAACAAATTTGAGTAATAAAATGTGTGAATGACACACCCTTTCCCAGAGATATCTATAAATCTTATGCCTGATCGCTTGCATAGTCTTTTTATTTCGACTGACCCATTGCAACTTGTGCCTATCTACCTTGCATACTTTATCTTAACCTATACATTGCGTTTTATATATTTATTTTAATTTGTTGTTGTTGTTGTTGTTGATGATGATGCCGTTGCAGTCAGTGTAGATCAAAATCAGACTGCACAAAATTAAGCAGTCTGATCTTTGATCTTCACTGTCTGCTTTGCTGATACATTCTGGAGTACAGTTACCTTGATAATGCACTTGCAAGAATTTTTGTTCGAGACTGAGAAATGTAAGTTGGGTTTACTTAAAGCTTTAAGGGTTTATGCTTAACCCCTTTTGGTGTCAAAATTATGTGAAAACAGAGGCGTTTGCGGACGGCATAGATCAAGACGGTGCAGAGTGTGCAGACTGATCTTGGATCTATACTGTCCACTTGTTTAGGGAAGCCAAAAAGATAAAATTCTGTTTGAAGTTGTTCTGCATTCTACATAGGGTAAAATTTTAACATTTGGCACTGAAAGTTTTCGAGAAACGAACAGACAAAATAGGATTCTACAGTCAGGAAAATAGACCTTTAGTATATCAACCTCATGGATGCTTTTGGAGGTATATGATACGGAATGGCGGACAATGCAGATCAAGATTATGCTGCAGGTCACTGTCTAGTCTTGATAAGCACTTTTCGCAAATTATGTTAAAGTCGGGTAATGTGTCTGCGTTACGGTGGATTTTATTCTCAACTGTTTTTCGAAGTCTTTCGAAAATATTATGGGAAAAGAAGGCAATGCTAGAAGAAATAGTAACCAGCATTTTCTCCTTTTCCCACAACATTTTGTACCCATTCAAAGACAAATCTCGTCATTTGAGCCACATTATTTTGTCGTCTGCAAATGCTTTCAATTCTGACAGTACATGTACCAAAACATTTTGTCGTTTGGTAAAGAGTTAAAGCGATTATTAGAAGCCAAAAGAATTAATCACGGCCGTGCAGACATGTTTTAAATTTACGTTTCCCCTTATTTCGTTCGAAACGTTTTGTTTCCTGATCATTATTCATTTATCATGAACTCTTTCGCTTGATATATTGGTATTTGGCACTACACGTATATTGTTCTGAGAATTCCAGGCCAAGCAATCTGCTTCTACTACTTTAATCGCAACTACTAATATTACAACTACTACTACTGCTGCCACTTTTTCTACTTCTTCAACTTCTTCTTCTCCTTCTTCTTTGAGACCTCTGAGAAGAGTCGACTTTACTCAGTCGATATCATCGAATTATTAACGTTAATTGTTTGAAATGTGGGGTAAAGATTTAAAATGCTTAAATGTGTCTCATGAAAAGGAAAAAAAGAAAATCTTAGTTTACTTATCAAGACTTCCCCTCGTGTAAAATTCAAACCCCTCGTTGTCACGTTATTAATTTGATGGCA
This sequence comes from Hippopus hippopus, assembly GCA_946811185.2. Classification (NCBI taxonomy): domain Eukaryota; kingdom Metazoa; phylum Mollusca; class Bivalvia; order Cardiida; family Cardiidae; genus Hippopus; species Hippopus hippopus. The sequence goes on from OX328105.1 coordinate 8,590,379, forward strand.
TGTTGTCAATGCTCATATATCTATTGTAATAAGAATTTGAACTTAATAAGTATTTTCTACTTTGAATTTGAAAGTTTGCTAGTGTGACTTGTCGCAATAATTATGAGGATAATACTCTGTGTTTAGTTCGGGACAGTGCAGGTCTAACCCTGACCTTCATTTTCATCTCGGCTCTGCTTTGTTCGATGATAAAATGCCAGCTATTTTCTGAACTAAACAGCATCTCTTTTTTTTTCGAAATAGATATGAGCCATACTCTGTGAAAAAGGGGCTTAATGCATTTGGAAAAGAATCGACCCATGTCAGTCTGCGCGATCTGCGCAGGCTGACATGGGCAGAACGTTTTTGCTATTTGTAACTTTTTCTGCATTACATAGGACCATTCTACCTCTAAGCCCAGTTGATTGTTAGACAAAATGGATTTTATGGATGCATGATTATGTAATTACTTGCTTGGTATAATGGATCATGGAGATACATTAAGCAGCCTTTTGCCTGAGCATGGCTCATGTAGGATCCGGTTATAAAAACAGACATGATTTTTTATTCTTGGCAGGAGGAGGGGCCGAGTTTCAAATTATTTCCAAAATATTGTATTTTGAAGATCCAAACTTGGGCTACATGTTATGTGCTGCATGATTTCTATCTGCACTATCCGAAATAGCGTTTGAAATGGCCAGTGGCTCTGTACAGGTAAGTTATATATCTTTTTCCTGTATACACCCAGACAACACGGAAATCACCTGTCCATCCCGGTACAACTGTTTTTATTTATAATGGACCGGTCGTTAAAACCTCGAAGTGATCTGTCTTCCAGTTAGTTATCGAGAATGACTTGATTGCACTGATTTTTTAATATAATTTACTTTCCGTAATTCCTTCCAACGAAATTCAAAGGATAATACTGGTTTCTCCTGTCTGTCCTTCTGTCCCTCTGTCCATCCGTCCATCGTCTAGTTGTAGACAACATGGCGTCTGCCTTTTTTTATACAGTGTGACGGAAACAGAAACATAACCATGTGTTGGGTATGTTCTAATTAATACGCGCATTGTATTCGGGTTACCCAGACCAGTAGTCAAGGTCACAAGGCAATGTTTAAGGTCTACGGTCCCTTACTCATTGGTAAACATCGAGGTTTTCGTAAAGGCTATTCGGCCAATCTCGGCAGCTTCCGTCTTTTAATATGAGAGTTAGGGGCCGTAGACTTACTTACTCATCGGTAAATATCGTGTAACATCGACGTTTTCGTAAAGGCTATTCGGCCAGTCTCGGCAGCTTCCGTCTTTTAATATGAGAGTTAGGGGCCGTAGACCTTAAATCTCGTTTCTATTTGTTGTCTTGTTTATACATATCGGCAATGACTTTATGATGTTGAGTAAATGCACTAAGCTTTCAAACTCTTACTTCTTGTTCTACTTGCCAAAAAAGTTTAAGGGATATTACTGTAGCTAAAGTCGTAAAATTTATCTTTGAAAGGATAGTAAACAATGTGAGAAAAAAGGAGATAATGCTTGTTATCAGCTTTTTCTCCTTCTCCCATTGTTTTTTCAGAAGCCCTCTTCTCCAGGGTCGTTACCTTCGGGGTTGTTGGTAAAGGGTCTTAAAGGGTCAGTCTTAGTTCTTTTGAATAGTCGTCCTGTAACTCTTTCAACGAGATACATTGTATTAAATCCATGCGCTGTAAAAAGGGTGTTTAATGCATCTGCAAAAAGTATCGACTCAAATCAGCCTGCGCAGCCCACACTGGCTGACATGAATCGAAACTTTTTGCTATTCGTCAATGTTCAGCATGTCCAAGGGTCATTCTGTCTCATGATTTGGTCGGCTGTTTAGCAAAATGGATTTTATGGATCTATAATCATGTGATGACTTGCTTGGAATAATGAATCACGGAGATACATGTACATTAAACCCCCTTTTCCAAGGACATGGCTTATTTATGCTCTTTTGACCTATTTCGCCGGCTAGTTATAAAATTCACCGAAACTCAGAAAGACTTTTATCTTATAAGCTTGAATATATAAGTGGACGGTACAGATCCAAAATCAAACTGAATCTTTTGTGCAGTCTGATCTTGATCTTTACTGTCTACATAAGCTTCGTTTGGCCTGTGGCACTTTTTAACGTCGCAGAGCGTGAGGAATACATAAGGTAAATGATGGTGGGTGGACAGATCTATGAGTTGACGGTGGTGCAAACGGACTACGAAACAGACGGGATGAACTAGTGGTTGGATCAATGAGCCATTCAGCCATTAAAACGCCTCCCCTTCGTCTATCCAACCTACCCAATTTCTAGAAATGTACCCCTCCAGCTTGCTTCACTCATCTTGATTTTATGATGATATATTGACTGCTCCTGTCAGCGTGGTAGAAAAAATCGTATTATGAACGACATTGATACTGGACTGAATAGAAGTCTATTCTGGTTTCGAATCAAATAACAATAAAATTAATCATTGTTATGGCTGTCAATTCATACAGCGTATATTTATAGCCGTCCAACTATTATTCGTGTCTATTTTTAGAGTAACTGATTAATTGCAATCGGGCCTGCACATCAAAATGAACATTGAACACGCGAAACTTTTTTTGTATATAATTATAATGATTATACTTACAAACGACACCTGTGACCTAGTCAGTCATTGGATGCATTCACCCTTTACCGCACAATCCTGTGTTTTAACGACCCTGAAATAGCAGGCTTCTGAAAATACTGTGGTAAAAGGAGAAAATGCTGGTAACCAGCATTTTCTTCTTTTTCCACAATGATTTTTACTCTTTCAGACACAAATTCTATCATTTGAACTACATGTACATATAAACTGTCGTTAGCAAATGCTTTCAATTCAGACCGTTATAAAATTTTGTCCCTTGGTAAGGAGTTAACCCTTTACCAAACAACAGCATTTTAGACATGTCCAAACTTAAATCATATGCAGACTGTACAATTTCCAAAAGGGATACAGGACAGGCGAAGAATCTTGGGAGAGTCCATGAAAAAGGCACGTGATGCAGGAAAAACAGCTTCATTGTCATATGACAAGTTATACATAGACGGAAAAGTTTACACTGTTGATAACATTACGAGCTCAGGTTTTGCTTAGGGGTGTATAAATGAACACCTTCAGTTTGCTGTATGGAATGTACAGGGTTTAAAATCAAAATTAGATGATCAAAGTTTCAATTATCTCATTTCGTCTTATGATGTCTTATTGTTTACTGAGACGTGGCATTCAAAAGTCACAAATTTATCTCTTGAAGGGTTTGAATACATTAGCTGCCCTCGTCCGAAGTTTAATAAGCGAGCAAAGCGGGACAGTGGAGGAATTGTAGTTTACTTTAAAAAAAGTCTCAGTAAATATATCGAACCTGTGGAAGTGAACAGTAACGGTATAATTTGGTTCAAATTGTTGAAAGCTGTTACTTTTTTAGACAAAGATTTATATTTTTGTTTATGTTACATTCCGCCTGAGGACTCGCAAGTTTACAAAAACAGTAGATCAGCATTATTTCAGTGTGATTTTTATGACATTTTGGATAACGGTATAAGGAAATACAGTGACTTCGGGCATATATTCTTAACTGGCGATTTCAATGCGCGCACGGGAGAAGATTTAGATTTTATTCCGAGTGCGGGTTTAGATCGCTTTGTTGATTTGCCGTTCTCCGTGGATAATCACTTACCTGGTCGCAGGAATTGTGACAAAATTGTAAATACTTTCGGGCGTAAGCTTTTATCTCTTTGTAAAGAAAATAGTTTATTTATAGTTAATGGCAGGTTAGAAAAGGGAGAGTATACATTTCATGGTACTCATAGAAATAGATCTATAAATAGTACTGTCGATTATCTTATAACAAGCGAATCTGATTTTCAATTTGTTGACAATTTTCGAGTAATTCCATTGACAGAATTCTCCGATCATAGTCCTTTAAATTTTGAGTTACGTACTAAAGTTGATTATGCTATTAGTACTGATAACCAAACTTGTGTTGACAAAATTGTATGGAATAGTTCCAAAAAGGAAGAACTTCTCCGCTATTTAAATGAAAACTGCTTTCTGTTTGACAATCTAACGGAGCGCCTTTTAACAAATGAAACTGATTTAAATCAATGTATGACTGAATTTTCACAATTAGTGTATGATACTTCATTCGCTTTTTGTGGAAAGACGGTACATACTGTTTCACATAAAAAACATTATAAACAACAATCATCATGGTTTAATCATGAATGTAAAAATGCAAAATCTAAATTTTATACAGCTAAAAGAAATTGTTTGAAAAATCCTACGGATGAAAACAAACACTTATTTTTAAAAAGTAGATCAGATTTCATAAAAATCAAAAGAGATACAAAGCGTAAATTTGATTTTAGAGAGAAATGTAGGCTTAGTAATTTGAGCAAAGAATCTCCACGGCAATTTTGGAAATATATTAATAAGTATAAAAGATCGGGCTCTGCAATGCCCGAATTATCAGCAGATGACTTTGCAGCATATTTTTCAAATTTGTCTGATGCAGTGCGAACGGATAACGTTTTCAATGAAAACGAGATCCGCTCGCATTGCATCGATGAGTTGGACAGACATATAACTGTGTATGAAATTGATAAGGTGATTTCTTCTATGAACAGGAACAAGAGTTGTGATCTTGAACATAATGTCGCTGATTTCTTTATTGAATGTAAAAGTTTTATATCACCTTATCTTTGCACTATTTTTAATCATATTTTTGATACATGTTCCTACCCTGATGCATGGACTAAGGGAGTAATTGTTCCCTTATATAAAAAAGGTGATCCTCAACAACCTGATAACTACAGAGGCATAACTCTTATGAATATAACTGCAAAAATTTTTTCTTTAATTCTTAGAAATCGCATTAACTCATGGTGCGAAGGACAGCAAATTTTCACTGAAAATCAGTTTGGATTTCGTGATGGCCATTCCACTGTCGATGCTATTTTTATTTTACATTCTTTAATTCAAAAGGTTTTATCAAAAAACCGTAAGCTTTGGTGTATTTTTATAGATTATAAACGTGCATTCGATACAGTGGACAGGGATCTCCTTTGGTATAAACTTTTACAAACTGGTATCAGTAGTAAAATGTTAAATATGATCAGATGTATATATCAAAAAGTCCAATCCTGCGTAAAACTATCAGAAAAGTCTGATTTATCTTACTTCTTTGATGTTTCGATAGGCTTGAAACAAGGAGAGCCTCTCTCACCTATTCTCTTCATACTTTTCATTAATGATATTGTAGAAAATATAGATTTGGAATCGTTAACAGACACGGATTTAGAGTTTTTAACGAAGTATATGATTCTTTTCGCTGATGATCTTGTTTTATTTACCACTAGTCCAGTTAGTTTACAAGCTCAGGTTAACAGTATTTTGCGTTACTCTGAAAAATGGGGATTAACTATTAATGTTGATAAGACTAAAGTATGTGTCTTTGAGAAAAGAAAGTCAAAACATGATTGTGATATTTTTATTAATGGTAGAACTGTTGAAATAGTTGACAGTTTCACTTATTTAGGCCTCAAATTTTATTATACAGGCAGTTTTATACATGCAGTCTGTGCTCTGAATGAACAAGCACAAAAAGCCTATCATACTTTACTTAAAGTTTTTGATAAAGTTTCATTAGACATAAAGACAAAAGTTTCGCTTTTTGACTCTTTGGTTTTACCAATCCTATTATATGGAGCAGAGGTTTGGGGAGTATATAGTTTTAAAGACATTGATAAGTTACATGTCAGATTTCTGAAGTACCTTTTAGGTGTAAAACAGCAAACACCAAACTTTGCAGTTTTAGGTGAATTTGGTAGACTTCCTCTTTCCGTTCTATGTAAGCAACGAACACTTAAATTCTGGTCTAAAATTATGTCAAACGATCAGTCACCTATACATGATATATATCTAGATCAATGTAATAATGTTGCTGGTAATTGTTGGTCAAAAAGACTCCATTCAATCATTGATCACTTAGGATATACTAATATTAGATTAAATTTTAATCGAGAGCTGAATAATTTTTCTGCCTTGAAATTACGATTAAATGACCAATTTGTTCAAGAGTGGCACCATATCATTAATAATTTACCAAAACTTTCATGTTACCGTTCATTCAAACGGAAATTTTGTTTCGAGGCTTATCTTGACAAAATCCAAAATCAGAAACTGTTGAAGACTTTTGCTAAATTTAGATTAAGTTCACATGAGTTAGAAATCGAAACAGGACGTTTCAGTAATATTCCACGTGACGAGAGATTTTGTAAAATGTGTAATAGTGGCTACATAGAAACCGAATTTCACTTTTTTTTATGCTGTCCAACATACAATGATATGAGGAGGGAATATTTTGGTAACAACTGCCGGCCAACTCAATCTAAATTTATAAGTTTAATGTCATGCAATAGTAAAAAGATAATTCTTAATATTTCCAAGTATATTTCAACTTGCTTAGATTTTCGCGAAGCGATCTATAATTCTGGTGAATCGTAACGTTTTTTTTATATAATATTTGTGTTCAACAAAATAGCCCCTACTTTCCTATTGTATTAGAATGTGTACTTCTTATATTTCCAATAAGCTACATGATCATCCTTTTTTCTCGCACATTGTATTTTATAACTGAACTGATATTGTTACTTTCATTTGCCTTTGCCATATTTCGTTTATTTGTAAATGGCCAAAGACATGTGATGTGTCGATAATGCCAATAAATGAAATGAAATGAAATGTATATCAAATATAGCTTAAGTGATAGGATATGTCTTTGATGGGGCAGAAAACATGGCGGGGAAAACAGAAAATGCTGTTTACGATACTGCCTCCTTTTCCCACAGTTTCTCAATGCCGCCTTTCTCAGGGTCGTAAAACCCTTTTCGTAAAGGGTTTACCCTGAAAACACTTAATTACTGAATTGGGTCTTTTCAATCAAGAAAAAATACCCGAAATATTACTATTTCATTCTTATTTTTGCCAGAGTATGTTATGAAATAACGGACTGTATGGATCGAAGACTAGACTTCATGTTTTGTGCAGTCTGATAGTAATCTATACTGCCCCGCAAAAGCAACTTAGACCGAGTCCCTGTACCCTAAGGATAAAACCACACCCTCTACAGTATGACCTTTTGTGACCTTCACAAGGACAGTCTGTGCTGTCAAAACTTCATAAAATTTTGAAATAGACAATTACAAGATTAATTGTTTAACCCTATAACTGCTAAATAAGATCAGAAATCAGACTGCACCTTCTGTGCACCTTCTCTGCAGTCTGATCTCGATCTACAAAGTCCGCAGAAAGCTATCACGTCGTGCTTAGCAGCCAAGGCGTTAAATTTGTTGTCCCTACTTGAATGAAACAAGCCTAACAATGGTTTATACAGTTGATTAATTTAATTAAGCGGTTGAATACTAATATCTAAACATTTTACTACATCTGCTTCGCAAGAAGAACTTTTTTCTTTTCCCACACTTGTGCCATGCTCTGACAGAAGGAGGCTTAATGCATCTTCATATGGTATAATACCAAGCAAGTTATCACTTTACTACGGATCAATGAAATCCATCTTATCTAACAACCGACTACTGTATCACGAAGTACACTGGTCCTTTGAAATGCAGAAAATTTGCCAAAAGCAAAAAGTTCGACACAGGTCAGCCTGCGCAGATTGCGCAGGCTGACCTGAGTCGATACTTTTTGCTTGTGCATTAAGCCCCCTTTTCACAGAGCATGGCTCGCTTATTCAAACCATAACCAAAGTGTTACATATATGAAATGGAAAGGAGGGAGACTTTATTTCAACTATGAAAATGTACTGAAAGTAGAAGATCAAATTTGCGATGCGATTTCCTCTTTTAATGCGAAAATACTTTTTTACGTCAACACGTCACTGCACTTCCGGTAGATTGATAAATTACTGAAATGTTCTACGCTGCTTTCAATATTATTTAAGTCATATCGAGGCCAGAGCTCACTTATTCACGTATATCCTGGGTTTCAACAGCCCTAGGCTGGGGCTCTTGCTTATGGACACTCCAACGTAAATCCCCGATATTCGAGCGAGGATCAAACCTGGGTTCTCCAAGTTTCAAATCCTATACCTTCACCGCTAAGTAACGTAAAACCCGACATCCGCCTAAACGCCGTTGAAGTGGCAGACTAATGCTAATAGAAATATTATATGCCTTTTGTAATATACGTTATGATTTATCCCTTTGTTCTTTAATGCAATTCTTACTTTATTTTTATTCCAAATGCAATAATTATGACAAAACGTACAGCAATGATGTCAGAGCAGCTTAAAAGTAAAAAAAAACGGCTGACTAATCTTTTTCGATTACTAGATATCAGTTTTGACACATATACATGTGACATTTTCAATACAAAATATCACATACAACACAGACAAAGGGTGTTCTTTACATAATGATTTTATGGCTGTCTGTCTGTTCTCTCTCTCTCTCTCTCCCTCTCTCTCTCTCTCTCTCGTGAGCGTGTGCTGCATATTGAGAAAGTTAGAGCTAAAACTGAAACCGGGGTTGGGATCTGCCTATTGAACCATCAAAGAACAAATGATTCCATAATTACATCTGTTAGATGCCTGTGAAACATTGATAAACTTGTCCGTGGGTACCCATCACAAAGGACGCTCAAGTTTAGTAGTTTGTGAATGAGAAAAGAGGGGTTATTGTGCTTTTGATTACAGAAAATTCATTCACATCTGACGGCGACCTAAATCTATACCTACATTCGAATAACAATGGTGTCAGCCTATTCACACAAATGTTGTATTCATGCGCCGTTATGGAACTTTATTTATCATCCATACCCCACGCGAATTTTGATTGACTGCGAACATTTTGTCATCTCTTATGAGAATTTTGTCCGTACCCTATTACCATTCAGGGTTTTTTTTTTTTATTATCCAAAACGTGTGCAATTGAGGAAGGGATGAAACACTCGTTACAGCAAATCTCTTTTTCTTCTGTAATTGAAAAGGTTACAGAAAATTTAGCAATCATTTGTTAAAAGCTATGCTTCCATATTTCACGATGCTTTATAAGCCGTTTTCCTCAGGGGTTAAAAAGTCGCCTGTGAATGGCCATAGATGAATTTTGGCGTTAATATATGTTGTGGGTACTTATTGGAACTGTCGCGATGAGATCGATAGGTGGGGGTACAACATTATCTCCCGCTAGATGGCATTCTACAAATACACATCGAATCTTCGAAGAATATGACATGCGCAGACAACGGGGGGTACAAGAATACTTCAAGATACACTCTTACTCCGAAAATTAATGACAGGAAAAGCTTAATTGAATTTCAACGATGGTATTAACTTGCCAACTTTATATAATCTCATCCAGGACAATCTCTAACAGATCGATAGTACAAACTTCTCAATACACATTGCATTTTATCAATGCATAAAATTTTCATTGAATTTTATACAAGATTTACAAAATCTTAGACCTATCCATACTGAAAGCCACTGCAGATTACAAATCAAATGTGGCTGAAATGCTATTATTTGTCTTCGTCGAACGGGTAGAAAACACTTTTGAAACATGGTGTTAAACTGTATTTCTCCCCTTCCCACGACGATTTCAAGCGCAAAATTCCTCAGGGTTGTTGAAACCCGGGATTGCTTGTAAAACGGTCCCTGATGCTTGTGACCACGAATAGATTTAAGTCAGTCTCTGTGAAAAGGTTGTTTAATGCATCTATTAACAGTATCGACCAAGGTCAGCCTGCGCAAGCTGACCCTGGTTGAAACTTTTTGCTATTGGTTAATTTTCTGCGTGTCAAAGGACCAGTTTACTTCAGGATTCAGCGGGTTGCTAGACAAAATGGATTTCATAGATTCATAATAAAACGCTATAATCGCGATTTTGGTTGATTAATTCGAATGTAGAAAAATACTTGATTACTGAGATCTCTTCCGTATATATAAATGCGTTCTAATTCAGTTTGAAAATAACCTGTACATCGGTTTACAAATTGCAACAGTTCGCACTTCTAACGCACTTACTATGGCTGGTTGATTAGCTGTGAGCCTTATATTGAAGCAAGTATGCTAGGATGTCTTTTTTCAGCCTTACTACTCCCTGACAATTTGAAGACTGGTGTTACTTGGTCAGTCTATGTCGAAGAGGTAGCACCATAGAGTAAACAAAGCAAATGACTTTTGCAAAATGGACAAAATCGCTGAAAGAGCTGTGGTTCAATATTTGTATAAGAAAGGTCTAGCATCTAAGGATATCCATACTGATGTGGTAGCAACACTAGGGAATGGTGTCCCTTCATATGCTATAGTGAAAAGGGGTGGCAGAATTGAGCCTTTAGGATGATGCCCATCCTGGAAGGCCTGTTACCGTTGCAATCCACGAAATCGTAAATTAAGTTCATAATATGTTATGGCTGACAGGCGAGTTACAGAGAGAGATATAGCCAGTAAAATTGGGATTTCACGTGCTTGTTAACCTCCAGCTGCAAAAAAAATGTGACACCACGACGGTGCGATACCAACATCAAAGTGGCGCCGAATTAACCCTCTGCCCCTATACATTGATGGAACACACAATTCTTTTCTCAAGATAAAAGGTTGGCGCACTAAACTTTTGTGTAAAGTTTGTAATAAATTTTTAATTTACGCTGAATTTATTTATGGTCAGCATCTATTATCTCGAACATGATTACAGCGAGAAATACGGAAAAAGAAAGTCAAATAATATTTTTCCGCGTTGATATTTCCTTTTAAATTTACGCCTAACATGTCTCAGTATTTAGGAAATGGACTGACCCTGTATTTTGCAGACGATCAAAAACGTTTACTGCTTGATATGGAGGGTAGGAAGGCAGGAGGCAATTCAGACAATCTTTTAACGTTGTTGTTGATGAAAGAAACAAATTTGAAATTGTGAAAATAACACATAGGAAAATAAATGAAGATCAAGTGAAAAAAATGGATTCAACTTAAACGGCAAATTTAGGATGTGTGCTGGATTTAATGTTGTTTGTGAATGTTAAAGAGAGGATAGGATTTCTAAGGTAGATCAAGGCTTTCAATTCTTCCCAAGCTGAAGGAGACATGTAAAATGTTGACATTGACAGTGTAGATCAAGATCAGACTGCACAGGATGTGTAGACCGTTCAATGATCGACGGTGTCCTATATTTGGTAGAAACAGCCTTAGAACTGTACTCAAATGATTTCCTTTACACATTGCAACGTTCCTTCTACCACTTAGTAGAAGAGACTTTTGGCATATTTCAACTATCTAAGTTATTATTTCTTTCTTTTTTTTTTTTTTATTTATCTATCAACATTCGTTGATGAGACTGTGGTATAATTGAAATAACTTCAAGAAATGAATTTCAAAATAGTTTTGTTCCCCACTAGAAGAATAACTTTTCCTTCTCATAAGTACTATCTCCACTAGGCTAATTCATTTAAAATTTCTTTCCTATTATTGTAGTAAGATGTAAGAGCGATAGAGATTGAAATTCTGCAGTATACAAGTGATTGAAACGTGATAAAGCGATTTATATCTTTGCAAATTTCATGCAGTTTTCTCAGTTTTCTGTGTTAGTTTATATATAGCGACCATAGCTTCTCACACTTGTGACGTCACGGCAGACTACCGGAAGTCACGATTTTTTCAATTAGCGACTTTCAGACAGGTGAAAATCCGAAGTTTAAACCTCTATATCTCGTGAACTAAGCATCACAGAACGCTAAGATTTTTTTTGTTAACATACTCTAGTATAGTTTTATCCGATTTTGAAATAAAAAATTTCGCCTAGAGTTACCCTTTAAACATCACTGGCTGAAGTGTATAGATACTGAGGGTGATTATGTTGAATAATAATGTAATATGTTCACCAAAAGTCAAACCCTTAAATATAAGGCTCACAACTTATAGCAATCAGTCCTCGTAACAGCCATTACATCAACAACGCATTCGAGAAGATCACGTGTAATCTTGATGGTCGACAGTGCTCCTGCAAGAGAAAATTCTTGTTGCTCATCCCTGTAGTTGTTACACCACTGTGAACTGTTTCCGGGTCGTTGCAGTTAAAAGTTGCACCGTTTCAAATATCTTACAGCAATCACCTCTACTGCACTGTTTTAACAGAGCAAATGGAATGGAATCTGTCAATTGTGTTTCTGGTGTTGATTTGATGACACTGAGAAACTGATTGCAAGTTTGCTAATACCTGAGAAACTATTCTGTGCATGTGAACATATAATGATACATGGTCTACTGCCATGTTTAACTGTGATTTTTTCAAGCATGTTTGCTTTTGATATAGAATGGCGAAAAACGCAAGCGATTGAGTTGCCATTTTTGTGGTATTTGTCGAAGACAATACCACTATGAGTTCAATATTGAATTTTGAAGACCGTGTATCGTATTTTGTGCAAAGCCGAAGGAAATAAATCCAATTAAACTCAATTTTTCTCAGGCAAATGAGTTTTTCGGTAGCACTCAGACATGTAATTGGAAATGGCATGTTAAAATACACTAGGTGAGGCCATCGATCGTGGAAATACTAATTTTTTTATTGAAAATAGCTTCACTAGCTCATAGCCTTCTATTGGCGCAATGATACAAAATTTGTCTACCGATCACTTGGTCCTGGGCTTTTTCGTTCCAAAACCAGTTCGTCCCATGGCTTGTTCATCCAATGATTGCGCGCTACTCCATTTGATTGGGCATGAATATTTATAGATCGAAATAATTGACTGTAATGTTGGGAATTAAATATTGATGGTCAAAGATATTTCAAAATCATAGTTTTTAGGTACAAACTTAATTTTATTCGATATATTCACATGGTTTCTCTCTCTATCCATCATGCATCCTACTGTCAAGGGACGTTACTTCTGACTCCTCCTGAATGATCAAAGGGAGACCACCAATACACAAATAATCCTAACTTTGTCATGAGTACTCTCCCTTCAACCAAAAAAAAGGTATTCATTTGCTTAGTAGGTTGACTTTCAAGCCAATATTTGAATAATATTTTTCTTTTTCTTTCAAATTATTAATTCCACACAATGGCTTCCTTGACAAATACCACTTCAGGGTTCTCAACGCTTTGATTTAAACTTCTTGTGTAGGCTACTGGACTTATTGTATTTGATAAAAAAAGAAACACAGTCAAGTTCTGTGTTTGCAAAAAAAAAAACCAGCGATGGATCAAATGTGATGATTTTCACTCTATTTTTAATGTAGCAAAACCCGGTGATGTGGCACCTGTATATTGGCCAATCTCTGTAACAAGGGGGGGCTTAATGCATCTGCAAAAAGTATCGACAAATGTCAGCCTGCAACTCGAAGGACCATTTTACCTAAGGATTCAGCCGGTTAATAGACAAAACGGATTTTATGGATTCATAATTATGCGATGACCTGCTTGACACAAATAAAAAACCCTTTTCTCAGAGCATTGCTCATTTAAGAAATACCTGAACCCTGTAACGACATAACCCTACGTTTACATCATGTTCCCGGCAGCCACGGCAGCCCCGTTTGTCCGAAACGTGGTGTGCCGTAAGATTTTGTTCGTTTTTCCTCCATTTACCAAGTTTAGTTAAGTCTCTTTACGGTACCTCACGGTATCCGTGACAAGCCGTGGGGGAAACCCTACGGTTATACCATGTTCCAGGCAGCTATGGCAGCCACGTTTCTGACAACCGTGGACAAAAAGGGATTGACGTGATACAACGCAGAGGAACGGGATAAGCAAACTTGTCAGACCGTGATCGCCGGGGTTGCCATGCCAGATTTTTTGACTGTCAAAATATATGCAACGGCAGTCCCGGTGCTGATGAGAAACCTAAAAGACCGTAGCGGAACAGGTTTTGATCGTTGAGTTCTACTACGGCCTGATCGATACCGGTGAAAAAAGGGCTTCCACGTTCAAACACGGATCGTCTCTGAGTCTTGTACGGCTTGTTACGTGCTGGTAAGTTCTGATGCGTTCAAGTTTGCTTATTCCGTTCCTCTGCATTGTATTACGTCAATCCCGTTTTCTCCACGGTTGTCAGAAACAGGGCTGCCAGGAACATGGTTTAAACGCAGGGTAACAAATAAGTTGTCGCCGTGAATGACCGGTAGAGTCTTGAAAACAAAGTCAAATACTAATCAAATACGCACTTCAAACACAATGCATCAGAGTTTTTCTGAATCTATTTTATAACGCAGCAAAAGTACAATAAAAACAAAATTACTACCGTTCTCCTTCTAATGCGCCAAACAAACAAAAAAGAAAATCGATTATTTATCTTTCAATTCCAAAAGCGCTTTGAACAATGGGATTCAATGAAATTTCACAAGATTTTATCGTCGGATTTTCTCCTATGGCGACAGTACAGTTTCATTGGGTTTACATCACGTGTCGGGGCTTAACTGTAATGCAGCCGTGAGTGTTGAGGCGATTAATCAACAACAAAGTAAACAAATGTGTCTATCATAACAATAAAAGAGTTGACAGTAACTTTATTTCCTTTACACGTCGTAATCTATCGGACAAGGACTGCTGGGTCGGCACTAATCCACTTCTGCATTCCTCATTCGGTGTATTCATCCGTTTTCTATACAAATCTTATGTCCGAAATAATGCGACGTTAAAAGGCTATACAAAGCACCACACCCTTCTATTGTCACCAGGTTAAGAACAAAATGTCACAACCAATGTCATCTTTTAAATATTTCTAACCAGCCTTGAATTTAAAAGGAGCGGAAACATTTCAACAATCTAGATCTAGATGCATTTTTAGAATTCAAGTATAGATCGGTATCGATCACGTGAGAAATTAACTTTTGATTTGAGTGTGATGTAATAAAAGAAATAAAAATCAGTTGAATGCTTTTCACATGAACATTGTATCTTGTTCTATATGTATTAATCAAATATATTTGACATAGAAGAGAGAGAGAATCAGAGAGAGCGGTACTTGCATTTTGTTATAGATCTGTATGTATTCTTTAAATATATTTGTCTGAGAGAGAGAGAGAGAGAGAGTACTTGGTATAATTTTATTTGTGTTAATCGATCAACTACACAAACATGTTGTAATTTACAAGAGCGATAGAGCGGGGACAGAAAAATGAGAGAGAAAGAGAGAAAGGGTACTTGTAGCTTGTTCTATATATATATTAATCAAATATTTGACATAGAAGAGAGAGAGAGAAGAAGAGAGACACACAGAGAGAGACAGAGATACAGAATCAGAGAGAGCGGTACTTGGTTTTTGTTATGTGTATTCTTTAAACATATTTGTCAGAGAGAGAGAGAGAGGCGTATCACGTGGGACATGTTGAAATTATTTTGGTTGTAACTGACTATGTACAGGGTGTATAAGTCAATAAAGTTATTGATTCATTCATTCATTCATTTTGTACAACTGAACACTAAGGTCGTCAAAATAAGCTCAATATGACCAAAATGGACATACTCTGTCGCTAAAGAGACCATGCTAAGTGAACTGTTCAAGGCTTGTTAGTCAACTTCACGGACAGTGTAGATTAAAGATCAGATTTCGCGTTCTGTGCTATCCGATGTTCATCTACCCTGTCCGCAAAAGCGACTATAATGGCCACTTAACGCCATGTCTTTAAAGTGAAAAGTTAAACTTAACCATATCTGTAAAGTCAAGAGAAAAACAAAAAAAAAAAAAAAAATGAACTTACGTATTTCACTTACTTATCGGTTGGTTATTTCACCATTTGAACCAAAAGTTCATGATACATGAACATCATAAATAAGAGGAAAGAAATTAAAATGTAACATTTTCTAGAGAATCAGTTTTGTATGAAATTAAACCTAAAATCAAAGTAGATCTACAGGACATTCGGTCAAGAATATTTAAGAATGTGGGAGCTAGTGAAATATCATCCGAACCATCTATTTCTGTATTTGCACTGTGATTGTGTGTCTCAACCCTATATCGAAACAAACAACCACAAATTATTATGTAATTTGTAAGGGTTTGACTTTTGGCGGACATATTACATTATATTTCAACTCTTTCAATTCCCCTTCAAAGGGCCTCATTGCCGCTTTTAAAGAAGTCCTTTTTTTACAGTTCGGTAAGTCCTCCACTGAATGTATAACGTCATCACCTAACCGAAAGTGGTAACCAGAAACGACCTTTTTTCAAATTTGGAAAGTGATGAAGGTCTGATGGAACGAGATCAGGCGAACTACGCAGATGCTCAATCAGTTCAAATCCAAAATCATTAATGGAGGCCATTGGTAATGACAGACTTGTGAAAAGTTACATTTTCCCGGTGGAACACTTTTACTAGGTGTTCCGCGGCCCTGGAGTTTAACAAGTTATTTCTTTGAAATGATATCCCCCACCGAAAAAGACTTTTTTTGATAAAAAAAACATATAAGAGGTAGATCTATTGTGTTTTCTTTGTAAACGTGGCCTTTTTTTTTTACTGGCCCATAACGAAACTATACATTAAACCCCCTTTTTCCACGACATGGCATTTCATCAAATAAAAAATAATGATTCTCTGTGGCTTATGATAATATAAATATGAAGTTTTGTCCAGTATTTAAAGAGATATTGGTCCATAATGGGAAAATACATCAAGCCCCCTTTTTCCATAACACGGTATCAAATAAAAAAGAACATAAAAACGTATCGGCGGGCTATCATAAGGAACACTTGTATAAAGTTTCATCAATTTTCGTCAAAAATTTTAGAAGAAATCTGTCCGGACGGACGAACGAACGGACCTACGGACAGACGTACAACGCAAAAACTAGGCCTAGATCCCCTCGCCTTTGGCGGGGGATAATAATATCTCTTAAGTTCTTAACTAAGAAGTAATGCATAATGTGTGCCATTAATCGTTGTACTTTTGGAGATAATCTACCATTAGAATACCATAAGCATCACAAAAACTGAGACCATAACCTTTTCAGCTAACTGAAATACCTTTGCCGTCTTTGTTGGGGGTGAACCAGGGTGCTTCCATTGTTTTGAGGGTTTTTTTTTTTTGCCTCTGGCGTGAAATGATGGACCCACGTTTCATCTATATAATAGTGACAAACCTGTACAGAAAGTTAGCAGGATCTACCTCTAAAAAGTTCAGATTAGCATGCGACAAAGCCTGCCTGACGTTCTTTTGATCGAGGAATTATCAATTTTGTGTTTCTCTTGTTTTAAAAATATCTCAACCTAACATTAAAGCAAAAGTAAACTCTTATATGTACTCTTTGAAAGCCAGCGTCTTTGCAAGGTACTAGATATCTTTACTGCTTGCAGAAGTCTGTCTGTTTATTCTAAAATAAGTTTTTTAATGTATGTAAAACAAATAATATGTTACAGGAGGTTCTGCCTGTAGTCTGACGTTTTTTCCTATTTGTTAAAGTTGAATGTCTCAAAAGGTTTTAGGGTCAATTTACCATGAGCGATCCTCTGCGTCGAATGTGCATTGTGTATACATCAGGATAAGTCGAATATTGCACAGATTCTTGTGTCTGTTTATAGATGTCGAATAATTGCACCTGTATATACATGTGTCTCTAAAACCTCATTATCAGTTGGTGTTTCTTTCGTCTGTTTACAGAGGAAGAGTGTCTTGTTCAGCTTTACTTCGTGAACTCTTGGCAATTGTTTGTAAAACAGAGCTACTCGACCCTAGATGTATTAGATGGCACGTCCTCCATTATAACATCGTTCGATAATTTATAGTCAAAACACACCTTTCTATATAGCCATGGTCACATTTACGGTCATGCATGTAGTTGTCCGTAGTTCATTTCAAACGTAGTCTGCCGTAGTGTTACTACGGTCAACTAGGTTGAAGTACGTTCAAAGTAGGTTCAAACTTGGCAATATGAGAAAATATAGAACGTCTAAGTAGGTTTAACTACGTGTAAGTACGGTTAACTACATTCAACTGCGTGCGAAGTGGCTTGGGTTAACTAGGGTATTACTACGTCTAACTACGATTAACAACGTTAAACTACGTATGAACTACGTCCTTAGTACACACAACTACGGTAAATTATGGCCAACTGCGTTCAACTACGGTAAAACGTTGTGTTTGTCCCTGCTCGGTACGGGTAAGCTGCAGCCATTGTACTTTTAACTACTGTCACATCCAGACCTGGGTCCAATTACAATTATAATTTAATTAATTGCAATTAATTATAGTTTTTCTGTTATTTGAAAGTAATTGGTAATTGATGTAAAATTAATCACTTCAATTGAAATTAATCAATTAAAAGAATATAATAAGTAAATAATTAACAATTTTATTCAATTACGTTTCAGTTACATGTAGCAAACATTGCAGCAAATAAACCCTTGACAAGAGACAGGTTTTTATGCAGTAATTATTTTTACCTGGCAGTATAAAATTCACCCTTGGTTATTACCTAAAAAGGTGTTGCCAGACCATTCGTGAATATTAAACTTTGAAATGGATAAACCCTTCACCTTGACCAGCCCGCATAGCTCAATAGGTAGAGTGTTGGACTCGTGAACGTGATGTTTCGAGTCACTTGAGGGTGTGGGTTCGATCCCCACGGCTGGCCATCTAAAATTACTAATAGTCTTTCGGGTGAGAAGTTAAACCGAGGTCCCGTGTGACGGTGCTATACACCGAGCACGTAAAAGAACCAGGCGTAACTTAAGATGGGTTTCGTCCTGTATCTTGCACTATCCCCCGTAACAATACTAACAGCCTTCAGGGGGCCTCGCCCATATGGGCAACCGGTGGCGACGATAAATAAACGCAAATTCAATCAATCAATCAAAACCTTCACCAAAACTGTCCAAATTGTAAGACCAGTCAGAGGACAAATTAATGTAGCTTAAATGCTGGAACTTGTCTGAAAAGGGGGTAGAGAACATTTTGGGAAAAAGAGAAAAAGCCAATATTTTCACCTTTTCCCACAATGTTTTCAAAAACTGTGTGTTTCAGGGTCGTTGAAAGTCAGGATTGTATGGAAAAGTGAAGCGGTTTCATACAAAAGGTTGATTAGGTTTTTTATTTTCATACCTCCGTGAAAACAAAAAAAAATCTCTTCATTCCTTATAATTCAATATCACAGACAACAAATATGCACTTAATTTTACTCTAACTGCTTTTTTTTTTTAAATCCAAGATTGCGTATTTATTTAAAGTCCATTTCATTGATAATTCATAGCGCGGTAAATGTGCTTGTTTATGACGTAATAATGACGTAAATTTATGACGTCATTATAGTATTGAATATTGGCAGATTTAGTAGATTTATTATTATAAGTTCAATACGCTAGAATTAGTTGAAAATAAGTTTGTTAGCACCCAGCAAAGTGACAATGAGTTTAAGCTCTCTCTTTGAATTTACTGTTGGATATTTTTTTCAATGTTCAGAGAAAATATATTTAGCTAGCAATTTGAAATTCGGACTGGATATAAAATCAGACAGAAAAACATTATGGATTCTCGTATACATGTTTGTTTACATTAGTTTGACTGCAAAAGTAGTTCCGGCACTGCTTATTTTTTTTTTTTCATGGAGCTATGAAAAATTTTTTCAGCCAATCAGAACTCGCCAATGTTCATGAAAAAAACTAATATTGAATTATATATCAATAACTAGATCTAATTTGTTCTTTAATTCTTTACCAAACTAACAAAATTTGGAATCTACCAAACTGAAAGTATTTGCAGATGATAGACATCTAATTTAGCTCGAATGAAAATTTCTGTCTTTGATAAAGTAGAAAAAAATGCCTCGCAATGTTCTCTGAGGCTTTATCTTTCAGAATCATTGAAACTTGGGATTATGTGGTAACAGGTTAAAGTTTCATACTCTATTCATAAATATAATGCCAAATAATTAAGAAATAATGAATTATTTTCCTGAAAATAATTGTATTTAATTCATTACTTTTATAGAAAGCAAGTAATTATAATCATAATTTAATTGAAACATTTCTATTTTAATTGTAATTAATTAAGTACTATTTAAATAATTGAACCCAGGTCTGGTCACATCTTATGCAGTTGATCGCAGTGGGGAATTGCCGTAGTTGACCGTAGTTGAACGTATTAAACACACTACGCTTAAGTAAGGTCAATTACGGTTAACTATGGTCAACTAAGTTCAAACTACGGTCACAGTAGGGTCACAACATTGTAGTTAACCGTAACAAATTTTTGAACATGTTCAAAAATTATGCGCTTACTACGGGCAAATCGTAAGTTCAAACCACGTTCATTACTACGTTGAACTACGGTTAACTACGTGTAACAACGTTCAACTACGTTTGATACGTTTAACTACGGCCATCTACAGTCATTCCCCACTACGGTCAACTACGTAAGGTGTGACCACGGCTATAATGAAGAATGGAATTTCAAATATCTTTAACTCTATCTCTTAATATGCTATCAACATTATTTGGATCATTGCCTTCAAAAGCAAATTAGTGGCGCCGGGAAAGAGTGGGCCTAAATAGTTGTCTGCGCATGTCATATTCTTCGAAGATTCAACCTGTCTGCTATGACGCATTACCCTTCCCCGTATACCTGGGAAAAGTAGGGCTTATACCGAAGCTATTAGCCTATTACCCAAGCATGTAGGGGCTGTTTTAATAAGTGGCCAATGCATAGGTTACATGCTAGCCGATCATAGCTGAATGAATCGCACCAGGTAGCGTTTTATTGAGTAAACGTTTATTTCATTTTGAAATTCAAAGTAACGGTTGTTGTTTGAAAAGTAGTCCGGTTCTGTACCCAGAATGCCCAAATTAGATAGATGTGTATTTGTAGAATGCCATCTAGCGGGAGATAATGGGGCCTAAATGCATCTCCGCAATGCATATACAAAGCACGAAATGTTACTATTGTAGATTCATAAAATCGTTTTTGTTGAACAGCCGACTGAATCGTGAGGTAGACTGGTCCTTTGACATTTAGAAAATTGAGGAACAGCGAAAAGTTTCGACCTAGATCAGCCTGCGCGGACTGACCTTGGTGGATACTATATGCAGATACATTAGATCCCTTTTTCACAGAGTGTGACTCAAATCAAGACTTTGAATCGATTGAAATTGATCGTAATTGTACTGTAATTTAATAATTTGAGATGACGTCCGTCTGAACCTTGCCCCTGTCAAATCTTTACAAACGCTGCATAAAATATTGTTTTGTGCTCCTGTCTGAAATCTGACCGTCAAATATGCTTTATCACATGCATTATCTTAAGTTTCTGATTATAAGATAATAAAAAGACTTTTCTATTCCGAGGTGAAGATAATCAAGTTCTCTCACTAGTTACCACAGACTGATCAAAGAACAGTGTGAGACCTTGACTTGACATCACCAAACCTGTCAAACCACTGCTTTTTCTTTTATATTTTGATAAAACAGTGGAATTCACAAGTTTGACCATCTCCTGCTTTTTTGAGCAGTTTGACCTCGACCTGTAATACCCGCGACAGCAATTGTACGTTGTGTTCGATGTATAACTGTAATTTCCATTTTTTTTTTCCATATTTCGTACCTAACAACAGCGAGGCCATTCTTTACAAATACAGCCTTGGTACTAAGAAATATGACTGTGATGCCATTCACTGCAGAGTAAACACGAACCCAAGTTCGAAGACAGGTAAGCCTCGAAAACAAGTGGGTTAGCGATGAAATAAAAATAGTTAAAGAACTAAAAATTTATGCAAAATCGTGTCTTAGAAAAAAATGATAAATTTGCATTCTGGTGACGTTTCGCGGTTGGGCAAAACGTTAAATTACGTCTTACCAGTGTTATTTGTTTCCGAAAGACAGACTTCTTATACTAAAGATACATGTATACCTACATGTATACTATTCGTTTGAAATATCAAAATTTGTCGCCGCTAAAATGGTTTTAAAAAAGGAACGAACAATATACGCAGAAATGTTTAATTCTAGCTATCTTACCGTGGATAATTGTATGTTTCGATGAATGGTCGAGATATCATTTCGCTAAGTGAACAACAAAACTGGCATTTTCATGGGTGGGGAAACTGCGAGTGAAATTATTCAATTGTTCACAAATATGATGTTCCATGCTCTTTGAAAAGGGGGTTTAATGCATCTGCAAAAGCATCGAAACTTTTTGCTATTGGTCAATTTTCTGTATGAAAAAGGATCAGTCTACCAAATGATTCATTCGGTTGTTTGACAAAATAGATTTTATGGATCCATAGTCACGGGATGTCTTGGTTTGGTCGAACGCATTACGGAAATGCATGAAACCTATTTTGCAAGAGCATGGCTCAAGTGTATCTTTTAAAACTCATCATCATCGCGAACTCTTTCAGAAAATATCTTACGTGCTTGAAACAGTGAACATGCTTAAAACGGTTGAAAAAGAACACAGAAGATTTTAAGCATCGACTAAATGTTGTGAGGTTGGGTAATGCTCAGATTGTCACGAGTGTGCAAATGAAGCTGCAACACATTGCAAAGAAGATATAACTGGCGTTTTGGGTCAAGGGGTTTAGTGCATGTTCGTAATGTATTATAGCAAGCAAGTCGTTGTATGATGTGAGTTTTTGTCTAAAAATCGGCCGATCATGATGTTGAATACCATCTGACATGCATAAAGTTTGCCGACAGCAAATGTTTCGACTACGGGCAGTCTGCGGAGACTGCGCACGACCGCAGTCAATCATACACCGACTTCTCAAGCTGACCTGAATCGATACTCTTTGCTGATGCATTAATCCACCTTTTCACTGAGGATGACCCAATGAATTCTGTTAAGGGCACCTGGGATATGACTGTTTGGGAGAAGATTCACTCCTACGGGAATTCACTGCTACGGGAATAGAACCAACCAGAAAAAAGAAAGAAGTTCATTTATTTCGATCAAGACTATTAATATGTCATGAAATAAAGCTTATTCAATACGTTGACGTCAACAAGGCCAATTTTAGAACATAAAAAAACTATCAGATTACAAAACTGTAAGATTGCGGCACTTATAATTATCAATCAATCGTTTTGATGTTCTTCACAAATTACTGTATTGAATATCATTAATTGGTCCTCGATTGAGTAAATACGTAAATGGTCTGCGTGCCTTAATCTGATACTACCGATATAGGGTTCAATTTCGCTCGCGAAGGGATGAGTTATCAGTGTGTACAAATACTCAGCACAGAATGGTTATTTATAGTTTACAGAAAACCACAAAAATAGAAACAAATCAGTAACATGTCTTTGTTCTATTGTTTTGATATTTACTGATTACATAGCTGATTAAGAGATTTACAACTCTTCGTAATGGAACTGTCAACGACATGAATAAAAATGAATAACATATTATTTCAACAGCGCGTTGATTTGACTGATATACTGAACCATGGATTGAATTACCTACTTGATTTTTTGCATATTGCTTGTAATTTGTCTTCGACGAGCTCTGTAATACATTGACGAACTAGCAATGGCGCATAAGGTGAAACGAAAGAAATGGTGACGTCTAAACAGGTCAGAAACTTGTTAGAAACAAACTGTTAGGCTTGTAACTAGATTGTTGCAGCGGGCCGGTGTGAATTGGCACAACAATAGATTTTTACGCACGCATCAAATATCTGAAAACCCTTAAAGAGGCCCGTATACTCATTTTCAGCCAGTTTTAACTCATTTTGTGTTTATTTTATCAAAATATAGTCATTCTTATATCTTCATGCCAAATATTGCGCCTGACGGTTGCAAGGTTGCTTAGATTACGGTCGATAGAAAATGCATTTCGCTGAGTTGCGGCCTTCCATGTAAACAGACTCGTCGTTTCCGGTTTTTGAATCGAAGATTTTCGATATATCCGTTATACACTCGGGTAGATTCGTATGATGATCATGCATTGTCACGTGACTATATTTGACCTTCGCCCTGCGTTTAATGAGGTAAACAAAGGAAAATGGAGGCTTCTCTGTTGCAGCCTCGATTTTCAGACGGAGGTCGCGGCCTATATGCAAATTACACCGTATCCGACTCTAGGCGGAAACCAACGATAAATTTCCTTGACGCACCGCCATTGTTTACAGCTTCGATCGTCAGCCAGTTTTCTTCTGACCAATGTTCGGTTTCTAGCACAAATCTCCGTGTTTCTTTTTTTCAGTTACACCATATATGTCAGTAATTTATCCATGTTTACACAAAGGACTGATTGCTGTACCATTACAAACTGTTTGAAATCTAACAGCGTTTTTGCTCACCGGCTGTAGACGGGCATCTTTAATGTATTCTTTACACTTCCCGTGCGTCAAAAGAATGAAAAACACCTTACGATAGCCTTCAGCACAAGTTTTAAGCACGTCTTGTCCTATTTTGCGCGACTTATGGTCGAATGCATGACTGCAAATTGTAAAATGCATCACACCTAGGCCTATGAGGGAAGTATTCTTGTAAGGTGATATCGTATGTGTAACTTGCCGCTGATTTACCGGAAACGTGAATTGTTTTTCTCCTGAAAACTTTGTTGCATGGTATCTTGAATACTTGGCAGTTCGGCCTAGTTGTTTGGCATTTAAATTTCTTACTTTCTTGTTGATGTACCAATTAAGAGGGAACAGAACAGAACAGAAACTTTATTCAGAATATCGGCTTAAACACATAAAGTTCATCGTCGAACATATTAAGAGAGAGAGAGAGAGAGAGAGAGAGAGAGAGAGATTTACACTAATTGCGAAATCATTGATCACATAATTAGGTCATCACAATACCATCATACAGAAACTTTCATAAATTAACTTTTAAAGATATAGTTGCAAGAGTAAAAGACAGGAAAACCACTGAAAACCACTATCACTGTAAACCCAAAAGACGTTATTTAACTGTTACTATGATAAGTCGGTAAAGGTATTGAATGAATGGTCTCGTCGTTCCATTTCGTAATTTCAGAGATCGAATCATGTAATCAACTGAATGAAAGAGATTTAGAGAAACAGGGCACAGGTTTTCTCCGTATGCGTGAACAGTTTCACAGATCTTGGAGTTGAATAACATACAGATATAGATAAGAACATAATTAAGCGCGCTCTGTTTTGTTATTTGTCGTTTGGACAAAAAATATATATTTCATAAAGAAAAGGTCAGGCAAGGTTAAACCTGAAATCGTGCGTTAAATGGTAAAGTTTTCAATGGAAAGCGGTCGTTTAGTATCAAAGATTGAATATATTATTGCAGAATTGAATTCGAAATATATCATTTTGATCAAGATAACCGAGGCGCTTTTAATGCCAGCAATTGACCTCAAACGCGTTCCATGTCACCAAACTCTTTATAGAATTTGTATATTCTTAACGTTTATCTTGCGTGTTCGAACTACTTAGTTTGATTTTTGTCGGTTCAAACCTTTTTAGCTCAACTTGAGACTTTAACTACTTATTACACTCAAATCATTGCACATTTAGAAACAGTAGATGTCTTTCTAAATTGATAATGAATTAAAATAAATTATTTTTAAATATTCATGGACACACCCATAGAAAGTCAGCTGGCAACTGTGCCACCAAAATTTCTCAGTGATCTCAACATACGACACAAGTAGTCGTCTAGGTCAGATAAAAAGTTCATAAGTAGCTAAATTGTCGCGTCAAAAAATGGTTCTCGTGAAAAGGAGCACCACAATGTCGTATATCACTCGACTAGTATCATTGCTTCGTCTCCCTGACAAATAGATATGTGAATAACTCTCATAGATTTACTTGGCGTTTTAACAAGACGACAAGCAAAGTTCTAAACGTGTCCAAATTCAGAGCATTTGCTAACTATAAATCAGCTGACACTCTTATGATGGCGATTACCAGTGAAAAGTAAGAAATCATTGTGGGAAAAAAGGGGACAGTCTTGTTAGCAGAATGTTTTTCAACAACATTTTTTTCCTCAGAGAGGTTAAAAGCTGGCATTGTTTGCTAAAAGGTTAACAAGCCATTGCGGCATTATCAATTTTCTAGCAAGAACACGGGAATTCAAGGAATTATTTCGGAATGTAAAAAAACAACCATGATCACAAAGTAATAGTGTGAGGATTTGGTAAATATTTGCAGTAAGGATGGATCCATACTGGTAAACCACACTACCTTTATTTTAATTCACACTTCAAGATTAGCTATGTACGAGGGTATTTTAGCCCTTAACCTGCTGTAAAAGTGAAAGACAAACTTTCAAACCAACAGTTAAAAAAGACATTTTCCACTTCAGAGCTATCTTTTGGTGGGAAATATCACTTAATCGGACAGTGTAGATCCAAGATCAGACAGCACATACTGTGCAGTCTGATCTTGGATCTACACTGTTCACAAAAGGTCCATGGGTCACACTAAGCAGCCTAAGAGCTAAAAGATCCTCGGCGTCACTAAGAATACGCAGAGTAGAGGTGATTTATTCCTTTTTTTTCACATAATATTTATCATGTATTTTAATGCACTTGGCCCATCGACGTTCAAGCTTTGGAATTTCTTCTTGGAACAAGGTTATCACGGGTAGGAATCTTCATAACTTAGAGTGAAGGGTATAAACAGGAATGCAGAGAGTATACATGTCTTAGATAAGTAACCGACAACTAAGTTTTTGAAAGGAAGCCCTAATCCATTGATGCCGAGCAACATTTTCAGAGCCGGTCCACATTTGAGAGCCGCTTCATTGGAGAGGTCATCAGACCTCTCTAACAATGGTGAGTTTAAAAGGCAGATTGCCACATAATTTGCAGTGTAAATCCATTTTTCTTGCGAAATTGTTCTGATACACAGTCTGTTTCGTCATGGGTTTGTAAATAAAGCGAAATCAAAAAACCGAAACAGGAAATAGACGTGGTTTATTTTTATATAACGAATTTCAGAAAAGATTTATATTAATTTGCCATGGTTGCAAATGACATCTCAAATAATTGTAATTTTTCATTAAGCAAATAATTAAATCTAAACAGAAGAAAAAATAAGAAGAATTTCGTTAAAAAAAGAGAAAGAAGACCACTGGACAAGATCATGCGACTTGAAAACGCGGAAAGAAGGTCAAACGACCGTCATGTAAAGCATAAGAGGTTTCTACGCGGCGGCTTTTTTACTTGTTTGTTTACATGTACCAAAATATATTGAAATTAAAAGCTAATAAACTATTTGAAAACATGGATGCTGACCTCTCCTGGCTTCTTTTGTAAAGAAGCCAACTTGTATAATCGCAGCCTTTGTTTATCTATGTCAATTTTGAGTTTATTATTATCGATTCTTTGCCAGCAGCGGGCAGAAAAGTTCAAGACAATAATCGACGCTTTCAGGACAACAAATATCTCTCTCATTTGCTAATTAAATGGCAGTATCAGTCTGAAATCAGGTCCTTGACGTATCATTTCGGCTATGGTCAACCCACGGCACAAATGATTCAGACAACACTGTACACATTCTACAACTTTCCATGGTGTAGAAAACACGTTGAAAGACCAGAGCATTGCATGACATTCTCCTTTTTTCGAAATTCAAAGACATAAGAACACATTAGTACAAAGAATCACAAGCTTGCCCGTTTTTCATTTGTTTTTGAGCCGATACTTTCGGAACCGGACGACCAAAACAACATTTTATCTTCAGAGCCATGTGCTCTGAATATGAAGTTTCCTTCCCATGGGTTATGCACATCTTGCTCTTCAAGATACTCTGAAACGGCATCAACGATGTCATTACCACTTCAAAAGTGGCGACCACGAAGCTGGAAATTTAGTTTGGGTGAAAGTCAGAAGGTACAATATCCGGAAAGAAGCATCGGCCGACTGTTCTACGTCACATCTTTCACCTTCAGCAACCGCCACTTGTGCTGTGTGGACAGGGGAATTGTCCTGCGCCAAGAGAACGCCCGATCGAGATTGCTATCCTTTTTGTAGTAAAATTGTATTAGAATATGTAAACGCAAGTGATTTAATAGATTATATGGATGACATTATAAAGCCGTGTATAACCATTCCACCTAGAAAATATTTAGCTATTTCGATTTATCTGTGTAAAACCGAGAACTTTGTTAGGTGCCCTCGTGTTTGGCCAATATTTTATGTTCCAGCCAAACCTTATTTAGACTGGTAAAATAAAAGATACGAAGCTTTACGAAAATGACACATGTAGTATGGTGGATTGATGTTTTAACATTCATCTTGCAAACTCAAATTCTTTTAGAAGTCACGAGTGACCTTGACCTGTGCCTTAGTCCACAAGTGAAGATTATCTGTATAGTATAGATCTATAACCATGTCAAATTTCACACAAAAAAGCTCGTAGATTGTTGCAGAATCCATATTTTTTCTAGGTAAGTAACAGTGCTCTTGACCCTTTTGTTTCATTCGAACTGTCTTAGCCCTTTACAAAACGACAACATTTTAGACTTGACTAAATTCAAAGCAATTGCAGACGATAGATTAAATGTGGCTCAAGGAAATATTGTTGGGGAAAAGGAGAAAATGTCGGTTATCAGCATTATCTCCTTTTCTCACAAGGTTAAACACTTTTTATACGCCCGTCGAAGACGGGACGTATTATGGGATCACCCGTGGCGGGCGGACGGGCGGGCGGCGTCCCCATTCTTTGTCCGGAGCATATCTCCAAAACTATGCTAGCTACGGTTATGAAATTTCATGGGTTGATAGATCTCATCAAGGCGGAGTGCAGTGCACAGGAATCATAACTCTTGCTTCCTTAATTTTTGAGTTATTGCCCTTTGTTGTTTTTCATACTTGAGTTTTGTCCAAAGCATATCTCCAAGACTATACTAGCTAAGGTTATGAAACTTCATGGGTGGATAGATCTCATCAAGGGGGGAGTGCAGTGCACAGGAATCATAACTCTTGCTTCCTTAATTTTTGAGTTATTGCCCTTTGTTGTTTTTCATACTTAAATTTTGTCCAAAGCATATCTCCAAGACTATACTAGCTAAGGTTATTAAACTTCATGGGTGGATAGATCTTATCAAGGGGGAGTGCAGTGCACAGGAATCATAACTGTTGCTTACTTAATTTTTGAGTTATTTCCCTTTGTTTATATTCATACTTGAATTTTGTCCAAAGCATATCTCCAAAACTATGCTAGCTACGGTTATGAAACTTCATGGGTGGATAGATCTCATTAAGGGGGAGTGCAGTGCGAAAGAACCATAACTCTACCTCGTGCTGTCTATGAGTTATTTCCCTTTGATCGTCATTTTTACAGCATTTTCTGCTTGTCCGGAGCATAACTTTGTCATCTCCAGTCCGATTGACTTGAAACTTGGCATGTGTGTTAGTTTCAATAATACGGAGTGCAGTGCAAAAGAACCATAACTCTACCTCGTGCTGTCTTTGAGTTATTTCCCTTTGATCGTCATTTTTACAGCATTTTCTGCTTGTCCGGAGCATAACTTTGTCATCTCCAGTCCGATTGACTTGAAACTTGGCATGTGTGTTTGTTGCAATAATACGGAGTGCAGTGCAAAAGAACCATAACTCTACCTTGTGCTGTCTTTGAGTTATTTCCCTTTGATCGTCATTTTTACAGCATTTTCTGCTTGTCCGGAGCATAACTTTGTCATCTCCAGTCCGATTGACTTGAAACTTGGTAAACATGTTTGTTGCATTACCTGCCCTTTACGATTATTATACCCCTTTGACAACTGGCGGTGGGACGGGCGTATCTTGCGACAATTTGCCGCTCTTGTTCATTTATGTCAACTCTTTAACACGTATATACCAATCATAAATCTAGGGAAAAAGGGCTGTAAAAACATCGTGGGAAATGGAGAAAATGTAAGCAGAATTTTCTCCTTTTCCCACAATGTTTTCCATCCTATCAAAGACGAATCCAGTTATGTGATTCATATTTAATCCGTCGCCCGAGACAGGGGCGGGTCCCTATAAAGTAAGAAACAGAACCGAAACGAAACGAAACGCAACAAAGCGGAACGCAACGAAACGAAACGCAACGAAAAGGAACGAAACGAAATAGAACGAAACGAAACGGAATGGATTTTTGGTACAAAATCAAGCCAGAAGGATAACCTACATTTGGTTTTTTTTTTTTTTCTATTACCTTATTTTTGATCGCAGAAAGTGTAACAAAGTAAGAAATAAAATTTGATGGCAGCTGTGCGCACGATGATCGTGGTACTATTGTGAATCTTGATAATTGTAATGAAGACATTTTATTTTATTGTTCTTTTGAATGAACTTCTATTGTTTACTTTGGTATGACATAAATCACCAATAAAATGTTCCTCATGTTTCCGGCAGCCATCAGTACCGCTAATACGTCGATATTTTTCGGCGTAGCTGTATGATCTCACTTTTGACCAACTTCGAGTACTAGGAGGAAATGAATTGTTACTCATTTTGTGATTGGCCAAATATATGTAAACTGCGCAAAAAAATAAAGGTCACAGTAGAAATTTACCGACAATGGATAAAAGTGTTTATGACTAAAAAAAATCACGTAATGCTCACATTTGCCTATGTAAAGTTGTACTTTATGGCCATACAGATGTTAAACTCTAGCAAAACATCCATAATCTATATCATATGGATAAACTAATAGCAATGAGTATTGACAAGTTTTCTATTTTGTTTAATGTAAGAGGCTTGGTACCCGTTTTTCCTCGCGTTAAACCGAATACGAACTGTGACGGCAGGCTACCGCTCTATTGTCTTACACGAAAATGGGTTGTAAAACAACTTATTACGTTTCTTGTTACAATGAAAAAAGATGTTATATCTTGAATTTGGTGATTCAATTCGCAAGAAACTATGCCTAACTAGGGGAACAATCGGTTTTATTGCGTTGTTAACGTAGAAACTGGGTTCCTACTAAAATACTCTTAGTAAGAGTAGGTGGGTGTGGTCAAGCATTGAGAGGGTGATAAAACCCCGCCTTCTGACAACTCGTCGATGTTTAAAAGGTGCTTCGTTTAAGTACAAAAACATGCTTCCCCATTCTTAAATGTTATTGATAATTACGCTTTCAACCATATGCATAACAACTTAAAAGAGGCTACTTTCAGAACTGTTTTCATCATTTCTCTTCTTGTTATAGATCAACTACAAACGAATTTAACTGTATTCATATCCAAGTGCCTCTTACGCCGTCTATCTTTTTAAAACAGCGATTACGTAATCGCGGTTTTAATAATATCGGTTTCAAGTGTTTGGATTTTTTTCGATGCACCGTTTAACAAGCACCCCCTGGCGACAAAAAATCGGTCTCAACCTCGACTTTTCAAATCCAAATTTACCGAGTGTGCATGTACTTTTGTTTATTGATATATCGCCTTCTTTGTTGTTTTGACGCAATCTTTCTCCTCGATTCATTCATTTTGCGACAAATCATTTCTATAAAACAGGAGAAATAGCAAAAATCTTGATCTATATAACCTTCGAATCCTCAAGAGACAACTTCTACAGTAAACTCCCCTATATAATTACCCCATATTTACAATAAGTATCGAAGTACAGTAAAAAGATCCCTACCCTTTAAACCTTTTTTCTTCAAAATTAAGATCTGTATACTAGACTTAGCACAAAGGATTGCATAAAAAGCATTTAAAAGTAAAATACGATTTACGACAGGGTATTGAATATGAACGGTCCAAAATGTAAATTTTTGGACGTAAATAATAAGAATTATTTTTCACAGGCACATATTATAACAATTGGTCATTTGATACCAAAGTGCTTTGATCTTGTGGACTATTCACGCGGCACTTTTGTTTTTGCGGGTCGTACATAGGGTACGTCGGCGTGACGTCACATTCCTTAGCAACAAGCGGCCGACATTTTCGGAGGTGAAATTAATAACATAGCAACCATATATTTTAGTGCTGTTCGCAATTTTTATCGTTAAGAAAAACTACGTTTTTTGCGAATCAAAGCTATTGACAGTTAAGATAACTGTTAGAAATATACTTTAGAATACGTATGACGTGTTGTCAGTTTTTCTTTTAGACGGTTTTCATCTAATGGGCCTACCACAAATAGACTTACCATTAAATATAAAGTGGGTCTAGACCCTTCAGACATGAAATGAATATTCCAAACACAATCTATGTACCATTTTTTTTTCTTATTTCGTGTCCGAGCTTTAAAAAAAAGAAGTGTAATCTACATTATGTTGCTCATCAGATTAAAAGAAAGGTCGTAGAATTACATGGTTCCCGAGGATTGTTTTTTTTTTTTTCCTCTCTGACCACCGCGATTTCCTGAATTTTCAAAGACTGATAAGCTATTAAGCCTCTCAAGTATCGTCATAAAAAATTACTATACCTGTAAAATATCTTAGTATTTGATGGTGATCATTTTAATAGTGTAATATTTGAGCCCCCCCCCCCCAAAAAAAAAAAAAAAAAAGAATAGTCTGATAAAACTTTTTAAACGTTGCCCCAAGACAGACTTAGCTAATTATCTAACCCAGTACAAAAAAAAAAAATATCAGAATTTTGAAAACATTGCAGTGAAAGGAAAATACTAAACAGCATCCTTACTTTTTTCCACAATGTTTGCTACTCTTTCAAAGACAAATATCGCTTTGGTATGTCTCGTTCGAATATTCTTTCTAATTTGGCTAAACATGTTAGTTTGAAGAATGAACTTACCCTCTGTAACCTGCAAAAAATTCCAAATCCTAATTACGAATGATCAACATAGCGGTGAATTAAGATCAGTAACAGACAAAAAGTGTCAGTGTAATGTGACACGTGTGCGTTAATTTTTATTTCTACCAAGCAATTACGTTACAGCTCTCGGGTCGCCCACCCTGCAGTGCGATACTGAGATTAAAGGAGTTAAACCCTTCACCAATTTTGTGAAAATTAATATGACACGTACAAAGTATTTCTTAAAAACTTAAGCTGAAATATAAATATTTTGGGAATGGAGATGGAAGATTAAAAACTTGAACTGAAGCTATGTTTCTTACGACATGAACGTGACTCTATTATGTATGTGAACAGCACTTTATTTGTCTTTAAAATAGGAACATGACTAAATCATGCGCAACACAAAAAATTCGGTATTTTTTTTAGATCGGGATTTTCTTAATATTCAAAGTATGCTTGGGGTGCTGTAACTTCAGTAAATGGACTGGAAATGACTGGAAAGTTTCTTAACCCTTTACCAAACAATTCCGAGTTTTAACAACCCTGGGAACGAAGGTGCTTGAAAAAAAATGTAGAAGGGGGAAATGCTTAGAACCAGCATTTTCTCCTTTTCCCACGATATTTTCTACTTTTTCAAAAACCATCTCAACAATTTGACCCACATCTAAACTGTCGACTTCAAATGCTTTGGATTTCGTTAGGTCCTAATTTTTGCAGTTTACTTAAATTTTTAGTCAAATATGCCATCACTCTCATTGTTCAAATCCATTTAGCAAACCTTTAAAATCCCGTCTTTTCAAGACCCGGAGAAAGATAGCTTTTGATAACATTGTGTGAAAAGGAGAAAATTCTAGTTACAAACATTGTCTCCTTTTACAATGCCTTGTACCCTTTTTAAACGAAATTCCATTTGTGAGTCGCACTTTTTTTGTTGTCCTTAAATGCTTTTAACTTGGACAAGTCAAAATTTTGTCGTTCTGTAAAGAATAAATTTATAAAAATTACCATAGATGGTCTGATTGTTCAACACATGTTAGACATTTCCAAGTTGGTAAAGTACACGGCTTGCAACCCGGGGATCGCTAGTTCGACCTATTTAAACTATTAACCTTTTACCACACAATCCCGAGTTTAAAAAAGAAAGAAAGAAATAAAAAGAAATCTTTTGAAAAAATTATGGGAAGATGAGAAAGTGCAGGTAACCAGCATTTTCTTCTTTTCCCACGATATTTTCTATTCCGTTTCATTCGTTGAGCCATACGAAATTGAAGTCTGCAAATGTTTTTCAACTTGGAGAAGTCTTTTTTTTTTTGTAAAGGATTAGAGTGGTGATAAATTTTTGTAATAAGAAAAAAGAGATTTATTATGTGCAAGGAGACAGCGACAGACCATTTCTTGTAAGCTGGAACACCATAAAGTTTGAGTTTCTTGAGAAAATTCTGGCCGAAGAAAATATCAAGTCTTCTTAGTGGCATTTCTTAACATCCCTCTTAATCGATGGCTATAGTAACGACGAAGGTCAGTTCAAATTTTACACCTTCTTTTCCTTACAAAAATGGTAGTTCAAGTTTCATTTTGAGGAGAGAAATATGTGCTAAAACTGTTTTCATAATAAAGCTGGTAAAGGGTTAGCCGGGTGTTCCTTTCATCTCGGTATATCACTGCCGTAGTGGGTGACACATAGTCTTTGCCAAACACAGACTAACACACACGTATCATAAAAATGTGTCTACCTTGTTCATATCAGATGATCATTTAAAAATCAGTATATAGGATTTGGAATTATCAATTTTTTTACATAGGGTAAGTCCATTCCCATTTTTGAGTTCAAACAGGGATCTTATAAACGATTTCTAGTTCAAAATATGCATAAACTTGTATGTCCGCACACTTTTTTGTTTTCAAATGCATTATTATGGAGCCCTGATTTAACTGCAGCTGGCAATTCATTAATTTTTATAATTCTTGCCTTTTAAATCTAAGATAGTTTGCTAGAAATTAATTATGTCTTTCTTGGGTGTTAATAATGTAGTCTGCATACGACAGTTTTTATCAAAACCAACAGAGACAGCGCACGTTATAATTCTTTTTTCTGTAGGATACCGGAAAATTGATAAATTGACAGTTTTTGCCTCTTCGAAAGTGATAATGGATACAACTATCGGTACGGCCGATTTTTGGCATACTTATCGTTTTCACGGTGAATTTCATTTCTAAAATGTCACCAAATTACTATACGGGTATATTCAAGATGGCGTTTGTTTTCACCTCGGCCCTTGTTGCTATCACGTGATCACCGAAAATGCCCGGATGTCCGACGTTATCTATTGCTCGATAACTTTGTTGAATGTTTCACGATAGTGTAAAGGAGAAAAATTAGTCAAACTTTGAATTATGTAAACCCTAGAGCAAATAGCAGTATTATATATGTCACTTATAGACGAGGAAAGTAATTGCCCGCATAAAATTCCGATGAAATCGTCGAATAACAGCGACAGCTTGAACACCAGAAGCGTATACTGCAATCATAGGGGTCCGTAGTTTGATTCCTGGCACCCATAGACTATATATTATAAACAAGGGATTTAACTGTATGCAGCCCGTTACTCGCCCCCGGTTACAAAAAACAACGTATCTTTTCTAACCCATCAGTTATTCTCCTTTTTTTTTTTAAAGCTGAGAGCTAAAACATTTTTCTACCAGAAAAACACAACTGTTTGTCAGTGGCTAATGCAGTTTGGCTGATACATTCGCTCGAACTTGTAAACTCGCTCAAAAATCTGCGCCATTGACACGGGTTCGTACATCCGTTTTCAAGATATAAAATGCACTTTAGATCCAATGAAACGCAGCATTAGCGGCACCCACCCTTTAAACATGTTTAAAAATACTACTGACCTATAGTCTTTATCTTCAATAACGACGAAACGCCTCAGAATTCGTTGAATTTGTGATCCACGTTATTATTTCGAACAGCTGCAGCCATCTTCTGTCATGTGACATTGTTTGGAACGAGAAATTTCATCGGTTGATATGTACCAACAGTCGCGCATTCAACCAATGAAATTTCGTACAGCTGCCCACACCTTTTTGTCACGTGACAGTACGGTGACACTGTTTGGAACGAGAAATTTCATTGGTTTATATGCGCGAACGTCAGTATCGAATGTAGGAACCCTAACAGTGTAGGCTGTAAGACTTGACCTGTCAGGGCAGAGCTATGTTATAGCTCCTTGCATTTTAGACCAATTAATAGGTAATATGGAAATTATCATGAGTAGCCGTACTCCACAAAGCAAAGGACCGATAAAGTTCTGTGCTTGCCTAGATTTACGATAAACAATTCTGGACTGGCTAGAGGCCACTAAATGAAAAAAAAAAACAGTCGACTGATGTCAAAGGTTAGCCACGCCCATAAGATCAAAGTTGGTAAAAGTAATTTTTATTTTGTTTTGATTGCATCCCTTATCAACCACTGAAAGAGACGAAGATATACATTTCATGGATTTTTCTTGCCAATCAAATTGGACACTGGACAGTCGCAGCAAACAAAACAAAAACACCCACTGAGGTAATACTGTAAAGGACCAAATACTTGTGATCTGAATACCAAGGCTGCCATGGATAGTATTTCCATTTTTAACTATCTGTCAAACTTCTTACTCTAGACATGTCTTTGCAGATTCATTTTGGACGGCAAATCAAACGAATCCTCATTTAAGTTTTGAATTTTGTTGTCAATAGATGAACTAGAAAGTATTTATTGGAAAAGGACAATAATTTCCTCTTACTTTATAGAATACATGTACAAAGGAAAAGTGCAGTCATTTGTTACAAGCTTAACTCTTTAATGTTTACAGTCTGCCTGTGTAATAACCTAATGTATTATCACACAATCGCAATTTTTTATGATCATAAGGAAGAATTCTTTTGAGAAAAAAATTGAGGAAAGGAGAAAATGCTGGTAACCAGCATTTTCTCCTTTTCCTACAATGTTTGCCGTTCTTACAAAGACAAATTAAATTCAGTCATTTGAACCACATTTAAGTTGTTGCATGCAAATGTCTCAATTTGAATATCTAAATTTGAGTACCTGGAAAATAGGAGAAATTAATTGAAAGATTCAGAAAATACTAAACTTACTTTTTTATCTAAATTTACTTATTTGTCTACAAACGCTTGCCTACCTTGCTTTAAAATTGATATGATCCATACTCTGGCAAAAGGGGATTAAATGCATCTCCATGACACACTATACCAAGCAATTCATCATATTATCATGGATCCATTAAATTCAGTTTGTGTAACAAACAACTAAACACTGAGGTACACTGGTCTTTTGATATTCAGAAAATCAACTGGAGGCAAAAAGTTTTGACAGCCCAGGTCAGCATGCGCAGGCTGACTTGTAATACTTTTCATAAATGCATTCTGCCCGCCTTTCACAGAGCATGGCTCATATATATGTAGCAAATACCCTATGTATATTAACCCTTTACCTACTGACAACATTTTTGACTGGTACAAATTCAAAATATTTACAGACAAGAAATCAAATTTGGCTTAAATGGTGAAATTTGAGGTGACAGGGCAGAAAACTTTGTGTGAGGAGAAAATGTGGGTAACCAGCATTTTCTCCTGTTGCTACATTTTCCAAAGCCTTTACCCTCAGGGTCATCAAGGGTCTGGATTGTGTGGTAAAAAGTTAAATACTGAGTTTACACTGCATAATATCTGGAATTAAACACTTTGTTTATAACCCATTTTTCCTTTTCTGGGGGAAACAAATGTATTTGAAATGATCATACAATGGGCAAATATAAAGCTACTGGGGTTTGTATTTGCCAGAATGTATTAATTTTGATACAGTATTCACTCTATATTGAATTGTGCCCTTCAATTATGATGATGACTTTGTAGAATTAAGGTCCCTCCGTGCTCTAGGCTTATATGGTATGGACCATTAGAGAGAAAGAGTCGGATACAAGGAGATCCGAGTACGAGCCCCTAGCTCTTCTTCGAATGGACCTCCTTGGTTCTTTTACGTGCCGGGTGTGAAGCACCGACACACGCGAGGCTACCTCTGGGTTTCAAACCAGTTCACCTCTAGTTGGGTGGGAAACACAAGGTGTCTCAGAAAGGTCCTGGTCAGGCCGGGTATCGAACCTCGGGATTGATAGCCCAGCGTTTTACCGCTGCACCACCGCTCCACGTATGCCCTACAATTATGTGTAGAGTACAATATTTATAAAATATTCTTCTTAAAATATTCGTAAGGTTTGGGCAATATAAAATTTAACAAAAAAAAAAAATATTAAAATTCTTTCTCTTTATAGTGTTACATATGTTTCTTCACACATATTTGATTTTTGCAACAAAATATTGCATACTTTGATAATCAGCAAAAAGAGTATTAAGTTTATGGTATAAATATTAAAGGGAAGTAATAAGACTGCTCAGTATCCAGTAACTGTATTTTCGAATAAGAAAATTCGTCTACAAAAGAAAAAATTGTGGAAAAGGGGGAAAATACTGGTAAGCTGCATTATCTCCTTTTCTCACTTTGGCTTGTTAAAATCTGTTTCGCCAGTTTTCGTGAAATATTGTATTTTTAGTGTAGGTAAGTTATAATGTGGAAGTTTACCTCTGGAGTATATCTAGATAAACTTTAATGACAAGGAGCTTTATTCAGGCATGGATTGTCCAAATGTCACATTACTGTAATAAGTAAGGTTTAGTGTTTTTTTTAACATTTTCTTAAAATCAAAACTTAAAGAAGAGAAAAAATGGATCGAAGGCTAAAATGGTCCTTTGACACGCAAAAATTTAACCAATAGCAAAAGTTTCGACCTAGGTTAGCCGGCACGGAATGCGCAGGCTGACCTGAATATATACTTTTTGGAGATGCATTAAGCACCCTTTTCACAGATCACGAGTCATATTGATTTGAACTTAGTTTAGAATGAGGCAAATATCGGAAATCCGAATGCGGTCACGGAAAAAAAATAGTGACAAGTCAAATCGGTTTCACGAAATTATTCGGAAAGATATATAATACATGGGAAGGTACAGGTTAACGATTTAATTTGCGCATACCGCACGGAATATTTCCGTTACCATTCGAGACCAGTGTCGAAGGCTAGCTGCCAGTGCGATGCCAAGGGTAAAAATAGAATTTTAATTGATTTGAGCATTGCTAACCAGTAAGACTAGCTGAAGTCGCCTGTAGTAAGATAAATTGTCCACTAAAGCACAATACTTTACCAAATTTCGTCAGGGATCATACGATCTCTGATTTCATCAATGCGAAGAGCACCCTGTCTTGCACAAGAGGACAGCTTAGATATAAATCAGAATGCACAAAGAAATCGGGTGTGTGAAGTTGGCAGTAAGTTCGATAATCGGAGTTCGATATTCAATATCGAAATGAATATGCGGATGAGTTGAATTTCATGCTGCAGTAAATTCGCTTTTTTTTCAAACTCAAGGGATAGTTACGCAAATTAATGAATCCTGATTTGAATATCGAAATGAATTTCATGCTAGCAGCAGATTCACGTTGTTTTTTTATGTATGGACATCAGGATGGTGTATGAAATCGAATGTCAATTTGAATATCGAAATGGACTTCATGCTAGCAGCAGATTCACGTTTTTTCATGTATGGGCATAAGGATGGTGTATGTAATCGAATGTCGATTTGAATATTGAAAAGAATTTCATGCTAGCAGCAGATTCGCGTTGTTTTTTTATGTATAGGCATATGGATGGTGTATGAAATCGAACATCAATTTGAATATCGAAATGAATTTCATGCAAGCAGCAGATTAGCGTTTTTTCATCTATGGGCATAAGGATGGTGTATGTAGTCGAATGTCGATTTGAATGTCGAAATGAATTTCATGCTAGCAGCAGATTCGGGTTTTTTCATCTATGGGCATGAGGATGGTGTATGAAATCGAATGTCGATTTGAATATCGAAATGAATATCATGCTAGCAGCAGATTTGCGTTTTTTTATGTATGGGCATAAGGATGGTGTATGAAATCGAATGTCGATTTGAATATCGAAATGAATATCATGCTAGCAGCAAATTCGCATTTTTTCATGTAAAGGCATATGGATGGTGTATGAAATCGAATGTCGATTTGAATATGGAAATGAATATCATGCCATCGGCAGATTCGCGTTTTTTCCTGCATAGGCATATGGATGGCGTATGAAATCGAATGCAGATTTGAATATCAAAATGAATATCATGCCAGCAGCGGATAAGCGTTTTTTTTATGTATGGGCATATGGATGGTGTATGAAATTGAATGTCGATTTGAATATCGAAATGAATATCATGCCAGCAGCAGATTCGCATTTTTTCCTGTAAAGGCATATGGATGGTGTATGAAATCGAATATAGATTTGAATATCGAAATGAATTTCATGCTAGCAGCAGATTTCTTTTTTTTCATCTATGGGCATAAGGATGGTCTATGAAATCGAATGTCGATTGAATATCGAAATGAATATCATGCTAGCAGCAGATTCGCGTTTTTTTATGTATGGGCATAAGGATGGAGTATGAAATCGAATGTCGATTTGAATATCGAAATGAATTTCATGCCAGCAGCAGATTCGCGTTTTTTCGTGTATGGGGATAAGAATTGTGTATGAAATCGAATGTCGATTTGAATATCGAAATGAATATCATGCTAGCAACAGATTCGTGTTTTTTCCTGTATGTGCATATGGATGGTCTATGAAATCGAATGTCGATTTGAATTTTCAAAATGAATAACATCATGCTAGCAGCAGATTCGCGTTTTTTATGAATAGGCATACAGATGGTGTATGAAATCGAATGTAGCTTTGAATATCGAAATGAATATCATGCCAGCAGCAGATTCGCGTTTTTTCCTGTATAGGCATATGGATGGTGTATGAAATCGAATATAGATTTGAATATCGAAATGAATTTCATGGTAGCAGCAGATTCGTTTTTTTTCATCTATGGGCATAAGGATGGTCTATGAAATCCAATGTAGATTTGAATATCGAAATGAATATCATGCCAGCGGCAGATTCGTGTTTTTTCATGTATGGGTATATGGATGGTGTATGAAATCGAATATCAATTGGAATTTTCGAAATGAATATCATGCTAGCAGCAGATTCGCGTTTTTTTATGTATAGCCATAAGGATGGTGTATGAAATCGACTGTTGATTTGAGTATCGAAATGAATATCATGCCAGCGGCAAATTCACATTTTTTCATGTATGGGCATAAGGATTGTGTATTAAATTGAATGTCAATTTGAATATCGAAATGAATATCATGCCAGCAGCAGATTCGCGTTTTTTTATATATGTGCATCAGGATGGTGTATGAAATCGAATGTCGATTTGAATATCGAAATGAATTTCATGCCAGCAGCACATTCACATTTTTTCATGTATGGGAATAAGGATGGTGTATGAAATCGAATGTAGATTTGAATATCGAAATGAATATCATGCCAGCAGCAAATTTGCATTTTTTCATATATGCGCATAAAGATGGTGTATGAAATCGAATGTCGATTTGAACATCGAATTGGATATCATGCCAGCAGCAGATTCGCGTTTTTTTTTACGTATGTGCATTAGGATGGTGTATGAAATCGAATGTCGATTTCAATATCGAAATGAATATCATGCTAGCAGCAGATTAGCGTTTTTTTATGTATGGGCATAAGGATGGTGTATGAAATCGAATGTCGATTTGAATATCGAAATGAATATCATGCTAGCAGCAAATTCGCATTTTTTCATGTATAGGCATATGGATGGTGTATGAAATCGAATGTCGATTTGAATATCGAAATGAATATCATGCCAGCAGCAGATTCGCGTTTTTTCCTGTATAGGCATATGGATGGTGTATGAAATCGAATATAGATTTGAATATCGAAATGAATATCATGCCATCAGCAAATTCGCATTTTGTCATGTATAGGCATATGGATGGTGTATGAAATCGAATGTCAATTTGAATATCGAAATGAATATCATGCCAGCAGCAGATTCGCCTTCTTTCCTGTATATAGGCATATGGATGGTGTATGAAATCGAATATAGATTTGAATATCGAAATGAATATCATGCTAGCAGCGGATAAGCGTTTTTTTTTTTATGTATGGGCATATGGATGGTGTATGAAATCGAATGTCGATTTGAATATCGAAATGAATATCATGCCAGCAGCAGATTTGCATTTTTTCCTGCATAGGCATATGGATGGTGTATGAAATTGAATATAGATTTGAATATCGAAATGAATTTCATGCTAGCAGCAGATTCGTTTTTTTTCATGTATGGGCATAAGGATGGTGTATGAAATCGAATGTCGATTTGAATATCGAAATGAATATTATGCCAGCAGCAGATTCGCGTTTTTTCATGTATGGGCATAAGGATTGTGTATTTAATCGAATGTCGATTTGAATATCGAAATGAATATCATTTCAGCAGCAGATTCCTGTATTTTCCTGTATGGGCATATGGATGGTCTATGAAATCGAATGTCGATTTGAATTTTCGAAATGAATATCATGCTAGCAGCAGATTCGCGTTTTTTTATGTATAGGCATTAGGATGGTGTATGAAATCGAATGTTGATTTGAATATCGAAATGAATATCATGCCAGCGGCAAATTCGCATTTTTTCATGTATGGGCATAAGGATTATGTATTAAATTGAATGTCGATTTGAATATCGAAATGAATTTCATGCCAGCAGCAGATTCGCGTTTTTTCCTGTATAGGCATATGGATGGTGTATGAAATCGAATATAGATTTGAATATTGAAATGAATTTCATGCCAGCAGCAGATTTGTGTTTTTTTATGTATGGGCATCAGGATGGTGTATGAAATCGAATGTCGATTTGAATATCGAAATGAATATCATGCCAGCAGCACATTCGCATTTTTTCATGTATGGGAATAAGGATGGTGTATTAAATCGAATGTAGATTTGAATATCGAAATGAATATCATGCCAGCAGCAAATTTGCATTTTTTCATGTATGGGCATAAAGATGGTGTATGAAATCGAATGTCGATTTGAACATCGAATTGGATATCATGCCAGCAGCAGATTCACGTTTTTTCATGTATGTGCATCAGGATGGTGTATGAAATCGAATGTCGATTTGAATATTGAAATGAATGTCATGCCAGCAACAGATTCGTCTGTTTTCAGGTATACGCATATGGATGGTCTATGAAATCAAATGTCGATTTGAACATCGAAATGAATATACTGCCAGCAGCAGATTTGCGTTTTTTTATGTATGGGCATCAGGATGGTGTATGAAATCGAATATTGATTTGAATATCGAACTGAATTTCATGCTAGCAGCAGATTCGCTAAATGTTTGTTTGGGCATTTGGATTTTGTATGGAATTGAATATAGAGTTGAGTATCAAACTGAATCTTAGGCTAGTAGCGGATTCGCCAATATTTCTTCACGGGCTGTAGATGATGTATGAAATCGAATGTAGGTTTGAATATCAAACTGAATTTCATGCTAGCAGCAGATTCGCCAAAATTTCTGCACGGGCCCGTAGATGATTTATTAAATCGAATGTAGATTTGAATGTTGAAGTGAAGTTCATGCTAGCAGCAGATTTGGAAAAAAATCTACATGGACATATTGATTGTTTATGCAATCAAATGTAGGTTTGAATATCGAAGTGAATTTTCTGTTTGCAGCAGAATCGCAAAAAAAAAGTCAATATGAGGATGTAGATAATGAATGAAATCGAATGTTAATTTAGGCACGAAGATGGCGTTTTAAATGAAGAGCAGGTTTTGGATAAGTAAAACTATTTGTAGATTTGCAAAAATATCCATATGGACATATGAATGATATTTGGAATCAAAAATCATTTGAAATATCTATCTGAATTTCATGCAAGAAGCCGATTCGCAAAAATACAAACATTGGCATTTAAATATGATTTCACGACGGCATTAGATTCTTTACAGAAAAATTACCCGTACTTATAATTCTTATAAGAAATTAAATATCTATTTGAATATAGATACGAATTTTATGCAAACAACGGATTTGCGAAATTTCCATATGGTCATAGGCAAGGTGTATATAGATGAAGTTTAACACCGAATAACGATTTTGAATGTCATACTAGAATATGGTTCGAAATAATTTCTCTGCGGACATGAAAATGGTCTATGAAATCAAATGTAGAATTAATAATTTATACGAGTTTTATGTCGGCAGCTGATCCATGAAATCTTTAAATTTGAGCATGTAAACAGGTTATGAAATCGAATAAAGACTTCACCATCAATTTGAAACTTATGTCAGAAGCAGTTCGGTAAAAACCAACAATAATTTGTGAACATATTACCCTGTCGTATATGAAATTTTGTAGTGGTCGCTAACTAGAACACTTCTATT
The DNA here is from genome assembly GCA_946811185.2 of Hippopus hippopus. Lineage (NCBI taxonomy): Eukaryota > Metazoa > Mollusca > Bivalvia > Cardiida > Cardiidae > Hippopus > Hippopus hippopus. Next base: position 8,634,477 of record OX328105.1, read on the forward strand.
GGTAGTGACTGATCGATCGCTCGATTGATTGATTGATTGGATAGAGTGATTGAGTGATTATTTATTTTATAAATATATATTCACTTGCTCACTTAATGCATTTATTCTACGCATCTGTTCATTTGTCCATTTATTCTTTTTTTCCATATTTTTGTTTGGTCCATTTTTTGACATTGCATTTCGTTATCGTTAGTAGTATAGGATGTCTCTTTGTACGTCTGACAGGCCTGGTCAGACGTACAAAGAGACATCCCTGTAGTCCCTACGCTACCTACCTTACAGAGAGTTTGTCCCCAGTTTGCCTACCCTGAAAGAATTTAATTATATCACTTCTACAAAAAATGCCCAAAAAATACCCAGTTTGCCTACCCTGAGGGAAAATGGGAGGAGGGAAATTTATCCCTACATTGCCGTTTTTTCTGCATCTATGAATGATTTCTTCTCTCTAAAAGACTGAGTTGGACTTAGTTTTTTCACCCTATGGATGATTTCTCTCTCTAAAAGCCTGAACACTGAGTTGGACTTAGTTTTTTCACCTATGAATGATTTTCTCTCTCTAAATGCCTAACCACTGAGTTGGACTTAGACTTTTTTCTGCATCTATGATGATGATTTCTCTAAAAGCCTGAGCACTGAGTTGGACTTAGTCTTTTTCTGAGTTTTTTTTACTCTCTGGAGTGTGACTCTTTGGAATGTAACTCTTTGGAGTGTAATTCTTCTAAAAGAAAGAAGTTTGACAATTTGAAGAAAATGACAATTTGAAGAAAGATAGAACTTTCGTGGTAAATGGTTAGTCCTGAAAAGGACTGTTGGGTTAGCTCTGAAAAGAGCTGTGACAGTTTGAAGAAATGACAACTTGAAGATAGAACTTTCGTCTGCCATCTTGAAGATAGATCTTTCGTGGTAATGGTTAGTCCTGAAAAGGACTGTTGGGTTAGCTCTGAAAAGAGCTGTGACAATTTGAAGAAATGACAATTTGAAGATAGAACTTCCGTCTGACAACTTGAAGATAGAACTTTCGTCTGACAATTTGAAGAAATGACAATTTTAAGAAAAGATAGAACTTACGTCTGACAATTTGAAGAAAGATAGAACTTTCGTGGTAGATGGTTAGCCCTGAAAAGGGCTGTTGGGGTGGTCCTAAAAGGACCTGGTTTGGAGGTTGTGTTTTTAAGCACAACCTCCAACCTTTCTGCAGGCTGGGCAGCTACTCGCTGCCCGCCTCTTTAACCTTTTCAGCTCCTGAGCGTCTAGGTTGAACTTCAGCGAGAACGGTGCCTCGTTGTCATCATCCCAACTTTCTGTTTTTGGTACAACGACCTTCTTCTTCTTCGACAGTTGGGCAAGCTCCCAAAAATCCATGTCCCTAAGTGCAGTCTCCATCTTATCTGCGACTCGAAGAAATGAACAATGTATGGAAATAACGCTGGGTTTTATAGCTTTACAGGAGAATTGAACTAGTTGACCCATGACGTCATTTTCTCCTATGTTTTTCCCGCGTCGGCGTTTCATGCTGTTTTGGCTCCAAATTAATGTTATCCAATCAGAATTATCGTTGTTTTTTTCTAATGGTAAATGTTTTATTGTTGACCAATCTATAGTTTTGTTACATTTTCTTGTTCGGGTTAGAAAAAACTAGAGTTTGACTATCCTATGACTTTTTTGATTATGAGTCTTCTGACAAAATGAAAAGAAAGATGTTTCATTTAAGATAGCTACCCCTGAAAAGGGCTGTTTTTTGTGCAGAATACACTTTTTTATGCTCCCCTCTTTCTTTCGATTGATTCCATTTTATCTAGCATTTGCATCAGATGCTCAATTTCATACCTGATATATTTGAAACGTTCTCTTTCTTCTAACCAGAAGAGCAATGAGAGAAATAATGTCAATCCAAACATTATGGGATACTGACCCAGCTTTTACGATAGTTAATGGTGAATGATAAAAAATTAATCAAGAGTTTACTGTTTTATATGTGTAATGGGTCACTTTTTTTAGGCTTTTTTTGATTTTATCCCTATATCGCAGGACTTAGTTTTTTTCATCCTATGAATGATTTTTTCTCTAAAAGTCTGAGCACTGAGTTGAACTTAGTTTTTTTCTACATCTATGGATGATTTCTCTTTTAAATGTCTGACCATTGAGTTGAACTTAGTTTTTTCATCCTATGAATGATTTTTCTCTCTAAAAGCCTAAGCATTGAGTTGGACTTAGTTTTTTCTTCACCTATGTATGATTTCTCTTTCTAAATGCCTAACCATTGAGTTGAACTTAGTTTTTCTGCATCTATGGATGATCTCTCTTTTAAATGTCTGACTATTGAGTTGAACTTAGTTTTTTCTGCATCTATGGATGATTTCTCTTTCTAAAAAGCCTGAACACTGAGTTGGACTTAGTTTTTTCTGCATCTATGAATTATTTTTCTCTCTCTAAAAGACTGAGTACTGAGTTGGACTTAGACTTTTTTCTGCATCTATGAATGATTTTTTTCTCTCTAAAAGACTGAGTACTGAGTTGGACTTAGTCTTTTTCTGAGTTTTTTTTTACTCTCTGGAGTGTGACTCTTTGGAATGTAACTCTTTGGAGTGTAACTCTTCTAAAAGAAAGAAGTTTGACAATTTGAAGAAATGACAATTTGAAAAGAAAGATCTTTCGTGGTAAATGGTTAGTCCTGAAAAGGACTGTTGGGTTAGCTCTGAAAAGAACTGTTGGGTTAGCCCTGAAAAGGACTGTTTTGGAGGTTGTGTTTTTTTCTCTACCGACAGCTTTTCTTTGGCTTTTTCGGGATCTTGAAATCAACGTGATTATCAATGTTTTTCCCGTATTTGCCCTGGCCTGTCATTATTGGTGTAGTTGGCTTTTGATCAACTCGCTGTTTTTTGTGGAGATGGCTATCGTCTTCCTCAGATTTCCGTTTTCTTGGATTTGTTGTTCTTGGTTGTTTTTCCTTTGGCTGATTTTTCTTCACAACAGTTACGATAGAGTCCACTAACTTGTGAAGATTGGTTTTATCAAACTCAAACTCCACAGGGATCTTCACAGGAACTGGTGAAATGCGCTGACTCTGTTGGCGTACTGTCTCGATTTTTCTACTGAGCTGTTCGGTGTTTGTGTTTAAAGTTTTAATCTCCTCCAAATGCCTGTTTAAAGTCTCCAGTTGTTCTAAGATTCGAGTCATCATGGCATCTTGTTTTGAATTTAACTGTTTCATCTCTTCACAAATGTTGTCCAACACCGTCGGTGGGTTGATAATTGTCGAATTTATAACTGATGAAAGAATGTCTCCATTGTTTTCCACTGGTGGAAAATCGTCCAAGTTGATTTCATCTAAGTTGTGCTTCATATTGAAACTGCTTCCGAATATTGATACTGCTTTCGAAGTGATCGTTAGCTGAGAGTCAAAGAAATGGTGATTGTATGAAAATAACGCTGGGTTTTATACGTTTACAGAGGATTGAAAATTTAAGTGCGCGGACCTGGCGGGAAACACCAGGATTGTACTGTGTGACACTGATTTAGGAGTGGTGAAAAAACACCGATATAACCATCGATTTGATTGCACAATGTTAATGAAACGCCGACGCGGGAAAAACATAGGAGAAAATGACGTCATGGGTCAACTAGTTCAATCCTCCTGTAAAGCTATAAAACCCAGCGATATTTTACATAAAAACATATTTGTTGCAGGATGGTTCGAATTCTTGTGTGCCCTCACTGCGCAAGCAGATGCCAGATAGAGTGTGGAAAATGTTTTGCCATACTTGAGTATCTTGGACAGAAACATAACTGTCCAGATACAGATGAAGGATTTTACGATGATGATGAAGGTTCATCGACTTGCTGTGAACACTGTGGGTGTGAAGTCACCCCAGTGGATCGGACGGAGGAGTCGTAGAGCTCGATGTTGTCGTGAAATCCTTTTAAAAAGCCCTTTTCAGGGCTAACCATCTCAAAGAAAAGATCTTTCTTTCTCAAAATTGTCAAAAATAAAAAGACTTACAGTCAAAACTAGAAAAAGTTAAAAGTAAGAAGTAATTATTTTCATGTTTTTTATTTTCAAAAGAACTTATGTACAATGAAAAAATCAAGTCATGAACTGTAAAGACAAAAACTGAATGAAGAGTAAAGACAAAAAATGAATGAAAAAATCAAGTCAGTCTTTTTTGTTTAAATTCAATATTGTGTTGAAATCTTTTTTCACTCAGTATGTTTTCTTTTTTTTCTTCGGAATGTCAGATTCACATTTAGTTTTACGTTTTCTTTTCCTTTCGTTGTTTTTTAATACCATATCTGGACAGATTTTACCCTTGTGTTTTGTTGATTTGCAAAAGAAACAGTTCTTTGTTACTCGTTTTTTCTTCTTTTCGTTGTTTTGCTGTTTTTCCTCTCCGTACGAGCAACCCGGTTCTGCAGAAAATTCGTTTTTTAGATCCAAAGTTTGTTGTTTTCTTAGATTATCATTTGTAGATATTTTTTTCTCTACCTGTTCTGTTATTTTGCAGATTTCTGATTTGGTGATAGCCGTTGTGTCGCTCTGCATGTCTACGGTCTGAGTTTCAACCGATGATGATGTAGCTTGTGGTGAACTTTTTTTCCATTTATTTTCGTTGCAGAGTGATTTCAGAACACCGACGAATTTCATGTGCTGAAATTCAGCACCCAGTTTCATTGTTGGTGAAATTTCGATGTCATGACTGTGTGGATCCACGTAGACAAAAACGACTGTTCCTATCTGATTTTCTTTTTCTGGACATTCTTTGGCCCAATGTCCTGCTTCGTTGCATGTAAAACAAATATTTGTTCTCTCACCATTCACCCCATATCGTTTGTCGATCGTCGCTTGATCCAAAACTCTGTATCTGGTAATACGGTAAACATCTTTTTCTTCTAAATGTTGGTGGGATAAAAATGATCCCACGTAGTTTCCGATATGTTGAACTTGATACTTTGACGGAACATTGCTGATCTCGTAATCGTGGGTGTATGGATTAACATACAGATGCATCCTCTTTCTAAGTGGTGATGTACTTTGCAACTTGAACTCGCTCATATTCTTTTATCAACTGTACTGTCTGAGATTGAGCAGTAGAATGATTAGATTTTCACAACAGTTGTCTCTATTTATACACTGTTGCAATGGAGAGGTTATATAAATTGTTAGTTTTTCTCACTTCCTGCATTATTGTCTTTTCACTCAGAGCTAAAACGATGGGTAAAAGAAAAAGAATAATAACCTATTCAGACAGCAAAAGTGACGATGAGGTATTTCCACCAACAAAAAAGAAAAAAACTAGACCGTTGAAAGAAGAAAGTGACAGTGACGATGAGATATTTCCACCAACAAAAAAGAAAAAAACTAGACCATTGAAAGAAGAAAATGATAGTGACGGTGAAAGTATCAACTCTAGCTTAGACATGAAAAGTCTATATGATTTAACAGAAAGGGGTAATAAGAAGTCAAGAAAATTTAAAACAGAATCACATGTGCTGATGCTGAGTTTTAAGAAATTTAAAGAATTAACACCTCAGAGACTACTTGGATTATTTGACGATGTTACCCATGAAATCATTCGAAAGTTAAATGCTAACCCGACGGACATGATTAGAATTACCATCAATCATCCTTCATTGGATATGGGGATCCATATTCCCTTTTTAACCACAGAACAGTTGCAAGGTGAAACTATGTTGAATGAAATTGAACGAGTTTTACAATCGAATACAGATTTCGTCTTGAACGATGGATTCATGACATTTGACATTACACATACAATACCTCCAAGTGGTAGCGGAAAATATAGATCATCATCTGAATTAGATTCAAAGGTTTTTGCCCAGAAGAAAAAATCCATTATTCAAATTGACAATCATGACCAACTATGTTTTGCAAGAGCCATTGTTGTGGGAATTTGCTACAGTGAACGTGAAAACACCGGAGCATGGAATAGAAAATGGCGTCGTATTTGTCGTTTAAACTCCCCTCTTCAAAAGACTGAAGCTGAGAAATTGTTGAATGAAGCTTGAGTTTCACCAACACAGCCTGTAGGAATTGATGAATACAAAAAAATTCAAACATTCTTGTATGAAAAAGGCTATGTCATTAAAGTTCATCAACAGCATTCAAAAGTGGAAAAAATATTTGAACATCCAGAAGTGAAAACCAATAGTAAGATCATACATTTGTACTTTCATCAAAACCATTATGACTACATCAAATCTATCAAAGGTTTTTTTTGTTGTGCATATTATTGTGAGTTCTGTGATGTGGATTACTCTCACCGGGAAAGTCATGCTTGTTCAAATATCTGCAAAGGTTGTTGGCGCAAAGGAAAATGTCCATCAGAATTTAAAGAATATGTTTGCAGTGATTGTAGTAGACGATTTTTTAGTGCTGAATGCTTTGAAAATCACAGAATTGTTCAAGGTAAAGAAAGGAAATCCATTTGTGAATTAGTGAAACTCTGTTCGAAATGTGGTGCACAATATCTTGTCAGAAAGAAAAATCATGTTTGTAATGGAAAGAAAAGGTGTCATATCTGTAAGAGAATTGTTAACTTTTCTCATCGATGCTATATTCAGCCTTACCAAAGTAAGCTGAACCATGACAGCAATGACGAGACGAGTTCTTCTGTAGTCAAAAAAACACAGTTTATTTTCTTTGATTTTGAATGCAAACAAGACACAGGGGTACACATCCCGAATTATTGTATTGCACACAGAGCATGCGATGAATGTATCGATAAATCACTTGATTTTCATTGTTCTACATGCAGTGAATTTGAAGAGGGTAGGGAAGTTATTTTTCAAGGTGAAGAAACTTTGAGTCAATTTTGCAAGTGGCTCTTTTCAAAACATCATAAAGGAGTCACGGCTATTGCCCATAATTTCAAAGGTTATGACGGTCAGTTCATTCTTGGCCATATTGTCAAAGTTGGGTTAAATCTTCCAAAATTGATCATGAATGGAAACAATATTATGAAGTTAGAGCTGAATGGTGTGCGTCTGATCGATTCTTTCAATTTCATGAGCTTTGGTTTGGCAAAATTTCCAGCCACATTTGGTCTTCAAGAAATGAAAAAAGGTTACTTTCCTCACTGGGCAAATACAGATGAATTTTGGAGTTACATTGGACCTTACTTGGATATGTCTTATTACAAACCCGACTCAATGTCTGAAGAGGCTAGGTCAAAATTCATAGTTTGGTATAATGACAAAGTTCAAAAGGGTGAGGAATTCAATTTTCAGAAGGAGATGGAATTGTACTGTAGGTCAGATGTTGATATCCTCAGACGAGGATGTGCTGAATTCAGAAAGCTGTTTATCGAACAGGGTGGTATTTGTCCATTTTTAGAGGCGATTACCATTGCAGATGCCTGTAACAAGGTCTGGCGAAGCAAATATTTGCCAGAAAATCAAATAGCTATCATTTCAAGCAAAGACTCATCCAGACGTCGGTTTTCTATGAAAGCGATACGCTGGGTTCAAAGCGTAGCTCGGGAAAAAGGTATTAATATTCAGCATGCAAAAAATGGTGGGGAAGTTCAAATCGGGAGATATAGTGTAGATGGTTTTCACCGTCAATCAAACACTGTTTATGAATTTCTTGGGGATTTGTATCATGGTTGTCCTGTATGCTATACAGATCGAAAACAGATCAATCCTATTAATGGGAAATCCATGTCTGAATTGTACGAACGTACTTTTGAACGTATAGCAGATATCGGAAAAATGGGTTATAATGTAGTGTACATTTGGGAGCACGATTTCGATGCTAAGATGAAGGATAAAGAGTACAAAAAACTCATTGAAAAGTTATATCCACATTTGGACCCTATCGATCCGAGGGATGGTTTGTCTGGGGGAAGATGTAATGCAATAAAAATTGGCTATGATGTTGATGAAAAAAGCAAGAAGGAAATCAAGTACATCGATATCTGTTCTCTGTACCCTTATGTTTGTAAACACAAATCCTATCCTGTAGGTCAACCAGAAATTTTGTCTACTGAGAATATTGACATGAACAATATTCGACAATATGAGGGGTTAATCAAATGTAAAGTTTTACCTCCAACTGATTTGTTTCACCCCGTTCTCCCAGTTCACTGTAACAACAAAATGATGTTTCCACTCTGTATGAAATGTGCAGAAGAAAGTTCAAGCATTTGTAGGCATGGTAAAGAAGAGAGGGCTTTGGTCGGAACTTGGGTTACTTTTGAATTATTCAAGGCTCTTGACTGTGGTTATCGATTATTGCAAGTGTATGAAATTTGGCATTTCAATTCTGTATCAGATCAGTTCTTTAAACATTATGTGGACAATTTCTTGAAAATTAAGCAAGAAGCCAGTGGTTATCCAGATTGGTGTCAATCAGACTCAGAAAAAGATCAGTTCGTTTGTGAATATGAGAAGGCGGAAGGTGTTCGTCTTGATCCAAGTTGTATTCAAAAAAATCCTGGGAGAAGATCATTTGCTAAGATTATGTTGAACTGTCTTTGGGGAAAATTAGCTCAGCGTGAAAAAATGTCCAAGACGGAATACATCAGTGATCCGTCTAAATATTTTGAATTAGTCACCAATCCCAATTTCATTGTAAAGCATGTAGAAATCTTTGACGAGGACTGTCCATTCATCTTGGTTAACTATGAATCAAAGTTGGAACATATTGACACCCACGCTACAGCCAATGTGGTAGTAGGGTCTTACGTAACAGCTTATGCAAGGTTGGAATTGTACAGCGTTCTTGAAAAGTTAAAAGATAGAGTTCTGTATTTCGATACAGATAGTTGTATGTACATTCACGACCCTGAATTATGGAATCCTCCTATTATTAACAGCCGGCTAGGAAAATGGACTGATGAAGAGCCTGCTTGTAAAATTACTCAATTCAGAGGGCTTGGGCCTAAGAATTATGCTTACAAAATGAAAACAAAAGATGGAGAAGAGATAAGCAAATGTAAAGTAAAGGGGATTACTCTGGATTACAATACAAAACAGGTGCTGAATTTCGATACATATTCAAAATGTACTTTGGATCGCACAATAGAAATCAAAATTCAGTATGATTGTAGAATTAAAAGATACAGAGATAGAACGGTTACCAGTGAACCACAAACAAAAACGTTTCGCTCTGTATACACCAAGAGAGTTATTGTAAATGGTACTGACACTGTACCCTATGGTTATAAAAGTTTGAGAAAATAATTTTATATCACATTGTTGTGTAGCAATCAGGCAAAGTAAGTCGGGAAAAATATTAGCCGTTGGTCAAAAAATAACAATCATGTTACCGTTACCAATAGATCTACGTGAAAAAAATTATGGAGAATTTGTTCGACAGCATACACTTGATGAACGAACACAGGTTAACATTAAATTTTTCTGTGTGAAAATTTGGATCAAAAAAATGTTTAAGTGGATTGCAAAAGGAGAAAAGTCCTACAAAGTGTATGGTATAATCAACTTTATTGCGATGATGGTGGACGATTCGGGGTTGGATCTTGATCTCAAGACTTATTTAGCAGATAGCTGTTTGAAAGACAATGTTATTAGTAAACTGTTTCGATCCACAAGTCGATGGACATTTTTTATCATAGGAACAACAGAAGAAAGTTTTCTTAACGTTCTGAAAATGAAATCAGTTCTATTTGACTTTTACTTACGCTACAAAAAAGGATCTGTTCATTCCTACGGAGAAACAATGGAAACCATATCAGGGTATATTCTATTTGATAGAGATGTTACAGAAGAAGTAGTGAATTCAGCTCTTTCAACAAAAGACGCTTATAGACATGTTGCTCCATTCATAGGACTACGAGATTTCGACGATATGGACAGTGAGTATACAATGTTTTTGGGGTATGACCAATTGCATAAAGACATTACGGAATATGAAGACAAATGTGAAACTCGTGGTATTTGCGAATTTGCATTTTAAAAAATTAATTGCGAATAATTCATTGTAAATAATTCATTGTGAAAAAATATTTCAGTGTGATTTATTTCATTGTGAATAATTCATTGTAAAAAATATTTCAGTGTGATTTTTTTTCATTGTCAAGAAAATGTTTTTTATGCTGTATTGTAAAAAATATTTCAGTGTGAATTTTTTCATTGTTAAGAAAATGTTTTTATGCTGTATTGTAAAAAAAATGTTTCCTTGTGAATTTTTTCATTGTCAAGAAATTTTTTTCATTGTCAAGAAAATTTTTATGATGCATTGCAAAAAATGTTTCATTGTTTAGTTCTGTTCAATAAATAAAAGTTCAAAAACTATAGAGCTCTTCATTCTGTTTTTTCCCCAAAGACTTGTTCTGTCTACATTTTTTCCCATACATCGGCTCATAACTTTTTTGCTATATTAGCATGAAACGTAGCATGGGGAAAAATGTATGTGCTTTCCGCCAGGTCCGTGCTCTTTAAAAATTTTCAATCCTCTGTAAACGTATAAAGCCCAGCGTTATTTTCATACAATCACCATTTCTTTGGCTCTCAGCTAACGATCACTTCAAAATCAGTATCAATATTCGGAAGCAATATCAATATGGAGGAGATAAATCATCAACTACGTGAGGCTCTCCAAGAATATCTAAATGCAGGTCAACAGTTATTACAACTAAACACTCATTTCGTAGGAGAGGAGGAACAAAACCAACTACAACGTATAACACAGCCATACAAAGATCTCGGCGAAAGATTAGTTCAACTATTCTTAAAGACAACACCGGATGTCATTTTGGTTGATATCGAATTTGGGAGGAAGATTACTTTCGATAATGGAGCAATGGTAATCAGAAAAAGAGTTGAAGCATGCCCCATTTGTCAAGCGAATTTCGGGTGCTGTCATTAGAAGTGGAAAAACAACGTGAGACGAAAAAAACACAGCCTCCAAAACAAAACAGCCCTTTTCAGGGCTACCCATCTACCACGAAAGTTCTATCTTTTTTCAAATTGTCATTTCTTCAAAATTGTCAAAACTCAAAAGATTTGCAATCAAAAAAAGTCATAGAATAGCCAAACTCTAGTTTTTTCTAACCCGAACAAGAAAAAATGTAACAAAACCACGGGTTGGTCAACAATAAAACATTTAGTATTAGAAATAAAACGGTGATTCTGATTGGACAACATTAATTTGGAGCCAAAACAGCATGAAACGCCGACGCGGGAAAAACATAGGAGAAAATGACGTCATGGGTCAACTAGTTCAATTCTCCTGTAAAGCTATAAAACCCAGCGTTATTTCCATACATTGTTCATTTCTTCGAGTGCACTTAGGGACATGGATTTTTGGGAGCTTGCCCAACTGTCGAAGAAGAAGAAGGTCGTTGTACCAAAAACAGAAAGTTGGGATGATGACAACGAGGCACCGTTCTCGCTGAAGTTCAACCTAGACGCTCAGGAGCTGAAAAGGTTAAAGAGGCGGGCAGCGAGTAGCTGCCCAGCCTGCAGAAAGGTTGGAGGTTGTGCTTAAAAACACAACCTCCAAACCAGGTCCTTTTAGGACCACCCCAACAGCCCTTTTCAGGGCTAACCATCTACCACGAAAGTTCTATCTTTCTTCAAATTGTCAGACGTAAGTTCTATCTTTTCTTAAAATTGTCATTTCTTCAAATTGTCAGACGAAAGTTCTATCTTCAAGTTGTCAGACGGAAGTTCTATCTTCAAATTGTCATTTCTTCAAATTGTCACAGCTCTTTTCAGAGCTAACCCAACAGTCCTTTTCAGGACTAACCATTACCACGAAAGATCTATCTTCAAGATGGCAGACGAAAGTTCTATCTTCAAGTTGTCATTTTTTCAAATTGTCACAGCTCTTTTCAGAGCTAACCCAACAGTCCTTTTCAGGACTAACCATTACCACGAAAGATCTATCTTCAAGATGGCAGACGAAAGTTCTATCTTCAAGTTGTCATTTCTTCAAATTGTCACAGCTCTTTTCAGAGCTAACCCAACAGTCCTTTTCAGGACTAACCATTTACCACGAAAGTTCTATCTTTCTTCAAATTGTCATTTTCTTCAAATTGTCAAACTTCTTTCTTTTAGAAGAGTTACACTCCAAAGAGTTACATTCCAAAGAGTCACACTCCAGAGAGTAAAAAAAACTCAGAAAAAGACTAAGTCCAACTCAGTGCTCAGGCTTTTAGAGAAATCATCATCATAGATGCAGAAAAAAGTCTAAGTCCAACTCAGTGGTTAGGCATTTAGAGAGAGAAAATCATTCATAGGTGAAAAAACTAAGTCCAACTCAGTGTTCAGGCTTTTAGAGAGAGAAATCATCCATAGGGTGAAAAAACTAAGTCCAACTCAGTACTCAGTCTTTTAGAGAGAAGAAATCATTCATAGATGCAGAAAAAACGGCAATGTAGGGATAAATTTCCCTCCCCCCATTTTCCCTCAGGGTAGGCAAACTGGGTATTTTTTGGGCATTTTTTGTAGAAGTGATATAATTAAATTCTTTCAGGGTAGGCAAACTGGGGACAAACTCTCTGTAAGGTAGGTAGCGTAGGGACTACAGGGATGTCTCTTTGTACGTCTGACCAGGCCTGTCAGACGTACAAAGAGACATCCTATACTACTATCGTTGCAAAGTTCCAAAACTTGATTTTCATATTTTTTGCAACTGCCATTTTCAGGTTGTAATTTAGTTGTGCAATGTTTCTCATTCTAACCATTTTTGCTGAATACTTCTTTTTTTTTTTTTTTTTCTTCTTTTCTGTTGTATATATTTCATTACTGTTGTTAAAATGTTCACCGATTTGGAGGAAAAACAATAAAAATGACAATAATGGATATCAATAAATGAATGCCCATGTATAAAGTGTGTACAATCTAATACTGACGCGTGTTTCATGCGAGCAGCAGATTTCCAAACGACATTGTATTTGCATATATACATGCAAATGGTGTATAAAGTCGAATAACGATTTGAATATCAAAATGAATTTCATACTGCAGTATGATACACAAAAAATAATTTCAACACGGGCATACAGATGGTGTATGCAATCGAATATATTTAGACAAGTGATTTCACCAAACAAACTAGTTATGAAATGAAATCAAACAACATGCCGACGGCCAGATCAAGTATAAAGTTTTTGACAAACTGCCTTTCTGAATTGGACCAGCCCGCATTGCTCAGGTGTTAGAGCGTACCTGAATTGTAAACGTCAAGTCTTTGGTTATTATAGGGTGAGAGTTCAAGCCCCACGGCTGACCATCTATAATTACCAATAATCTTTCGGATGAGACGTTAAACCGATTTCCCGTGTGACGGTGCCATAAACCGAGCACGTTAAAGAACAGGGTGTAACTTAGGGTGGTTGTAACCTGTATGTTGCACTATCCCTCGGAACAAAACTAACAGTCTTCAGGGGGCGTCGCCCATATGGGAAACCGGTGGTGACAATAAATAAACGCAAATTCAATCAATCTTTCTGAGTTGACCAGCCGGCAAAGCTCAACTGGTAGAGCGTAGGACGTGTAAGCATCAAGTCTTGGGTCACTTGAGGGTGTGGGTTCGAGCCCCATGGCTGGCTATCTAAAAATACTAATAGTCTTTCGGATGAGACGTTAAATCAAGGTCCCGTGTGACAGTACTTTACACTGACAGAAACAGGCTCAGCTCAGTGTGGGTTTCGTTCTGTATCCTGCAATATGCCCTATAACAAAATAAAAAGTCTTCAAGAGGTAGGCCCCGAAACATCCGTCACCAGAGGGGATATCCCCCGTCTTGCTCCCCCTCCCCCCCCCCCCACACACACACACGCTTGTGCCTTCGGCTGTCAGGGAACGCCAAATGCATTCCATTGCATTGCATTCCATAGCCGTACCACTTTTAACAAGCCGACCACGGCCCTGATTTGTAAAAAAATAATTACTGCGCATGTTTCCATGATTTTTCAAATGCGACCAACTGCAGGGTCGTAAGAAGTCGTATTTGTACAGTAGTAGGTAAAATTTGATTTTGAATTCAAATTATTAAATTTGTCTTTAATGGGTCAGAAACATTGTGGGAAAAGGAGAAAGTCCCGGTTACCAACATTTTCACATTTTCCCACAAAAGCCGTCTACCTCAGGATGGTCAAATTCGGAATTATGTGGTTAACGGTTAATTACATACATGTATACCTCTCCCCACGGAGCAATCTCAAAACGATGCTTTTCACCACGATGTTTCATGAGTCTACAAGGGCTTACTAGCGCTTTCTCGATGATTTCACTTGAAATGAAGGCGAAACAGCTTGCCTGCAGATCCAAAGACGGGTTTTAGATAGTAAGGACCCATGAATATGTGAATTGTCGCCGTTAAACACATTTGGCATGGCATTAATCACCACACATTTGAATATAAAAACTGAATAAAAATCATAACAGTTGTAGACCTCTTATTTAGGCCCCCATCACACCAAACTAGTTCTTAGAACGTCTTACTACCTGACAAAATCGTCTTACCCCGCCCTGACATAATCGGAAAACGGGTTGCGGGTAGAACGTGTAATTTTTGCCTGATAATGCCTGAAGCCCCTGTCTCACAAAACCTGCTCATAGAAAGTCTTAACCCGGTCAACAAAAATCGTAAATCGGGCTGCGGTCGGGATAGGACGTGCAATTTCTGTCAGTAAAATGCAAACGCACTGCCATTTGATGCCCGACTACACTGCGACAGGATCGAAGTATGTCAGTTCCGTTTGTAGTATGTCAATGTCGTTTTAAGTACGTTGTCACTCCGTCTAATTACAGGAAGGGTTGGACGGCAAAAAATTTGAGCAGGCTCAAAGTTCTGGAGCACCTTTCCCGTCCTAACCCGTCCATTAAGTTCGTAAACAGATCGTGAAAGGTTGCTTATACGTTCACTCCGTTCGAAAAAGTCCGTTTTGCAACTAATTTCGGAACGGAGTGAGAACGAGTTTGGTGTGACGGGGTATTACCTACAGTTGATAGTAATAAAAATGGGGCAAATTGTCTCAGAATTTGGGGCGAGTTGTCTTTTGAAGGTGGGGCGAGTTGTCTTGGGGCGAATTTTTTGTGGGGCGAGTTGTTTTGGGGGCGAGTTGTCCTGCACCCGACAAGTGATACTAGTTTCATGGCCGCAACTAATTCGCGAAACTTTCGATTTGAGCATGTAAATTGTTTATGAAGTCGAATAAAGATTTCATCAGCGATTTAAATCTCATGTCAGCAGCAGATCGAAAAAAACAAGCAGCAAGTTGTGAAAATAGTACCCTGTAATTCATTGCTTCAGAATTCTAGAAGACGAGTCAAGTTGTAAAATAAAAGTGTCGTCGTGATGGTAAATTCTTATCTGTTATTATTGTGCCTTAAAGATTCTACCTTCTGAAAGCAAACCTGAGTCGGTTATACGTAAAGTTTTATGGCAAATAGAGTTTTTTTTTTTTAGCTCACATGAGTAGAAATTAAGACCCAGTTTGGACTTTTTTTAAGTAGCCGCACTGCCAAATCAAATCCATTTTCTTGTATATAACTTTACTTCTCATGTAAAGTGAAAGTTAGTTAAAAAAAACTTATCTGCTTTAAGCGTTTGTCTTAGCAGCTATTTTCAAACAGGCAACCTTATGCAAATAGTATGAAGTTTCTTAAAAATGGAAACGGGTGAATATATTACTGATGGATGACTACAGAATTCGACTATTACCACTACTACTACTACTACCACTACTTGTACTTAATTAGTCTACACTAGTAAAGGTAATATCTGTTCACATGACACACTTAGAATATGAAGAATAACAAAAATATGCTGTAATTTTTTGCATGACGTCCAAAGGTTGTGAAAAAGAACATTTACTTACCCTTATTTGGTCTGGGGGTTTTAAGTAATTAGTCAAATTATTTTTCTCAATTTCTTTTTTCGACGTAGCTGAATGATCTTACTTTAGTTCAATCAGCCTTGCACCGTGTTTTATTGTATCATGTGGTTTTTCAATACCCATAAAACATTGACATAACGTTACTCCTTACATAGTTGCACTCCTTTCTATGTTCTAGTATGAAAACTGTACAAAGATAATTATATTTCTACATAAAAAAAAATGACAACATAAATGCATTATACATGAGATAAAATGGACATGATAATGAAACTATGTCAAACTATATTTAAATCTACAGGATGACACACACACACAAAAAAAAGGTTATGCATCCCTTATTTCCAGTTTGTTCATTCTGTAGATGATTTTATAACTGATAAATTTTTAATATATATCCAATGCTTTTCATCTACCAATATTGACATTTCACTCACAAAAGAAACTACTTTCACGTTCACTAGTTTAAATCATCGACCTTTTTGTGAGTTGAATGCTATTTTTGTGTACATGCATACAAGAAAAAACGTATCTTGTGCAATAGACGACTTCTCCCATGCGTTTTAAGAAATTCACAATCATCTTGAATAAACAGCCTATCTGACAACAATAAGTACTTGGGCATATTTAGGTGACAAATTGTTCTAAATTGCTAACATGAAATTCGGTTCGATTTTCAAATCTACATTATATTTCATGCACAGTCTTTATGCCCGTACAGATATTTTAGCAAATTTGCTGCTAGCATGAATTTCAGTTCGATAGTCATACCTACATTAGATTTCATGAATCATTTATTGCTAGTAAAGAAATTTTAGCGATTCTGCTGCTAGCATGAAATTCAGTTCGATATTCAACCCTACATTCGATTGCATACATAATCGTTATGCCATTACAGAAATTTAAGCGACTCTACTGCTAGCGTGAAATTCATTTCGATTTTCAAATCTACATTTGATTTCATATAGAATCAAAATGCCAACACATAAAAATACGGGAATCTGCTGCTAGCATGAAATTCAGTTCGATATTCATATCGACATTAAATTTTTACATATCCTCCGTATGCCCCTACATAAAAATACGCAAATCTGCTGCTGGCATGATATTCATTTCGGTATTTGAATTGACATTCGATTTCATACACCATCCATATGCCTATAGAGGAAAAAACGCGAATCTGCTGCCAGCATGATATTCATTTCCATATTCAAATTGACATTCGATTTCATAAACCATCCATATGCCTATACAGGAAAAAAACGCGAATTTGCTGCTGGCATGATATTCATTTCGATATTCAAATCGACAATCGATTTCATACACCATCCTGATGTCCATACATAAAAAACGCGAATCTGCTGCTAGCATGAAATTCATTTCGATATTCAAATCTACATTCGATTTCATAGACCATCCATATGCCTATAAAGGAAAAAACGCGAATCTGCTATTGGCATGATATTCATTTCGATATTCAAATCGACATTCGATTTCATACACCATCCATATGCCTATACAGGAAAAAACGCGAATTTGCTGCCAGCATGATATTCATTTCCATATTCAAATCGACATTCGATTTCATAAACCATCCATATGCCTATACAGGAAAAAAACGCGAATTTGCTACTGGCATGATATTCATTTCGATATTCAAATCGACATTTGATTTTATACACCATCCTGATGTCCACACATAAAAAACGCGAATCTGCTGCTAGCATGAAATTCATTTCGATATTCAAATCTACATTCGATTTCAAAGACCATCCATATGCCTATACAGGAAAAAACGCGAATCTGCTGTTGGCATGATATTTATTTCGATATTCAAATCGACATCCAATTTCATACACCATCCATATGCCTATACAGGAAAAAAATGCGAATCTGCTATTGGCATGATATTCATTTCGATATTAATATCGACATTCGATTTCATAAACAACCCATATGCCTATACAAGAAACTAGAGGCGCTTGAGCGCCTGTATCGCTCCACAGGCCTGATATTTCTATAATGGCGAAAGGAAGTTTTTAACAATTATCATTCAATCCTGCATTTTAGCTCACTGAAGAAACAATTTGGTAGACAACCACCATAGGAACTTACCTGCAAAACAACAATGAAATCCAATAAAGAGTTTTAGAGAAGAAATTTTTCAAAGATTTTACTTTATACCATAAAAGGAAAATGAGTCTCCCATAAAAGCCATGTTTTTTGACAGATCTTTTTTTTTTTAAGGAATTCTGTAAACCTGTATCTAAGGAACATTCCTGCAAAATAATAATGCTATCCAAATAGCGGGGTTTGGGAGGAGAAGATTTTTAAAGGTTTTTTACTTTGGTTGCCATGGCAACCAGAATTCTTCATGGAACACATTTATTTCAAGGAATTTGAAAGAGGACCACCAAAGGAACATTCCTGTGAAATTTAGTAAAAATCCAGTCAATAGTTTCTGAGGAGAAGTTTTTTAAAGAAAAAGTTTACGGACGCACGCACGGACGAACGGACGGACGGACGGACGGACGCACGACGGACACAAGGCCATGACAATAGCTCTCTGGCCTTCGGCCAGTGGAGCTAAAAAACGCGAATCTGCTGCTGGCATGATATTCATTTCGATATTCAAATCGACAATCGATTTCATACACCATTCTTATGCCCATACATAAAAAAACGCGAATCTGCTGCTGGCATGAAATTCATTTCGATATTCAAATCGACATATGATTTCATACACCATCCTTGTGCCCATACATAAAAAAACGCAAATCTGCTGCTGGCATGACATTCATTTCGATATTCAAATCGACATTCGATTTCATAAACCGTCCTAATGCCCATACATGAAAAAACGCGAATCTGCTGCTGGCATAATATTCATTTCGATATTCAAATCGACATTCGATTTCATACACCATCCTGATGTCCATACATAAAAAACGCGAATCTGCTGTTGGCATGATATTCATTTCGATATTCAAATCGACATTCGATTTCATACACCATCCATATGCCTATACAGGAAAAATCGCGAATCTGCTGTTGGCATGATATTCATTTCGATATTCAAATCGACATTCGATTTCATACACCATCCATATGCCTATACAGGAAAAATCGCGAATCTGCTGCCAGCATGATATTCATTTCGATATTCAAATCGACATTCGATTTCATAAACCATCCATATGCCTATACAGGAAAAAAACGCGAATTTGCTGCTGGCATGATATTCATTTCGATATTCAAATCGACAATCGATTTCATACACCGACCTGATGTCCATAGATAAAAAACGCGAATCTGCTGCTAGCATGAAATTCATTTCGATATTCAAATCTACATTCGATTTCATAGACCATCCATATGCCTATACAGGAAAAAACGCGAATCTGCTGTTGGCATGATATTCATTTCGATATTCAAATCGACATCCAATTTCATACACCATCCATATGCCTATACAGGAAAAAACGCGAATCTGCTGTTGGCATGAAATTCATTTCGATATTCAAATCGACATTCGATTTCATAAACCAACCTGATGTCCATACATAAAAAAACGCGAATCTGCTGCTGGCATGATATTCATGTCGATATTCAAATCGACAATCGATTTCATACACCGTCCTTATGCCCATACATAAAAAAAACGCGAATCTGCTGCTAGCATGAAATTCATTTCGATATTCAAGTCGACATTCGATTTTATACACCAATCTTGTGCCCATACATAAAAAAAACGCGAATCTGCTGCTGGCATGATATTCATTTCGATATTCAAATCGACATTCCATTTCATACACAATCCTTATGCCCATACACGAAAAAACGCGAATCTGCTGCTGGCATGACATTCATTTCGATATTCAAATCGACATTCGATTTCATACACCATCCTGATGTCCATACATAACAAAACGCGAATCTCCTGCTGGCATGAAATTCATTTCGATATTCAAATCGACATTCGATTTCATACACCATCCTTATGCCCATACATAAAAAAACGCGAATCTGCTGCCAGCATGATATTCATTGCGATATTCAAATCGACATTCGATTTCATAAGCCGTCCTAGTGCTCATACATGAAAAAACGCGAATCTGCTGCTAGCATGACATTCATTTCGATATTGAAATCGACATTCGATTTCATACACCAACCTGATGTCCATACATAAAAAAACGCGAATTTGCTGCTAGCATGAAATTCATTTCGGTATTCAAATCTACATTCGATTTCATACATCATCCTCATGCCCATACATGAAAAAATGAGAATTTGCTGCTGGCATGATATTCATTTCGATATTCAAATCGACATTCGATTTCATACACCATCCTTATGCCCATACATAAAAAAACGCGAATCTGCTGCTGGCATGAAATTCATTTCGATATTCAAATCGATATTCGACTACATACACCATCCTTATGCCCATACATAAAAAAACGGGATTCTGCTGCTAGCATGAAATTCATTTCGATATTCAAATCGACATTCGACTACATACACCATCCTTATGCCCATACATAAAAAAAAAAAAAACGCGAATCTGCTGCTAGCATGAAATTCATTTCGATATTCAAATCGACATTCGATTTCATACACCATCCTTATGCCCATACATAAAAAAACGCGAATCTGCTGCTGGCATGAAATTCATTTCGATATTCAAATCGACATATGATTTCATACACCATCCATATGCCCATACATGAAAAAACGCGAATCTGCTGCTAGCATGAAGTTCATTTCGATATTCAAATTGACATTCGATTTCATACACCATCCTGATGTCCATACCTAAAAAACGCGAATCTGCTGCTAGCATGAAATTCATTTCGATATTCAAATCAGGATTCATTAATTTTCGTAACTATCCCTTGAGTTTGAAAAAAAAGCGAATTTACTGCGGCATGAAATTCAACTCATCCGCATATTCATTTCGATATTGAATATCGAACTCCGATTATCAAACTTACTGCCAACTTCACACACCCAAAGAAATCACAGTGCATTCTGGGTCGAGAGTAATTAGTTCATTGTTTGTGAAGTTTGAAAGTTTGTTATTGTTTGTTTATCTTAGATATGTGAACAAATTTGACCCCATACCCAGTGCTCTTTCTTCCAATCGAAATTGTTGACAAATGTCGATTAATTCTTCCACTTGTCGATAAATGCCGATTAAATTATTCCCAAAAAAGTCTGATAAAATTTCCTTTGCTTGCCTGGATCACAAGTTAATTTGCCCCGGAAATGTGTAATAATCCCTTGTTTCACTCCTCGGCGGACGCAACCTTAGGTAATCGACAGAATCAAAAATTATTACCTGGTATATTCCACAACGCGTCATGGTACTGGTTGTTATTCTAAGCTGCTAATTGGAGAACAATCGACGATTATTGTTTAAATTTCACTTTATATTTTGATTGATCATCTTACTTGACACAGTGAAAGAAAGCCTTGGATTTCATTTCCGCCATAAACAGCGATGATAATTGCAGGACACCGATGAGAATGCATTAACAGGTTAAGGTTCCGTCGTGTTGTAAAAGTCGGCAATCATCATCATTGTTCTATTCCCTCATTATGCGGCTTAGCGCCATGTGGCGTGCAGCCGATCCAGATACAAAAATATTTATAAACTCTCCTTACTTCACAATAATTCAGGAGAGTAGATAATAAAGGGATGTAAATATCACGAAATAGAAATATTTCCCAATTTCCTTGCGCACATGTTTGGTAATGAAGTAACCATTCATCTAAAGAAACCAGGACTTAAAAGTCTTTATGCTTTTATGTAAGTATTGTGGAAATGGAGCACTATCCCAGGTAATGGTGTGAAACAAATTTTCATTTTCTCACAATATTTTCTACAATGTAAGATAAAAATAAAATTTTATTGTCTGCTACAGGAGAATCCATTCATCAAAAGAAACTATGACATACAGGTCTTCTTGCTTTATGCAAACATTGTGGGAAAAGGAGCACTAGCCCGGGAAATGGTTTAGAGCAAATTCTTTTTCCCACGATATTTTCGACAATGTAAGATTAGATATATTTATTATTATTATAGTAACGGACATAATTATGTGAATGAAAGTTTGAAACTATGAGTAAAAAATGAAGTTTGTTCAATGCTACATGTGCATACATTTTAACCAACTTCGCGAATGTCTATTATTTTCTTTAAGAAAAAGTTGTTGGCCATTTTTTTACCTGGTCCAGAGCTAGCACTGTCGTATAGTAAATTTGCTTGTGCAAATCGAACAGTAAATGATCTTGTAAGGAATTTCATAAATAGTCTCTTCATATTACATTTTGTTTAATGCGCAAGAAATACTATGTTTAACATTTTTAGTGAATAAAATGAGATGAAAAAAACTGGACTTTCTTTCTCTCTCTAAATGAGAACCATGTGTGCAGTATGATCCCAACACATATACATGTTTATGATATATGGTTTCAAGGAAATCTTTCCTGAACCAATTATTGCTTAAAACCCGTCATCAAATAATTAATTGCCAGCTCGCTGTTTTTTCAGTACTGTCAGTACTTTGATTTTAAAGATATTTCTTGTTCCTATTGTTTTCACAAAAACTGTGACTAAAAAATCATGTCCAAATACAGCAAAGTCGAGTGCATTGATTATTATTGATAATGATTGGTTGATTGATTGTATGGTGTTAAACGCCGTTTACAACATTATTTCAGTTATATCGCGGCGGCCAGTGCAGGTCTATCCATGCTCTCCTGGAATTTCTTATAAAAGTATTCAACACAATATTGTTTCCAAGCCACAGGCTGCTTTCCCACATAACCCTCGCCGAGACAACGGGCTGCGGTGAAAGATGAATGAATCCTGCTGCAATGACTATCATCAATCCCCGAAAAGAAATTGGCAGAGCAGTAAATGGAACCAGCGACCATCTGTTATCAAGTCCTGTACGCTACTGACTGAGCTACCGAGGCTCGGCCTTTTGATAATACCTACTCCCGGTAATAAAACCAGTTTGGATTCTAATAAGATAGGTTAGAATAATCCATTTTATGTCGGGCGAATTAGAATGCTTATTCCCCCGACAGTGGTCGGATTATTATTTACCATTTTTAAATGCGACTGGAATGATTAGTCTGGGAAAATCTTTTAAGTCAGATTTCAGAGGTTCTTGCATTAAAGTCGTAAATGTCTTTATTTACATTTTGTACATTTATGCAGATATCCTCTTTGCTCATGCATTGTCTGTCTTACAATCACTTTCAATCACTTTGATTCGTCTCCCCAAATAGAGGCCTCGAAGACCTGATGTCATTGACCATGGCTAATTATATTCAACGTCTTCCTCTTTTCGCATGAAACAGATATACATAAAAAAATCTTGGGGACCGGGACAACCGAAATAGAAAATGTGCTTATCTAATCAGCATTGAAGATATTTTTCCTGGATCTTATATCGAAAAGTGTCCGGAGGGGGGGAGGTTCATTTCTAATGTTGATATAACCGAGTATGTACTCGAGTCCACGGCAGTGCAGCCTGGATGCTCAATCAGTTAACGCTAGATACTAGGAATTTCTCTGCTGTAATATTCCTGTTACGTTTAAGGCCCAATAGCGACCAAATGTAAACAATACGGATGTTGAAATGCATTAAGATTTAAACCATACCTTTAATAATTGATTTAATGATTGAGTCTAGACTGAATAGTGTTTTACGCTTTCAACAATTTTTAAGTTATATCACGGCGACAGCTCACGAATTCGTGTATTTCTTGGGTTCCACCAGTGCTGGGCTAGGGCTCAGAGTTGTCTTGCCTAAGGACACTCCCACGAAAAACCCAGTGGATCCAGTGAGGCTCGAACCCGGGGCCTCCAGGTCCCGAGTCATACACTTTACCACTGAGCCATGCAGGTCCCTGGAAAATATTGTGAAGAGGTCAATCTTTTATTGTGCAGCCGGTCCAAGTGTTAGTCGCTGGCAGAAAAATAAATCCTAAATTCAGATAAAAAGTAAATAAAAAGAACGAGCGACCTGGTAACTTTTAACCTAGGTTTGAAATTAATTTTTCTACTCGTGACTAAAAGCGATAAGATGATCATTTCTTTCAGACGAGTTTATTTCCCCGGCATATGTACCAATTCATTTTAAGGTTTCTGGGTACAGCAAAAAAATTGTGCATTATCACGGGGGAAGCAACCTTCCAGTTTGCTCTCCGCTAGTTGAAAATAGAGGTTTCTTAAAAGTACAGAAAGAAATAGTTACTAACAGTAGTCCCAAAAGACGACTTTAAAATAAGTTAATGCTAACTTACAGTCAGATCCTGAGCAAGTTTTGTGTGTCATTTATATTACGCATACTGTGCATTTATTAGTGATAAGATATTGGCCTTTCTTTGAAATTGCGGAATATTTCTTCTAGACTGGTTTTATCTCCCCCTGCGTGTGTATCCATTTACCTTCAACAAGAAATATCTTCAATAAAGATAGACGGCGTAAGAGATACTTGAATATGAATATCGAAACTCTTTAGTGGCTTAATATGAAATAACATAATGAAAAGTAACCTCACGAGCAATTGCCTCTTTTTCCTCACTGTTTTCCATTTTGATGAAAAGTAGTACTGGACAACACTTACGAAGATATATGCACATTTTTTCACCAATTGCAAATTAGCATCTATTCATTCTTTATCAGTCCCAAGAAGTTGGGTCAAAAGCCAGCGCATTCAGCTTCGCCGAAAAATACTGATACACCAACGTTAATAAAATACCCATGAAATACATACCCTTAAATGCGCACTTTATCTAGTGAAAAGTAGGCTTATCTCCATGGGTATAAATGTATTTGCGAAATTAGGTTTGGTCATCATTGAACAATTTGAGCTACATGTATGTATGTTGTGCTGGTGTGTATACCAGACACAAAGGTCCCATAAGAGACTTTTAGCTTTTACGGTTCACGACAGACGGAGACGGCCACTGACCATTTCAAGGGGTTATCTCAGAATATTTGATGAAGAAAATTTAAGGCCAGAGGAATCACTTTCTTGTTTTATTTTACATGAGCCATGGTAATTACTCAGACTCGGAGGAAGTAACAATAACGAGATGGCAGAGCAGTTGTGGAACTTTATTTTTAGCAAAAGATAAATTTATCAATCAGAACAATAAAGTTTTTTGCAATAATGTAAGGAAATGCATTTCAATTGGTTATTCTCCTAATATGCATATCGCAGCTGTTCTAGTTTTGCATGCATTATATCCCTACATTAACGGAAAGACTTAAAGTCTAACACGGAATTGTAGTACAAACACGTACATGTATAACATACAAAAAGGACCGAGAAGTTCTGTAGAATTATCTTTACTGGAAAGGACTCCTGTGCACCGTTGAAGACTAATGAGTGTAATGATGAACCGGCCAGGAACGCGGAAAAACTTGGGATCTAGAAAATGGGAGGGGGGGGGGGGTTCAGTTCACCGCATTTCTTTCCGTTGCAGAGATGGCATTTTCAAATTCATCAGGAGTCCTTTCCGAGGGTAAGTTGGTCCTTTCAAGAATCTTTTACCTCAATAGATCGAACTGAACGCGACCTTTATGCAAGCATAATAAATGAGTGATAAAACGAACAATACCCTTACATATGGCCTAAAAGTTGTAAAAGCACGCTTTGCCTATCGGTCGACGATTTCCTTGATCATTCTTATCTCCTATGATGTAATTTTTTGGCGTAACCGAATGTGCTGGCTTTTGACCTACTTTTTGGTACTGATAATAAATGAATAAATGGAAATTTGTGATTGGTCAAAAATCTAGACATGTTTATTCTAAGGGCCCTGCCTATTTACCCGCAAATTTACGTCGTCTGTCTTTTCTAAAGATATTTCTTGTTATCAATCACAGAAGTCTATCTTAGAAAGCTTACAGACTTCGATATTCGGGGGGGGGGGGGGGAAATCGTTCTCAGAAGGGTTCAACTGACTTCGATATACATGTAAACCAATTCAAGAGTTACAGGTAAGTTTAAAAATTCAGTATTGCCTATGCCGAGTCCCGGGGCTCGAAAACTTGTGGTCGCGAGTTCAAGCCCTGGTTCAGCCAACATCCTTTCAGAAATTCGTCAAAAGTCAGTGACAAGCGTCATTTGTTTCCCGCCAATGGGCGAACGAAAAAGAGTTTGTCTATGTGGGATGAGCAGCCGGTGGTTCTGTTCGGATGTCGTCTTTAATACCCGTTTGAGAATTGATTGATTGCATGGTGTTTAACGCCGTTTTCAATATTATCTTAGTTATATTGCGGCGGCCAGTACACCTATCCATGCTCTCCTGTAGTTTCTTTACCATCTATCCACAGAATGTTCTTTCGAAGCCACAGTCTGCTTTCCCATATAATCATCGTCAAAACAATGGTCAGCGGTGAAAGAGAAACGAATCCTGTCGCAATGACTATCATCAATTCTCGGAGAGACATTAGCAGAGCCGGGGATCGAACCAGCGACCCCCTGTTCTCAAGTTCTGTACGCTACAAACTGAGCCACCGGGGCACGGCACCGGTTTGAGAAATGACTGGAAGACATCGTTAGGTGCGAATAACTTCGGTGAACCAGCCATAATATGACTGAAATTAATTTTGAATGCGACGTTAAATCCCACACAACCAAGAAATATTGCCTATCATTTTCATTTTAAAATTAATTTTTAATCGGTCGGCGTAAGCCGGACGATTAGAGAGACCACAAATTTCGGAAACCCGTCCGCTGAGGGCAAACTGATGTAACTGCAACTCGTAACAGCGTTCATTTACAGCATTACAACGCTTAACAAGCCTGTCGTGACCTTATTACAAATACTACTTTCGGTTGAGCGCAAGAATGAATAAACAGTCCTAGTAAACAGGCGTCAAGTAATCCCGTTCTCAACTTTTCAATTATGCAATAAACGGTGATTACAACTTGTTTAGCATTGAATTTTGTCATATTACCAATGTAATCAAAATGTCTAGCGAGCAGAAATGGAAAAACTCGTAGCAGTTTACTTTCAAAACAGTTATCAGAAATGGGGTCAGAGGTAATGAGTAATTGTATGAATGAAACGAGAGCGAATCAATTGTATCGCGTGATGTAAACACACTCTGTAGCCGTCGACTGTCTATATTATTCGGCAAACTTCGAGTGGGTCGTCGGTCACTATATACGTATTTACGGGATCGGTCGAGTTGTGACGAGTGTTGTCCGTATATGTTGCAGGTGTTGAAAAGTTCACGGGTCATCTAGGGTTGGGGCAAAGATAAAATCGCTACAGAAAGGAGTTTGTAAGGAATATTGCTGTAAAGAATTTAGAAATTTAGATTGTACTGCTTTAGAGCAAAGTCATGTAAATGCAACTCGTAACAGGCGTAGGTTTAAAATAGTGATTGGCCGTGGGTTGTTTAACGCTAGTGAGGCAGAAAAGTGTGAAGCTGTGAGGGAAAGGGATGTAAACTTGTGTAAGGGTTATGACCTCTAACTTCTAAGTAGCGGAGAGGTCATTACGTAAGCATTTTCAGAATGGACTGGTGATCCCACGCCTGCAACTTTACAAGCCAGACTGTCCATTCACAGTACTGACCAGCAGTATCTGATTACGCATTTTTTTAGCGTCAGATGTGTTAAATTTTCATAACCCCTTACAGACACGGCACTACCATTTTGTACGGTCACTGACATGTTTCTTCTTGATGAGCTTAGATTGGAATCAGTCTGTCAGTCTGCTGACCCTTGACAAAACAATCCTGTGGGGCATTGAAAATATAGTGGGAAAGAGAGAGAAATGCTTGTAACCACCATCATCTCTTTTTCCAACAGCATTTTCTTCACCATATGAACGATTTTCAAAATAAAATTTTGTCATTTGGTTGAGTTAAATAGAGCATTTTCTCCGGGGGGGGGGGGGGGGGGGGTGAAACTGCAACATAAATACTCTCACTTAAAATATAATTCTCCATGTCTGAATCAACGGACCAGGGAAAAGTTTAGGAGCATGTATTTTTTCCAAGGTATTTTTCTGTAGAGGGCTAAGCAAAACATGTTGCCTTTGCAGAGAGTGCAGATTCAGACCAGACTGTATAGAACATGCAGTCAGATCTTGGATCTGTCGTAACATTTTTTATATGAGATATTCTAGTCAAGACAGCAATGGCCCTTCAATAAATAGGCTGCTTTTCCAAGCTTGACATGTCTGTTTCGTTAATTCAGGGTCTTAAGGTAAAACTCTCGACAATATGTATGTCTCACCAGACACTTTATATTAGTTGATTCTCATCCTTTCCACAAGGTCCAGTTTTTCAGATAAAGAGCACAAGGTTTACTGTAGCTATGCTCCTCACTTATTAGAATGAATCAAATACATAACCTGTATTGGTCAAGGTTAAGAAAAGTTGCTTTTGCAGACAATAAAAGATCGATATTAGACTGTCCTTTGAGTGCAGTGCAGATCAATATAACACACGTAGATATCTTATATCATAATTGGATGTTCGCGTAGGATATAGATCTGTAAATGAAACTGTAATATTTGTACAGTGGTTTCTGACTGAAAACGGCCAGTAGATTAACTCAGAGTTTTAACTCTTTACCACACAATCCCAGTTTTAACAACCTTGAGGGAAAAGGCTGTTGAAAACATTGCAGAAAAGGGGGAAATGCTGATCCATCATTTTCTCCTTTTACCACGATGTTATCTACCTTTTCAACGATTCAACTTACCATTTGGGCTACAGTCAAATTCGATTCGTAATGTCCAAATGCTTTCGATTTTGACAAGTCTAAAATTTCGTTGGTTGGTGAAGAGATGACGGTTACGTAGATATTAGCTACATTCTTTAGAAGTACGGTTGGAAAATTTGGCAAGCAGACGTTGTGGCCAGGGTGATTCGGCCCAGGAAGATTTAGCCAGCCAAAAATATTAGAGAGGACAATTTATCTCGATAGATACGATGGCTTGTTAAAAATGGAGAAATAGATAGCCCACTAGCGGCCAAAAATAAACAATTCGGGAGTCAAAATGCGAACACATTTTATACGATTTATTCAAATTATTTAAAAGTAAAAAACTAAGGATATTATTAAGAGTCTGGCAATGTGCTACAGTACACTCTGTCTGTGTACCAATAGTTGGTAGAAAAGTGAGTCTTGTAACTATATTAAAGTTACCAAAGTTGCTAAAGTTAGAATAATAAAGAATATCAAATTTTGTGTTTGTGTGTGTGTATGTGTTTTTTTTTTTTTTCTTTTTAGTAAAAGGCTAGTAGGTACTGTTAATCTTGTAAGAGTGATGTCTAAAGCTTGATAATAAGAATTGCTGATTAGAATTCCGTATCTTTTACGTTCTATTGCTGACGGCTGGTAAATCTCTACTTAGACCATTCCGTTAAACTACTAATTTGTAAAAGACAGGTTGAAAAAAAAAAAAGGTTCCTAGGTGGTTCAGTTGTATGGTGTAGGATTCGACACTTGTGTTTTTCGTGGGAGTGTCATCGGGTAGGATACCTCAGAGCCCTTGCCTAGTACAAGTGAAATCCTTGACAAATATGAATAAGAAGGCTGTCGCCGCGATATGACTGAAATAATGTTCAAAGCGACCAAAAACACAAAACAACCAATTACTCAACCAGTTTATTACTAAATTAGATGATTTCCACATAGTCCTTTGCAAGAATAAGAATGGATTTCTTTATCCATTGTCAAGGTTCTAATTCAGTATAAAAGGCAATATAACATGGGGTTCTTACTCCCATACACAGTTCAAACAACTACCATTTGATATGTGATTTTCAAAAACAGTGTGGTTATTCAGTGTCGACCGATTACAGTGCTGACAGCACTTTGATTTAATACTCCCCTCGATCTATCCATGAAGCGAATAAATATATGAACTGTCGTGATATAACAGAAACGGTGTTGAAAGCCGCAAAAGCACCTTTATTCAAGCAATCTCCACTCGTCCTTGTGATTCTATACGTGGAAAAGGGCTGCTTCGGCCATATGCTGCTAGAAATCTTTCTCGCTGCAAACAGAAAGTTTTAATGATAAATATTTACCGGCATT
This sequence comes from Hippopus hippopus, assembly GCA_946811185.2. Lineage (NCBI taxonomy): Eukaryota > Metazoa > Mollusca > Bivalvia > Cardiida > Cardiidae > Hippopus > Hippopus hippopus. The sequence continues at coordinate 8,664,400 of OX328105.1, forward strand.
ATTTCCACCTTCCACGTGTTTTTGTACTCAAGGTGTACATGGCGATTGTAACACAATGTGCACGTGTTTTCCGAACGCCCATTCTCTTTAAGATAAACGTATGTCAATAATATCTTTCTGCATGGAGGGGCATCTAGAAGTGATAGTTGATTTATCACTTTTTATTTCAAAATGTAAATCAAAATTTAAACAAAATCAAACACAATAATCATAAAATTTGAAGAGAAACTTAGCGTTTTTTCCTCAGTATTTCACTTACGTTTGAAAAAGTTTGTCGTTTGGCCAGAGAATTGTGGTTGGGTTGCCATGAGAGGTTCCTGGAACAAAATTCCTGATGCCGTGGGACCCATCGATTGATCTCACACGAAATTAACCGTCCGAAAAATCAACCACAGGAGCAGTTTTATGCGGGACATCGACATTGCCATGCAATCCATACGCAGATTATTGTTGAAGGTCATGGAACCATAAGATTCATAATTAGTGGATTTCTGGGTCAGCAAAATGATGTCCGGCAATATCGCATGTTAGATGGGATAGGTGTTGATTTATCATTTCCTGATTAGTGCGTTTGCTTGCCGATAAGATTTATCCGAATCATCACCCAATTATGACAGCGTACACGACTGCCCAAATTCGCCGTAAACAAGTAAAAAGTTTGAGATGACCCCCGATTTAGGTGCTAGTTCGTAACCGTGAACCGTAAAAGCTAAAAATCTCTATAAAGATGAGAGTATTGTGAGGACTTTTGCAACTGGTACAGTGAAGCCTCATCAAGTCAATACAACTAGGCAATAAAATGTTTTTTTTCGTGTTTAATGATAATTTCTCATCCAAATTTAGATTTTGGAGCTTGATAGAACCGCCTCATTCAAGTGTAGTCCTACCGTTTTCTCTTTTCAGACCCGAAGTCATCTCTTTATCAAACAGGTTATGCCTGGACGTTCATTGAAGTGACTAATTAAAGCTAAAAATAGAATACAATGAGCCATGCTCTGGCAAAAGGGAGCTTAATACATCTCCGTGATGCATGATACCAAACAAGTCCTCACACAATTATAGATCCATAAAGTCTGTTTTGCATAACAACACACTGTATCATGAAGTAATACGGTCCTTTGACATGCAGAAAATTGACCAATAGAGAAAGGTTTCGGCTCAGGTCAGCCTGCGGGGACTGCGCAGGCTGACCTGGATCGATACTTTTTACTGATTCATTAAGCCCCCTTTTACAGAACATGGTTCAAATTAAGAAATAGAAATCTGGGAGAAAAACATACTCGCAAAGTTCAGCTGTAAGCATCTTAAAGGCATATTTAAGGGTATTGAAGGCGAGTTTCATTCGAAATATTCCGGCGCTTGATTGTATTGATTGATTGTATAGTGTTTAACGCCCTTTTCAACATTATTTTAGTTGTATCGCTGCACTGCAGAAAAAATAAATAAATAAATAAAGGTCAGCCTGCGCAATCCGCGCAGGCTGATCTGGGTTGAAAATATTTGCTATTTAGCCAATATTTTACTTGTCAAAGGACCAGTGTTCCTCGTGACTCAGTCGGTTGTTATACAAAGAGGGAAATTATGCATCCATGATTATATGATGACTTGCTTGATATCATGCATTACGGAGAGCCATTAAACCCCCTTTTGCCAGAGCATGGCTCATATCTAATTGAAATTTTCATTTTTCAACAATATGCACAACAACGAGGAAAGAGAGGAAATTGCTTGTGTGATAAAACCAATAAAAAACGTCAACAAAGTCAACCGATGCTGTCATAGAATTGAAATCGTATTGAAAGTGGTGTAAAACACCTTAAAATCCAAAGGATTGTAAAAAATTGTTCAGCTGTGCCGAGACAGTGACGATCACAGATTTACCATGACCAGGATTCGAACCTGAGATTTCGCGGCCACAACGCGAAGCACTAACCACTATACGATCACGGCTATCACTGCTGAACTGATATAATCTCAGTCTTCGAGACTATTTAAACATGAAAGAAACAAACCCTTTGCTACACAATCCCGAGTTTCACCGCCCCTAAAGGAGAAGACTTTTGAAAACGTTGCGAGAAAAGGAGAAAATGCTGGTCACCAGCATTTTCTCCCTTTCCCACAATGTCTTAAGGTTTAACGCCCTTTTCAACATTATTTCAGTTGTATCGCTGCATTGAGCCCGGCCGGGTAGCTCAGTGGTTAGCGTATCTGACTCGTGACCTGGAGGTTGCGGGTTCGATACCCAACTGCGGAGAACATTCTTTCCGGCGATTTTTCGCCTTGCACCTCTGATGAATGTGAGAAAAGCAGTCAGTGGCTTTGGAAAGAAAGTTGTGTCAGTACTGGTGTGAAAAAGCTAGAAAACACATTGGTGCGTCACTGACCGCCATGATACGACCTAAGCTGTTAAAAAAGGCGTTAAACTCTTAATACAAACCAAACAAAATAACTGCACTGCACCTATCTGTGTTTTCCTGCAGTTCCTTTCAACAGTGCTGCGCCTAATATCTTTCCCAAGCCACTGGCTGCTTTCCATCGCTAACCATCGGTGATCACCTGTCGCAATGACTATCATCAATCCTCGAAAAGAAATCTGTCGAGTGGGTATTTGAACTAGCGGCCCTTGTTCTCAAGTCCTGTACGCTACCGACTGTGCTACCGAGGCTCGGCATATTCCGGCGCCCTGTGATAGTACAATGACAGAAGAACAGAAAAGAAAGAAAATTAAATTTTCCCTACATGCCAAATCTTTAAACTTGCACCAAATATATTAAATTTTTGTGCAACTTCCAAAGCCACAGGTCCTGGTAGAGGGTTATCGTTTTAAGTTCTTAATCTTGACTCTGACCAGATTTTCAAGCCATGAGATAATCGCAAAATTCAGCAACATATTCTTATTGTGATCTACACAAAACGTAATATAAAACAATAAGAAAAGGTGCAACAGAAAATAGATAAATTGAGACAAAAACGTAAGTTTAAAAAAAAAATCACTGCTAGATTTCGTCTCATTTCGTTTCGTTCTATTTCGTTTCGTTTCGTTCCGTTTCGTTCTCGTTTTATTCCGTTTCGTTTTATTTCGTTTCGTTTCGTTTCGTTCCGTTGCGTTTCGTTTCGTTGCGTTTCGTTTCGGTTCCGCTTCTCACTTTATAGGGACCCGACAGGGGCAAGAGAGTGTGTAGATTTTATTTTGGGAGTGTGTCCAAATTACTCGATTATAGTATTTCATGAGCAGATAAGATCGAACGAGTCGCCACGATTGATTGTTTTAAACAGAGTCACCTGGTGTTAGCCCTTGAAGTGCTTTTTAACAACTCCAAAGGAGTTGGGCGTACTCACTGTGCAGCCTGACACTGGATATACACTTTCCGCAATTTCATGCCCTGTTTGAATAAATAAAAAAAGAAAATCGGGTCTGCAACCATTCTGAAGAACAGTCTTGGTTTAATTCTAGATTTAGAAAGTAACACAACTTCTGGTTGGCTAATCCATTACCATTCAGAAGTTGTTTTACGTTTAGATTTAGAACGTTCTTGAGAATTAGACTAAAACTGTTCTAAGAATGATTGGTGAGTACATAGGCTCAGCCCCCGATAGCTTTGATTGGGGCTGAAAGTCAATTTATGCCTCTCCTCGTTATACTTAAATTAGCGTTTATTTTCATCTACTCTTAACTGTTCTTTGTAAAACATGAAATATAGATAAGTCTATGCCTATGTGTTGTTACCTCTTGCTCCAGGAAATCAAAGATGAAAAATCGGAAATTGAAAGTTTCTATGGAGATGGGTTAATTATTTCAGTTCCGAAAGATAAAACAACTTGACTGCTTTAGACGGGAAAATATAATCCAATGGGACACAGATTTTTATCTTATATCTTTTAAACAAACAGACGAAATACAGCCAAAGATCAGACAGCACTTTCTTAGCAGCCTGATCTTGACCTATGCCCTCCACAAAAGCCTATGTTTCCATAAATGACTCTGAAAGGATGAAATTCAAGTGCATGTTCACTAACTACGTGTAACCGCAAATAAGAATCTTGAGCCGATTATCCAAGTGATGTTTTTTATACTGTATGGCCAAAAGCAGACAATAGGTACAGGTACACTTTGACCAATAGCTTTATCCAGAAACTGGTACATCGACTACGATGACAGAGATTTTCCCTACTCTGGTTCAAACCAAGTACGTTTATATAGCACTTAGTTTCGAAGTAAAACGAGGGATGAAAACGTGCATGGAGAAGCATCCATCAGTTTGGTGTAACGAACAATCCAATTTTCACGACCCTGGAGAAGGGTATCCAGCATTTTCTCATTTTCCAACAATGTTGCTAGTTTTTTATATACAAAAATAACCCATGTAGGCTTAAAAATTTAATTCGTAATCTGCGAATGCTTTCAAAATGGACAAGTCTATAAACTAGACTTTGGTAAAGAGACAAGGCCTTTAATACGGAACCCCTAAAGTGACATGCTCGACTTTTTTTTAATATGCAAATTTCTCACTTTATTTCGTGTTTACGAAATAATATTTAGTATTTACGAAATACTATTTCGTTTTTACGAAATAATATTTCGTAAAAACGAAATAATTATTTCGTAATTACAAAATAATTATTTCGTAAATACGAAATAATTTTACCAGTTTGTATATTCAAAAAGGCCACGTAGCCTTGAATTCCATTATTGACTGGTGTTAACGCCGCTGTCATCATTATTCTATCTATATCTAGGTGAAAATATAATGAACGGTGCTCTGTGAAAAGGGTGCTTAATGCATTTGAGAAAAGAATCGACCCATGTCAGCCGGTGCAGTCTGCGCAGGCTGACATGGGCCGAAACTTTTCGATATCTTCAAATTTTCTGCATGTCAAAGGGCTATTCGAACTCATAATTCAGTCGCTCATAAGACAAAATGGATTTTATGGATCCATAACAAGGGCGGATCCAGGATTTTTTTCGAGAGGGGGTCCAGAATAGATTATTATACATGAGACATGCTCTGTTAAAAAGGGGCTTAATGCATTTGCGAAAAGTATCGACCCAGGCCAGTCTGCGCAATCCGCGCAGGCTGACCTGGGCCGAAACTTTTCGCTATCAGTAAATTTTCTGTTTGTCAAAGGACTAGAACTACCATATGATTCAGTCGGCTGTTACAAAAAGTGGATAAATCTACTATGGATCCATCAGTATGTGATAGCTTGCTTGGTGTCATGGATTACGGAGATTCATTTAGCCTCCTTCTGTCAGAGCATGGCTCAATTTCAAATTTGCTACTGCGTACAACTTTAAACACTATTCTTTAACTTATTTCAACTTGTTAGAAGAAGTTCTTTGTGGATTTGACTTATGTTTTGGCATAGATCTAGAATTTGTATGATACTTTTTGGTCAAAATTTCAGGCAGACAGCGGTTACTTTGAAAATTCTAGAGGGGGGGGGGTCCGGACCCCCCCTGACCCCCTGCTGGTCCGCCGATGCATAATTAGGTGATGTCTTGCTTGGTACCATGGATCACGGAGATGCATTAAGGCCCCTTTTCATAGAGCACGGCTCAATTATGTTTGATTGCTTCGTGTTTAACGTCGCATCAATCTTTTATTTCAGTATTTTCACGACAATAGTTCACAAAACATTTTTTCCTGGGCTATCATCACCAGCTAGCACTTGAAAAGTCCCACAATCCTTACACTGGTGAGGCAGTCGTTGTGCTGTCCTGGAAACCCTGAGTACCAAGGAAGGAATTCCATTACTACCATATTTCAATTTGTTTGTATGAGCACGAAAACACTAACGTTACCCCTCGCTGTTCTCTCTCTAAAGAATCTGGTCTCCCTCTCTTAGCTTTGAAAAGAAAGTTCTGTCAGTACTGGTGTGAGAAAGCCTGGAAACACATGGTAGCATCACTAACCACCGTGATATTACCCTGTCTGTCTGTCTGTCTGTCTGTCTCTCTCTCTCTCTTAATCATCACTCTACAAATCTCTTACCCTGATACTTAAGGGACAGTCGTAATGTTACCCCGTCTTTCCAAGTGCAAAGAAGGAAAGGAATAAGGAACGCGCTATTATTACCATTACATTAGTCTTAGAAATGGATTTGCAGGGGATCGACCCCGCTACCTCCCATTCTCAAGTAGGACAGCCTAACCACTCGGCTGAAGAAGCGGTTAAAGCTCTCCAGATAGCAATGCTTTGATCTGCACTATATTAAAGATCTGTATTTTTATACAAAAGGAATGAAAGTCAACAGGCTGCATATCTACTCGAAAATACATCGACGCTGATTTGTCCATCTTTTAAGACGCATTTGCGGATGCCTGAACATTACGAGTCCTCTTATATACGGAGGTTAAGGCACCGTATTCATAACAAAGAGGTTTTGGGTTAGAATCCCACTGCCGGGGCTGTTTGAATGTCAATTCTTTGGCAAGGCACATCAGAGAATACATGAATAAGTGCTATTCGTCATTATGATTGATCCAAGTGCCTCGACCTGGAATCGAACCGAGGATGCCTGTATTTCAAATTATCAGATTATTTCGTATTTACGAAATAATTATTTCGTTTTTACGAAATAATATTTCGTATTTACGAAATAATTATTTCGTTTTTACGAAATATTATTTCGTAAATACGAAATAATATTTCTTAAAAATGAAATAGTATTTCGTTTTTACGAAATATTATTTCGTAAAAACGAAATAAAGTGAGAAATTTGCATATTAAAAAAAAGTCGAGCATGTCACTTTAGGTGTTCCTTACTTTAACGTTTTACCAGACGACAAACTTTTTAGACGTGCCGAAATTGAAGGCATTTGAAGTCGACAAGTAAATAGTGGGGCAAATATTTTTCTTTTCTTTGAAAGGGTAAAAAACTTTGTGGGAAAATGAAAAAATACCGGTTACCAGCATTTTCTCCATTTCCCAAAACATATTCAAAAGCTTTCTTTCTTCGGTCGTTAAAACTCGGCTTTGCATGTTAAAGGAGTTAAACCAAGCTTGGTGATGTTGATTTGCTGCTTGTCTAAAAAATCTATGTTTTTAGTTTCAGTTTGTTCAGCATAAAATTACACAATTTTTAGAATGTAAATACAAACTACTTTTGTTCATGCATAGAAAAAATCATATGAAGAAAAAAATGCTATTTGTCTTTTCCTGAGACAGCCAATCGTAACCCTGTATAGTTGCACAATAGGTTTAGTGCTTAGGATAGGAGAACTAAAATTGCCGTACTGGGTGACCTATCATGTGTTCCTTTCCAGATTTTGGTAGCCCCCCCCCCCCCCCCACACACAAAAAAAAAAGGGGGGGGGGTCGAAACCTCCTAAGGAGAAAATAATGTCACAAAGAGACACTTCGAATGAGGTACTTAATTTTAGCTTTTCTAGGGCTCATTTCCTCAGGCCAGCGATGCTAGCCTAGTTCTTGATACCCGGTGGCAAGTGTCAAATTTGGGACTGCTCACCGGTCCACATATTTGTCGCGAATGTAGTTCCCAGGAAGCAGAATCCAGATAGTACAAGACAAATTTATGATGCATGGCATGATAAAAGCCGCAATCTTTTATCTTTTGGTGGACAATTTCAGAAATATTGACTTTCTAGAAAAAATGTGACGACATTTTTGTATCTGTTCCCCCCCCCCCCCCCACACACACAAACGGAAGATCATGACAAATGATACTAAAATGCAGGATAAAAAAGGCAGAAGTTAAGAGAGGAATCTTAAATTATCTTGTACCATTATTATCATCATAATCATCATTATCATTTAAAGTGATGATGCGTATGTGAAAAAACATGTAAAAAGCATTGGAATTTTCAAAATTCTACTCCAAGTTTGAAAATGGAGAAATTGCGCATGAATTCAAGTACAGAATTTTTCATTATTAAATGATTTTAAAAAGCAAACTTCTGTAGGGGCATCAAAGGCGACACTGCATAATTATGTAAGTTAGTAATTATTCAAAGTGATATTTAGATCGTTATTCACGTAGATCTACATGCATTTACAATTTTTTAGTGATATTTTCTTTGTGTTCCATTTTTTTACAAATAGACAAAAATATTCAACAACTTTCTTCTAAAACATTATCATTTTGCATGTCAAAAAGAATCTTAGCCTGCTTGTAACAAAGTGAGTCTTTACATTTCTACACCAGAATTAGAGACTTTTGCATAGTATTCTTCTGATCATAGCCTTCACAGTTGGCACAAACCACTAAAAAAACAAAATCATTTTTTAAGCCTTTAAGGATCTGGATATATTCAACAACAACATGGTAACTATTACTATATATATATCGTTTCATAAAAATTAGTTTGAACTAATTTCTGCAAATGCCTTGTACAAACCTATAAAACTTCTAATGTAAACTTCAAGAGCCATTCCAAAGCCTTGACAAGCAGCGACGTAAAAAGTTGTATATGCACAGTGATAGGTTTGGTAATAACTTTATCCTTTCAACTACACCAGTGAAATTAATATACTGAGTAAGGAAAATGAAACAAGAAATTTTTACGTTTACAATATCTTATAAAATATTTAAAAAATATTACACAGGCTTATGGACTGTCTGATCTTGATCTATTTCTGTCATTTTCGAACAGTTTCAACCCTTAGAGCACTATGCACCACTTTGGTATTTTTTGTGCACAACGTACATCACGATCCATACATTTTTCACGGGTATTGTACATCAGGACCTTACTGTACAGAACTTACAGTCTGATCATAAGAATTACGGACGTTTCGTACCATGACCATTTCGTACCAGTCAATTCGTACCATAATTTGACCATTTCGTACCATAGGTTATACCATTTGGTACCATAATTTTACCACTTCGTACCGTAGTCATACCATTTCGTACCATATTTTTGGGACCTATGACAAAGTTTTGACTATGAAAAACGTCCGTTATGACAATTTTGAAAGAAGAAAAACAAAATCAAAAACGCTATTTATTCAAGTTAAATTTATATTGAAGTGAAGCAATATATAATAAATAGGCAATGACACTTTCTGATTTTCAAAGTAGTTTCTCAGAGAGTCATAGAAACGAATTGCTTTTGTAAGGTGTGTAGTTTTAACAAATGAATATTGTGGAAAATGATGTTTTTACAAGAAATAAAATTGTCACATTGCCCATGACGTTTGACATTGTCCTTGTCTCGGCATCATGTTTAAAAAAATAATAATAAAGCAGACAGAAATGGAATGGATGACAGATGGGGGTATATAAGATCCCTGATCTATGCAAGGGTAATCAAACAATTTTAATTCTTTGATTGAAGGTTCAATTTAATGTAATCAGTTTGATCCCAGTTAAAATAACCCGACCTGCAACAAACAGTACAAACACACTAATTACCTATTTTCACAGTCGCAACTGATTTAATTGATATATGATAATCCCGTAAATTTGATCACCAAAGCATTGGTTTATACTAAGTAAATATATTAAATGTCTCTTTTTGTCACATTTGTTACAACAACAACAACAACACACCTTTAATTACACCCAAGTATACACAGTATACAGTAAGGGCAATATGCAAAATAATATATGAATGGAGATATAAAATATACGACTTCCGAAAAGATTACAAAAAGTGGATGCGGGAGACGGTTGAGAGGGATGATTGAGAGGGATAGAGCCATTTACGCGCACCTGCTGCTCACGTGACCTCACGTGGGAAAAACAGGTCACGTAAACCCCTACTTAAAAGCCGCAGGTAATTTGTTTTTATTTTTTCATAAGTAATGCCAGATATATTACTAATATCACGTGGAGAAACGGTGGAAAACAGACGGGGCTAGCGCCACTGTCCACATAGGGTTGTCAACAGTGAGGCCAGCTCAGCCTGTTCTGTCGTCTGCTATGTATAAGTAAAATTGCAGATTCGCCATTTTTTATGTAAAGTAAAATGAAACATGCCAGACTCCATAGAAATAAAAGAACATTTACATGGATGTGTAAGGCTAATGGCTCAGTAAAGAGGAACAAACGTAGGAATATTATGATACTTATACAAGATACGATCTTTTCTATATTGAGTATCTTTATCTGTTGAAGGCCCCTGTGACATTTTCTAGTGTTATTTTAGCCGACCAATCGATTCAATGAGGGCCATTCCTGTAATTGAAATTATCTCCCTTGCTAGATAAAACCTAAAGGTAACCAAATAACACATTGGTCCTTTCACCTGTATTCCTTTGTTTTTATCCTTGATTCCTTTGGGGATGTTGCGGTAAATATAATTTGATTTATGATTACATAAAAGGTTCCCATGTAATTTTAAAACAAATTTTGTTCTCAATCATTCGAGAAAAGTGTACATATCGATTTGTAAAATACTCTAACCAGATTTAGTTGAGATGTTATCTCAAGAACAAATCTCTGTAGTGCAAGAAAATCAAGGATGAAATCCAAGTAAACACCTTATCAGGACCAATGTTGTACTGGAGAGGAATCAAGAGAAATAACTGAAGAATGGCCCTCATTACACATGTGTTTGCTGGCAGGTATGCGTGTAGAAAAAAAAGAGTGATTATGAATGGAATTCTTTTCAGTTGTAAAAGGTTTGTTTACATTTACTAGTAATTGTATTTTTGCAAATTGGGCGAAGGCCAGCTTGCGCTAACAAGAGCGCAGGCTAGCCCTCGTCCACTCAGTGTGCACTGCACTACGAAAAAGAGATGGTAAAGAAATTATATTGGTTTGTCACAGGGACTGCAATACTACAAATTATATCCTTACAGTTTGAATCAGTGTTCTTGTGATCATGGGCCAGGATCATCTAGAAAACATATAAGCATAAAAAGCAAATGCTGGTGGTCCAATATACTGACTTCGACCCCTCGCCACACAGCAGAATCTCAGAATTGTTACAACTGAAAGTACTTACAAGTGGAAATTTTGATGTCGCTGGAACTGTGGGATTGTCTTTGGATGGGAAGAAAAACATTGTTGGAAAAGGAGAAAATCCTGGTTACCAGCACTTTCTCCTTCCCCACAATGCATACAATAGGCATAATTTTCAAGGTTCTTAACTAAACATGGGGTTTGTTGGGTATGGGATTAAACTTTAACCAAATAGCAAAATTTTAGTCTAGCCCAAATTGAAAGCATTTACATATAACAATTATACATGCAATATCGCTAAAATGATTTTAGACAAGTTCAAGTTGAAAGAATTTGAATATAACAATTTTAGTGAGGATAAGATAATTTTTGGTCTGCCCCAGATCCAAAGCATTTCTATATAACAGTATATAACAGATATGATGTGACTAAAATATTTTTTTTTTAACGGTGGCCCAAATTGAAAATATTTTGCATATAAAAAATATAATGTGGCTGAAATGATTTTAGACTGGTCCGAACTGAAGAATATTTGCAAGACACAGATCAGATGTGGCCATAGGGATGAGGCCTGACAGTGGGACAGTGAAACATAATAAACATTGTGGGAGAAGGAGAGAATAATGGCCATCATCATTTTCTCTTATGCTGCAAAGCTTTCAGAGGATTTATTTATCAACCAAAACTCTTCTCAAGATTCTTAAGTCTAGGTAAAATAAGTGATAAGGTATTATGAATAACTCCAAGCTAATTTACAATTTTCTTGTGGAGGCAAGTATCAGCTTGTCAATATACTCTGGCTTGCAGAAGACAGTAATAAATAAGAGTTATATACTTGATTCTTACAGACTTATATTTGACAGCAAAAAGGAGATAGATTAGTATTTATAAAGAAGTATTTACATGATCAATACAAAATACAGCCAGACAAATAAGTATAAGTATATACATGATGAATACAAAATACACATGTTCATTGCGACACATAAGTATTTACAAATAAGAATTTGCATGACAAATACAAAATACAGGTGAAGCCAAAATGACTCAGAAATGAGTATGAGCCCTCTGATAGGGTAAAGAAAGAAAATCGTGCGAAAAGGAGAAAATGCCAGTTACCAGTGTCTTCTTTCTCACAATGCCCGCTAAAGCCTTATTCCAAGGGTTGTGGTAACCCGGGATCGTTTGGTAAAAGATTAGAAGAGTTGATTGAAACTTGTAGGCCAATCTTGAGATAAATAAACTGTTGCTATGTCAAACCTATTGGCATGGGGGAGGGGTGGGGGGATCACTTTATACTGGGCTGTGTAGATCTTGTGGTCAAACTGCACATTTTGCACTTGACAATTGAGGGTCTACTCTAGTGTAAAGTAAATCAGTAGTTTATGTTCATCTACTAATATACATATATTTAAAAAAAAGAAAAAAAAAAAAAAAGGTGGTGGGAAAAATCAACATGTATAATCTCACAGTGTTTTAACTGTCTAGGTATGTTAAATCTATATCTATTTCACTCATACATTTGCCTGTAACAGACACTGTTGGAAATGAGGAGAAAAAATAACCTGGTTACCAATGTTTTTTTCCCCCCTCCAGCAATGATTTCAGTGCTCTCTACTGCAGGCTTGTTAAAAGTCAAGATTGTTCAGTAAAAGGTTACCAGTAATTATTTTTATTCAAACATATGAATATTGTCGGAGGGCTAAGTGGGTATAGATCAGGCTGCAAAGGTGTGCAGCATGATCGTTGTCCATTCAGCCCCCATACAAAATTCCATGCTGTATATATATAAAAAAAAAGATTCATGTATAATAGGAGTGCATTTATTATTTCAGGAGGCAGTTGGGCTACATTTAGACTTCTCATTGAAATTCCTGCATGATCAACTTTACAAAAGAGCTTATCCGTCTAAGTTTATATTTTAAGTTTGTTTGAAATAATGCTTTAATATTCTGTTCATGTCTTTGCAGGTTTTGAAGATGATTATCTCTTGCATTGGTGAAAAAGCTGCAAGCAAATAAATAATGTTTCTCAGAGCCAACCTGTCCAGAATTACAGAGATTGCAAGTTCTGTCTTCCAAAAGAGTGCCATCGTATCGGTCAGTTTCTATGGGCAGACGATGGTTTGCAGTTCTAAACTTGAGGAGAGGTAAGTATTCATTTCTGTTTAGAATTTTGAGGTACTCTTCAAATTCATGATTTTCTTTAAAACTCAAAAAGAGTCTGCCTTTGTTAGATAATAATAATTGTTCATGCCAATTTTGTTTGAATTGATCAGTAAGTGTTTGTTTTATTGTTGATACTTTTGGTCATGGTACGAGATGGTATTATCATGGTACGAAGTGGTAACGCTATGGTACGAAATGGTAAATTTATGGTACGAAGTGGTAAATCTATGGTACGAAATGATCATAAACGGAATGGTACGAAATGGTTATGGTACGAAGTGACTGCATACCGATCATAACAGCTTCGACACACAATACATTTAATGCTAAATTTTACAGGGCTCATAAGGTAGATCGTCCATGTTACAAAATTCCATGAGGCTAAAGTGTCGACGAAGGGAAGAAAAAGGGTTATCTCTTCACAAGTAGGCCTATTCTATAAATAGCTGATGTCAGGTCTTACTGTGTAGGGAGGTAACCAATCTATAACTTGATCAAAGGTTAACCGCCCTATTATCTTTACATATTAAAACTGGACGAAACACTTGTTCATAAAACTGCTTCTGATTATCATATTCTAAGATGCTCTCCATCTCATAATTGTTATTAGTTTGTTTTGCAAAAAAGTAGACAGATGCGAAAACCGTTTAGAGGTGGGAGAGCCTATGATAAACGGAAAGCATTATAATTTCGTTTGGGAACAAGGAAGGAATCCTTTAAGTTGGAAAAGTTCGAGGGACTAGCCAATAAAAAGAAGTTTATTTTTCTGTATTTTCATTGTTATTTGAGAATGAACATGTATTGCAAGAAAACCAGACTTGATGTTCATGTAGGTCTGATTGAATATTTGAGAAAGAGTCATGTGGAGTAATTTTGTAACACTAACACGACATTATTAGGAAATTTCCAAAAATAATAACCAGTCGAATAATTACTGATCATCTACATGGTAAATAGTTTAGGTACATTCCTATTGGAAGCCGCTTTCGAGCGGCTTCCAATAAGCTGTAAGAGCTTGTGTCTCAATATATGTAAAATAAATTTATTATACTGCAAAGAAATTTCTCGCGATTTGATTGGATAATATGCCCCGAAAAGATATTCATATACACTGACAAAAATCAACGTAAAAGCAGTTTCCATTTCGAGAGCCTCGTATACATGACTAAGCTTTCAAACAACATCCAAAATGGCGGCATCGATAGATACGAGCCGCCAACAAGACAATCATACTGAGAAGCCTGCACCATATTATTAGTAGTTTCCCTTGATGGTTGTCATTAAAGCGGAAAGAATGGATTATTGTTGAATATAAATGAATAAAGTTACATATATTATCCTTTGTTGTCATTCAAAAACAAATACACCGGGTTGAAATGAGCCATCCCTTCGTCAGGTAAGTAAACTATGAAGTATCGAAACTCATACATTGTAACGTTAAAAGGATATCCTAATGGTCGTTTGAGGCAATTGATGGTCGTTTACTTTTGCCAACAAATCATTAAAATGCATAGTTACTTACCTTGAAGTTGTTTAAATCCATGTTTACATAAAAATACGTCGAATGTCAATCGCAGTGACATTATCAAGTTCATACAACAAACTTCACTTCTCGTTTTACCAATGTTTTAATGACGTCAGTTCTCAGTGACGTCAGTTTTCATTGAATTGGGGCACTCAGAGGGGAAATTCTATTTGGCTAGCGTTCTCATTTCGGGAGACCGATAAAACAGGGAAATTTCACTGAATACAGGTTGGAATGTTAAACTTTGCAGTATAATAAATTTATTGTACGGTCAGGTGGCAGGGAACTTGGAAACTTGTTCACGGCTGTGGCGAATTATGTCGCCCCGAGCTGAAGAGCGGCTCGGGGCGACACGATTCGCCACAGCCGTAAACAAGTTTCCAAGTCCCCTGCCACCTGATCGTGCAACTAATATTGTTTACATACAGTACTTGACGTTCAAAGGAAGTTCGTCCACGTTCTGCATCATGTGTTGATATGACTGAAATAGTGTTGAAAATCGCGTTAAGCACCATTTAAACAATCAATCAATCTATTATGTGTCTAGTCTTTGGTGACCCATGTATTTGCACGATATATTTGACGGCAAACATGGGATGCTGATAGCTCTGTTCTAGAATAACTTGTCTGTGTTCATTCCTAGATTTAGTGTGACACTTTCACTTGAAATAGCATAAGACTTAGTGTATGAATAGCTTTTACGGACAGAGTAGATTTAGATTAGCCTCATCTTAGATCTACGCTACCTGATGCTATACAATGACCAAAACCATTTTTGTGGCGCCGCATAAGCGGCGGCACTATATTTTTATTCGCCTTTGAAAAGTGCCAGTGGAGGTAGCCATATTGTTTACTATATGGACTGGTTCAGTGTTTTTTTTTTTTAACATACATGTAAAAATACGGTAGGCCTACTTTCATTACTAGATCGAGCCCGTACTAACTTTGTTTTTTCTATTTGGACTGTTTTTTTGTTTTTTAAACATGTAAAATACCGTACTTTCATTGCCAGATCGATAAAAACCAGATCGTATCCCAGATGGCCCAGAGTTTAGATATTTGTCATATAGTACCACCACGTGGACCGCTACGAAGTTTGTTAAAGTGATGCCCTTGGCGTAAAAAATTAACCCGCTGCACATATAATGTGCCCCATTTAAGAAACAACTGATTTGCGGCGCCATTTATGTTATGCATCAATATTCCTTGTCATTGTACTTTTATTAGACCTCAAATGAAGTTTAAGTCACTTAGTCGGCAGACTTAAGACCTTACTGAATCTCAGAGGAGGAAAATAAGGTCACAGATGATCGTGTCGGTTAGGTGCAACGTGGCTGGACAGCTACCGTCTCCGCTGATGTTCGTCTGGTGCTTCTCATCTGATCAATTTGTCTGAATGTTCTGCTAAGTAAGAAAGAGAGAAAGAAATGAAAAGTCCTGTGTTACCCCGACGGTCGCAGACAAGACAATATCAAGGCGTGGCCAGCCTAGACTATGATAGCGTTCTACACTAAGTTAAACCCTAATACAGATCAGGTATATCAATGTATAACTGAAAAGCGATAAGAGATAATCCTCGTAGACATCTGTCTGTCTACCTGTGGACGGAAAATCTGCAAGGTTTGCAAGACGAGAACCGGTCCATTGTTTACAAACTCAAAATGACGGGTAATACCCGTTTTATCTAGGGTAATTCAAGCCCCGAGTGAGTCATCTGCACTTTAAGAACTGCAGACAGAATCAAAGTGCAGACGGTACTTGTATTTTGGATCAATCGATTAATAATATATAACGAAAAAAAAAAATACTTCAAGGTTTGTTGGTTCTTACATATCAAAATATTACATTTGAGCCTGGCTGTGACAAATGGGGTGGGGGGGGGGGTTAATGCATTTGAGCCATGCTCTGTGAAAAGGGGGCTTAATACATCTGCGAAAACCATCGACCCAGGTCAGCCTGCGCAGTACGCACAGGCTGACCTGGGCCGAAACTTTTCGCTATCGGTCAATTTTCTGTATGTCAAAGGATCAGTTTACCTCATAATTAAGTCGGTTGTTTAAAAAAATAGTTATTATGGATCCATAATAATGTGATGGCTTGCTTGGTATAGTGGATCTAGGAGATGCATTAAGCCCCCTTTTCTGGAGCATGGTTCATGTCCGTTATGTAATGACTTGCTTGGTATAATATATAAGATCAGACTGCATGGTAACCAGCATCTTTTCCTTTTCCCAAAACTCTTTACATCACTTCAAAGACGAATTCCATTCTTTGAACCATGTTAGATTTGTTGTCTACAAATGTTTTCAGTTTGAAACCGGACTTAAATCGTCTACAGGCAAACAATAAAGAACGAATTGAAAGTGATTTTTGGTGTTCTAAACCCTTATCCAATCCCGCGTTTTAACGACCCTGAAGAGAAGGGCCTTTAGAAACACTGGGGGAATAGACCAAACTGCTGGTATCCAGCATTTTCTATTCCAGCAATGTTTTCTATTTTTTAAGAACAGATTCTATATTATTATTTTAGTAACATTCAATTTGTCGTCTGCAAAAGCTTTCCATTTGGATAAGTGTAAAATTTTGTTGTATGGTAAAGACGGTTGAAACTGTCGACCATGTCTTTTTAAAACAGGTGAGAGGGTTACACGTTGACTTCTTGATCGTCATGTGGAAATGGAGATTTAGCACACCTTCAAAGGTAGTATTCATTCACGTGATAAGCATGTAGTACATGCGGTTTTTTTCGGGTCTAATGATGCCCATAAATCATTGTTTTGAGTATTTGTTCAACATATTCAAATTTTGTTTCCCACTCCAAATATGTTGTCTGATACGATACGAGTTTTTGATAATGTTAATTGAATGTACGGTGTTTGAAGTCGTTTTCAACATTATTTCAGTTATATCGCGGCGGCCAGTACACATATCCATGCTTTCCTGGTATTTCTGTTACCAGTACTGCACACAATATTATTCCCAAGTCTCTGGCTGCTTTCCCACATAACCATCGTTGAAACAGTGATCAGCGGTGAGACAGGAATGACTCCTGTCGCAATGACTATAATCAATCCACGAAAAGAAATTGGCCAAACTGGGGATTCGAACGAACGAACCCCTGCTCTCAAGTCCTGTACACTACCGACGGCGCTACCACGGCTCAACTGACTATCAAATATACTAGTTTATTTAATGCTTTTCGGTAGTTTATCGAAAAATAACGGTGAAATATTGTTCGATATTTCATTGTTACGACCAGTGAAAAATACCGATTTTATTTTCTAACCATTATCTTCCGCTAGATGGCATTCTTCAAATACACATCTATCTGATTTGGGCATTCTGGGCACAGAACCGGACTACTTTTCAAAACGACAACCGTTACTTTGAATTTCAAAATAACGCTACCTCGTGCGATTCATTCAGCCGTGTTCAGCTAGCATGTAACCTATGCACCGGGCATTTATTAAAACAGCCCCCTGCAGGCTTGGGTAATAGCTTCGGTATAAGCCCTACTTTTCCCCTTTGTTTGAGATGAGTGATGCGTCATAGCAGACAGGTCGAATCTTCGAAGAATATGACATGCGCAGACAACGATTTTCTAATGCTTCAATTGAAAGTAGAAACAGTAGTTCCTGCGCAATACACAGAAACACGGTTTCGCCGCCATATTGATCTACATCCGGTTGGTGCGTAAACAAACCACTTCACGTGGATACTAAAGCTGATTGTCGAAATCTGATATGCAAGTAAATCGACATCCATTTCGAAAAAATATCTACCTGCAGCAGCACCAACCATTTTGAAAAATTTGTATAAATACTAATAAAACATGGGTGCTTTCATTCAGTTATAACATTTTTTCGGAATATTTCGATAAAGTGAGCGGGGTGTACGATTGAATTTATATAGTAGATGTCCTACTGAAATAAAAATGTCATCAACAAATTTTAACTCAGGTTATAGTTAATGAAGCAGAAAAGCAGTTGATTATGTAAACCGCAAAAAGAATATGACCTTCTTCCTATCTTCATCTTCACCCCCCTCCCTCCACACCCCGCGCGCCCCTCCCCCCGGTTTTACACTGGGAATTTACAGCTCTTCAACTCATTTTTTTTTGTAAATCCTTTTTCATTCAATAATCTTTTCATACTATCATTCTGTTATGAAGTGTTGTTGTTATAATTATTATTATTATTGTTATTATTTGTATTAATATTAATATTATCATGATTATTATTAACTGAAATGAATTACTGTCTTGCAGCTTACTAATGTGTTTAAGTAGTTCAAGTTCCCGTCACTGCTATGTCCTTCAGTGTGCAAATGGTGATTACAGGCTTCACAGATGGAGACTAAGTCAATGCCCGACACATCATATTCTCCGAGACTGCTAATAAAACTTTAACTCTTTACCAGAAGACTAAACTTTAGACCCCTTGGTATTGAAAGTGGTTGAAGATGACAATTTTAATGAGGCTAAAAAGATGGATTTTTTTTCGTGTGGGAAAAGGAGAAAATGCTGTTTAGCCGTATTTTGTCCTTTTTGTCACAATGTTTTCAGAAGACTCTTCCTCAAGATCCTTAAAATTTGAGATTGAGTGGTAAAGTGATAAACAAATTGACTTCTTCGAAGCTCTGTCACTCTGTATTATATCCATATGCATATTGCAAATATACTTTTTCAAAAATTCATTTATTTCTATACCAAATGACAACATTTTAGACTTGTCCAAATTTAAAGCATTTGTATATATATATATCAAATTTAAGGTGGCCAAAATAATGGAATATGTTTTAGAAAGGGAAAAAAAGATTGTTGGAAAAGGAGATAATGGTGGTTACAAGCATTTTCTCATCTACTCAAAGTGTTTTCAAAAGCCTTAATGCGCAGGGCTGTTAAAACTCGGGATTGTTTTGTAAAGGGTTAATACATGTACTAACTCTTTACCAAACAACACATTCTAGAAAGAAGGTGCTTCATTTGCAGACAACAAACTAAATGTTGCGCAAAATCAGGAATTTTTTCTTCAGAAGGACAGAAAACATTGTGGGAAAATGTTTTCATAAGTTCTCTTCCTTGGGATCATTATTAAAACTTGAGATTTTGTGATAAAGAGTTAATGAGAATGTTTAATAAGCATACATTATACAGTCAGAAGTCTTTTTCTGTATATTTACACTATATTCTATCAACTATTTTAGAGGTTGCTATGCGGGGGATTTTGGGATATGAGTTCTCAAATTAAACTCTAATAACCTATCAAACTCTATCTACTTTTGTACGGTTTAAACCCTTGCAGTGCTTAGCCTGGATTTTATTGATTACCCCTAAGCCTGATCTTGGATCTAAACTGTTTGCTTCTCTATCAGGCAATCAAAAAACAGGTTTGAAACTGCAATAATAAACCTGCACCTTCACCACTGACTGCGAATGTTCAGCACCGTCAGTATCATACAGGGCTTGAAACAGGAGGGTAGCTGGTTTTAGTCTCAAGCTTGGCAATTTTCTTTCTGAGGATTGAATAAAGTCATTGCTACATGATCAGTTCCTCTCTCACCCCTAATCTTTAACCCTTAATCTGCTATAGAAGTTCAATGAAACTTTCAAGCCCAGGGTTTTCCATGACCCCCTATTTCTTTGAATTTTGACTCCAAATTTTCTTTATGACCCCCAAAATTTCAATGTTTGCCTTCTTTTCTTCGTTTGAAGGGGGTCATTTTTTGGGTCAAATGACCCCCATATAAGAAAGTCAAGGGAAAACCCTGCAAGCAGATAGTTGAACAAGCAAATGTTGCTCTTTCAAAGTTATTTTTGAGAACAATACACCATCTCCTATCAGGCAGAGTAGATTAGACTGTCTGTATCAGACTGCTCATTCTTGTCAAAAGTCTGATCCTGATCTACATTGTTCCATTAAGGTCCTTGACTTGCGCTTAGCAGAAAAAAGGTTAACAAACAATCCTGAGTCACAAACAAGAGGACCATGATGGTCCTATATCGCTCACCTGAGTACTAAGCAGTAAAGGTCTACCATGAAGATAAATACAAAATATTGAGGTTCAAGGCCAAATGATAATGAAACAAGAGCGGCAAATTGTCGCAAGATATGCCCATCCCACCACCAGTTGTCGAGGAGGTATAATAATTGCAAAGGGCAGGTAATGCAACAAACATGTTTACCAAGTGTCAAGTCAATTTGACTTGAGACTTCAAAGTTCCATTCCGGACAAGCAAGAAATACTGTAAAAATGAAGATCAAAATCTTCGCTAGGTAGAGTTATTGTTCTTGCGCACAGTACTCGGTAATATTGCAACAAACATGCATACCAAGTTTGATGTCGTTCTGACTTGAGATGACAAAGTCATATTCCGGACAAGCACTAAATGCTGTAAAAATGACGATCAAAGGGAAATAACTCAAAGACAGCACGAGGTAGAGTTACAATTCTTGTGCACTGCACTTCCAAATATTGCAACAAATAAGCATACCATATTTCAAGTCATTCCTACTTAAGATTACAAAGTTTTGCTCCGGACAAGGAAGAAATGCTGTAAAAATGAAGGTCAAAAGGGGAATAACTCAAAATTATTGCTAGGAAGAGTTATGGTTCTTGTGCATTGCACTCCGTAATTTTTCAACAATCATGCATACCAAATTTGAAGATGTTTAGGCTAGAGATGACAAAGTTATATTCCGGACAAGCAGAAAATGCTGTAAAAATGACGATCAAATGGAAATAACTCACAGACAGTATGAGGTAGGGTTATGGTTCTTTCACACTGCACTCCGTATTATTGCAACAAACACAAATGCCAAGTTTCAAGTCAATTGGACTGGAGATGACAAAGTTATCCTCCGGACAAAGAACTATTCTATAGAACTTTCTAATTCAAGGGCAAATAACTCCAGTCATTCTGGTCCGATTAGACCCATAATCAAACTCATCCGAGATCTTATGGTCTGACATAAGTATTTTGACCAAGTTTGATGCTGATTGGTTAAAAATTGTAGATGCTAGAGTGTAAACAAAGTCAAATATAGCAATTTTTCTTATTCAAGGGCAAATAACTCTAGTTGTTCTGGTCTGATTAGTCCCATAATCGAACTCATCCGAGATCTTATGGTCATATATATTTTGACCAAGTTTGGTGCTGATTGGTTGATATTTGTAGATGCTAGAGTGTAAACAAAGTCAATATAGCAATTTTTCTAATTCAAGGGCAAATAACTCCAGTCATTCTGGTCCGATTAGACCCACTACCAAACTCATCCGAGATCTTATAGTCATATATATTTTGACCATGTTTGGTGCTGATTGGTTAATAATTGTAGATGCTAGAGTGTAAACAGTCAAATATAACAATTTTTCTAATTCAAGGGCAAATAACTCCAGTTGTTATGGTCCGATTAGACCCATAATCAAACTCATCCGAGATCTTATGGTCATGTATATTTTGACCAAGTTTGGTGCTGATTGGTTGATATTTGTAGATGCTAGAGTGTAAACAAAGTCAAATATAGCAATTTTTCTAATTCAAGGGCAAATAACTCCAGTTGTTCTGGTCCGATTAGACCCATAATCGAACTCGTCCGAGATCTTATGGTCATATATATTTTGACCAAGTTTGGTGCTGATTGGTTTATATTTGTAGATGCTAGAGTGTAAACAAAAAAATGTGAACGGACGGACGACGGACGGACGGACGACAGACGGACGCCGACGGACGGTGAGTGAGCTAAAAACTCTGTCAAGGAACAGTGTACGAACTTTCGTTGACGGCAAAATAGTCATTTCAGCCATGTTTTGTGAAGTATATATGCATTTGTTTACGCTCAATCGGGTTACTGAAAATAGCAAACCGTGTCTCCGTGTCACCTAGGTAAACAACGCGTGCCATTCAACCAGATGGAAATATGACGTAATTTAACCTACGAGTACATTTCTCGCGCTTTACGTAATATTGTAATTCGTTGTTATGCAGGGGGCACGCCCCGGAGAATTACCGAAAACAACAGCCGTACTGCATTTTGATATAAGTCCCCCTAAAAAGGGGCTCAGAAGCATGAAATAAATAGAATATTTGTTTGTTCGGTAAAATATCGAAATTTATTTCATCTCGTGAACATCATCAGTAATATTACTGATGATGTTCACTCGATGAAGTAAATTTCGATCTTTTACCGAAAAAAATCAAATATCCTCTATATATACTATTAGTGTGACCGTCTCAGCTGCCAAAAATTGTAGTGTAGGTTACCGGATTATCTTTTGTCCTCTTTGAAAAGCCACTAAATCATTTTAGAAGCTTCAATTCTCTGTTCTTTTTGGTTGTAGAAAGCCGAAACACGTGGTCTGCTATAAAGTAGGTATAATCATTAAGTGGCTCAAAATAGCCCGAGACAAACTACTGTATGTTCTGTCATCTTAAACGACCTTGAATAGTACCGACAATAATTGGTCCTATTTCTAACCATTCTAGGCGATACTGACAGACATATATGAAATTATAATCATTCTTGTACCTTCGTGCCAAATGTAGCCCCTGACGGTTGCAAGGTTGCACAGATTACGACAGATAGAAAATGCATTTCATTCTATTGCGGCTTGCCATAGACATAACAACCACAGTTTCCGGTTTAAATCAAAGACAAATCCCTGGCGTCTCTTTATCACATACACCTTATATCGATTTTTTATATACGTGTACACGGCTATCTAGATTCTACACACTGTAAAGTTGTAACAGCGTTTGTTTACTCACTGGCTTTAAGGGTGCATCTTTAAAATGCAGAAAATTAACTAAAAGCAAAAAGTTTCGACCCATGTCAGCCTGCGCGCAAATTAGAAAGGGGAAATACTGCTCATCAGCATATATGAGCTATCCCAAACTCCAGTCAAAAGGCCTTCTTTATCAGTCCTAAAAACACGGAAATATTTGTGATAGTATTATAATGCAACCTAAAGTTAATTAGCTTTGTTGTGATATATGACGTTGGGTGGACTCACGATCAGATGCCCGGCTAGCTCAGTTGGTAGAGCTGCGGTACTAGTGTTCCGGGGGTCGTGGGTTCTTGTCCCGCGTCGGGCACACTTTTCTCCCTTGATTTACTTCAGCTTATTAGTAGGTATCTTACCATTTGTTTTAGCGGGCAAAAGCCATTCAACTTTGTTCACTATAGTCTAAGGGAGGTCCTGCATTTGAAAATAGACCATGCTCCGATTTCGTGCTTTGATTCGTTGGTTGATCAAATGAATCGCTCACTGTGTTTAGGAAGTAACATTCAAATATGGCGAGGGAACTGATACTTGCCTTCCATTACTGTTCAGGCATCAGATGGCCAAGAGACCTAAGCATCAACCCCTCTAAATTCAATTCCAGATGTTAAGTCTGGGCATTTGATTGGCAGAGACAAAATGTCTCAGCCAATAAGATTGCTTGACTTGTAATACAGAATTAAACCAATTATCATGGTCATGAGTCAGACAAAATCTATTTCTACACCACTTTGTTTTCTATTCATTCTTTTACCAAGAGCAAAATATAGACTTGTGGGAAAAGGAGAGAGAATGCTGGTGACCACACTAACATTATATATAGTTGTCCAAATTGAAAGCAGTTGCAGACAACAATTTAAATGTAGCTCAAATGATGGAGTTTGATTCTGCTAGGGTAAGGAAACATGGTAGGAAAAGGAGAAAATGCTGATTACCAGCATTTCTCCTTTTCCCTACAATGTTTTTAAAAGGATTCTTCCATGGGGTCTTTGAAACTTGGGATTGTGTGGTAAAGGGTTGAAGGGTAATTACCGAAACCTTTATAATGGACAATCCTCATGAGTTCCCACAACATAGACTTAACATATAACTAGATGACTTTTTCATCTTGCTGTAGACCACTTTTGAAACCAATCTGACAAAAGGAGAAAGTGCAAATTTGTAAAAGAAAACTAATTTTTATGTGATTAGTTCTTGCTTAGTTTCAAAATTAAAACCTAACGGTTATGTGCTACTAAATTTGAGGAAGGTCACGTTGGAAGTCCAAATAACCTGCAGTTTAAATATAGCCATGTTCTTGGAAAAGAGTGTTTTAATTCATTGCCATGATCTGTTATACCAAGTGAGTCACAAAATAATTCTTGATCCATAACATTAGTTTTATCAAACAACTGATTAATGAGGTAAACTGGTCCTTTGCCATGCAGAAAATTGACCAATAGCAATAGTCCAATAGTCAAAACTTTTTGCAGATGCATTACACCCCTTTCTCACAAAGCATGGCTCAATTATTGTACTGATTGTTCGAATCTGTGACTATCTCATACACAACAAAAGCTGTATTAAAATATCATTTCTATTTAGATCTATTCACATTGATTTATTATTTTAATACAAATAATTTAACATAGACATTTTTACAACTTTTCCTCCCATCTCAAATAGTGGAACGTTAAACCATTCCCTTTTTCACTATCTACACAAGTAAAAACCTACTCATATTTCCAACCAATAATTTTCACCACATGGCAACATTTTGAAATCACCCTTATTGACAACATTTGCAGATGAGAAATTAAAAGTGGCAGCAAAAGTTGGCTTTTGTGCCTGAAAGGGTGAAACACAGTGGGTAAAAGGAGAAAATTTCGCCAGTTATCTTACAGGCTTGACTAAGGAAGTGGATGGTATAGATCACATATCAGACTTCATATTCTGTGCAATCTGATCTTGAATCTATGCCAATGGTAAAAGCCCCTGTTGTCCCTTGTGGCAATGACAGGATTAAGTATCATTGTAAGAGTTCATAACAAAACATGAAACGAGGTCTGTTACAAACATCAAGGACTTAATACCAGAGCCATGTACTGTAATATAGAAAACAAATTTTTAAACTTAAAGGAGGGCTATTCAATTTTTTTTAACCAAATAAAACTTCAAGAATGTTTTATCATAGAAGTTTGGAAGGCGTATCACAAATGGACAAACAGACAATGACAGAGCTGTGACAATACAGTACCTAAATTTCTTGGAAAACAGCAGAGCTAGTGAGTCATTACTTTCACAATCAAGCTGATGCCAAGATGCTTCCAAAATATTTGTTTAGCAGAGAGTATAAATACATTATAGCATTTAACAGCGCTTTTTTATCTAACAATGCACCAAATACATCTAATACTCATAAACATAGTTTCAAATTATCACCTACAATTATGATCATAAACAGTCAAGTGATGACAAATGATGATACTCTTATATTGCAGCATATAAACACATTTACAACATCATCCCATATTCCACTAACCTTTGGACCAATTAGCACAACTTTAAGTCTTTATCAAATGACAAAATGTTAGACTTGTCCAAATAGAAAGCAAATTAAATTTGGCCCAATCAATTGATAATGTTCTTTCTTTTTTTTCTTTTTTCTTTTAGTAGAAAACATTGTACAAGAAGGAGAAAATGCTGTTTCCAGCATTTTCTCCTTTTACAATAATGTTTTCAAAAGTTTTTTTCCTCAAGGTCGCTGAAACTGAGGATTTTCTGGTAAAGGGTTAACTGTGTAAGTAAACAATAAAGATAAAGATCACACTGGCTTTTTCTGATAGTAAAAATCATGATCAGCCTGTACAGAATAAGTGACAGAATCTTGAATCTACACAGTTTGCCGTGTTGTGAAATATTCTGGCAAAAACAACCTTCATGTTGCGCTGCATTTGTCTGTTTTCCTAATTGAGAAAGAACATTTTATTTCTAAAATTGGTTAACCTTTTACCACACAATCCCAGCTTTAAATGATCCTAAAGAAGAAGACTTTTAAAAAACATGTGCAACACCAGAAAATACTGGTAACCAGCATTTTCTCTTTTTCCCACAATGTTTTCTACCTTTTAAATTTAAATTGACTCATAGTTATTTTCTCGTCTGCAAATGCTTTCAATTTGGACAACTCAAATACTTTGCCATTTGGTAAAGAGTTAAAAGGTTAATTTAGAACAAACTAACCTTGGACATCAACACACATGTATTCATCTCTCATAATTTTCACTCAACTTAACCGTTTACCAAACAGTCATGTGTTTCACCAACACTGAGGAAAAGGCCTTTTGAAAACATTGTGGGAAAAGGAAAAAATACTGGTAACCAGCATTTTCTCTTTTTCTAACAATATTTTCTATCCTTTCAGAGACAAATCTCACAATTTCAGCAACAATTAATTTGTCCTCTGCAAATCCATTCAATTTGGACCAGCCTAGAATTCTGTTGTTTGATAAAGGGTTAAATAAAACAATCTACAAATAAAGTATTGGATAGTTGGGCCGATTTGAAAATTAATGTAATGAATAAACATTTTGTTCCTGGCAGTTTTCGTGCAACCTTTCAATTTCTACATACACCAAGTATACTTTTTCTAGCATTGAAGCCAATTCAATATATTTCAACTTCAGACATCTCTTTTGCCACACTGGACAGTCAAACTAAAATCAGGCTACATGTTTGATCAGTCTGATTTGTTTTAAACTGTCTGCAAAAGCATCTGTAATTGAGTTTGCTGATATATGCACAACTACCAGACCCTACAGGAATTACTATTATTCTATCCTTTTCTGCATAAAAAAAAATTAAGTCAATAGTAAACTGCAACTTATCTTCACAAAATACTAAAACTGACAGCTAAGATATACCAAAAAAGACAACAACATTGCGCAACTCGGAATGACTTAAACAACTAACACATTTAATGTCGAAATATTTAGTTACAGGGGCATTTCATCAGATTGCGTTTTAGTGCAAATTTTGAAGAAGAAAAAATTAACTCTTTACCAAACAACAGATTATTTGACTGGACCAAATTAAAAGCCAATGCAGATGACAAATTAAATGTAGTGTTAATGATTATTTCTGTCTTTGATAGGGTAAGAAACACTGTGGGCAAATGAGAAAATGCTGGTTACCAGCCTTTTCTCCTTTTCCCTCAATGTTTTCAAATGCTTCCCCTTTCAGGGTCGTTAAAACTTAGGATTGTGTGGTAAAGGGTAACATGGGATGCTAATTTCATTTGTGTGGAAAGATTGGTTTAAAATTAAAACTAAGATGTAATACATGTAGAAACAAGAGCTTCGCAGAGCGGCGCATATACGCCCGAAGGGGCTTGTCAGTGAAATGGGTTAAAGTGAAGGATGTACTGTGAAAGAACAAGACATTGGACAGTTAGGGATCACATATGAGACCATGGAGTTATTTGTTCTTCTGCACTGCACTTCTCCTCAATTTGATCTATGCACCTGTGAAGTATCATTTTTACACCTAATAGTTTTTGAGTTATGCTCCTGACAAATTTTAAGTAAGAAAAAAATCACAGGGCAATAACTCCTAAACTATAGGGCCAAAAGTTACAGCTCTAAAACACTGCACTTCTCTTCAATGTCATCTATCAACCTGTGAAGTTTCAGGTTTATATCTCATGTAATTTTCGAGTTATGCACTAGACAAAATTTGAGTAAGAAAAAAAAAATACTGTAAAAATGAAGATCAAAGTGGAATTACTCAAAATCTGCACTAGGTACAGTTATTGTTCTTGCGCACTGTACTCCGTAATATTGCAACAAACATGCATACCAAGTTTGAAGTCGTTCTGACTTGAGATGACAAAGTTATATTCCGGACAAGCACTAAATGCTGTAAAAATGACGATCGAAGGGAAATAACTCGAAGACAGCTTAAGGTAGTTACAATTCTTGCGCACTGCACTTCCAAATATTGCAACAAATAAGCATACCATATTTCAAGTCATTCCTACTTCAGATGACAAAGTTATGCTCCGGACAAGCAAGAAATGCTATAAAAATGAAGATCAAAGGGGGAATAATTCAAAATTATTGCTAGGAAGAGTTATGGTTCTTGTGCACTGCACTTCGTAATTTTTCAACAATCATGCATACCAAATTTGAAGATGTTCAGACTAGAGATGACAAAGTTATATTCCAGACAAGCAGAAAATGCTGTAAAAATTACGATCAAAGACAGCACGAGGTAGAGTTATGGTTCTTTCGCACTGCACTCCGTATTATTGCAACAAACACAAATGCTAAGTTTCAAGTCAATTGGACTGGAGATGACAAAGTTATGTTCCGGACAAAGAACTGGACGCCGCCCGCCATGGGTGATCCCATAATACGTCCCATCTTCGACAAGCGTATAAAAACGAAGAATTGCCCAGTTTTATGTATTTTTCCTATAAGATTTCCTATTCCCTTAGTAACAACAAACTTGTTATTGCATAACAATAAAGGAATACATTTTTAACAAGGCAAAAAATTATTTGACTTTATAGCTCAGTTGGTAGAGCCGCCGACTATTGTTTTGAAAGTTGTGGTTCAACTCCTGTCAGTGACAATCTTTTTTTCAGCATTTCTTTTCCTCCAATTATGGGTTTACAATCACTAACATATGATTTTTCCTCACAAAATATCAACTTTCTGCCCACCTTTCTTCCCCTCCCCTCCCCCCACTCCCCAGAAGAAAAAAGAAAAAAGAAAGGTCAAAATCTGGTGTAATACCCCTTTGATTCTCGTTCAGTGAGCTACTTTTTTCTTCAGCAGTACATGTACTTTGACTATTTTCTTACAAAACTAAACTCAAGTCTTATTAGGTGGTCATTTCTCTGAAAATTCTAGTGGCAGCATCTGATTATGAGACATTCTATCTCATTTATCAGGTGGCTAGTCTTTCAATTTCAGCAACAGTACGTTCAAGAAAAATTGGAGAGCATACAGTGACTTTCTTCATCCACAAAAGCTCGAAACTGTCACAAACTTTATATTACAACAGCATTCCTCTGCCCACACTTTTTGAGTGCCTTTCTCTTAATCCTGTTACCTTAATCCCATGTTTAAGCAACCCTGAAGAGGAAGGCTTTTGAAAACATTGCGAGAAAAGGAAAAATGCTGGTAACCAGATAAATACCATCACCTGAGCCACATTTAAGCTGTCCTCTGAAACAGCTTTGAATTTGAACACATCTAAAATTTTGTTACCTTGTAAATGTTTTATAATCCATGTCTTACAAAAATCTTTTCAGTCATCTACAGAAGCTAAATTTTGCATAAGAGAATTGTAAACTAATACTTACTAGAAGATCAAACAGTCATAAATATATTGTGAACGAACAAGACAGCAAGATTTACATATAAAAATGCCCTTATACAAAGAACAGAATTGTGAATTTTGCAAATATAACAAGAACTGTTTGGGATATAAAGGATTTGACATAAGCTGCCATTTGAGATACGACTTTATTAAACGAGTCTAGAGAAATGTCATTTAGCTAGCCTAAAGCAAGCTTAACAATAATTTTGTAGACAAGTTCAATAAAATTCTATCTCAAATGGGCCAACAAATGTCAGATTCTTTTTATCACGTAGTAGTTTTTCACAAGTTATCCATTACAATATTCAAAACCATATATATACATGCAGTCATTTCCATGAATAAAACCCAATTCACTTCCCTGAAAGAAGTATAAAATTACATCACTTACGTTGTCACACAATATTAATCTCAAACTTTTGTAAGATTAGAAAAATTGTAAAGGGTTTATTACATCAAGGCATGGTAAATCATGTGATAAATAAAAGTATTCCAAAAATTTTGCCTTTTTCTGTCAATGTGAAACATAAGGTGATTTTGCATGAAGCTGAACTCTTTACTTTACAACAAAATCTTTGACTCAAATCCAACTGAAACCATGAGTGGACAAAAAATTTGGTGAAGTCTGTTCTTGTAAGAGCAGATAACATCGAGCCAAAAATAGAAAATGCAAGTAAGCAATGTTTTCTCCTTTTCCCACATTGTTTTCAAAAGCCTTCATCTTCAGGGTCCCTTACACATAGGATCGTCAGGTAAAAGGATAAAACAGGACTGAACAGAATGTGAAGTCAGACCTGTGATCTAATCTTTTCCATTACTTAATTGCCCAAATATAACTTTACAAAAATGCTTTTTCATTGGAAAAATAATTTTACCTTCTAAAGAAGTTGTGGACTGAGTTGTTCAGCAGTCTTGCAGTGAAACAGTCTGTTTAAGCAAATACATTAGAATGTAGGTTTGAGTAATTTTAATATCACTGCAGGTGGCAATGGTAATATTGTTCCCCAATGAAAATAAATCAGCAAATACAGATATTGCTGATTATGACCAACTGGTCATTTTAAACAATTCCTTTTCCCCACTTCATTTGGTCCTAAATTGTACAGCCATCTTTACCAGCCAAAGGTAACTATCACTACATTGCTCTAATCACACTTGGCTGATCCAGTCGAAATTTGTAATCCATGCAATGCCCTGCACACTAGAATTTGGTAGTTATCACCCTGATAATGACATCATTGAAAACCAATCAAACATCCCCTAACATCACACTTACTGCAAAATCCATACATGTATTTTGACAGTTCATTATCAGGTGTTTGAATGTATTCTAAAACCTCATTCAACTGATTTGTCACAATAAATGTTGAAGTAAATATTGTTCTTCTAAATTTTCTTGTAATGATACCCAGCATATCTGACAATTCTCCCCCATGGTTGCTATTTTTATCTACATTCATGATTCTGCAAATATAAAGCACAGTTTGTCTGGACGTTTAACCCTTAACCAGACGACAAAATTTTAGCCTTGCCCAAATTGAAAGTATTTGCATACGATAATTTCAATGAGGCTCGAATGGTGCAATTTTTCTTTGATAGGGTAAAAAACTTGTGTGAAAAGGAGAAAATGCTGGTTTCCAGCATTTTCTCCTTTTCCCACAATGTTTTCAAAAGGCTTCTTTCCCAGGTCGTTAAAAGTCAGCATTGTGCGGTAAAGAGTTAAGAACAGGTTGCAACCAATGATTACATGTATCTCGGGGATTACAAATTTCAATTAAATCAGCCAAAGGTGAAAAGAGCACCGTAGTGATCGTCAATCTTGGCTAGCTTAAGACATTGTTTGCCATGAGTGTAGAGAATATGGACAGAAAGATTTAAACTGAATGCACGGAATGACATCACTAACATATAACAACAAATGCAACTTAATTTTACAATGAATCATGAAGGAGACATGGAAAAATGACAACGATACGTAACCCTAATCTCAGCTATCGTTATAAGTCACCAGCATCATGTGTGTTTGTCTCTGTGGGATGTTCTGTAGGCTTTATAGTATCATCTTCTGTAAAATAGTTAAACATACATTATCACCTATATATTATAACATTTAACGTAAACCTTTTACCATGCGGCAAAATTTTACACTCATCCATACTAAAGGAAATTACAGACGACAATTCAAATGTTTTTCAAATGATAGTATTTGCCCTTGAAAAGATAGAAAACATTGTGGAAAAAGAAGAAAATGCTGGTTCCAAAGCCTTCTTCCTCAAGGTCATTAAAACTCTGATTGTGTGGTAAAGGGTTTTAACCATTTACAATGGACAAAAGTTTAGACTTGTCAAAATTTGATACTTGATTGGAAAAATCTGGATATAACAGATCTAAAGATTTTTTAGCCCAGAATACCTTTTATAATATCCCCTTAGTATAAAAAGGAAAAAAGGGTTAAAAATTATGATATTTGGCAGAGTACAGTAACTTTAGATTATCCAAACAAGAAAAAATAATATTCTACTTTGTTTCGGAAAGGCAGGTGGTAATTTGTTGAGGGTTCAATGTCTACTCAATTAACCCTAACCAAACAACAAAATCAATGACTTGTCCAAATTGAAAGCATTTGCAGACGACAATATAAATGTTGCTCAAATGATACACTTTGTTTCTGACAGGGTAGAAAACACTGAGGAAAAAGGAGAAAATGCTGATTACCAGCATTTTCTCCTTTTCCCACAATGTTTTCAAAAGGTTTCTTTCTCAGGGTTGTTAAAAGTCGGGATTGTGTGTGTGGTAAACGGTTAAGACAAACCCTCGGAACCTTTAAAATGTCGTACATATCAAAATTATATTTTCAATGTTCTGCAACACATTAGTCAAATTAAGAATGTATACCATTACCTGTCTGTTTTGTGTCATCTTTATCTGTTTGAGTCTCCTCTGTGGGAGGTGCAGGAATTCCCGACTCTGTGTCAGTATCTGAAGCTTGACTCGTAGATTCTGTGGGAAAATGTTCATGAATGAATATACAAATTTTCCATTAAATTTTCTTACAAATTTTTCAACAATTTACTACGACATCACCATAGAAATCTAGCATAATTGATGATGGTATATTGGTACAGCCAAAGATTACTTGTTCTTGTCAGAAAACAAGAGCACTGCACACGGCTGCCAACACAAAAGCAGGTAATACTACTGGTCAGCATTAACTCCTTTCTTGCAATAATTTCTAACCATTCAAAGACAATACCCATCATTTGAGCAACCCAAAACTTATTGTCTGTAAATGATATCAGTTTGAGCAAATCTGAAATTTCAAACCAAGCATAGAGTTATAGGTCACAGCTTCAGTGCCTGTTAGCAATCACTATCAAATTCTTTCCTAGAGAAGATGAGGTGTTGTTGCGTTCACTCAATGTCAAATACTCCATCCATGCCCATAGTTTACAGAGTTAACCCTTTACCACACAATCTTGGAGTTTAACGACCTGAGGAAGAAGCCGCTTGAAAACATAGTGGGAAAAGGAGAAAATGCTGGAACCAGCATTTTCTCCTTTTCCCACAATACAAAATACTTTCAATTTGGACAAGTCTAAATTTTTGTTGTATGGTAAAGAGTTAAAAGTGAAAATAACATACCCTCTGAGCCTTTATCTTCTGTTTCCTTTTTACTGGACTCATCTTCTGTGTTAGTGGAATCATCTTTATCTATCACAGTCTCATTTTTTCTATCTGTATCATTCTTAGATGCTTTAGGTTTTGATTTAGGTTTAAATGTTTTTGCTTTATTTATCAAATACTTCACTTCTCTGTCTAATGCTTGAATTTTGGTTGCTATATCCTCAAGTAAAAGTTTAGGCTTTTCATAATCTGGTATCTTACTTTGTTCTTCTACTGATTTTTCTTTCCATTCCTATAAAAGAGAAAAAAAAAACAAGCTGTAACATTGTATACACAGTTGCAATAAGCCCACACACATAACCTTACTTAAAACAAGAGGGCCATGATGGCCCTGAAGTCGCTCACCTGAGCCTTTTGATCAAACATGACCCATTTCCAATCTCTTCCGAGATATTAATACAAACATTCTGACAAACACTCATTAGTATTGGACTTACAAACATAGCCTCTAGAGTGTACACAAGCTTTTTCTAGAATTTTTGTCTCTGTGACCTACTTTTAGGCTCAATATTGCCTATTTTCAAACATGTAGAAATTATCCAGACAAACATTCTGACCACCTTTCATGAGTATTTGAGAGAAAATCTAGCCTGTAGGGTGTACAAAAGTTTTTTTCCGAGATTTGACCTAGTGACCTACTTTTTATCCAACATGACCCATTTTCATAATAGACATTATCAAGACAAACATTCTGACCAAATTTCAAGATTATTGGACTCTACATGTGGCCTCTAGAGCTTACACAAGGCTTTTCAAAGATTAAACCTGGTGACCTAGTTTTTGAACCCATGTGACCCATTTTCAAACTCGTGCAAGATAACATCAACAATAACATTCTGACCAAGTTTCAAGAGTATTGGACTGAAAATATAACCTCTAGTGCGTACACAAGGTTTCTCTAAGATTTGACCCAGTGACCTAGTTTTTGACCTAACATGACCCATTTTCAAACTCGTCCTAGATATCATCAAGACAAACATTCTGATAAACTTTCAAGAGCATTGGACTGAAAATGTGGCCTCTAGAGCATACACAAGGTTTCTCTAAGATTTGAACTAGTGACCTAGTTTTTGACCCGACATGAATCATTTTCGAACTCGTCTGAGGTATCATCAAGACAAACATTCTGACAAACTTTCAAGAGCATTGGACTGAAAATGTGGTCTTTAGAGTGTACACAAGGTTTCTCTAAGATTTGACCCAGTGACCTAGTTTTTGACCAGACCTGACTCATTTTCGAACTTGTCCAAGATATTATCAAGACAAACATTCTGACAAACTTTCAAGAGCATTGGACTGAAAATGTGGCCTCTAGAGAGTACACAAGGTTTTTCTAAGATTTGACCCAGTGACCTAGTTTTTGACCCGACCTGACTCATTTTCGAACTCGTCCCCGATATCATCAAGACATATATTCTGACAAACTTTCAAGAGCATTGGACTGAAAATGTGGCCTTTAGAGCGTACACAAGGTTTCTCTAGGATTTGACCCAGTGACCTAGTTTTTGACCCTACCTGACCCATTTTTGAACTCATCCAAGATATCATCAAGACAAAGATTCTGACAAACTTTCAAGAGCATTGGACTGAAAATGTGGCCTCCAGAGTGTACACAAGGTTTTTCTAAGATTTTACCTAGTGACCTAGTTTTTGACCCGACCTGAACCATTTTCGAACATGTCCGAGATATTATCAAGACAAACATTTTGACCAAGTTTCATGAGTATCGGACTGAAAATGTGGTCTCTAGAGCGTACACAAGGTAAAAGTTGACGACGGACAACAAACGACGGACGATGAACGACGGACGCTGGACACAGCACGATCACAAAAGCTCACCATGAGCACTTCTTGCTCAGGTGAGCTAAAAACACTGACCATATACATGTACATGCACATGAGCCATCCTCTGTGAAAAGTATCCAGTCCACGCAGGCTGACCTGGGTCAAAACTACTTGCTTTTTGTAAATTTTCTGCATGTCGAAGAACCATTCTACCTAAGGATTGAGCCCGTTATTAGACAAGATGGATTTTCTTAATCCATACCCTGGACTTCGTGTTCTCAAGTCCTGCACGCTACCGACTGAGCTACGGGGCTCGGCCAGTCTTGAAGATCTTTTAACTCCTTGGCACAAAACAAAACTCTAGACTAGGCTGAACTGCAAGCATTTTGAGGATGGCAAATAAAATCTGCCTCAAATAGAGAAATTTGTTTTCAAAAGGATAGAAAACATTGAGGGAAAAGGAGAAATGCTGGTTACCAGCATTCCAACAATGTTTTCAAAAGCCTTCTTGTTCAAGGTTGTTAAAACTGTTTGGTATAGGATTTACTGTGTCAACAATATTTTCAGGGTTATCTGCCTTTCTGGCATGTCTCCCCCTTTTGACAGTTAAAAATAAGCCTGAGTTTGCAGTGCTTATCTTCAGAAATTACAGAAGTATTAGTAAACTGTCGAAGTTTTCACAAATTGATGATTCTAACGACCAATCGGAAGATGATAGGGCTATGACAATACCTCAATATTTTCTTGGTTGATTTTTGTTTATTGTCTCCACTGGTGCCAATATGGACAAAAACCCCAAAAGACTGTTAGTTTTGTTACAGCGGATAGTGCAGAATACAGGACAAAACCCATCCTATGTTATGCCTGTGCTCAGTTTATAGCATCGTCACACTAGACCTAGGGTTAACGTCTCATCAGAAGGACATTTTTATCATTTTATGTGGCCAGTAGTCGGGATTAAACCCACAGGCACACCCTCAAGTGGCCCGAAATTTGATGTTTGCAAGTCTTCTGCTCTGCCACCTGAGGTTTTGGGACTGGTCATCAACATTTTTTTCCAAAAAAGCAGGCCTAAAAATCTGTCAAAGCTTTTACTGCTGATATGTTCCATAGAAGTCGTCTTCTAGCATTATGGAGAAAAAACATTAGTTTTTGAATAAAATATCGCAAATGTTACAATAACTTTATAGAGAGGATATAGAGAAAATTCTTGTATCTCAAAAAAGTGACAGTTTGAGTAAGAATTTTAACCCTTTTTTAAAACATTCACAGCTTTAACAAACCTCAAGAAAATATTTGTAAACATGGTGGGAAAAGGAGTTAATAACCAGTATTTTCTCTTTTTTTCAAAAAATTATTTCCATCCTTCAAAAGACATATCCAATCATCTTAGACACATCTAATTTTTCTTCTGCAAATGCTTTCAATTTGAACAAGTTTAATATTTTGTTATCTGGTAAAGGGTTAAATGATTCTCTAACATATATGTATTTGAGTACTTAATGACCTTGTAAATTAAAGATGTACCCTCATAATTTTTTTTCAAATCAAGCAACTTCATCAATGAGTGACACAGAAACTCTGTTTATAATCGGAACTAAATAGCTCTGATAGTGTCATCGTCTTTGTACGTCTTGGAATTAATAAACAAGGTTTACGTCAAAGTTGTAACACTTTCCCACATAATCCTTAGTTTTAACGACTGAGGAAATAGCCTTTCGAAAACCTTGTCGGAAAAGAAGAAAATGCTGGTAACCCGCATTGTCTCCTTTTCCCACAAGGTTCTCAACACTTCACAAGTAATACCATCATTTAAGCTAAATTTAATATGTCGTCTGCAAATGCTTTGAATTTGGACCAGTCAACAATTTTGTCCTATTGTAAAGAGTGAAAATCTGACATGGTAAAAAGTTCAGCTTTGCACATAAGCTTCTCAATATACATTTTCCAAAAAAAAATCTTACTCAATAAATCTGTGAACTGACAACACTCACCTCTGTATCATTTATAAGTTTTTCTAAGGTCTCTGTCTCCACTGCAGTAAAAATAGACTCTTCACCTAAGCCCATTGAACTCAAGTTTTTAATACTCATCAAAAAGTATGAAGAATGGTTTAACATGGAATTTAGAGCTGCCAGCGCTTCAGGTCTCTCCTTTAACTCCTTCACCCTGAATTCTAAACCTTTTACCTCTTTCTTCAAAGATTTCAGTTTTTCAATGTATGCCTGAAATAAAACAGACATTAAAACCCTTCACCACACAATCATGTGTTTTGACGACCCTTAAAAAGGCTAAAAAAACATAGTTGGACAAGAAAAAAATGCTGGTAACCAGTATAAAAAATACTGACATGTTGGGATTCAAGAAAACAAAACAAAACATGTGATGAATTGAAAAGAAAAATGCCAATTAAAGCAATCTGTCCATTTGACATATTTTTTTAAGAGTTGTCTGCATGCGTAACATTTACAAGTGCATAGCAAGGAATATAGTTAAGATGAAGCCCTATTCTCCTTTTTTTTCCCTTTTTTTCTGGAGCTGTTTTTCTTCTAGCTAAATGTTAGCACCATTATGAGCCAAGCACAACTTTGTCAATTTTTTTAAACAATGTAAATCAAAATCAGATTTTATTTTGCAAACAATGTAGATCATGATCAGGCTGCGTAGAACATGCATTCCGACCTTTGATCTACATAGTTCGCTTGTTAGTTTTTATTTTCTTACAAAATCAATTTGAAATTGAGAGGATTTGGTCTCTTTCTACATTGGGAAAGCCAATGTGGTTTATTTGATGCTTTGATGGTTAAGCTGAAGCCCAGGCTTTCACCTGGCTACGGGCCCGATTTCAGAAACCACTTGCACACATACCTCTTTCTTAGTATCCTCCTCCTGTTCATAGAGCCAATCAGAAGCCTCAGACAAAAGAGTTCTTAATTTTTCTCTTTCTTCTTCAGAGCTGCACCTCTCATATATTTCTTGTGACAGTTTATCCCCCATATCATATGTGAAAGACTCTAGTTCATTCTTCGCTTTTTCAAGCAGCTTTTTCTCTTTGTCTTTTGCTGTCAAATCAGCCAGCCTACAATGCAAAGTCAACAACTTCATTTCAAAAGAAAATTTGTGAACTAATCTATTGTTTTGACAGTAGTCAAACTTTTGGCAATAAACCAAAAACTAAATGAAATACCCTCTGAGCATTCAAGTCTGCATCTCATTCCTCAAAGACCATTTGTTTGCTTGTTTGTTTGTTCGTTTGTATGGTATTCAATACTACTTTCATTATTCATCCAGCCGGTGCATCTACCAATGCTTTTTGGAGTTTTTTACCAGTGCACTGCACAATATTCTTCTCTAGAAACTGGCAGATTCCCCAAAGAACCTTTGTGGCAACACTGGTCAGAGGAATGCGTCCTGTCATAATGACTTTCAGTGGTTCTTGGAAATTTTGCCTGGATTTCAACCAGTGACCCCTGCCTGAGCTATCAGACTTGACTTCTCAATGAAAAAGATTGCTATGAAAAAAAAAAGATAATTCATTACAAAAAAAAACAAGAGTGCCGTCGTCACAATATACGCAGCCACATGGCTGCTATTTCAAGCAGCTAGCTATAGAGACTAAAGTGTTGGAATTTCTAGCACCTGCCTGGGTAGCTCAATGGACATATTGTGTTACTTGTGATCTAAAAGGTTTATGCATGGACTGATCGATGGACAGACGGACGCATGACGGACTCATAGGTCATTGGCTTTGATTAACCAATAAAAATATGAAGTTTCATGAAATTATGTCCATTAAAATACATCGATGAAAAATTAAATTTGACATGAAGCCCCATTTTGCCATGACACAGCTATAAATTCCAAAACTCTGACAATATGCGCTAGGTAACATGATCTGTGAAAATTTTATCCAAATCCGTTGAGATATGTCAAGTAATTAAAGAGATATTGGTGAAAAATGAAATATAACATTAAGTCCCCTTTTTCCATGACGCAACTATAAATCGCAAAACCTTGACAATATGCACTAGGTCACATGATAAGAAACATTCTGTGAAAATTTTATCCAAATCCGTAAAGAAATGTGGGACGAGTTGCGTTCACAAGAAATGGACGGACGGACGGACGGAGTTTAAATTTGACATGAAGCCCCCTTTTTCCATGACACAGCAATAAATTCCAAAACCTTGACAATATGCGCTAGGTAACATGATCTGTGAAAATCTCATCCAAATCCGTTGATATATGTCCAGTAATTAGAGATATTGGTAAAATATAACATGAAGTCCCCTTTTTCCATGACGCAGCTATGAATCGCAAAACCTTGACAATATGCACTAGATCACATGATGAGAAACATTCTGTGAAAATTTTATTCAAATCTGTCAAGAAATGTGGGAGGAGTTGCGTTCACAAGAAATGGAATGAAATATAACATGAAGCCCCCTTTTTCCATTAGCAGCGATAAATTGCAAAACCTTGACAATATGCACTAGGTCACATGATGAGAAACATTCTGTGAAAATTTTATCCAAATCCATCAAGAAATGTGGGAGGAGTTGCGTTCACAAGAAATGGAATGAAATATAACATGAAGCCCCCTTTTTCCATGACGCAGCTACAAACTGCAAAACCTTGACAATATGTGATAGGTCACATGATGAGAAACATTCCGTGAAAATTTTATCCAAATCCATCAAGAAATGTGGGAGGAGTTGCGTTCACAAGAAATGGACGAATGTACGGATGGACGAAGGGACGGACGGACGGACAGACGGAGAAGATGATGCCAATATATGACGCCTCTGTCGGCGTATAAAAAGCAAAAACTTCATATTGATGCTCTTATAAATTTCAATACTTTTATCAATTACACAGGATATCTTGAGAAGAAAAACATGTAGAATCCAATATTCTGTAATTGTCTGTCACTTGTCTCTGAATTAATGCCATACATATAAAATGTCTGTGCTTCAATGCAGTTATTTGTCAATCCTGAAACAATCATCAGAGTCAGCTATTTAAGTCTGCATGCTCACTTTTTCTTGGATGCTTTCATCATATCTTTGCTTGGTGGTGCAACATCCATAACAACTGTATCTGCAGTAATGTTCTCCTTTACTATCTGAACCTTGGGTTTCTTTTCTCCTTCTTCCTGAAAATGCATCAAAATAACAACACAAAAATTAGCATAAATCATACTCCCTTGCTTTCTAAATTATCTTGCAGCATAAAAATCTTCAAAAATACTGTAACAATCATACATAACCCTAAGGGTGCCGAATGAACCCAGCAGATATTCAAAGTCTAGAAGTAAGACACAAATAATTGCAGTTTCAATGTTGCTTTTGTCTAGAATATCTAAGCAAGGTGGCTAGTGTAGATCAACAATCAGACTGCATGTTTTGTGCAGTCTGATCTTGATCTACACTGGCTGCAAAGCCAACTATTGTCCAGAAAGGCACTCTAAGGGTTGATAAGAAAGCTCTTGGATACATTATTATGTTAGATGGTAGGGACTCCAAACTACAAAGCTGATCATAGGGTGCTTCAGCTATGACAATGGCTGGTTAATAAATGAATGGTCATTGTTATCCGTATATTATAGAATGATCTACTCTTGCAATTTCAAGATGGAATCTGACCAGAAAACAAGTATCTCACAAATATCTAAAATCAGACTGTAACTTCTTTGGAATCCAACCTTGATCAACTTGACCAAAGTTTGCAGCACAAAATACCTGTGTGCATGTACATAGTCTGATGTATGGACAGTCAGGTTGATCATACTATACCTCCAAAAAATAGTTTTGAGGAAGTATTAAAAAACTAAGTTTCACCAAATCTAGAAATCAAGTTAACAAATTCAGAGACAATACAAACCTTTGTAGCATTTTTATCTACTTTCTTCTCTGTCTTTTCCTCTTGTTTTGTCTCCTTTTTTTCCTGTTCTTCTTTACCAGACTCTTCTGGCTTCTCTTGTTGTTCTTCTGCTGCTTTTTCACTCTGTCCTTGTTTTTCTTCCTCCTGTTTCTCTCCTTCAACATTTTCCTCTTTACTTTCTTCTTCTGGCTGCTCATTTGCTTTCTCTTCTTGGCTTGGCTCCTCAGCCTACAATACATTAATGCATTTCCTGCTGAATTTTTTCCATTGTCTATCCAAAAAGTATATATCTAGCTGAGTTTGGCTGAATTTGATGAGGATACTATTAATGAAACAATGGAACAGAGAAGTGTGAAGTATAGATCAGCCAGCATTAAGGTGTAAACTGATCTTTGGTCTACAGTCTCCATAAAATATGTACATAGGATAAGAGTTTAAATAAAAAAGTTAGCCATGATTTTACATATCATTGAATTGACTGTTTGAAATATACCACAAATTTATATGGTTTTTGTCTGGACTTTTTTTCCCAAACTTTTATGTTTAACCTAGTTAAAACTAGAGCTGTCACTGAATGTGACTTAATACCCTCACCAGCGCTTTGACAGAAACAGGCAATTTAACAAAAAATTTTCTAAGTTCAAGGGGAGATTACCCTTGAATCATAGGGAGTAGATGATTGAAAACTGCGTCTTGCACAACTTCAATATATGATCAATATATGTGCAAAATTTCAATACAATTGAAGGAAAACTGTAGGAGGAGTTTGCCACACAAAATTACTAGTATATTG
Organism: Hippopus hippopus; assembly: GCA_946811185.2. Lineage (NCBI taxonomy): Eukaryota > Metazoa > Mollusca > Bivalvia > Cardiida > Cardiidae > Hippopus > Hippopus hippopus. The sequence goes on from OX328105.1 coordinate 8,706,257, forward strand.
TACACAGACAGACACACGGACAGACACACAGACGGACGGACAGACAGGCTGATTCCAGTATACCCCCGAAAACATTCGTTTTCCGGGGGTATAAAAAAGTGTCAAGTTCAAGGGGAGATAATTCCTCAACCAGGAGGAGATGACACTTGAAAATTGCGTCTTGCAAACCTTCAATATATGATCAATATATGTGCAAAGTTTCAATACAATTGAAGGAAAACTGTAGGAGGAGTTTGTGACACAAAATTACTAGTATTTTGTGCACAGACGGACACACGGACACACAGACGGACAGACAGGCTGATTCCAGTATACCCCCGAAAACATTTGTTTTGCGGGGGTATAACTAGAGCTGTCACTGAATGTGACTTAATACCCCGCCAGCGCTTTGACAGAAACAGGCAATTTAACAAAAAATTTTCTAAGTTCAAGGGGAGATTACCCTTGAATCATTGGGAGTAGATGATTGAAAACTGCGTCTTGCAAAACTTCAGTATACGATCAATGTATCAACAAACTTTCAACACAATAGCAGGAAAACTGTAGGAGGAGTTCGCGACACAAAATTACTAGTATTTTGTACACAGACGGACACACGGACGGACGGACAGACAGGCTGATTCCAGTATACCCCTGAAAACATTCGTTTTGCGGGGGTATAATAAAATGTTAATGTTGGCTTTTTCAAAACAACCAAAGCAGGTACTCTAAGCTTACGAACTTCTATCAAGAAATAAATCATCCCAACTACTAGACCAGTGAAATAATCAATTATAAGATGACAAATTTGTTCACTGGTCCATATTACAGGTTACCAGCATTCTCTCCTTTTTCCGCAATATTTCAAAAGCTTACTCCTTCAAGGTCATAAAAACTGGGAACTGTGTGGTACAGAGTTATTAAACACATGTATGAACAATAAAAGTCTTTAAAAGTTAGTACACAATATGCAATGTTACATAAGAAATGAGCATGCACATGTAGAAAAAAGGGATACGAAATCTTGAAATGAACTAAAATATAAAAAAAAAAACTCTTTGATAGCAAAAAACAGTGACAATATAAAAAGCCAGATGGCAAATTAAATTTTCATACCAAAATAATAAAACAAGCAGTCTCTTCTTGCTTTTATATTTAAAAGTATTACTTCTAATAATAATAATTTGAAAGCTAAGTGCAGGGTTTTACCAGTACTCCACACAATTTTCTTTCCAAGCCACTGGCTGCTTTCCCACATAATCATCGTCGAAACAATGGTCAGCGGTGGGAGAGGAATGAATCCTGTCGCAGTGACTATCATCAATCCTCGGAAAGAAATTCGCTGAGCCAGGGGTTGTAGCTAGGGATCGAACCCTGGACCCCGTGTTCTCAAGTCCTGCACGCTACCGACTGAGCTACCGCGGCTCGGCCATTTTGTGAATAAAAGAAAAATACAATATTAACTGTTGTTTGTCATTTATCCCATGATGCATTGTAATTACTACTATTTTAAAGCCAGCATTTTTAAAGGGTGATTACTGTTTACTTTGATAGGTCTTCCAAGGTGAGTTAGTGGCCTCTGGTACTTAACATTTATTTCTTGCATTGTTTAAGAACACCAAAAGCTCTAGCTGCTGCCATTAAGTCCATTTCATACCTTGGAGGACCTACCAATTTAATCATTAGAAGTCTGTTCAAACGCTCTGGATTAAGCCTGTTCCTTGACTTTGTTTTAAGAGCATTTTGATGGGAGAACCCACGCTCACATGGTGCACTTGACACTGGGATAACTATGGCAATAGATGCCAACTTGACAAAATCTGGATATGTCTCTTTGTAGTCATTTATAAGCATTGTTATGTGCTGTTCAAAGTTATTTACATCTTTGTATGACCAAGTAAGATGTTTAAACTGCAGGAACTGTACTTTACACCTATCATCATCAATAGTAGTTCCATAATACTGAGATAATTTGTCAAGTTCAGAAACTCCATAGTTATCCAGACCATTATGGTTTTCAGGATACCTTTTTGGGTTAAATACAATGTCAAAACAGTGAAGCAAATTTAGATTATCCTTTGGAAACCTGTTCTCAAGGTTTTCAGTTAGGTTATTAATATACTGTTCTCCGAGTCTAGTGAACCTTAATCTCATGTTATCATTATCAGTGAACTGAACTGTCTTATAGGTTACTTTCCCACCTGTGACTTCACCCAAATCCTGCAGCAGTTGATCAACAGTGTGTGAGCCATTTTCCATTTGCTGCAAAGTTTCAATTGTGGACTGTACATTATGATGAATCATTGACAAATTAACACTATCCTTCTGAAATGTTTGACTAAGCACCCCAATTACAGAAAGAACATCAATCATTAGAGCAGTGATTAGAAGAAAACTGGTTGAACTGAAAAATTTCCGTAATCCAGCAGCATTGCCAGTTTTGTCCTTGTCATCTTCTAGTGACAATATGATGGCATCAATGTTTTTAAATATCATCTTTACTGCACATTCAACAGATAACCAACGCACAGATGTTCCCTCTGGTATTTGTTGTGCTTGGCCATGTAACGTCTCCTGCAAATACAGTGTACTTGCACTAAACAGGGATTAAGTTCCTTCATTTTGACTCCAAGTTCATTTCTGCACCCAACCATCACGGCTGCACCATCTGTCCCAAGGGCTACTAAACTGGAATAATGACCATGTTTAATAATGTTTTTTCTGTTTTTATACCTAAAGCTGTGCAATCTTCAATCTTTTTATTTCCTAAATAAGAAACAAAAGGTTTTCCCTCCTTTATGTATCAGATATATATGATGAGTTTTTTCTCAACAGTAATGTCAATAGTTTCATCTAGCATTACCCCAAAATATTGACTGCTTGATATATTTTTCAAGAGTAGATTCTACCTGTTGATGATGTACAGATTCCATTTCGGTCACTACTTCAAGTCATCTGTAATATTCAGAAGTATACGGGCAGCCATTTTCAACTTGAAGGTCCATTATGTCTGTGAAATTACTGGCCGATATTCCATTATTAGCCATCATGTGCACTGTTCTCATTTGCACTACGTGTCTCTTTGTTTGTTCATCGGCCCCAACATTTGCTTTATTTTGTGCTTTTTCAATGATTTTTGTAAAGTTAGACTGCATTTGCGATAGTTTTAGGGCTTCTACATGGCTTTTGGATTTCTCATGACGTTCTAAATTTGAAAGGCGAAAGTTTGTACAACCACTAGTAAAGGGGTTCGATTTCTTCGTCTGCAAACAGGGATTACAAAACATTTCACCGTCATTGAACTGTAACCAAGTAAAGTTTTTAAGCCATTTCTGGTGGAATGCTCAACTTTTTTTCTTTTCAGACGGTACATCCTCGTCTGAATTGCTGCTTGAGATTGCGTGAGAGGCAGTGCTGCCGGAAGCAGACGATAAAAACTGCTTTAATTTGCTCTGTCGTGACATTTTTTTTTCCGCAAACGAAACAGACTGGTAATGTGAAGTTTTATCTACTGGAAGTCACGTCAAAAAAGATGTAAACTACAGAATACCCGACAAAGAATTTGATGGGGGTCTGTCTTCACAACAAGTGTCCGCTATACTTCAGTGTGATAAAGCATAAACCATTCTTAATCTATAAATTAATTACTGGAAAACAGTTTTTATCAAAAATAAACTCTGTAGTTAGAAGAAAGAGCCGTGTTCGTCTGACATTGACAGAGCGCCGCGTAGCAAGAAGAAACTTGAATTTATGATGATTTACTTAATTTCCTAGATGATTTAGAATAAGGAAAGTTGCATCACTGATGATGCACTGTTATTTATGAAGGGGGTTATTTGAAATAAAATTGCGTCATTGACGCAGGATTTGTGCATCATGGAAAACCCTGTAAGTGTATACAAAAACATTGGCATCAATATTCAATAACTGTTTTCTTCATCCTTTTAAGAGAAAGTAATAGTTAAATTACATCATTTTTTATTTAGATGTTTCATATCTTCCCTATGTCTGTAAAAACTGCTAGTTATATTGAAATTGTATTTGGAAAATTAACTCTTAACAAAACAATTTCAATTTTTAACAACCCTGAAGTAGAGGCCCTTTGAAAACAATGTTGGGAAAGTACAAAATTTTTTCCCAAAATCTTTTCTACTCTGTCATAAAACTTCAGCTCATTTCTAACTCTTTCAAATTTGCTGTCTGAAGATGCTTTCAATTAGGAAGAGTCCAAAATTTGTCTTTTGAGAAAGAGTTAAACCATTCATGAATGGCATCGTATAAATTATATAACTATGTCAGATGAACATACTTCCAAATATTTAGATAATTATGTATACACCGTATCATAAAATTTGACCTTATCATTAATTCTGTCCTCTGGTTCCCGAGTTGTGTAAGAACTAGCTGGTTCCTGAGAAGAGTCAGAACTAGTAGGTTTCTGAGTTGGGTCAGGGCTAGCAGTGTCTGGTTCCCCAGCAGAGTTTGTATCAGTTTGTTTTCCCTTTAAGAGTACATAAATTGTGGAGGTGAGAGCTTAAGAAGCTGAAGTAAATGCTTGTATTTACAGACATGGTCACAAACTTTAGTTCAAAGTACACTGTAATATAACCAAGTTTGTAGGACAGAAAACAATGTTTTCACTAGCTTTTTGCGGCAAATTGGTACAAAAGAGAAACTATGTCATTAATGTTTAATAAAAAGAAGAATTATCTTCATTTCATTCCAATGAACATTGATTCCTCAGTGTACACCTAATGATTTCTCTAAATGTGCAAAACTAAACAATGTCTAGAGTACAAGTGACAATATTTTCATGCAAACAGCAACAACAACATAAAAGCATGCAGAATGACTGTAACCAAAGATTTACCATTTTCGTTTATAAATTAGAATAGAATAAACATAAATAAGAAAAAAAAAAAAAAAAAAACTGCATGCAACTTCACACTAATCATATCAAGCAATATAAGCCCATATTGAAAAGACAACAGCATTTCAAGGATTTATGTTTCCATTGTGAAACCTTGACAAGGTTATTACTATGATACTATCTTGAGTATTTGTGTGCTGTTCCACTACAGCACTTAGCCAGTCACATTAACCTGATACTGACAGACCAGGGTTCGTATTCACCAAGGATTCTCCGGAACATCCTTAGTCTAATTAAAGATTTACAGAGTAACACAACTTCTGATTGTCTAAAGCATTTGGTTAAGCCAATCGGAAGTTCTGTTACTTTCAAATTCAGAAAATTCTTGAGAATAAGACTAAGGTTGTTCTTAAGAGTTCCATTCTGTGTATGACTGAAATATAATTTCACTGAGAGAATACAAAAACTGATATTTACAAGAATGGCACAGCCATTTGAGAAAGTACCGAATTTTGGATTTCATGATATTCCATCTTGATCTTGCATTACAAACAATTTCATTTTCTTACATGCTAAAATCTGTCAAAAATGAACATTTAAATGTTTTACTTTGTGTATTTCTGTTTGTCAATGTGACACTCACAATGATAACATCAAAATTTACAAACCAGTATCAAAACAAACTCTGCAAGAGCAGTGAAGTTAGGGCAGTGAAATTATCAGGTTATAATCAACTGATATTTTCTATAGTACATTGTAAGAAATCTTTTATATCCCGAGCATTTATAAAAGAATTCTTTACTACCATGTTTTATGACCTTTGGTCAGATCAGTCAGAGTTTGAACCAACAATTGTCTGGCAATCTCTAAACCTAGAAGCCACTGATATGGTTTGAAAGGCTTTATATCTTATACAGAAAAAAAAAAGGGACATTCAAAAGGAATGGAGAAAACATGCTCAAACAAACCTCCTTTACATCGCCATCTCCTTCCTTGGATCCAAAAAACCCACTGATGGTATCTCCAAGTTCTGAAAATAGTATCAACCCTTACACTAACAAAAAAGAGCACTGCATGTTGCAGTTGTTTTTTCAGTAGAAAATGCAAGCCTAAAAAGGGCCATAAATGTCAAAAACAATTCTGGGAGTCACCTCCTCTTCTGATATGGGTTCCATTTTGAGTCTGATGGAAGTATCTTTAACGATAACAAAGATATCAGGAAATGTCAGTTTTCACACAAATACTGTGACCACATGGCTATGACACTACTTTGACTTTTTTTTGGAAAAACAGGTACAACTTTTCTTTGCAATCTGATCTTGCTCCACACTTTAAAACCAAATTTAGTTTATAGATATTCTTGGCATTCTGAAGCTCTATGAGAAATGTGAGATCTTGATTATAACAATATGTGATACAAGTTTGTCTAACATGTCTGGACATGTACAACAGCAACATCTAAATATGACTTTCGGTAATTGTAGGTTTTTTTTAGCTTATGCAGAATACGGCTTTAAAAACAGTGGGACCAAATTTAAATTGCTTGCTAGTAACAAGCAATTCGCTATTTTGCCCAAATATTTCAGTTCGTTAAATGGTGTTTTACGCCACTTTGAACATTATTTCAGTCACACAGTATTTCAACATCTGTTCATGTATTAATGACGTTCGCAAACAATTTCCATTATCACGTTTCGTGTAACTATCACGCTCACATTTTACTCGAAATGGTGAGCACCTAACACAGTTGATCTTGCCACACATGTCAGTGTCTGCTGAATGGATAAACCAAGAACTAAAACGGGTCGTTTCATGTCAGCAAACCGAAGAAAAAAGTATTTGAATTAAGCAAAATATATGCGAGGCACGAATCCGAAGGTAATGCTTTCAAAAGATCAGACTGAAAGTCAAAGTGAATCACCTAACTACATCACCTAACAATGGAAATATGGACACAGATGCCACTACTAGCGCTCTATCTGGCAGACGTATCGTCGAGCTAAAACATCTTTTCAGATACAGACTCTTTCAGTTTGGTCTAGTCCAGAATTATGTCACTTGGTAAAGACTTGCAGAAAACAAGGGGCTGTAACTCTTTCTCCTTTACCAGGTTATCCCTTAGCTTGATGAGTCTGCAGCAGACAACAGCAGAAAACATTGATGTCAAAAGGAGAAATTCCTCCTAATGACCGATTTCTCCTTTTCGCACAATGACTTCTGACCCATCAAAGAACTGTGATACATGAATGCCAAGTTTTGGTTTAGCGTCTGCAAATGCATCAAATTTAGAAGAGTCTAAAGTTAGTCGTTTGGTAATGGGTTAAATGCTAACATCAGTATCACATTTATATGCTATGGCTTAGTTTATTATGACCAACGAACATAATTCTTATAAACATTGTTGTATTATTGAACAAGAGGGCCATGATGGCCCTGTATCGCTCCACTGGTTAATAAGTAAACCCACTCCATGCCAAACTTTACAATACTTGGCAAATTGGTTTTGAACATGAGAACCCTGAAACAGGGTTAAAATTGGTAACACTAAGTCTTATGGTCAGTAACAAGAAGATTTCTAAAGTTTTCACTATATAAGCCCATGTAAAACTTCTGACCCCTGGGGCAGGATCAAATTCAACCCTAGGGCTATAATTTGGGCACTCTTGGTAGAGGCCCACTAGATATAGCTACATGCAAAATTTGGTAGCCCTAGGCTTTATGACCAAGTACAGGGAAATTTCTGAAGTTTTCACCATATATGCCCATGTAAAACTTGTGATCCCCGCGGTGGGGCCAAATTCGACCCCAGGGCTATAATTTAGGCACTCTTGGTAGGGGCCCCCTAGATAAAGCCACATGCAAAATTTGGTAGCCCTAGGCCTTATGGCTAGGTGCAGGGAGACTTCTAAAGTTTTCTCTATATAAGCCCAAGTAAAATTTGTGACCCCCGGGGCGGGGTCAAATTTGACCCCAGGGCAATAATTTGGGCACTCTTGGTACGGGCCTGCTAGATAAAGCCACATGCAAAATTTGGTAGCCCTAGGCCTTATGGCTAGGTGCAGGGAGACTTCTAAAGTTTTCTCTATAGAAGCCCATGTAAAACTTGTGACCCCTGGGGCGGGGCCAATTTTGACCCCAGGGCTATAATTTGAGGAAACTTGATAGAGGTCTACTAGATAAAGCTACACACCAAATTTGGTAGCCCTAGGCCTTATGGTTTCAGACAAGAAGATTTTCAAAGATTTCCAATATTTTTAAGTTTTGTTGCCATGGCAACCAGAGTTTTTAAAGGAATCAAATTCTTTCAAGAAATTCTGAAGAGGACCATGGCAGGATCATTTCTGTGAAGTTTCTGACCATTTGTCAAGTCAATTGAACTAAATATATGGCCTCTAGAGTGTCCACAAGGAATTTTCTTAAGTTGACCTAGTGACCTACTTTATCACCAAAGGTGACCCAATTTTGAAATCATCAAAAATTTGTCAAGACAATCATTCTGAACAGTTTTCAAGTACATTGAGCAATAAATTTGGCCTCTAGAGTGCCCACAAGGTATTTCTTTAATTTGATCTGGTGACCTAGTTTATGACCCCAGGTGACCCAATTTCAAACTCATCCGATATTTCATCAAGACAAACATTCTGACTAATTTTAAAGTCAACTGAGCAAGAAATGTGGCCTCTAGATTGTCAACAAGGTATTTCTTTAATTTGACCTAGTGTCCTAGATTATGACCCCAGGTGACCCAATTTTGAACTCATCCTAGATTTTATCAAGACAAACATTGTGACCAACTTTCAAATCAATTGACCAATAAATGTGGCCTCGAAAGTGCCCACAAGGTATTTCTTCAATTTGACCTAGTGACCTGGTTTATATCCCCAGTTGACCCAAAGTCAGACTCATGTGACCTTTTATCAAGACAAATATTCTGACTAATTTTCAAGTCAATTGAGCAAAAAATGTGGCCTCTAGTGTGCCCACAAGGTACTACTTTAATTTGACCTAGTGACCTAGTTTATGATCCCAGGTGACCCCAATCCAAACTCATCCGAGATTTCATCAAGACAAATATTCTGACAAAATTAAAGGTCATTTGAGCGATAAATGTGGCCTCTAGAGTGCCCACAAGCTTTTTGTTTAATTTGACCTAGTGACCTAGATTATGATCCCAGGTGACCCGTTTTTCAAACTCATCCACTATTTTATCAAGACAAACATTCTGACCAATTTTGAAGTCAATTGAGAAAGAAATGTGGCCTCTAGAGTGCCCACAAGGTATTTCTTTAATTTGACCTAGTGACCTACATTATGACCCCAGCTGACCCAAATTCAGACTCATGTGACATTTTATCAAGACAAATACTCTGACCAATTTTCATGTCAATTGAGCAAGAAATGTGGCCTCGAAAGTGCCCACAAAGTATTTCTTTAATTTTACCTAGTGACTTAGTTTATGATCCCAGGTGACCCAATTTCAAACTCATTTGATATTTTAGCAGGACGAATATTCTGACTAAATTTCAGGTCATTTGAGCCATAAATGTAGCCTCTAGAGTGCCCACAAGGTATTTCTTTAATTTGATCTTGTGACCTAGTTTATGACCCCAGGTGACCCAATTTTGAACTCATTGAACATGTTGTGGTCAGGTGGGCTAACAATTTTAGAACAGGATTACTACATAACAAATATCAAAGTTCTACGCCTCCCAGTTTTAGAGAAGAAGAATTTTAAAGTTTTCCTTCTTTGTTTCCATGTTCAAACTTGTGACCCCCGGGGTGGGGCCAGTTTTGACCCCAAGGCCATCATATGAACAAATTATGGTAGAGGTCTACTAGGAGATACTACATACCAAATATCAAAGCTCTACTTGAAAAACAAATTATGGTAGAGGTCCACTAGGAAATGCTACATACCAAATATCAAAGCTCTACTCTTTCCAGTTTCAGAGAAGAAGAATTTTAAAGTTTTCCTTCTTTGTTCCTATGTTTCGAACTTGTGACCCTCGGGGTGGGCCAGTTTTGACCCCAGGGGCATCATATGAACAAACTTGGTAGAGGTCCACTAGGAGATGCAACATACCAAATATAAAAGCTCTACGCCTTCCAGTTTCAGCAAAGAAGAATTTTAAAGTTTTCCCTTTTTTGTTCCTATGTTTGAACTTGTGACCCTCGGGGCGCAGCCAGTTTTGACCCCAGGGGCATCACATGAACAAACTTGGTAGTTGTTCACTAGTAGATGCTACATACCAAATATCAAAGCTCTACGCCTTCCAGTTTTAGAGAAGAAGAATTTTAAAGTTTTCCCTTTTTTGTTCCTATGTTCAAACTTGTGACCCCTGGGGTGGGGCCAGTTTTGACCCCAGGGGCATCATATGAACAAACTTGGTAGAGGTCCACTGAGAGATGCTACATACCAAATATCAAAGCTCTATGCCCTTCAGTTTTAGAGAAGAAGAATTTTAAAGTTTTCCTTCTTTGTTCCTTTGTTCAAACTTGTGACCCCCGGGGCGGGGCCAGTTTTGACCCCAGGGGCATCAGATGAACAGACTTGATAGAGGTCCACTAGGAGATGCTACATACCAAATATCAAAGATCTATGCCTTCCATTTTCAGAGAAGAATAATTTTGAAGCTTTCCTTCTTTGTTCCTATGTTTAAACTTATGACCCCCGGGGCGGGGCCATTTTTGACCCCAGGGGCATCATATGAAACAAGAGGGCCATGATGGCCCTGGATCGCTCACCTGAGTCAATAGGCGAAATTCACTCCACGTGCATAATTCAATTTCTGACCAATTGTCAAGTCAATTGAGCTTAAAATGTGGCCTCTAGAGTGCCCACAAGGAATTTCCGTAAGTTGACCTAGTGACCTACTTTATCACCCCATGTGACCCAACCTAGTTTATGACCCCATGTGACCCAATTTCAAACTCATCCAATATTTCATTAAGAAAAACATTCTGACCAATTTTCTAGTCAATTGAGCAAGAAATGTGACCTCTAGAGTGCCCTACAGGTATTTCTTTAATTTGACCTTGTGACCTAGATTGTGACCCCAGGTGACCCAATTTTGAAATTATCCTAGATTTCATCAAGACAAACATTTTAACCAATTTTCAAATCAATTGAACAATAAATGTGGCCTCTAGAGTGCCCACAAGGTATTTCTTTAATTTGACCTAGTGAACTAGTTTGAGACCCCACATGGCCCAAATTCAGACCCATATGAGATTTTAACAAGACAAACATTCTGAAGAATTTTCAAGTCATTTGAGCAATAAATGTGGCCTCTAGAGTACCCACAAGGTATTTCTTTATTTGACCTAGTGACCTAGTTTATGATCTTAGTTGACCCAAATTCAGATGCATGTGAGATTTCACCAAGAGAAACATTCTGACCAATTTTCAAGTCAATTGAGCAATAAATGTCGCCTCTAGAGTGCCCACAAAGTATTTCTATAATTTGACCTAGTGACCTAGTTTATGACCCCAGATGACCCAATTTAGAACTTACCTGATAGTTTATCAAGACAAACTTTCTGAGTAATTCTCTAGTCATTTGAGCAATAAATGTAGTCGAGTGCCCTATAAAGGTATTTCTTTAATTTGACCTAGTGACCTTGATTATGACTCCAAGTGACCCAATTATGATCTCATCCTAGATTTCATCAAGACAAATATTTTAACCAATTTTCAAATTAAATGAACAATAAATGTGAACTCTAGAGTGCCCACAAGGTATTTCTTTAATTTGACCTAGTGACCTAGTTAATGACCCCACATGACCCAAATTCAGACTCATGTGAGATTTTATCACGACAAACATTCTGACCAATTTTCAAGTCAATTGAGCAATAAATGTGGCCTCTAGAGTGCCCACAAGGTATTTCTTTAATTTGACCAAGTGACCTAGTTTATGATCCCAGGTGACCCAAATTCAAACTCATTCGAGATTTTATCAAGGCAAACATTCTGACCAAATTTCAGGTCATTTGAGCAATAAATGTGGCCTCTAGAGTGCCCACAAGGTATTTCTTTAATTTGACCAAGTGACCTAGATTATGACCCCAGGTGACCCAATTTTGAACTCATCCTAGATTTCATCAAGACAAACATTTTAACCAATTTTCAAATCAATTGAACAATAAATGTGGCCTCTAAAGTGGCCATAAGGTATTTCTTTAATTTCACCTAGTGACCTAGTTTATGATCCCACATGACCCAAATTCAGACTCATGTGATATTTTATCAAGACAAACATTCTGACCAATTTTCAAGTCAATTGAACAAAAAATGTGGCCTCTAGTGTGCCCACAAGGTATTACTTTAATTTGACCAAGTGACCTAGTTTATGACCCCAGGTGACCCCATTTCGAACTGACTGAACAGGTTGTGCTCAGGTGGGCTGACAAACTTAGAACAGGTTCACTACATACCAAATAACAAAGCTATATGCCTTCCAGTTTTAGAAAAGAAGAATTTTAAAGTTTTCCTTCTTTGTTCCTATGTTCAAACTTGTGACCCGCAGGGCGGGGCCAGTTTTGACCCCAGCAGCATCATTTGATCAAACATGGTAGAGGTCCATTAGGAGATGCTACATACCAAATATCAAAGCTCTACACCTTCCAGTTTAAGAGAACAAGAATTTTAAAGTTTTCCTTCTCTGTTCCTATGTTAGAATTTGTGACCCCCAGGGCAAGGCCAGTTTTGACCCCAGGGCATCATCATATGAACAAAATTAGTAGAGGTCCACTAAGAGATGCTACATACCAAATATCAAAGCTCTACGCCTTCCAGTTTTAGAGAAGAAGAATTTTAAAGTTTTCCTTCTTTGTTCCCATGTTCAATCTTGTGACCCCCAGGGCAGGGCCAGTTTTGACCCCAGCGGCATCATTTGATCAAAAGTGGTAGAGGTTCACTAGGAGATGCTACATACCAAATATAAAAGCTCTACGCCTTCCAGTTTCAGAGAAGAAGAATTTTAAAGTTTTCCTTCTTTGTTCCTTTGTTCGAATTTGTGACCCCTGGGGCATGGCCAATTTTGACCCCAGGGGCATCATATAAACAAATTTGGTAGAGGTCCACTAGGAGATGCCACATGCCAAATATCAAAGCTCTACGCCTTCCAGTTTCAGAGAAGAAGAATTTTAAAGTTTTCCTTTTTTGTTCCTATGTTCAAACTTGTAACCCCCAGGGCGGGGCCAATTTTGACCCCAGGGGCATCATATGAACAAACTTGGTAGAGGTCCACTAGGAGATGCTAGATGCCAAATATCAAAGCTCCACGCCTTCCACTTTCAAAGAAGAAGAATTTTAAAGTTTTCCTTCTTTGTTCCTATGTTCGAACTTGTGACCCCTGGGGCGGGGTCAATTTTGACCCCAGCGGCATCATATGAACAAATTTGGTAGAGGTCCACTAGGAGATGCTACATACCAAATATCAAAACTCTACGCCTTCTAGTTTCAGAGAAGAAGATTTTCAAAGATTATGCTATTTTTTTCCTTTTTGTTGCCATGGCAACCAGAGTTATGGGTGGAATTCAATTTCTTGAACAACTTTGGTAGAGCTTCACCAAATGAACATCCCTGCCAAGTTTCGTCGAGATTGGCCCTGCGGTTTAGGAGCAGAAGATGTTTAAAGGAATTGTGGACAGACAGACGGACGGACGGACAGATAGACAGACTTCGTGCTAAGGTGAGCTAAAAACTTGGTAGAGGTCCACTGAGAGATGCTACATACCAAATATCAAAGCTCTGCGCCTTCCAGTTTCAAAGAAGAAGAATTTTAAAGTTTTCCTTCTTTGTTCCTATGTTAGAACTTGTGACCCCCGGGGCGGGGCCAGTTTTGACCCCTGGGGCATCATATGAAAATCCTTGGTAGAGGTCCACCAGGAGATGCTACATACCAAATATCAAAGCTCTATGCCTTCCAGTTTCAGAGAAGAAGAATTTTAAAGTTTTCCTTTTTTGTTCCTATGTTCGAACTTGTGACCCCCGGGGCCGGGCCATTTTTGACCCCAGGGGCATCATATGAACAAACTTGATAGAGGTCCACTAGGAGATGCTACATACCAAATATCAAAGCTCTATGCCTTCTAGTTTCAGAGGAGAAGATTTTCAAAGATTTTGCATTTTTTTCCTTTTTGTTGCCATGGCAACCAGAGTTATGGGTGGAATTCAATTCTTTAAAAATATTTTGGTAGAGCTTCACCCAAGGAACATCCCTGCCAAGTTTCATCAAGATTGGCACAGTGGTTTTGGAGGAGAAGATGTTTAAAGAAATTGTGGACGACAGACGACGCACAACACATGAAGGACACTGGACGATCACAAAAGCTCACCTTGAGCACTTTGTGCTCAGGTGGGCTAAACAAGAAGATTTTTAAAGATTTCCTTCTTTATCTCTATGTGAAATCCGAGACCCCACAACATAGGGCCAATTTCCACACCAGGGCCGTAATTTGAAGTATTTTGGTAGAGGGTCACTAGATGATGCTACATGCCATATATGAAAGCTCTAGCCCTTACAGTTTGGAACAAGAAGATTTTGGACAAGAAGATTTTTAAAGTTTTTTCTTTTGGTTGCCATGGCAACCAGAGTTCTCCATGGAATTCAAATCTTTGAAGTATTCTGAAAGTGCATCACCTAAGGATCATTTCTGTGAAGTTTCATTGAAATCTGTTCGTCGGTTTCAGAAGAGAAGATTTTTTATGACAGCTCTAGCCCTTAAGGTTCGGGACAAGAAGACTTTTAAAGATTTCCTTCTTTATCTCTATGTAAAATCCATGACCCCACAACAAAGGGCCAATTTCCACACAAGGGCCATCATTTGAAGTATTTCAGTAGAGGTCCACTAGATGATGCTACATGCCAAATATGAAAGCTGTAGCCCGTAGGATTTAGGACAAGAAGATTTTTAAAGATTTCCTTCTTAATCTCTATGTGAAATCCGAGACCCCACAACATAGGGCCAATTTCCACACCAGGGCCATAATTTGAAGTATTTTGGTAGAGGGTCACTAGATGATGCTACATGCCATATATGAAAGCTCTAGCCCTTACGGTTTGGGACAAGAAGATTTTTAAAGTTTTTTCTTTCGGTTGCCATGGCAACCAGAGTTCTTCATGGAATTCAAATCTTTGACGTATTCTGAAAGTGCATCACCTAAGGATCATTTCTGTGAAGTTTCATTGAAATTTGTTTGCCGGTTTCATCAGAGAAGATTTTTAAGTAATTGTTCACGGACGGACGGCTGCCGGACGGTGATCGATCACAATAGCTCACCCTGAGCACTTCATGCTCAGGTGAGCTAAAAAGGCTGGTGACCTATTTATTTTGAGCCTGATTCTTTTAGCTTAGTACCTGAATATTATTTATAGAAACAAGAGGACCATGATGGTCCTATATCGCTCACCTGAGTATATTTGTAACTTATATGGTTTATCAAGGGCAGGCTATTCTTTTCAAATAAGGCATACCCTGGTTTTGAGCCAATGAAATTTTTGGTTTTTTACACAACTGCCGGTAGGTTATACTGAACAAATGTATGAAATTATATCAAAATCATCCTAACATATTCATCTGGAATCAGAAAAGCAGATGAACAGAGAGACAGACAGACTGTGCTGCCAAAAACAACAGCGGGGAGACATAATTTTAAGTTTTGGATAATTGGACTGACATAATGCTTTGAATTCATCAATGTGGGGGCATACGAGACACAAGAGCACCGCATGCGGGTGCCTACGCCGAGAACGCCAACAACGTGTATGCCAAGGCTATAGCAATACCTCAGATTTTCTTTGAAAACAGCCTAACTAATAAAAAACATGACTTCATGATAGGCTTTGCTTTAGTTTTCCAAGTGAATTTCCAACTTGAAGGATTAGTACAACTAATGCAATACTATTAATTGTTGTAAGTTGGTAAACAGTGTATAGGCATCTTTTATCATTTGCAACACAGGCAGTTGTTGTATATAATGTGATAGTTTTGCCATTTACAAAAAAATTATAAGACAAGGTATCCAACTGTAACCAAAGCTTAACATGATTGGTAAGTCATTCGCAACAAACAAAACATGAAAGTTTTTGTCTCTCACTTGTCACATGTAATTTTCTTCCTTTTCAATGTTAAATAGGGTGCGCCTGGGCAGAGCCCAAACTCCACCCAAGGGGTCAATTTTTAAAGTTTTGGTAGAAAGTCTCAAGATGATGTTACATACAAATTAAGAATGCTCTAGCCCTTTTGATTTGTCAGAACGAGAGTTTTAAAAGATTTCCTTCTTTGTTTCTATGTAAAATTGGGTGCACCCGAGCAGAGCCCAAATATGACCCCAAAGAGATAATTTTAACAATTTTTATAAAGAGTCACCAGATGATGCTACATGCAAAATATGAATGCTTTAGCCCTTATGGTTTGTCACAAGATTTTAAAAGATTTCCTTCTTTAATTCTATGTAAAATAGTGTGCGCCCGGGCAGAGCCCAAACATGACCCCAAGGGGATAATTTTAACAATTTTATAAAGGGTCACTAGATGATGCTACATGCAAAATATGAATGCTCTAGCCCTTATGGTTTGTCACAAGAAGATTTTGTAAAATAGGGTGTGCCCTGGCAGAGCCCAAATATGACCACAGAAATATACAATTTTGGTAGAGGATCATCAGATAAGGCTACAGACCAAATATGAATGCTCTAGCCATTATGGTTTGTCAGAAGAAGATTTTTTAAATATTTCCTTCTTTGTTATTATGTAAAATAGGGTGCGCCCGGGCAAAGCCAGATATGACCCTAGGGGAATAATTTTAATAATTTTGGTAAAGGGTCACCCAATGATGCTTCATACAAAATATGAATGCTCTCGGCCTTATGGTTTGTCACAAGAAGATTTTTAAAGATTTTTTTCCATTTTCAGCCATTTTGTTGCCATGGCAACCAGAGTTTTTGATGGAATTAAATTCTTTTAACAATTTTTGTAGAACTTCATCCAAGGAACATTCCTGCCAAGTTTTATCAAGATTGGCCATCTGGTTTTGGAGAAGAAGATTTTTAAAGAAATTGTTAACGGAAGGACGGACGGACGGACGGATGGACGGACGATGACCAATCACAATAGCTCACCCAGAGCACTTCGTGCTCAGGTGAGCTAAAAATACGAAAAATCTGAATGTTAAAACATTAAAAAAATAACTTTAAAAGATACTCTTGTTTTTTTTAGGTTTTTTTCCCCCCCACAATAAAGGTGTTCTAGCCATAAGGTAAGGGTTTTTTTAAAAAGATTGATACTCAGTATACTCTAAATTATTATTTTTTTTCATTAAATTTGATGTTCCACCAATACAATGACATAAAATTTGCTCATAATTGTTGTCGTTTAAAAAAATATACGTAGACTTAGTTTTCATAGGTCAAATTTCATCCTGAACTGCCACAATGCAGGGTATACTAAAAGAAATATTCATAAAGTTTTCCAAGGCCGGTGACCCCCATTTTTGATCTCCTATTTTTGTAGATCAGATAATATACTATCACCAAACAAAGTTTCATGAAATTCTGAATTTTTTCAAAAAATGGTGAAACTGTAGCGTTCTTCTTTAAACCTGAACTCATAAAGATTGCCATCATTTTACATAATTGTTTACAGTCGTATGTTGTAAATCTTTTTCAAGTAAATCTAAAATTATCAATAAAACTTACTTGACCATGTGGATTCTTCTTTAGCTTCTTTTTCATCTTTCTCAAACACACTCTCAACCTATAAATTATCAAAAAATTTGAGCCATGTTCAAGCAAAAGGGGGCTTAACGCATCTCCGTAATCCATGGTACAAAACAAGCCATCAGATTCTTGTGGATCCATAATATAGAGCTACTTTTTGTAACAAACAACTTAATCATGAGGTAGACTGGCCCTAGGACACACAGAAAATTGACAAATAGCGAAAAAATTCAGCACCCCTTTTCATAGAGCATGAGTCATTTTCTTTCGAAGCTGTTTCATACAAAAATATGATTAGGGTTTTTTCTTTCATACTTTCATGAAAACAAAAAAAAAAAAAAAATCTTCATTCCGTATAATTCAATATCACAGACAACAAATATGCACTTAAATAATACTAAATGATTTTTTTTTTGTAAATCCAACATTGCGTATTTATTCAATGTCCATTTCATTTATATTTCATAGCGCGGTAAAACTGCTCGTTCATGACGTAAAAATGACGTAAATTCATGACGTCATTATAGTATTGTACATTTGCTGATTTAGGAGATTTATTATTAGAAGTTCAATATGCTAGAATTCATTTGAAAACAATATTGTTGGAACCCAGCAAAGTGATAATGAGTTTTCAGTTCTCTCTTTGAATTTACTATTGGATATTTTTTTTTCAATATTCAGTGAAAATAAATTCAGGTAGCAATTTGAACTTCAGACTCGATATAGATCTAAAATCAGAAAAAACATTATGAAATCTCGTAAACATGTTTGTTTACATTAGTTTGACTGCAAAAGTAGTAACGGCATTGCTGAATTTTTTTTTTCATGGAGCTATGAAAATTTTTTTTCAGCCAATCAGAACTCGCCAATGTTCATGAAAAAAACTAATAATGAATTATTTTATGCTACTTTGAAACAAGAACATTTACCGCAAGTTAATTACCTTGATATAAATTTCCAAGGCAAAAGTATGTTTACATTCCTTTCCTGTTTTTTTTTTTTTAATCCATATAGCTTCAAAATCTTGTTTGATCTACAGCAAGACTAAAATCATGGCATTAAGGTCATTTATTATTTATAAATTTAAAAACCTAATCAAGTCTGGGTACTAGAGATGCTACATGTATATATACCTGCTCTAAAGCCAGAATTCCACTTTCATCCATTCTGAAGTGAGCTTTGATTCCTTTAGACTCCTGGGCATCTGTATTTTTAGAGTATGCCTCCTCTACACCTTTGAGAGCAATGTTGTGTATCTGACCTTGAAGTTTTCTGAACATTCTGCGTAATAGAATATTTGAAGTATTAAAGTGTGGCATGATACTGGTTTTGTTCAAGAGCATTTTCCCCTTATATTAAGAGAGACAGAGACACAGAGAGAGATTTGGAGGTTTCAAGAGGAAAAATAAAGGATGCAAACACAATTTTAGTTTCCATGAAAGTTATCTGAATATAAAATGCAGTATGGTATGACTGGGAGAAATCTGACAGAAATTATCCATGAACCAGGCATACTTACTCTTCTTCCTCTGCAGGTAGAAAGTTCAAGTCTCCATATGTCACATTGAAATTAAAGTCCTTAAAATGTTTGTTGAAGGTCATCACTTTTCTCTGGGGATAGGGGTTCATCCGACCAAACAAAATCCTTTTGATCACTTTGGGTGGGTCTGCACTTTCTTCTGTTCTGTATTTCTCAAACTCAACCTATACATGACATCAAAACAACATCTATATGACTCATTCGGTGCTAAATATATATACTCAACATCTTTCCAAAACTGAAAATTCAATCAACTGAAATTCAGTGGAGGGCATAGATCTAAGATCAGACTGCATGCTTTGTGCAGTCTGATCTTGATTTATGCTGTCATAAAAAGCCCATGCTGGTAACCAGCTTTTTCTCCTTTGCCCATAATGTTTTCTACACTATCAAAGATACAAATAATTATTTGAGATTTATTTTATTTGTCATCTGTAAATGCTTGCAATTTGGTTGAGTCCAAATTTTGTCACATGGTAAAAAGTGCAATGTGGCTCAAGTAAGAGAATTTGTCTGAAAGATTGTAGGAGCAAGAAAAAATGTTTTGCTACCAATTTAACAATTAACCCTTTACCGCACAATCCTGAGTTTTAACAACCCCAAAGAAAAACACTTTTGAAAACAATATGGGAAAGGGAGAAAATGCCAGTAACCAGCATCTTCTCTTTTTGCCACAATGTTTTCTACCCTTTCAAAGACAGATTCTGAATTTGTGCTGCATTTAGAATGTCGTCTGCAAATGTTTTCAATTTGGAACGGTCTAAAATTTTGTTGTTTGGTAAAGAGTTAAGATACTATCTTTTAGTATAATAAACTTTCACTTACCACAACAGGGTACAACGTTGCTTCCTTCACTCCAAATGTCATCACTTTAAATCCCTTGCCCAAATGTGCAGCCTGATATACAGCTCCCAGAGCTGCAGCCTCATCAGTGTTGATACTCTTACCAAGGTCCTTCCTTTATGTAAAAAGAAGTAGGATAGACTTGAGAAAAGGTATATATATACAAAAACCTGACAGTTCTGATGGGCTTAAATCTCAGATTGCCAGATGTGACAAGAACATCTAACAAATTTTAAGACTTCAGTTGATCCAAAATCACAACAATGCTTACACTAAGAGAAGTCTCTATCATTGACTTACAATATCCCTAAAGCACCTGAGGTCATCTATATTATACTTGGTCTTTACCTAACACAGCTTTTGAAAACATAGTGAGCAGAAGAGAAAATGCTGCTAGCCAGCTTTTATCTTACTTCCCAAGACGTTTTCTACCTATTCAAATATGGTTGAACCGTGTTATAACGCTGTCGGTGGGGGCCACGGTCGACAACAGCGTTATATCCGGGGTTAAGTATATAATGCTGACACCCCCCCCCAACACCCGCGACCCATCCGCCAACCATTGCCAGAACTATGGCTTTAATTATTAATTACTGTTATTCGCCAATATATTCAGACAAAAATGAAATAGTGGCGTTCCAAATACTTAAACATAGACATGTGTATTTACGTTTTAACATTTATTTATCAGACATTAAACAATTTAGATTCTTCTGCACATAACGTATAAATGATTCCCAGTTAGTTTCTTTTACCAAATCTGGTCATTCAAACAACGTTACAACTACGTAAAAGAACTTATTTAACCTTTAGGACCATTTTTATTAGAAATTATTCGGCCGCTGTTTTGCTGAATTACAGCCAGGTTCATTCCGAAATTAAATAAAACTGTATCATGTTGGATGGCAGACGGTGCCGACGCCATGTTTTTCAATCATGCTGACGATTGCATAACGAACCCTAATCGACTATGACTAACGAAATCTCTTTCAATAATCAAACGAGACAAGACCCCCGTACATGATGAAAGTCAAAATGAAAAAACAATGTGCGGCAGGGTCTATAAATTAGACTACGGTGGAGGGATCTAAACTGTTTGCAATATAGATCCTGTGTGGACGGGTCTTCTATCTTGAAATAAACGGGTCCTAAGTATATTCTTACCATTTTTAGGCAAAACTGAAGTAGCTTTCTACGAATATGATTTCGGTCATAGTTCAACTGCAGATGGTATAGATCAAAGATCAGACAGCATGTTCTTTGAAGTCTGATATTTATCTACACCGTCCGCAAAGACTTGAACCCTTTACCACACTTTAACGACCCTGAAAAAGAAAGCTTTTGAAAAGAATGTAGAAAAAAGAAGAAAATTCTGGAAACCAGCATTTCCTCCTCTCACCACATTGTTTCTACCCTTCGATGAACGGATTTCAAATTTGGCTCACTTTTTTCGTCATCTGCAAATGCTTTGAATTTGGACATGTCTAAAATTTTGTAGTTCGGTAAAGAGTTAAAAAATGTCATCCTGCCATGGGCAGTGAATGATTAAATACGACCATAAACATTTAACTTTCCATCCGTAAAGATTTCACACCAGTCGTGTACCCACAGTAAAGTTTGCATTAGGGGTATAACATAACACGCCAATAATTGAAAGCGAGAGGGTTGTAAGTGCAAGTGTTTGTCATACACACTTACAACTGTTTCGCCTGAAGAATTTACACCTGGTTATGGGCTGACCTCCAATCAAAACTAAACGACCATGCAATAAACCAGTATCTCGCTTGCCTTACATGCTCTGATGCAGCCCTTCTGCGTATCGCAATGATTATTGCTAGAACACCCCAGTCGTGTCACATGTATATTGTGTAGTCTGTAGAAAGAGAGTCATTCGGCCATTTTCTGAAAATTTTGTTGTGACCGAGATAAAAAAAAATGCATGATTTGATGCTAAAGTTAAATGGATTAATTACCGATAAATGAAGAGAAACAAGGTTTTGTATTCAACAATGCTTTATTTTTGTGATCATGGGAACAACACAGGGCTTCAACCATTTTAGCGAAGTTCGTTCTAACGGGGTTCCACTGTACAAGTCTCATCATTTAAGCCTTTTTTATTTGCTGTCTAAAACAACTTTAAATACAGTCGAATTTTTTTTTTCATCCTATAAAGATTTGATAAAAAACTGCAGAGCTTCGATAATATTCCAGTACCATAAAAAGGCTACATTACAAGACTGTATTTATAAGTATCACAAAAGTCATTACTGCCTGAAACAAATTTGCAGAAGAAAACTTGAAATCTTCTTTGTGACATATGGAAAATTAAAATGAACTGCTCATCATGAGCAACTAGCAGTTTTCCTTTTTGCCCAATATTTTCAAATTCAGTCTGCTAAACGACACCACAAGTTGTCTGCAGGAGGAATGAATTAACTCATATTGACAGAGAAAGTAACTCTGCTCCTTACCTGCCAAGAAACTGTAGAAGGTTTTGTTGAACTTTTGGTATTCTGGTACCCCCACCCATCAAAATAACATCAGTTAATTCTCCCTGAAAAAAAAAAAGGAAGTCATTTTAAGACAATAAAATCAGTTACAGAATTCCACATTTAAACATAAGAATGGATGTTTTATAATACTGTTGTCCTTATTCTTATTCTCTACTCATTTTAATTTAAGCTGAGCTGATATGTAGTAGATGGGCATAACCTTGATAACAGTTGATATACAACTCTTTACATAAGCAACAACATTGTGCATAAGCAATAAAATAAAAAGTTGGTATCAAAATATCGTAGGGATGATCTAAACTTTAACATAAACATATATACAAAGTTAAAGAGCCTAGGTCACATCAGTGTCAACTAATAGTCTAGGAAAGATTTGGTATACCTTAATGCTTTTGGCACTAAATATATTATAAACACGACCTTTTTTGCAGGCTGAAATTCAATCCACTGGAATTCAAACAAGCTTTTCTTTTATAGGCTTGACTAAACAAGTGGACAGTAGAGATTAAAGATCAGACTGTGCCCCTGTTTTTGCCTATTGTACTGAAAGGGTTAAACATATCCACAGACAATCTTACAGACTGACTGACAAGTTGAAACTGAAATACATTCCTCTCACCTTTGAAAGAGGAAATGAAAGAAACTCACCAAAGTAACTTCTGAAGTTTTCAATGCATCTTCAATTGGTTTTGTGACTTTAGCAAACATGTCTGCACACAATTCCTCAAGTTCTGCACGAGTCACTTTCATTCTAAAGTCTTCATCATCCAATAAACCTTCAATCTGTATAAAATAAAATCTAATATTTATGTTCTTTACTGCAGAAGATTTTTCTCCACAGTTAAAAAAAAAAACAAGAGGGCCATGATAGCCCTGTATCGCTCCACTGGCTTTTAACCCTTTACCACACAATTCTGAGTTTTAATGACACTGAAAGAGAAGGCTTTTCAAAAACTGGGAAATGAAGAAAATGTTGTCAACGAGCCGTTTTCTCCTTTTCCCACAATGTATCCTACCCTCTTAATGACAGTAATAATCAATTTGTTGGCTGCAACGGCTTTTAATTTGGTCCTGTAAAAAAAATTGTCATTTCATACAGAGTGAAATAAATGCGTCATGAGACATACAGCTTAATAGTCTGTGAGTTTAAACTTACATAGAAAAAAATCCCCCCCCCCCCCAAAAAAAAGGGAAAAAGTCATATCTTTTTCAAATGTATAGATAATGTCTGTGAATACATGCAGGCTTTTTTCAAAGGCATGAACGGTAAAAGTTTCAGGAACAAAAAATGAATGATAGAAACCTTACTTTATACAGTGGATTCCACTTAATCGCAACCCTGTTTATTGGGATTTTCGGGTATTAGCAAGAGTTGGTCCAGCACCCATCCTTTTCCTATTTAGACAACATAAATTTCATCGCTTAATCAGGATCCCGTAAACGGAAAATTTCGGTTTTTTGCAACAAAAAAATTGCGAAAGATTCAAAATTCTAGTGTCTGTTAGTGATTCAGTGGCGTAAGACAAAGAAAAATTGCACTCTCTCTGCAAAAAATAATTTTCATTTGTAGATAAAGTCGAATTTCGAAGCGTACAGAGAATCTAAGTTATAAACCATTGCGACAGCAAGCATATGACGAGTCAATGTTGACCTGGAATGATCATTTTCATGATTTAATCCTGTTATCCTTTTCATTTTATAAATTGTAATGACGGTTACATAACGTCTTCAATTTGCCGACATTTGAAACAGGAGCGTGTTTAATCAGCGGCTGTTTGACAGCATTGCTGCGGTAATTTCCTATGCAGGTTATTACACTGGTTGCCAATCTTCATATCAATTGTCGGATGGTTACACGAGATATCGAGTACTAGGTTGTGCACCTAACAGAAAGTGCACTGATTAATGAAATGGAAATTTTCAGTAAGGAAAAATGGCGGAAAAGTGGCCACTTCAATCTTGTTTTGGTAAAAAAACAGACATAGGCGATCTAAGATCAGACTGCACTTTCTCTGCAGTCTGATCTTGATCTAAGCTTTCCCATGAAAGCAACTATAGACAATTTCGGCACTTCACCTTTTATAGAGAAAGACTGATCATAATAATGTATCACTTGTCACATTATAACAAACTGTGAAAAAAATGAACTTCATTGTCTCTGTTGGTGGTTCGTTGATAATCCAATTTGTGACAAACAATTTGATGACAGGCGTGAATGTAAACTGACTTAAAATTTATGTGTGAAAAACAAGAAAAATAGTTGTGTATGTAGGTCTGCTTTGAATAGTATGGCTTAAATTGATACGCTAAAATGGAATCGTCTATATGGCAATCAGTCTATGACGTCACACAGAATTTACCCACCCATGCAACCGAACAGGTTGCAAGTTGGGGGTTATACAGGTGCATAACACATGTTTATGTCGTGTTAAGAATATACATGTACACATGTAGCAATTGTTAGACAAACGGAAACTGGAGATATACGTCGAAACTTGTGTTTGTTTTGGATTTCATGTCAAAGCACTACCATCGCCAAAACAACAAGGATTGTTTCCTGGCGCTTTATGCACTTGACAGGTAAAAAAGAACCTTAAAAAATTAAATTTTTTTAAGTTATTTATGTTAAAATACACATTTAAAAAAAAAATCTCAAAAATAAATTAAACGATCGGGATCCCAGTGCTGAACGTCTGTCATTGGAACAAAACAATCATCTGCATCTACGGTCGGACTTCCGGTCTGAATAGAGGCATCGGGTAATCAGACCTACCGCTTTATTGCAATATTTTCTCTGACAAATACGATTTGCGAATGAGCGGAATCCACTGTATAAAATATTCCACAAATCAGAGGAAAACCATAGCATCAAAATAAATCACTGTCCCTGAAAACTGAACATTTTCTATCCAAAAATCCTGAATACCTAACATCAATCATGAAATAGTGCAGTTTGATAATCAAGGGAGGTAAATAATGACAAACTATAAATCTCTTATAAGTGGAGTTGTTTCCCTTGATCACTATGTAAATTTCAGGCACTATATAAGCCCATGTTAAACTTGTGACCCTAGTAGTGGGGCCAATTTTGACCCCAGGGCTATAGTTTGAAGAAACTTAGTAGAGGTCTATTAGATAAAGTTACATGCCAAATTTGGTATCCCTGGTCCTTTTGGTGTCAGACAAGAAGATTTTACATGATTTTCCATATTTTTAGTTTTGTTGCCATGGCAACCATAGTTTTTTCAAGAAATTTTAAAGAGGACTATGCCAGGATAATTTCTGTGAAGCTTCATCAAAATTGGATGGATAGTTTCAGAGAAGAAGATGCTTGAAATAAAAGTTAACACACAAATGCACGGATGGACGACTGAACAGATGGACAGACACACACATGGATGCACGATGGACACCAGGCCATGACATAAGCCCGCTGACCTTCAGCCAGTGGAGCTAAAAACAGCTTTTAAAACATTTCTTACGGAAAACAATTTTTGTGAGAAATGACTCTGTACCGTATCAAAACAAACAAGGGACCACAGAACCCTGTTTTGGTTTTTTTTTTTTGTTTTAACTACTGAGACAAGGAGACTGGAGTAGAACATGATACAATATAGACCATTTCAATAGACACATTGATAATTCTAGAAATCTGTAAAAATAGTGGCTATTCAGGCTCTACATAGGAATAAGTATTCCTTTGGAAAAAGGCAAGCTCAGTCCATTTTATTCATCATGTTTTTCATCTTCATTAAATGTCTGATTGGCAGTTAATATCTAACTGCCGTTGGCGTCATAAAAGAGCTGTCCAGGACAGTATGAACTAGAGCTGTCACTGAATGTGACTTAATACCCCCGCCAGTGCTTTGACAGAAAAAAGTGTCAAGTTCAAGGGGAGATAATTCCTCAACCAGGAGGAGTTGAAACTTGAAAATTGCGTCTTGCAAATCTTCAATATATGATCAATATATGTGCAAAGTTTCAATACAATTGAAGGAAAACTGTAGGAGTTTGCAACACAAAATTACTAGTATTTTGTACACGGACGGACACACGGACAGACTGGCTGATTCCAGTATACCCCCGAAAACATTTGTTTTGCGGGGGTATAATAAAGATCAGACTGCACATAACTTGCCATCTAGGATATATTTTATCCATTTAATCTTCTCCGTTTGAATAAGCAGAATTTTAATCTTTACTATTTACCAAATGATCTCGCTTTTTGATGAATATACATTTAATAAAATTGTTTTCATGGAAAAGGGCACAGCCAATTTGATACAACAGAACAAGGTCAATTAGAGTTTAAAGTCTTACCCTCCTCACATATGGTACAAACTTGGCTATAAATATGTTTCTCACCTGCGCTTGATGTTCTTGGTTTGCACTCAGAACTTTCTTCACTCTTTTGGCTTCTTTAAGAAGTTTTGCCATAGCTCTCTGATTGCTGTATAAGTCCATTTTTGTCTTTTTATGTTCATTGAAATATTTTGCTAGATGGTCTCTTAATCTCATAGAGATTTCAAGTCCTCCTAAGTCTTTGTCAAAGCTGAAATAGAAAATGTAAAGAAAGCTTCATCTATTCAGCACAACAAAAGACACCGTGAAATAAGCTAAAAACTACTGGTGTTTCTGAGTTAACCCTTTACCACACAATCCAGACTTTTAACGACCTTGAGAAAGAAGACTTTTGTAAACATTGTAGGAAAAGGAGAAAATGCTGGTAACCAGCATTTTCTCCTTTTTCCACTATGTTTTCTAAGCTATCAAAGACAAAGGAGGGGTGTCCATAAGGCCCTTTTTTGGGCTAGGATAGATTTTTGCCAAAATTTGCTGATTTATGCTACTATGTATTGGCTTTCATTTGGTGAAGTATTAAGATGCAGCGACCATGTCTTCTATGGTATATGCTTGAGAAAAGTGGGTGGGGTAATTTGATATGATTTCAGCTTCTAAGACTAAATTGCAAATATCTTCCATTTGAAGCTGCAATCGATATTCATTCATTTCTTGTTGGTACTTACCCTATAAGAGGGTGTTAATGATGCAGACAATTTAAAACAAAATTCTCCAGCAATGTAGTTATAATCACTTTTAAGTTGTACCTAAATTTCGCTTATTTTGCCATCTCCAACTTGGCAAAAAACCACAACATTGTTTTATCGATTAATGGAAAACTAAGGTATGTTGATACTATATACTAGACATAGTAGACATTCCAAAATTGTGAGGAATTCGCTCTGTGACAAACAACACTAGAGTTATCTGCCCTTGATAAAGTGAAAAATGCTTATTTTTCTCATGTTCTGAAACTAAGCATACTAACAGTATAGTTCAGATGACTAAACTCACTCAAACCTAAATTTTATAGATGTTTGTCAGGAATAGGTATAGAATAAGTCATGGCATGGTGACCTTGACCTTTTTCAAGGTCAAAGTGAGACCCAGATATCCAATTTGTGAGCGATAATTCCGATAATGGGGTTGAATTAATAAATTTTTAAGTCACAATTTAAGAAATCACATGTACAGCAAACAAGAAATTTATGCGCCTGATGGTTAAGATTTAATATTGGTGGCATGATAATGAATTACAGCTAGCTTGACCTTGACCTTCTTTAACAACGTCACAATGAGGCCCACAGCTCTTTTTCAGGAAGTCAAATTCTCTTGTTGTGTGTTTAATTATTTCCGATCGTATCAAAGATTAATACATTTACTTTACATTGTACATTTTTTTTTTTTTTTTCAAATACAAACCTTTTACAACATTGCATTTCAGTATAAAAAATTAAAATACTCATCAATTTGATCTCATGTCATTCAGCTTTCATATTTCTCAAAGTTTGCTAGGCACCAAGAAAATTTAAGTACATAGGTTACATAGTTGCTATAATGTTATGATTTTGTTTTACACAATTCAATTAGTACTTTCTATAATGATGTATATAATGTTTCCCTATTTTCTTTTTTACTTTATTTGACAGAGATTTTAGAATTTCAGCTGAATAGCAATTTAAAAATGATAATTTAATAAAACTTGTAATTTTCAAATCATGCCCAAAAAGCTGCTGATGTAAGCCAATTTAGGATTAAAACCAAGTACGTGACTTATTGCTGCTTAATGACAGCTTGAAACAATCTTCTTTGTTCCCTGTCAGGTTTCTGATCATTCTTTCGGAACTTTGCTCCATTCTCTTGCACAAGAATACAAGAAAGCTCCCGAATACTTCTTGGTTAGACCTGAAAGCTAAAATTTAGATCTGCAGCCCATTACACGTATGCTTTTTGGGATTGTGGTGAGGGGATTGGACTTGCCAGTCCAGACATGCAAATACTGTCTTTTCTCAGGTACTTTTGCACACCATAGATAGTATGGGGACGAGCTATATCGTCCATTAAAACAATCCCATAGCCTGCAGTAGTATACAATCCTACCTTGGTATCAAGAACCTCATTTCAATACTGTTGGGCAGTCAGTCTGCACTGGTCAACAATTTCACTTCATCCCAGCTGATTTCACCCGTGGGCAAAAATTTAACAGTCTCCATAATGGCCAATAATTTTTTCATCAATGATGGCTGACTGAAATCTCAACATTGGCATTCATCATACCCTAGCAAGCCTGTTTCTTCAGTCTATGCAGTAGCTAGGCTCATTAAGTGTAGTTCAGGTCCACCTAGCTTGGTCCAAGGCCCACTCATACCTTAACTGCGAAGAATATGTATGCTTGGTCTGTTCCAGTGAAGACCACTTTTGTTTAACCATGTGTGGATAGTTTGCATGGGTATATTCAGATGAGTGATATAAGATCATTCCTTTATCTAGTCAGTTCTAGTCAGAAAGTATATCAAAGTGTCACAATGTAGCCGAATGATCTCAGCAGTCAACCTTTTTTTTTTTTTAAAAATTCAACTTGACAGATTTAATATTGATTACTTCTAAGGGTACTTTGACACAACTTTCAGGATAGGTTTAGAAACTTTAGACTATCCATCCTCATACTTACGTTTAAATAAATATTTGAATATCGTAACTATTGTCTTGTATATTTGCTTTTGCAACTTTCTAGGTTTCTTTGTGTTCATATTCATACATCAAACTATTTGACAAAACATGATTGATTTTCAACAAAGGCTTAATTTACTTTATCAGCAATCTGACATTCAGTGCTGAAGAGATTGCTGATGCTGCTTCAATAAAGAACAGATATGCAATGGCAATATCTCAAAAAATATAAAGAAATCATATCAGCCAAAAACAAGATTTTTTTATCAAAGGGCATTCTAAGTTTTACTATAAGATAGACAAAATGTCGAAGTGAACAAGCTGTGAGTCAGTTTAATATGCTGTCAAATCCATGTAATAAATCGTAAATGCATTCATAGATGTACATTCCCATTACATTACCAGTATTTTAACTGGAGAGATGCTTGTTTGAGCCCATTGGGAGAATTTATATTCATGGAGTAAAGCTCGTGGGTCACACTTTGACTTTGAAAAAGGTCAAGGTCACCAAGCCTACATTCATTCTATGCTAAATCCTGACTAACATCTGCATAAGTTATATCTGAATGAATCCCATGAAATGTATCAAACCCACAAGAAGCGAATTAGAATTTCTGGAATAGATATCTAGGTCTCATTCTGACCGTGAAGAAAAGGTCAAGGTCAAGCTGTAATTCAGTATCCTGTCACCAATATCAAAGGTTGCAAATGGGCTTACAAAATTGTTGGGATTCTAAAAATGTGAAATCCTAAATTGTAAGATGAAAGTTTTGTGAACTCAACCCTAGTAACAGAAGTATCAGTCATGAATTGGAGCCCTGGGTCTCACTATGACCTTGAAAAAGGTCAAGGTCACCATGCCATGACTTATTCTATACCTATTCCTGACAAACATCTATAAAATTTAGGTTTGAGAGAGTTTTAGTCAACTATACTGTTAGTATGCTTAGTTTCAGAACATGAGAAAAATAAGCATTTTTCACTTTTTCAAGGGCAGATAACTCTAGTGTTGTTCGTCACAGAGCGAATTCCTCATAATTTTGGAATGTCTACTATGTCTTGTATATAATATCAACATATCTTAGTTTTCCATTAATTGATAAAACAATGTTGTGGTTTTTCGCAAAGTTGGAGATGGCAAAATAAGGCCTTAAAAAAAAAAAAAAGTTTGTTTAGGGTAACGTCTCCAAAAATGTTAGGTAGGGTAGGGACGATTTTTTTTTTTTTTTAATTTTTTTTTTTTAAATCCCCCCCCCCCCAAAACATTTTGAAAGAGCTTGAACTCTTAACCACATGAAAAAATGTAGACTTGTCCAAACCTAAAGCATTTGTAGACAACAAATTTAATACTGATCAAATGGTGGTATTTGGAAAAAAAGAGTAAACGGTGGCTACCAGCTCTGAGTCCTTTTCTCATTATGTGTTCAAAAGACCTCTAGTCTGTCACTAATTTTCTGATTGTGTGGTAGATGGTCAAATTCTATCTAAACTATACTTCTATATTTGCATCTTTTTTCCCCACTGAATGCTGTCCACTTTTGTGTAACTCTTTTCTGAATTGAATTTTTTTAGACTTGTCCAAGTTAAAAGTATTTGCAGACGACAAAACAAATGTGACTCACAAATTGAAATTTGTTTTGGGAAGGGTAGAAAACATTATGGGAAACAAAGAAAATGTGGGTTTATAGTATTTTCTCCTTTTCCCACAATTTTCCCACAATGTTTTCAAAAGTTTTGTTTAAGGATTGTTAAAACTGTGGATTGTGTGGTAAAGAGCTAAAACAGCTGAAAAAGTGAAAAACAGTTATTTGCAAGTTTCTAAATAAACTGAATAAATACTAGAGTGTTTCATTTTCTTTTTATGTTTAATACCCTCCCCCTCCAGAACACTTTAGAGAACTATATATATTATACTGATTTAAAGTAAACATTTTATCTGTAGAACAGTTGGGTTTACAAAGGATATGCATTTTGTTTTTATCTAGAACACACATTCTTGACACAACTTTGAAATTACAAGTATCCACTTTTGTTGTCCTTCAGAGGTATAATGTGAAACAAGAGTGCCGTCATCACAATATACACCGCCACATGGCTGCTATTTCAAGCAGCTAGCTTTAGAGACTAAAGTGTTGGAATATCTATTTGAAGTTTCATGAAATTATGTCCATTAGTTGGAGATACATTGATGAAAAAACAATTTTTTTTTTCCATGACACAGCAATAAATTCCAAAATCCTGACAATATGCGCTAGATCACATGATCTGTGAAAATTTCATCCAAATCCGTTGAGATATGTCCAGTAATTAAAGAGATACTGGTGAAAAATGAAATATAACATGAAGCCCCCTTTTTCCATGATGCAACTATAAATCGCAAAACCTTGACAATCTGCACTAGGTCACATGACGAGAAACATTCTATGAAAATTTTATCCAAATCCGTCAAGAAATGTGGGAGGAGTTGCGTTCACAAGAAATAGACTTATGTAAGGACTGATGCAATTTAAATTTGACACGAAGCCCCCTTTTTCCATGACACAGCAATAAATTCCAAAACCCTGATAATGTGCGCTAGGTCACATGATCTGTGAAAATTTCATCCAAATCCGTTGAGATATGTCCAGTATTAATTAAAGAGATATTGGTGAAAAATGAAATATAACATGAAGCCCCCTTTTTCTATGACGCAGCTATGAATTGCAAAACCTTGACAATATGCGCTAGGTCACATGAGAAACATTCTGCGAATATGTTATATCTGCATTGAACACTTTGATTGTTCGTAGTTCTGGAGCATGCTTGCACTTTTGCCGAATGACGTTTAACAGAACTTATTCAATCTGAAATCTAGCAAACCGAAAGTAGCGACAATGCACTACAGAACCAGAAATGCGATGATCACAACAGAGATGACGGGATCCTGTCTATATTTTATGCAAAGAAAAGTAAAAATCACAAGTAAAAGTTCGTTACACAGTCTGTACTGACCGCAGTATTTCGGGCGTGATTCGTTGTAGAAGATAAAACTGGTATTCGTTTGTCTTTTGTAACCGTGCGATAGGATATGAACGTTCGATAAACACAAGTTTCTGTGTGGAGTTGGCGAAAAAGCCCAATCTCTCTACTTGCCTGTATGTATTTTTAGAAATGGAAAACCCACGTTATTGCGTTTGACAATTTGTGTTTAAGGTCGGTTCAATATACTCTGATACACGGTAGCTTTTGTACAGGCGTAGGAGTTTTCATGCATAATTATGTATGTAGTAGTACATGATTGTACACCTATAATATAATGCGCAACATTTGCCGAAACAGACATCCTGTGACACAGTATGATAAAAGGCTGATTTTTTTTTTTTTTTTTTTTTATCGGAAGACAAAAAAAAAAAAAAAAAAAAAAAAAAATAAAAAAAAAAAAAAATTAGGGTCGGGGCAAAATCTCCAGGTAGGGTCGGGTTACCCGAAACAAACTATTTTCTTTATTACGCCTAAGCGAAATTTAGGTACGACTTAAAAGTGATTGTAACTACATTGCTGGAGAATTTTGTTTTAAATTGTCTGCATCATTAACACCCTCTTATAGGGTAAGTATCAACAAGAAATGAATGAATATCGATTGCAGCTTCAAATGGAAGATATTTGCAATTTAGTCTTAGAAGCTGAAATCATATCAAATTACCCCACCCACTTTTCTCAAGCATATACCATAGAAGACATGGCCGCTGCATCTTAATACTTCACCAAATGAAAGCAAATACATAGTAGTATAAATCAGCAAATTTTGGCAAAAATCTATCCTAGCCCAAAAAAGGGCCTTATGGACACCCCTCCTTTCACAATTAGTCACATTTGATTTGTCGTCTGCAAATGCTTTAGATTAGGATAAGTCTGAAATTTTGTTGTGTGGTAAAGAGATATAAAACTAGAAGGTCATGATGGCCCTGTATCGCTCCACTGGTTTTCAACCATTTATCACACAATTCTGAGTTTTAACCCTTTACCACACAATCCCAACTTTTAACGACCCTGACAAAGAAGCCTTTGGAAAACATTGTGGCAAAAGGAGAAAATGCTGGTAACCGGCATTTTCTCCTTTTACTACAATGTTTTCTACCCTTTCAAAGACAAATTTCATACTTTGTGTAACATTCAATTTGTCGTCTGCACATGCCTTTGAGTTGGACAAGTCTAATATTTTTTCATTTGGTAAAGAGTTAATGACCCTGAAAGAGAAGGCTTTTGAAAAAACTGTGGGGAAAGGAGAAAATGTTGTCAACCAGTATTTTCTCCTTTTCCCAAAATGTTTCCTACCATATTAAAGACAGAAATAATCATTTAAGCTACAGTCAACCTAATGTCTGCAATGGCTTTTAATTTGGTCCCGTCAAAAGATTTGTTGTTTCATACAGAGTAAAATAAATGTATCATGAGACATACAGCATAAAGGTCTGCCAGTCTAAACTTACATACAAAAATATCCCCCCCCCCCCCCCATGAAATAAAAAACAGAAGAAAAAAGCCATATCTTTTTCAAATGTAACTAGAGCTGTCACTGAATGTGATTTAATACCCCCACCAGCGCTTTGACAGAAACAGGCAATTATTTGTACACAGACGGACACACGGACGGACACACAGACGGACAAACAGGCTGATTCCAGTATACCCCTGAAAACATTCGTTTTGCGGGGGTATAACTAGAGCTGTCACTGAATGTGACTTAATACCCCCACCAGCACTTTGACAGAAAAAAGTGTCAAGTTCAAGGGGAGATAATTCCTCAACCAGGAGGAGTTGACACTTGAAAATTGCGTCTTGCAAATCTTCAATATATGATCAATATATGTGCAAAGTTTCAATACAATTGAAGGAAAACTGTAGGAGGAGTTTGCAACACAAAATTACTAGTATTTTGTAAACAGATGGACACAAGGACGGACACACGGACAGACAGGCTGATTCCAGTATACCCCCGAAAACATTCGTTTTGTGGGGGTATAAAGATAATGTTAGTGAATACATGCAGGCTTTTTTCAATGGCATGAACGGTAAAGTTCTGGAACAAAAAACTGAATGATAGAAACCTTACTTTTTGTTAAATATTCCACAACTCGGAGAAAAACCATAAGCATCAAAATAAATCACTGTCCCTAAAAACCGAACATTTTTTATCCAAATATCCTGAATACCCAACATCAATCATGAAATAGCACAGTTTTGATAATCAAGAGAGGTAAATAATGACAAACTAAATATCTCATAGTAGTTGTTTCCCTTGATCACTAGGTACTATATAAGCCCATGTTAAACTTGTGACCTCTGCTGCGGGGCCAATTTTGACCCCAGGGCTATAAAGTGAAGAAACTTAGTAGAGGTCCATTAGATAAAGCTACATGCCAAATTTTGTAGCCCTGGGCATTTTGGTTTCATACAAGAAGATTTTCAAAGATGTTCAATATTTTTTAGTTTTGTTGCCATGGCAACCAGAGTTTTTGAAGGAATCAAATTCTTTCAAGAAAATCTTAAGAGGACTACGCCAGGATCATTTCTGTGAAGTTTCATCAAAATTGGATGGATAGTTTCAGAGAAGAAGATGCTTGAAATAAAAGTTAACGCACGCACGCACAGATGACCGGACGCTGGGACGGATGCACTGACGCACAGACACACAACGGACACCGGGCTATGACATAAGCCCACTGGCCTTTGGCCAGTGGAGCTAAAAAATGATAATTTCGAACAAGTGCACCACATGCAGATGCCAAAGGTTGGCTGATCTTCAGTGAAAATTCTAAGTCCAATAATGGGCATAACACTGTGTCAAAAATACTTTGATGGTAAACTGCCTTTGTTGTTTGGGTTCCCCTTTTTAAGGTAAACAAACTTGGCCAAGTTTCAAGTAGGCCTAAATATCTTCAGTAATGGCAGAGATAGTATAAAATGTCATAGTTTTTGTACAACGCTGGTGATGGCAGGGCCATGACAATACCTTGATGTTTTCTTAGGAAACAGCCGCACTAAAAATGTTCACGCATCTAATATTTATAAGCGTCTCTCTTGGGAGGGAGTTTAAACTGCCTACTGAATCATCAGGTAGAATGGTCCTTGGATGTGCAGAAGATTTAACAATAGCAAAATGTTTCAACCCAGGTCAGTCTGCTGCGAACTGGCAGGCTGACCCGAGTCAATACTATTTGCAGATACATTAAACCCTTTTCACAGAGCATGGTTAATATATTATGTCATAAGTCTGCATATTATTTTCCACAAGTTTCCTTTGGAAATGGTCCTGCAGCAGTTTGAACTGCTTGCAAAAACTTTCTGAACCACAATGACACTTTTCAAAAAGAATGTTCATTCGAACAGTTTCAATAAAATAGATATATTCCGACAACAAATGATCAAAATCAGGCTGGGTCTGTCTCATTTTCTGTTAGTAGATTAACAGCAAAAATAAGAAAGTGTATCTCTTTGTATTTGAAACATCCTGATAAGTGAAAGACATAAGCTACACTCACAGACTGTGGCTATATACCATTTAGGAAACCAGCTCAACGTCCAATACATAGGATGTTTCATCAACATCTGTCTTTAGGTAATGGTGCAATTTTTGCAACATAGAATTGAGCTATACTCTGGCAAAGCAACTTTAATGCCTCTCTCTGATGCATATAATCATGGATCCATCAAATCCTTTTTGCCTAATAATTGGCTGAGGAAGACTGGTCTTTGGACATGCAGAAAATTAACCAATAGCAAAAAGTTTTGACACAGTCAATACTATTTGCAGATGCATTACACCCCTTTTTCACAGAACATGACTCATTTCTATGTTTTGAGTAACAAAGTCACTTACCCAACACCTTTAATTGTCAGCTGTGGATTTTCCACAACACGGGTTCCTTCCTTCATTTTAACAACCTGATAACCTATAAAACCAATAAGATTAGTTCAATTGGTACTGTGAAATAAAATAACAGTTCAGATGGTATTTTGTTTAGTTTTATAATCAATCAATCTGTCAAATGATTTTACGCATCATGCAATAGTAATTGGTGATTTCATCTCTTCTTTTGTTAGCTGTCATTGTTCTCATTATTCTGGAAAAAGGAGAAGTACTTCTTTAGAAGAACTATCACATCCTTAGATGAATATCACATCACCGTAAGAAATGAATGAAAACAGCATTTTATCTTGGGTCAAAACTGTCAATTTTCTCTCTCACTATTGCTCTTGATATACATGTATAGGCATTTAAATACAAGTATTCTTTATGCAATTATAGTACCTCTATCCCATAAATAATGTCATGCAAATTAAAAAAACATAAGGTAAAAATACAATGCTTACCTACAACAGTGGCAGTGGTACTTGTTGCTCCCATGTCATAAAACATAAAATACTGTGTTTGATTACTGAACTGTTTACGCCTAAATACACCATAGTTCAAAGCCACTGAAAAACAGATTCTCAATTCAAATACAATAGATACATCATTTCTCAAGTTGATCATACAGGGTAAAATCTTTCCCAATCTTCTTTTGGCGGCAGTATTCTATATTATCACATAACTCCCTTTGTTTTCAATGTAATACAGCCATTACGAATTTTCTTGTATCACACACGTGTAAGATAAGAAAATAGTGCTGTATTTGGTCAACACTCTGTAATTATACGCTTCATTTCTAAAACATTGCTGACCTAGGTTCCCGAAGAAAATTAATGGTCAAAATTCTTAATCATGATAAAGTTGTTACTTTAATCACATTTAGATTCAAAACAAAATCAATATATATGCAAGTTTCTTCAGAACTATTTTTCGTTCGTAAAGTACCTGTCAAAGAAGCGCATAGGCTTCATGTAAATTTCACTACACATTATATGTGTATGCCTCTGTTTTAACACATTATGGACTATAATTCTTGTTATACAGTTATATGATAAAAAGAATCTGACACTCGTTGGCTTTTGAGGTAAAAATTTATTAAACTTGTCCACAAAAAATGTTATTAAGCTCTCCAAAGGCTCGCTTAATAACATTTTTTGTCAACTCGTTTAATAAAATTTTATCTCAAAAACCAACTCATGCAAGATCCTATATTTTTATAATTTCCATCTGATCTGCTTGACTCAGCCATAACATATCAACCAATCAGATTGCTGGTCTTAGAATTTAGAATTTGTGTAATACGTAGTATGGCTGGTATATATGTTTCCAACTTAAAACCATCCACCTTGTTGATTTGAAATATGTTTATGATGTACTGAATATGTGATTAACTTGTTAAAGAAATTGTGCTCTAAAGTAATAAAGAGTTTTACTCTTACTATGTTAAGACCAATTCTCTCTATGCTACTTGCAACATTATCACGTAAAGGCATTGGTCAAGATTAAAAAAAAAATATGACAAGAAAAGATTTTAACAACGATGATTACCTGCTGCATTGTCACTTATCAGTTGTAAAACATTCAGTCCACTTAGCTCTGCAGCATGCATCATAGCCCTTCTCTCTGCCTGGTTAAAGAACACAGGGACGGTAATCACTGCATCTTTGATAGGCTGATCTGCAAAGGTTTCTGCATATTGCCTGGCTTTCTCTAAAATCATTCCAATTAATTCCTCTGGACTGTACTGAGTCTCCCTACAAAAGGTAAACATAGAATCACAAATCTTAAATTCAGCTTCATTAATAAGACACAAGTATATTAGATATCGAGACAGTTCCCCGACAAGACAGTTCCCTGACACAAGTTTTCAAGACAGTTCCCCGACAGATTTGAGGACAGTTCCCCGACACTTTTGAAGACAGTTCCCTGACACATTTCATCATGCCAAATAACTTTTTTATTGACAAATATGATTGAAAATCATGAGATCTTAGAAATATTTGTGGATTTACATGTTGTGATCGGATTATTTGTACCTTGTGAAGAAGAATTCCATATACATTGACGGTACTTATTGTCTCATGGGTGAATTCGGGGTGACTCACTATTGAAATGAAAATAAGGCAATTTTAAAAAAAATGCCAGTTTGCCAGCGTGAGAGTTGATTTAAAGAAAACATTAGCCTAGAACCCAATTCGCTCTATCTGCCAAAAAAATGGTCGGAGGTGACACCCTCTGCTGTAGTTGGTTTGAATGCATTTTTGTATAGTTTAAACCTTCAGAAAGAAGGTTTGATTGTTCTGCTCTTCAATATCTTTTGTCACAATAGTGAAATAAACAGCTGAACATTGCTACTGAGGCTGTGTTGTTACACTGAAATTCGTTCATTTTATACGAGAGTACACTTGAAGAGACATGCATATCACCATCTTGAACTTGTTAACATGGCTCTCATATTAAGTTTAGCATTTGAAATAGATTGAAAGTTGTTTTCAAAATATGTGTCAATGGAATATATTCCTGTATCCATGGAACTACAATTGTTTTGTGTTATGCTTTTGTTTTCAATTTCAGATAATGCTTAAAAAATGACATCGGCAAATTGGCACGTTGATAAATTGCTCTGAACAGTAAACGTTTTTTTATCATGATGTTTTGTGTTGTAAAGATTCTGTTTTGAATATTTTATAATTAACGTTAATTTCCAAAATGTATATACCGAATAACAAATTTCAAATGTCATGGGTTTTCGTGAGTAAAAAAAATAATAACGTTTAGATTTACTTGGTTAGAAATGGTATGACTCAATTATTGTCCGTCCGTCCGTCCGTCTGTCTGTACGTACGTACATATGTCTGTCAAAAAAGATAATGTCTTTAAGGACATTAGTATAAGTACATGAAGGTAGGTGGTTAGGTAAGTAGGTAGCTTGGTAAATCCTATGTGGCAGGGAAAACTTTTAAAAGGGAGAACAGATGATCTATGCGAACACTGATATGGACATTTTGAAGGGGTTCTAAGATGCCAACCATCAATAGATGATGCTCTAAAACAGTATGAGGGTCGTTCACTTAATTGTGTCACTGGGTGTCTTTGAGACGCATTATATCAAATGCATATATTTCATTCATTTCATCCCTTCAAAATATTCTCCCTTGACAGAAATACATTTTTCAAGTCTGGAAATCCAGTCTGTGAAGGCTACAAAATAGGCTTTTCTGGGAATACCTAGCAGACAATGAAAAATGGCACTTCCCAAGGCATTTTTGGAGCCATATCGACATCCAGAGTGAGTTTTCTTCAATAAAGGAAACAGAAAGAAAAAAGTCACATGGGCTGAGGCCGGAACAATAGGGTGGATGAGGAAGTTGTACCAACTTTTCCATTTCTAGGAAATTCTGAACATTTGCAG
The DNA here is from genome assembly GCA_946811185.2 of Hippopus hippopus. NCBI lineage: Eukaryota > Metazoa > Mollusca > Bivalvia > Cardiida > Cardiidae > Hippopus > Hippopus hippopus. The sequence continues at coordinate 8,746,041 of OX328105.1, forward strand.
ACTTGTGAGCAGCTGCATTGTCATGAATAAGACACAGGCCCCTTAATCCCATTCTAGGTCTCCATTTTTCATAGTGCTTCTTCACTTTGAAAGAACTTTGTTCTTGTAAAACTTGCCTGTAACTGTTCAGCCATCCGGTACAGGAATTTGAGCAATTGGACCATCTTAATAAAAAAAAATATGGCATATGAAACTTTTCCCATGCTTTTTATTCTTTTTTGCTATGATCGGCCTAGCTAGGTCTTTGTGGAGCCACTGTTTATTATTGACGTGTCTCTGGGGCTCAAAATAATAAATCCAGGTCTCATCAACTGTGAACAGTTCTGATATTCTGTGTTTGTCACAATTTTTGTACTTTTTAAGAAGAATTTTGGCCATTTTTACACAATAGCCTTTTGTTTATCTGTCAAGAGGTGGGGCCCTCATCGATCGCAAATCTTATGAAGCTTTAACTCCTTGGTCAAAATCTTATGGACTGACCCCAATGATATGCCAACTCTCTTAGCTATTTTTTTCACTGTAAGCCTGGCATCCTGCCTAATTAAATCTGCCACAGCAACAACATTTTCTTTGGAAGCTGTAGTTTTGAGTTGACCAGGAACAGGGGCATCTTTTAAGTAAGTTCTACCATCTTTAAATTTTTTATATCATCTAAAAAACGACCATTTTGATACTGCAGAAGCTAAATATTTGTGAAGCTGAAATAATTAGACTAACGCGACTTTTAATAAAGGCCCTCATTTCAAGCTTTGCTTTTGGGTTCATTGTACTTTCAGTAATATAGCCAGTGTATATGACTGCACCTACTTTAACTTTCAATAACTTTTGAAAGAATGAATCTATCAAAACAAAATTTCGCGCCAGTATTCAAAACAACTTGCTTGTGAAAATACCATTATTTCCATGTGATACATATGGTCATATGGTATGGAGGCCTATTAGTGACACAATTAAATGAACGACCCTCGTATGTCCTGAGAGCCCTAATGCAAATCACAGTCAGTAAGTCAAAGCCCAATCTCGTGGAGCCAACTGAGTATGAAAGGCATCTAGACCATGATAGACTTGTTCTATGATGTTGAAGACATCTATGCCAAAGATGGCAACAAAGAGCAAATGTTTTCATGGATGTTCTTGTGCCAAGCGCAACATTAGATAAATGTGTCGTATCATGTATGTGTAGGGCAAAGCCTGGCATATTTGGAAGGGTTGTGGCATTTGTTGGGATCAGTTGTGATCTGTTGATGACTGATTGAGATGAAATAAATTTAAAGATGTATCTATATTTAATAATCATATACATGTATATACAATATAAGCTTTGTTAAGATAAGATGCGTCTCAGTGATATTTGTCAGGAGGGGGGACTAGGGCTAGTCCGGCCCAAGTTTAGAAACAGCTCATTTTTAGACTGGTTTTCACTGCGAGGTCTCTGAAAGTTAAATATGCAATTTAAGTACAAGCTACGTTGTATACCCCTTGATATTTCTTTGCAATCAAGAGTAGTGTTTAGTCAAAAGGATTGTCTCATGATGACCATCACTTGCCCTGCATAGGGGCAAGTTTGGCCACCAAAAGGGGCAAATTTGGCTCCCAGAAACGGACATTAAGTTTTAACGTATTTGCCGTTCAGTTCCATATAGGGAAAGTGTAGACTTTTGTATAACACCTGGGTCAAAAAGTTTTAATAGAGATCTAATTGTAAAAAAATAATACTCCGAAACACTATCTCTAAATCCCTACTAGCATTTTATAGAAGTGCCCAATATCTTAAGTATATTTAAAATAAACTAAAATGACTGCCTCTCGGACAAAGGATACGCGGAGTTAAGACAAGAGATCTGTTTGAACTTTTTTCTACGTAGCAATATCAGTTGGCTTTTGACCTACTTCTTAGTGCTCATCTCCAATGAATAAATAGAGCTGTCACTGAATGTGACTTAATACCCCTGCCAGCGCTTTGACAGAAACAGGCAATTATTTGTACACAGGCGGACACACGGACAGACGAACAGACGGACACACGAACAGACAGGCTGATTCCAGTATACCCCTGAAAACATTCGTTTTGCGGGGATATAGATAATGATTTGCTGTTGGTGAAAATGTGGACATGTTCATTCTGCGGGCCCTATGAGCCTTATAATGACACCAGTATACAAAGATTGCTACCATGAACAATCCCATAGCACTTAATCATACGTTAGCAAAAGGATTTGAAAGAGGATTAATGCTTTTCTGGTACATATGATTCTGATAAACATAAACATGGCTTCATTCCAGACATAATTAGAATACTGCGTAAATATGACTTGTATGCATTATACATTTCGTCCTTTCTTAGTTGTGCACGCTTCCCATCCAAATCTGTATGGAAAACGATCATTTGCACTAAAGTATGGCAGCTTGATTATTTCTCTCACAAAATTAATTTGGTCCGAAAGCTTCCGGACAATTATTTTGACACACTGTTTCTACCAGACAGTCCTTGTTTAATCTGGGGCATACTTAGAACCCACCCTGCAAAGAAAAAAGCTTGCTATGATGCTGTTTTTATCTTGGGTAAATTGTTTTCTGCATCATACATTGAACCATGTAACAAATGTTACAAACTTACATAAAGCGTTGTAATGCACAAGTTATGTTATTGCAGGGCAAACAATATGCTCAGACAGAACTTATGGGCAATGATCCTTGATTTGGCCAAGAGTGATACTTTCTTTACTTTTGTAAAAAAAGACCCACTTGTCCAAATCTTGGATTGCCTCACGGGATTAGCAACATATGTGGCCTCTGAAATCAGCACCACTATTCTGTACAAGGTAATTGAGATATTTGTGCAAATGCTCTGAAACTCAGACATGCAAAAAGTAGGTCACTTATTAAAAATTAAAGTACCGGTACATGACATGTTAAAATTTTCTCTCTCTCGCAGCTCTCCCTCCTCTCTCTCTCTCTCTCTCTCTCTCTCTCTCTCTCTCTCTCTCTCTCTCTCTCTCTCTCTCTCTCTCTCTCTCTCTCTGTCATTCTCTCTCTCTCTCTCCTTTCTATCTCTCTCTCTCTCTCTCCTCTCTCTTGTCTTTTGTATGTATGTATTATTTTCATGTAATCTGTTTGTAATTGTTTATATGTGCGTTTATTTTGTTTGTATTGTATGTTCTTTGTAAATCTTCTACAAAAGGAAAAATAAAGAATATCATCATCATCATCACTTAATCATACCTTAGCAAAAGGATTTGAAAAAGGATTAATGCTTTTCTGGTACAAGTTTGAAGTCTAATATTTTTATGTGATACCCTATAATCCATTACAGCAACTGTACATTCTACATGTATTTTCAGATATGCCATTTTAATGAGCAACGGCTCCTTTAACCAACGAGTTTTGTAACAAATGATCTTGCAAACAAATCAAAGTAAAAATTTCACTTTTCAAAAATATGCAAAACAATAGGAAAAAGGGGCAACCGCTGGCACAGTTATTATTCATTATTTCTCTTCTTACTGATCTACAAACAAGTTTTAGATTCAGATTTAAGTATGATCTACCTCTTTTGCCATCTTCAATTTTTTTGAAGATCTGTCTTGTTTTAAGTACTTCATATTGCACAGATAGATCTATAAATTAGACATTTACATGTCGGGACAGCCAATGCTAGACATTGATCTAAATATATATTTGAAAAAATATTTTAATGTAATCAAGATGGGGAATAAAATAACATCTTCCAAGTGACAATATACATTGATAAAATATATAGTGTTAATCAAGGCAAGTTCGGCTGAAGGCCGAACCTATCCCAACACATAGAGCCGAACAAGCTCCCGACAGACTTCGCGGAAAAATCACCTGACGGGCCTTGTAGGGCAGAGGAAAAGAAATTAGAAATAAATAAGGTTAAAGTGGATTATCCTAGCATAATGCATGTATAAAAATTGAATGGAAATCTTACGAAAAATAAAAACTGAATTTTGGAATATTTACTCATCGTGCAAAAAGCCTGGATTTCTGTTAAAAAATCTTAGTATTGTGTTTTAACACTGTCAGTGGTTATGGATATACGTAAAGACGTCATAAGGTACATTTATGTTATAATATGGTTCACAGCTTTCTATCTTTGGTGAAATGCTAAATAAAACCATTTGCAGATGATGCCTCGCGGCTAGACTAGCCCGAGTCACCCAAACATGTACATCTGCTATTTACAGACAACTCATTTTGCTGAATTAACCTTTGACTGGTAGAAAATCTTATCAATGCACAAAAACATTTTTTGTTTTACTTTATAGCAAACATGATAAATGGGAGTTTTAGGTTTGTTTATGAGTTTCTTCAGTAATGCAAGATTGAAGATTTTTCCAGTTTCTCTCTGTCAGTTGTAGTTTAGCTACCTGTTTACAATTACACCCATTTTAGTTTAAAAACTCTAGTCATGCTGCTTATGCTACCAATAAGTTTGGCAATGATATGAAAATATCTGCTGAAAAAAAAAAGATCATAATTACACATCCCTCATACAAGACTGGCAAAACTGCAGTCTAAGAAAAGGTACTACTAGTAATTTAGCCATGTTTCATACATTGCCTTCAACATAATTGCGTGTTATGAAGTTTCATGCTATCACATGAAGGTACCGTATATGCTCGCCTATAAGACGCCTTCACTTATAAGACGCTCCCCCAACTTTGCGATTCAAAATCAGGGATTTCATTGATGACCTCCTATAAGACGCATGTAGACTTCACACTTACCATAAGAATGCTACAATTGTGATTATTCAGCTGGAAATATACTACGCAGATATTACGATCTATCGTCCGGTGTCAAAGTTGTATCATTCCAAAAATGAATCGCCTGTATCTTAGCTGATCATACATTGATTCAGCTCTAATTTCTTTTTAAAATGGGAAAAAGAAAAGCGTGATGAAAGTCAAATCGCTCACATTTTTTGTTAAAATAATCCTTTCGACGGTTTGTTTGCTCATACTGTTAATTTATCAATGGGTATACCATACAGAATTTACTTGCCGACAGGAAGAGTTAAATCAAAGGACAAAAGTGCTCAACTGTATTACGCTCAGTACAATGTAATGTAACTCTTTACCAAACGAAAGAAATTTGGACCAGTCCAAATTGAAAGGATTTGAAAATTTAAAAAAGTACAGGACTCAGAAACAGAATTTTCTTTCATCAGCATTTCCGCCGTTCTACACATTGTGTTGTACAAGTCTTTTTCTTTCAAGTTGTAAATACCACAAATTATTTGGTAAAGGGTTAAATATCTATATGGCGAGGATACTTTCTGGCCATAAATGATGAGTCATCACAAAAGAGAATTGGAGTGTAATGCTTGCTAATTTAAATCTAAATTATATAATCGGCAATTATCTTCGATAATTTTAGGCTGTGTTAACTCTTTACCAAACAATCTCGAGTTTTCATGACTGAGAAAAAAGCCTTCTGAAAACATTGTGGGAAAAGCAGAAATGATGGTAACCAGCATTTCCCCTTTTCCTACAATGTTTTCTACCCTCCCAGAGCAAGTTTTAATCTTTGAACCACGTTAATTTTTTCGTCTGCAAATCCTTCAGTTTGGACCAGTCTAAGATTATGTCGTTTGGTAAAGTGTTAACTAAAGTCTGCTGTAACCTACACTAATTTATCGATCGCTGGCCTGGGTAGTTTAACCTGTAAAAGTTTGACATCTTGCTGTAAATCTTCTAAAAATAGGTGTGTACTGTGTTGGAAAATACAGACTACAGTCGCAATCCTTTACCTTCTTACCTCGACGATAAACTAATAAACGCTTCATGATTTTTATTTAGATCTGAATTGCACTGTGGAAATCTTTACCTCACTTAGGTTACTTGTCTTATTACATCATTCTAAGTCGTCACAATGCCAAAACTTATCAATTATTTAAAAGCATTTGATTTTTGAAAAGAGTACTGATTCATCTTTGAATTTTAGAATTGCTGAAACGGTCAACCAGTAGACCATACTTTTATCTGTACTACAGTGAACTAGTGGGCCGTATATAAACTGACTAAAACTGAAACAGTAAGAAGAATAAATCAGAGTCGAATAAATTTTAATCTAAACTTAATAGATCTAGTAAAACACGAAAACTGAGTGTTCTAAACTTTTATTTCTTCACACAATGGGTGATAATAACAACTATTACTTCGTCATTTCTAGCTTTACATCAGCGTGACTCGTTTGTGTGGTTTTTTCCTTCGTGCTGATCGGCAGGTAAGTACGTTCTCCAGATGGAATTTCACAATGTCCTTTGATTGTGCGCTTATAAGACGCTCCCCCTACTTTAAGCTCAAAATTCTAGGGAAAAAAATGCGTCTTATAGTCGAGCATATACGGTATTGAAAAATTACAGGCCCAGTAAAGGCCAAAATATCAAAGCAGGTGCCATAATACATGTACATTTAAATTTAAATCATACCATTTAAAAGTATGGAAAATATTGTGGAGATGACAGTCTGTTATTGTGTGGTAGGGCCATGTGTTAGTCCCTGGCAGAAATAAAGAATTTTAAAATCAGGCAAAAAGTAAACAAAAGACACAGCTACCTGACAGGTTTTTAACCTATTTTTGAAATTAATTTCTCTGTCAGCGACTAACATTTGGACCCATCGCACAATGACAGATTGTCATCTTCATAATAATTTCCATACTTTTAAATGGTATGATATAAATTCAAATGCATTTAAACACACATTTTGTTTACATTTGGCCTTTATTGTTAGTTTAAGTAGATCTGCCTCAAAAATGATATTTGCATTATTTATCAAAAGCTTGAACAGAGGGAATGATAATCTATTCTTGCTTTGTTTTCACTGTATAGATTACATAATATATTTGTTGCCTTTTGGTCTTACTTTTTTTCGTTGTCAAAGAGTGGGTGGGGTAAATTTCGTAGGAAGACAGCCATAAATCCAATTCAGACAATACTGTATTATTAAAACATTATTTATAATTGTTTTCAGATAAAAGAAATACAGTTTGAAAACAGTACAAGACCAATTATCGCACATAAAATGAGATAGTACTGTAGCATGCTGTATAGACAGATAATTTAAGTTTACACTTTTTTATGTATATGGTACCATAAATAAGTCGTAGTCAGACTATTGTGACAAGAGAAACTTAAGAGCAGAACAATTTTTCCTCACTCCTAGGATGCTAAACTTCATATTTATGCCATCAAACCAACTATAGCAGAGGGTGTCACCTTTCAGATTTTAGCTCACTCGGGTTCTAGGCTAAAATTATAGATATACAAAATTCAAACTCACTCATCAATTTGAAATAGTACAGTGCCTCTGGTTTCATCTTTGACTAGACTGTAGTAGGGAAATCTCTTCTGATACTGGACAACAGCTGGATCTTCAAACTTCTTCCCAATAATTTGTGTCAAATAGCAGAATGCATTACTGGGAAACTTTGTTGCCTGTGTTCAAGTAAAGGAAACAATAGTTGTAAAATAAAAACTATACACTTGTACAAGATGGCTTTTGAAACATAATGACAGCTTAACCCATTACCAGACAACAAAATTTTAGGCTTGTCCAATTTGAAAACATTTCTAGGACAAATTAAATGTGCTCAAAATGATAGACTTTTTTTTTTTGACAGGATAAACAAGCAATTTTGTTGAAATGATATCCCCCGCAGAAAAATTTACTTGACTGCGTAACTTAAAATCGCTCCCAGTCGGCCATTTTTCATTGAATCAAAAAAAAAAAAAAAAAAAAAAGATATTGGCAGAATGGGTTACTGTACACACATATAAAGTTTCACAAAATTCCGTCCAATGGTATTGGAGATATTCTGACAGACGGATGGACAATGCTGAAACTATATCCCTCCGCCTTCGGCGAGGGATAAAAAAACAAAGTGAGACAAGAGGACCATGATGGTCCTATATTGCTCACCTGAGTTCTAAGCAGTAAAGGTTTACAATGAAGATAAATACAATTATCAGCAGTACCAAATATCGAGGTTCAAGGCCAAATGATAATGAAAGAAGAGTGGCAAATTGTCGCAAGATATGCCCGTCCCACCGCCAGTTGTTGAAGAGGTATAATAATCTCAAAGGGCAGGTAATGCAACAAACATGTTTACCAAGTCTCAAGTCAATTTGACTTGAGACTTCAAAGTTCCGTTCCGGACAAGCAAGAAATACTGTAAAAATGAAGATCAAAGTGGAATTACTCAAAATCCACTCTAGGTAGAGTTATTGTTCTTGCGCACTGTACTGGGTAATATTGCAACAAACATGCATACCAAGTTTGAAGTCATTCTAACTTGAGATGACAAAGTTATATTCCGGACAAGCACTATATGCTGTAAAAATGACGATCAAAGGGAAATAACTCAAAGACAGCAGAAGGTAATGTTTCAATTCTTGTGTACTGCACTTTCAAATATTGCAACAAATATGCATACCATATTTCAAGTCATTCCTACTTAATATGACAAAGTTTTGCTCTGGACAAGCAAGAAATACTATAAAGATGAAGGTCATAGGGGAATAACTCAAAATTCGTGCTAGGAAGAGTTATGGTTCTTGTGCACTGCACTCCATAATTTTTCAACAATCATGCATACCAAATTTGAAGATGTTCAGGCTAGAGATGACAAAGTTATATTCCGGACAAGCAGAAAATGCTGTAGAAATAATGATTAAAGGGAAATAACTCATAGACAGTACGAGGTAGAGATATGGTTCTTTCACACTGCACTCCGTATTATTGCAACAAACACAAATGCCAAGTTTCAAATCAATCGGACTGGAGATGACAAAGTTATGCTCTGGACAAAGAACTATTTTACAGAACTTTCTAATTCAAGGGCAAATAACTCCAGTCGTTCTGGTCCCATTAGACCCATAATCGAACTCATCCGAGATCTTATGGTCATAAGTATTTTGACCAAGTTTGATGCTGATTGGTTAAAAATGGTAGATGCTAGAGTGTAAACCAAGTCAAATATAGCAATTTTTTTAATTCAAGGGCAAATAACTCCAGTTGTTCTGGTCCGATCAGACCCATAATCAAACTCATCTGAGATCTTATAGTCATATATATTTTGACCAAGTTTGGTGCTGATTGGTTAATATTTGTAGATGCTAGAGTGTAAACAAAAAAATGTGAACGGACGGACGATGGACGGATGGACGGACGGTGAGTGATCACAATAGCTCATCCTGAGCACTTTGTGCTCAGGTGAGCTAAAAAGGGGAAAATGCTGGTGACCAGCATTTTTTCCTTTTCCAACATTATATTCAATTGCCGTCTTTCCTAGGGTAGAAAATACACCAGAGTTTTGCCAAAAGGTGAAGAAGTTGGGACAAGGTTACTTATTTCTGCTTTCAACCATACTTTGAAGATGTCTTTCTTTTTCATACTTGCCAATCTCTTAGACTTTTACCAAACAACAAAATTTTAGACTTGTCCAAATTGGAAGTATTTGCATACCACAAAGTAAACATGCTTCAGAGAATGAAATACCTTTTATTAAGGAAAGAGAAAAATTTTGCACCATTTTAACCCCTTAGTTTTAATGACCCTATAGAAGAAGACTTTTGAAAATATTTTGTCGTCTGCAAATCCTAACAATTTGGACAAGTCTAATATTATGCAGAGTTTTCCCTTGGCAACAAATATAAGGGGTCATCATGACCCTCTAGTCAAAAATAACGGGGGTCATTTTTTAATTTGTGGGGGTCATATCAAAATTATTTGCTTAGACAACAGCTACTATTTGTTAAACTATGTGTGTTTTCTTGTGTTTTCCATTCACTGTAATGTTTTTATATCCTATATATGTATCATTACATGCTGATATATAAATAACATCAGAGATTCTGTATATAGAGGGAGCTTACAGCCTGGTTGGCACCTTTTTCATAAAGAGTATCTTGGGTATGCTTTATTTACGCCTGTTCTAAACAAGCAAACATGCTCTAGCTGCAGACAAGCTGTCATATCTTTAAGTAATTTTAATCTTTCAAGGGTATCATCATGACCGCTAGTGTTTTGATGATGCACAAGTGTTGAATTTCGAAGTTTGTGCAGCCTCTCTCTGTGGACAAGGGTTATTTTGATTAGTTTTTTATCACAGGAATCGTGCATTTAATTAGTGAAAATAGCCTGTTCTCCACCTGATTGGGAAGTCTCTTTTGCTTTTCTTGAGATAGAATATCCACTTTTGCCGAAAATAAACTATATAAACTATTTTCACCAATTAAACTGCTGATTCCTGTGTTTCAACACACGGGTCGAATTCATGCCACTGTTTTCAAGGAATAACGTAGTGCATCTCTTTAGCTAATTTACAGCAAACCCTCGAGACCTTGAAATGTGTTTTTGGGTGCTCTTACCAGGCGTTTTATCGTCTGATCTTTGTTTAAGGACTCTTCTTCCTTGATTTTGTCACTTGATGCAGATAAGGTTGGTCTAAAAGTTGCCGTACAGAAATGGGTTACATATAATGAATAACAATTAATATGAGATATTAGTACACCTATGAAAACATACCATTGCCTCTGCTGCACTTCCATAAACACGCTCTCCATTTCTCATTGCTACAATTGTTGCTGTTTTCCTGCTTGAATCTCTAGAAAAAGGAAAATATTACAACTTGAGGAACCAGTTATTGACATTTCTAAAGCATCCACAACAAAAACTTGAATCATTTTTGTTTCACTGCTAGTTGAGACGCCTTGTTAAGGTTCAAGCCCCTAGCTTGAAAGTTCTCAAAAACCTTGTAAGGGTTCTCTTTCTTCACCCTTTAAGTGCCTTTCAAAATAATAGTTGCCTTTGTTGCCAGTGAAGATCAAAAGAGCAGTCTGATCTTTATCTACACTGTCCACTTTGGGTATTATTTCGAGATGAAAAGGGTCCATTAGTTTGGTTTATTGGTTTACTTGGCACTGTAACTCTTTAAATATCAAACAGCCCTGTTTTAACAAACTTTAAGAGGAAGACTTTTGAAAGCAATGTGCATAAAGGGAAGATGCTGGTAACAAGCATTTTCTTGTTTTCCCACGATGTTTTTATTGCTTCAAAGACAAATCCCTCTATATGAGCCGAATTCTATTTGTCATGTACAAATTCATTCAATATGGACAAGTCTACAATTCTGTCATCTGGTTGAGATTTAAGTCATGACTTGCCTTAGCAGTAGCTTAACAGTAGCTTCTGATAACTTAATACAATAACTGTAACAGTTCAGAGTCAAGAAAGTAGCCATGACTTACTCATTTGTTATAATCTCCATGGGAACACCAGGCTAGAAAAACAAATATGAAAAATTGATTCAGTACATGTATGTTTTTCAGCCTAAAACATGGTCTTAATAATTTCCTTGATCCCATTTCAACATATGGAAGTTTTTACCCTTCTTGTTTGTATACTCAACATGCTTTACAATAAATTCTTTAGAACATGAAAGTTCCCAACAAATGCATAGCTGAAATAAAAACCGCCCCGGCTGGGATTTGAACCCCTGCGGTAAAGATCCTCAATTTTTTTTCAGGACTATAAGAACAATACACTAACCACTAAGCTAAACAGAATTCTCTCCAAAGCAGCTGCTAGGTATTGGTTTTACATGGGAAGAAAAAACATGTGGTATTCATCAAAGCTTTTGTGCATTTCACAAGGAAGTTTCAACACTTTTCAAACTCATATTGAACCGACCTTTGAGGATCTGTATTTCATATATGCTACCATTATATAAGTGTATTTACCCACTGAATTCTACCCGACTTTGCTTAGTGACCAGGAATTTAGCATAGGTGCAGTAAGACCGACATGTCTTCAGTTTTCTATAGAAGGTTTATCAAAGTATGGTTGATTGAAATTTTGTCGAAAAACTCATAATTATTTTCAGAAGAGCAATGACACTATTCCAGATACTTTTCAAAAACCTCTCATTAATGAACTCTTTCCATACCATAGACGACACCAGAAGCTTTTGTGAACAGCGTTTATAAAGATCAGACTACACAGAATGAGCAGTCTGATCTCTGATCTATACTGTCCACTGCTATACTCTAGATTATGACCAAATTGTCTGTTGATCTTGCAGTGGAAATGGAATTTTAGCCTTTGAGAAAATACAATTATTTATTCAGTAGTGACAGAGTTAAAAGATGTTTTGTCTTACCTTAACAATGGCTATCTTCAGGTATTCACTGCCAAGATCCACTGACATTACAGCCAAGTGACATGCTGCAAAACAGACAATACTCATTGTGATTTGATCTATAATTTCTGGGCCAGCTTTTGCTGTCATTGTGTCCCCTAACGTTTGAGGAAGAGGACTGGATTACCAAAATATGGCAAATACTGTTATACCAAAGAGTTACACTGTGACGAAGGTAGAGTTAGCTTAACTCTATATCAAAAGGCAACACCAAATACTCATCCAAATTCAAAACATTTACAGAGGGCAAAATAGATTTATCCAAAAGATGGAATTTGTTTTTGAAAGAGTGGAAAATATTGTGGGAAAAGGAGAAAATGCTGGCTACCAGCATTTCTCCTTTTTGACAATTTTTTCAGAAACCCTTTTCCTGGAGGGGCTGTTAAAACTCTGGATTGTCTGGTATGGGTTAAACAAAGCAATTTTTTTCCCACAAATATCACCAGATCTGTCTATCATTATTTCTCCCTGCAAAATGTGATGTTTAAGTTTCCAATATACCACAATGCCTATGATATTCAGATGTTTTAACCTTATCTCCTGAAACAAATTTGCAGCAGACTGTTTTGAAACCATTCTTGTGAAATATGAATAATCAACAATTGAAAGTACTGCACATGAGAAAAATAAACTACATTTATAACAAGCACTCTGATAATATTGCATAGCTATACCCAGTCCCCTACAGGCCGTATATATTGCTGGTACGTATAGTTTGTGAAACTCTGTGGAGGAGAAAGAATGTATTTGATCCCCTTCAGAATTATAAGCATCGTGTCTGTCTTTGTATGCAATGCTTTAATGAAAGCCAGATATATAAACATTTTTCCTTGTTAATTGTTAATGTAAGTTCATTGAAGAAGTTTTACTAAGACAAGATGTGTTTGAGAAACACAAATGCCCCCGTAAAAGCAAATTTTCAGAATTATGACCTTTACCTTGTGAGACGACCTTGACCTTATCATCAGCAGGTGTGTACCAATGAGAGGTACCAGCTTACCAAGTATAAGTGTTATAACTTAAGTACTTTGAATATACAGAGAAATGACTATGAAAAGTTTTGAGGACAAGTTTTCATGATAAGGGTTAAAATTTTTTACCTTGACCTTGGACATATGACCCACAGAAGATCGGTATCAATGACAGGTACCTACATACCAAACATGAGCATTGTAAGTGAAGGATTTTGAAGACATATGGAAATGTTAAGTTTTTTTGTTAAGTTTTGAGGAATGGTATGCTACTATAACTTACCTAGGACCCACCCCAGGAGGATCTATATATGGGTGTGCATGCAATGGTGGTAGATTCACATACCAAAACACAGCTCAAGATCTGGCAGCATTTAGAAAAAAAGTTGGGAAAACTGTTTTTCAGTGAAATTTTCTAAGTCCAAGGCCCGTAATTTCGTCAAAAATCAGTGGACCGGAACGAAACTCGAACTAGATCTGTAACTCATGGTGGTTGACTTACACACGAAAAAACAGCTTAATATATGCCAGCATTTAGAAAAAAAGTCCAGAAAACTGTTTTTTCCGTTAAAATTTCTAAGTCCAAGGCCCGTAATTTCGTCAAAAATCAGTGGACCAGAACGAAACTCGAACTTGATCTGTAACCAATGGTGGTTGACTTACAAACCAAAAAATCAGCTCAATATCTGCAAGAGTTAAGAAAAAAAGTCCGGAAAACTGATTTGCCGGCGGACTGACAGACAGACAGACGGACAGACGGAGTGCAAATCTTAAGTCCCCTTCGGCTTAGCCGGTAGGGGACTTATAAGCAATTGTTCCTTTTGCTACACTTTCTTCAAAAGTGTCTGCCTCAACTCCATTAACAGCACCACATGCAGGTGCCAACACTTAGCTGTTGGTACATGTACTTCTTCAGTGAAAAGTGTTGCAAAAGGGGCATAACTGTGTCAAAATACTTTATGGGTTACCTGCACATCTGGTACGATTCACATTTTAGATTGGTTGGAGTAAATACCTTGAGTAATAACAGAGATGTAAGAAAACTGTCAAAGTTTTATGCATGACTATGAGGACAGAGGGCAACAATAGAGCTATCACAAACTCTAAGTTTTTTTTGTACAGCTTAGCTAAATATTCAACAGTACATATTAATGGGTTAAAAGGTTTCAGAAAATTCTTAAATTAAGCTGCCAAATATAAGATTAAGTGTTTTTGAGCACAGTTTGGATCAAGCTCAAACTGCAGTTTCATCTACTTTTACTATTAGGCTATAGCTTTTTTAAAAAAAGATAGTAATAGCATCATAAATACTGCTACAATACATGTATTTCTGTATGACTTGTTGTATCAATTAAAGAAGTCAGTGAAACATACCTATGAATCCAATATTCACACACAGCAGTGTTGCTATGGCAACAGTTCTGTCCATCTTCTTTTTCATTTTGCCTGTAAATGTCAAATGAATATGAAATAACATTCCATTACATCATGACAGAGGACAATGTTAGAGAAAAGAAACAGCAAACATTGTATTTACAATAACAGATGAATACTTTGGAAGAGATAAGTGTCTGCTTTTGTGTTTACCATGGTGTCTGTTTAATATGAAGAAGGCAAAGCCTCAGTACGAGCGGCGTGAATGATTTCCGGAACAAATATTTAATAATTCGAATGACAAGCTAGATTCTAGATCTTGAAATCAAAGGGTTCTGAATTCGAATTCCAGCTTTGCCAAACTAATTTTGAGCATTGTCAAAGGTAGAAAGCATGCTTCTTTCGTACATGTATACATGTAAAATACGGCGAACGGTCCCGGATTCCCTTAACAAATGAAAGACAGTTCCCTGGCAATTTTTTTAATTAATTGGTTCACATACTTTTAAAGAACATTTTACGGGGACATTTCCTCACTGCATGTAGATCTAGATCTATAAGAGAGAGAAAAAAAGTAAAGACATAAAGGAAGAAATTCACAGTCCCATTTTCACATTGCATGAGGAGAAGAGAAAAAAAACCCTTCACTTTATATAGATCTAGATCTATATCATTCCATGGAACACTGCTGTCTTTCTGCAATACCACCAGTGGCTTTTGAAGCGTTTAGTTGGTGATTAAGGTTGACTGGATTGTTTCCACCGCTACCCAGGCGCTACTGCAGTGACATCTCATCATTCTCAGACCTGATTCATATCGTCGCATTATTATAATAATGTTCTAACCACCATTTGGATCTTTTCCAGAAAACTAGCTCCAAAGTTTCTGAGGGTTGTAAAATCATTAGTGGAGTTAGAACAAGTTAATACTGAAATCTTCTTCACCAGGGCCTATAATGCAAAACTAATTTCATGGGGAGATAGAACTCTTCAAGACGATTTCAATGATATAAAAATCTCAAATTTCACAAAAATGGAGTCAGAACACTATTATAATAATGCCACAAAATCTTGATCTTTCCATCTTTGGAAAATTATGATTTTTTTCGAATTTGATTTTTATGAGGAATCGGCCAGTAGGTTGGGAAGAATAATGAGCAGAGTACTGGTAAAAGAAACTCCAGGAACACATGGTAGGTGCACTTGCCGCAAAATATATAGTCTACACCCGAAAGGAAAACACACAATCAAACAAAACAGAGAATCTTTCTTTCATTTCTTCATTAGTAGATGAATATAATGATAATAATAATAAATATGAGTTCTACCAGTTTCATCCTTGTAAGGGCTCTTCAGGAAATGTCCTGAAGAAAGATTCTCCCCCCCCCCTTTCGGATATACCAATCCGTGTTTGTGACCATCCACATTTTAAAGGTTACTTATATATGAAATAATGTTGAAATCATTATGCATGAATACAAGGTCCACGTCAATTACCAGTAGATCTACAAATCGTCTGTTTCAACCCATATAGATCTACATAATTATGTGTATTTAAGTTGTAGATCGGTCAAAGGCGGCAAGAGCACCTACCAGTGTTTTACCTGGAGCTTCTTTAAATGAGAGTGCGTAGATCTAGATCGCCAAAATCAGATTGTTTGTAGCTTTCCTTTTTCATCCCATCTGTTTTCTGACACGTCCATCTTTGAAAAAGTGATCAGTGTAGAGAGGAATGAATTCTGTCGCAATTACCAGATCTATCATCAATCCTAGGATAGAAATTTGCTGAGTTATCAGATAGATATCGAACTTATGGTAAAAAAAAAACTTTTAGATCTACCAACAAGCTTCTAGTCTATAACATTTGAAATATATTTGAGCCATGTTGCGGTAAAAGAGGCTTTAATGCATCTCCGTGATGCATAATACCAAGCAAGTCATCACATAGCTATAGATCCATATAATCCATTTTGTATAACTGACTGAATCACAAGCATGCATACTGGATCAATAGATCTTGCAAAGAGTTTTGATTCAGGTCAGCTTGTGCAGACTGCACAGGCAGACCCGGGTTGATAGTTTTTTTGCTGATGCATTAAGCCCCCTTTTCACAGATCATAAATCCGGCTTTCTCTGTAACTGGCATTTTGAAACAGTCAAAAAACTAGTTTAGTCATGATTTCTTCGACACAATATTTTCCACGAAAAAACGGCTCGTTCATGACGTAAAAATAGTATGATTAATGACGTCATTATTTGCTAGCATAGATCAAATATTGCGTATATTTATACAAAAATAGATGTTTAATACGCTGAAAGTAAGTAGGAAATTAGATAATCTGTACTCATTAAACTGCCGATGGTTTTTAAGTAATCATCCAATTGGTAGATAATTATTATTTTTGACCAATCAGGTAATTGTGCGAAAGATTGTAATGCATGTGATGCTGTGCAACCAACCGGAAGACACTTCATTTTTAGTCATCCACTTCTAGATTTAGACTAAAACCCAGAACAAAGTCGGAATTTTATTTTTAAAAATCTAGAACAGTGTGTTACCGCAAAACGAGCTACGCTGGTTACAGGCTTCGCCCGTAACTCGCTGTCACTCGTTATCAACAGCTCTCCCTTTACCTATATATCTGCTAATATTGATTGTTCTGTAGAATTCTTTCATAATCCATTCCATCCAATTGTCTAGCCTACTATCAACCAATCCAAGCACCCCAGTACTTCCTGGATACCCATGTCCCAGTCTCATTTGCTAAATAACGTCAGAGTGGGTCAACATGGCCCACTTTCAAATCAGATGGGTCCAATGTACAAACTCATAGCCCAATTTACCATAACGGCTCACTGATAGAGCTCTACCAAAAGTGCTCACTTTAAAAGTAAAACTTTTTCTTATTTCATCACAATGAATCTAATAGGTTTCTTATTCTTAAACATTTAGAAAAATTGATTTTTGAACTAGTGTTTGAACCTCATGCCCAGCCCAATACTTGTGTTAGGTATACTTTACTTCCTGCTCCATATCAGGTCCTTTTCATGTGCTAATTTGTTCCCCACCCCCCCCATGTTCTTCTATCATGATAAAATGTCTATTGCTCAAAATACATGTATGTCAATAAATTTGAATAAAAATTCTTATGCTTTATGGGGTTAATTTTCAAACTCGGATCACTTTCTGTTATACACAAATTACAAATGAGGAAAACAAATACACATTGCTGATAGGAGTACAGCAGGGCTTTATCCAAGAATTTGAAAGAAAAGCCCCTAGCCAATTTGGAAAATGAATTTGAAATTCATATCTGTAAGCAGCACTGCATCTGTAGCAGCAGAGCTTGGTGATGTTGCAGTAATGTTCTCTGAATTTATTATACTTGAAAAATTATTAGTTGTATTATTGTTGTTTTGACTCTTACCCGATGTAAAACCAAAGGAGTATTCAAGCTTTGTATAAGAATCTGTGTACTTTAATCTCAGCTTTTTCCCATAATAATTGCTATTTTGGAATTTTGAGCACAATATTTTCGCTAAATGACAACAGAAATGGGACATTAGAGACCCATGATTTGATTTGTTGAAGCAAGCTAACCTAGTCTGACAATCATGGTAGTTTAGTCGGTAGCATACAGGACTTGAGAACAGGGGCTCACTGGTTGGATCCCCCGCTTGGCAAATTTCTTTCCAGGAATGATGATAGTCACTGTGACAGCATTCATTTCTCTCTCACCGCTGACCATTGTTTCGACGATGGTTATGTGGGAAAGCAGCCAATGGCTTTCAAAGAATACTGTATGGAGTACTGGTAAACAGGAACTCCAGGAAAGCATGGATGGGTGGACTGGCCGCCGCGATATAACTATGATAATGTTGAAAATGAATTAACAACGTATATCACAATTTTTTCTAACAGATTTTTCTAAAACTTTGCACATACAAAGCTCATCATGCCTCTAGGAGATAACAGTAAAAAAAGATATGAGTCCCCATGCTCCTTTCTGAGAAATTTATCTTTGAAAAAGGTATATAAAGTTTCAAAATTCAGCTTGTATTGGATTTAACACGCTTTTCTTTAATAGTCAGTTAAACAGAAAAATTACCAGAAGAATATACAGATATACATCATTTCAATGAAAATTCATTTAGTTTTGTACAAAAAATATATAAAACCTGGTTTTGAGCATGGTAAATATACAAATATGCATGTTACATATAGACCATTGAGTTAAAAAGGGAGATAACTTGACCGAATTAAGGGTAAATCTTTAATCAATCAGGGTTTTCCCTCAGCTTTACAAATTGGGGGTCATTGTGATCCCTTGCCTCATTAGTTGAGGGTCATTTCTTTATTTTAGGGGGTCAAAATAAATGGGTCTCTTTGTCGTCAAGCACGGATTACAGTGCATTTTACCTTTAAACAGATTACAGTGCATTTCACCTTTAAACTCCAAGAAAGTCTGTAAGTCATTTCTGAAGAAAAGCTTGATTTCACTTTTTGACAGACGAAACATTTTCGTCCAACACGCTGCTTGATCAGCAGCTGTAAGAAGCAGACGATTAAAAGAATTCTACAGTTTACTTTGTCGTGACATTATTTTCCGCGAACAGCACAGACTGATAATGTGTACTTTTATCTACCGGAAGTCACGTAAAATACGCAAAGAAACACAGAGAACCCAATCAAGACTTTGACTGGGTCCGTATTTACGACACGTGTCCGAGGTAGTTTATGGCAATAATGCGTAAACCAGTCCTATTCTATAAATAAATTACCAGAAAACCACTTTTATCTAAAATAAATCCTGCAGTTAAAAAAAGAACGGCGTTCGTCTGATATTGAAGCAGAACAGACATGGATTTATGACGCTTTATTAAATTTCCTAGATGATTTAGATTTTGGAAAGTTGCGTCACTGATGACGCAATGTCATCTATTTTGGGGGGTCATTTGAGTTAAAATCACATCAATGACGCAGGATTTGTGCGTCATGGAAAACCCTGATCAAAACATGCTTTCTAACGGACAGATCTTTCTTAAAATTTCCACACTTACAGTATTTATAATTCTAAATAATAAGAAAAAATGAAAACGGCACCTATCCATGCTTATATCGTCAGGAAACAGGGATGAAGGTCACTGTGGAAGTTAATTTTTTCAAGGAAAAAAATAGGGTAAAAGCTCAGCAGATACAGTGGGAAAAGGAGAAATTGCTCATTAGGAGCAATTTCTACTTTTCCCACAATAATTTTCAAACTGGAAACAGCTATTATCAAACAGATTTAAATTTCCCGCTTTTGTTTGCTTGTTTGGTGTGTAATGCCATGTCAACAGTTTAAATTACTTGACAGTTCACAGATCCATTTTTTTCTCTTTACTACCCGAAGAAAGTGCTTCTTGTTTCAGTGCACCAATAGTATTACCGTATGTGCGAAAAATACATAGGTGCACTTTTGATTCACTATCCATGACAGAAACACATGCAAAGTAGGATGCGCCCAAACACAGTGTTCTTTCTCACTAGGATTTTAAAAGTTGGATTCCAGGAATCCAACCCAGGAAAAAATTGGATTCCAAACTGAAAAGTTGGATTCCAGCCCAACAAAGTTGGATTCCCTTAGAGTCAGGATAAATTTTCATATGCAAGTAATAAACATTTTAAAAACTGTTAATTTAGATTTGTGTAACTGTATCATGGAGACATACCGGTATTTGTCTTTAATGGACAAGTCTACATTTACATTAGAAATTTCTAGCTAAGACATATCATGTATTTATATTGGCCCAGTGGATTAAAGACTTTAAACTTTTCATTAAGTCTTTATCTTTTAGTTAAACTATTAAAATAATTCAACATGATATGCATATTCCAAATATTCATAATAATAATGGCAACAATTCTGGACCCATATTCTTAAACATTTGTAAAATCAATTCTAATCCCGTTTTAATTTGCAATTAGAATTGAATTAGAATAATTCATCCGATGTTAAACAGATGTTAACCATTTTGCATTGTGTTGGGCCAAGACGATGTATGTAATGTACGATTCTAACTGAAATTATGTTCTATTCTGTTCTATAAATTAAATCTTTTCCATGACAATATCTTAGACCTGTCCAAATTTAAAGCTTGCATGAATTTGCAGATGACAAGATAAACAGGGTTTGGACAATGTACCTTGTCTTTGAAAAGGTGGAAAACTGTGTGGGAATAGAAGAACATGCTTCTTTCTCAAGGTTGTAAAATTAGTCTGATCACTAGGCTGATCTGGAGCTTTCATTTTTGATCCCCACTAATTTCTCTTTTTTTTTCAAATTTGTTCTCTGTTAATATCAAACATGTACAATGTATTTGAGAAAATCTCGCTATGGTAAAAAGAGATTTGATTTTCGAGCCACATTGTTCGGCAATGTTATAAAAGATCGACCAAAAAAAATTCATCGGAAAGTTGAAAGGTTACAGACAAGACTCAACAATCTATTTCCATTGCTACCTCTCAATCGCATCATGAGATGTTCAGTACCTTTCTTTAATCAAGTATATTGACCAATTATCAGCGTAAAATAGTCTGTAATCTGTTGATTGATTCATAATATGCAGACGTCAAACAATATGACAGCGGAAAGGGTATTAGCTATTTGTCATCCATTCTGTAACGGGTATTGGGTGAGTGATAAAGAATGACGCATTTTGACTGGTTGTTAGTTTCCCAGGTAGCCATGCCTATCTCTTCGACTATCCGACTTTAGAGATTACCTGTGTATTTCCGTCTCGCTAAACACCTCGTAAACAATCAAAATTTTGATAAACAAATCAACCTGGGAATCGTAAATTACAAGTTATATACGATCCCTGATCAAGCTGAGCCACTGACTTGGGACGCGTGCCCTAAAAAAACTTGTCGTCCGGTGGAATTCTTTGTTAAGATTTTTTGTCGTCCGCTGGGAAAAGTTGTCGTCTCAGATGACAGTATTTCCGAGAACTCTGCAAACATTTGTGATACACGTTGTTAAAACACCATAAAATCAATCAATTGGAGATTGATTGTACTGATTGTATGGTGTTTAACGCCGTTTTCAACATTATTTCAGTTATATCGTGGTGGCCAGTGCACCTATCCATGCGTTCCTGAAGTCTCTTTTACCAGTACTTTGCACAATTTTCTTTGGAAGCCACTGGCTGCTTTCCCACATAATCATCGTCGAAACAATGGTCAGCAGTGAGAGAGGAATGAATCCTGTTGCAGTGACTATCATCAATCCTCGGAAAGAAATTGGCCGAGCCAGGGGTCGTAGCCAGGGATCGAACCCTGGACCCTGCGTTCTCAAGTTCTGCACTCTATCGACTGAGCTACCAGGGCTCGCCAATCAATTGGAGATGAGAAATTGTAGATCTGGGAAAAAATCATACTATTTCTTATTGGGAATGGGCCTGAAGTTTGGCAGAAAACCTCATGTACAGTATCTCCACAAATTCAGAAAAAAAGACAATCTTTCTTGATTTTACACAATCAAAATTCAGATTATAATAAAACCTCAATGTAGGAAATAATTCTTAGAGCTTTGAAAAATAAAATGGGCAATTCAGGTGATGGGCTGTTTGGGCACTTGGCCATTTACAAAGTAAGCCATTTTGACCCCCATCCATTCAACCTTAACCTGACAGTCCTGAGTTTTAATAATCCCGAGATAAAGGCCTTTTTAAAACATTATGAGAATAGTAGAAAATGCAAGTAACCAGCATTTTCTACTATTCCTACAATGTTTTCCGCCCTGTCAAAGAACTTCAGTCCATTCGCACTACTAGTACAAAGTCTGTTCCCAAATGCGATATTAGTTTTCAGTGGGTTGAATGTATTCAATTAAGGAAGAGTCTAAAATTTGTTGTTTGGAAAAGGATTCCAGTGCTCCAGCTAGCGGGGAATAGAAGGGCGCTGCGCCCTGCCCCCTCTTCTAGACGCCCTGCCCTTTTTCTGGACGCCCTGCCGTATATGCCCCGTAGTGCCCTATGTTCGATATTGTAACCTGTAACCTAAATTACGCCACGAGTCTGTTTAAGGCGTCCTTGATAACTGCCTCCGAATATACAATCCAATTTACAGCGTGTCACTAATCCCCTCCAGGCAGCCAAGTGTGAAAAGATTGACCATGACTGTATATTACAAGTTCGCAGTTTATTCGTCAAAGTAGACCTACACAAGTGCTGAGAACAATAGAGGCTATTAAACAGATTATCATATCTTTAAGATTACTGCCCTTATTCAACAATACTTGAGGCTGTTCAGCTTGTTAACAATCGCAGTTTATTGTTTAAGTCGTAAAAAATTTATGTCCGACGAAGATCGAGCTTATTTTCCTGTACCAAGTTACAGGTACAATGTCGAATAAAGGGTGTGTGATTGATAAAATTACCTTTTTGTGGTGTGTTCAGTTCATAAGCAAAGTTACTTATTCTTAGATTTACCCCTGGTTTCAAAAATAATTGATAAAGTTATGTTAACGCTCAGGTAGGATTGATGAGTCAGCAAATTTACCTATCGTAAGTCGGAAAATAGCACTTTCATAAAGTAGACAGTGAAGCATTCCACAGCATGTTGTTGACTTACATTTTGTAGAATGTATGTCAAAATGTCCATAAATACCTTTCCAAAACTTAAATTAGAAGGAAAAAGGACCAATACAAAAAGCACGAAAACCCATGACAAAACAAATGTCAATTTCACATCAACCCTATCAGAGACACTTCGAACTATCTTTCCAGCTTCAGTAATGAATTCAAAGAGGAGATTTGTTTACTCAGCGCATGAAACATAAATAAGAAGCTAAAATCTCCTTATTTTTCACTGGGAAAAAGACTTGGATTGTCCTTTTATGAAATGAAAAAGATCGGGAAAATTCTAAAGGGGGGGGAGACCTTGCCTTACCAAAACGGGAATATAGAACCAAGTGTAATGAAAGGAAGTATGCAACATTTATAGAACATTTAACATTTATCCATGTTGTTCAGTGACATATCAGGCAAATTCCATTTGGAGGGGGTGGGGTGGGGGGGGGGGGCTTGCTTGCCTTACCAAAACTGGAATATAGAAACAAGTGTAATGAAAGGAAGTATGCAACATTTATGGTACATTTAACATTTATCCATGATGTTGAATGACATGCAAAGTAATAAGTTACTCAGTAAACACCTGTTTTTGCCAAATGTCACCAACTCTACAGATTTAAAACCCTGTAAACTGAATAGAAAGAAGTTTCAGAAAAAGGAAAGACACAGTTTTTCATTGCATTAAAAGAAAGAAAGTGTTGAAAGTTTCTGTTTGTTAGTTTTTGTAGTTTACTCGTCCTGCTTATCTGCAAAGCACTGATAAAAATGAAGTAATATATTGTAATAGTATCAAGTCTGTAGTTGAACGACATGAGTCTTTAGGAGACATTGTGTGAAAAGGAGAAATGCTGGTAACCATTTGTTTTCAGAAATGGCTTTCAAATTGGGCAAGTCTATTTCTATTTGGTAAAGAGTTAAATGAGGGTTATAATATGAACTACATATACTTGTCATGCTCCTGGACCTAGCTAAACCATTCAAGAAACTGAGTAACTCATAATGGAAAATGGCTTTCTTGTTGAGATGAACTGGAAGGTCCATATAAGGCACTATAACAGAATGATTTTTGTTTTAAAAATCCCTTATGTCAGAAATTACAAGACAGATTGTCAATAAGGTCAAAATTTATAAATTTTCTCGGGGGATGCCCCCCTCATTCCCCCCCCCCATTCCTGCTTGTCTCTTTACGCCTCGAAGTGCCCTTCTCAGCCCCAGCACCCTGCCCTTTTTTTACCCTGGCTGGAGCACTGGATTAATGTCCTTAGGTAGGGCACTGCAGAGCTACAGCATAGTGCTGCATTGTTGAAACTCAAGAAAGATGATAGTGCAAGCTGTTTATATAACTTACCAACCATTGTCATTGAGTTTCACAGAGTAGACCATGGTCTAACTGCATTCACTTCCAAGTTCTGATCGCATTCCTTATTCTAAGAAATGCCGTATGATCGCCTGAGACATTCTGTGGTTAATCTAGAAATTCATTATTGAATTTAGATCAATGAATACGGTCTCCGTGATTTTCCTTTCAAAATAACCAATCCAAAATTTCTGATATGCATTACAAAGAACGATGCTGTTACACACAGAGAAATATTGAATAATGTAAACCATATTCTAAGAGGGGGCCGATACCCCTCCCACTATTTTAACAGGAAAATCCCATCGCACTCATCACACGTGTTCATATATGAAAAGGTGATCAAAATTCAGTTAGCTTGTTCAAAAACGGGTGACAGTATGAAATATTCACATACCTTTGCTATCGTTAGTCAATTAAACAATGTGGAACCAAACTTCAGTTAAACTTTTATTTCAACTGTTTCTGTTAATTTCACCGGCAAACAGATGTGTCTAAAACCGATTGGGTTTTATCGTTTACTTCCGGGTATTTCTAAAAATGTACACGTTTACTTCCTGTCAAATCAAAGTACTGGAAACACTTTTGTATGGGGGCTTTTTCGTCCCCGGGCTTGTTCGCTCTAGCTTATTCGTCTGGGCTCGTTCGTTTTGAACTACTTTTGGGACGAACAAGCCAGGAGCCCTTTTAACAGCATGTATATATGCTAAACTTACTCTATTATTTTATCTTTTCTTTTGAATCAACACACATTCAAAACATGTCAATAAGAACTTAATTTTCAGTTTATGAATTTTCTTTGTTTTAGCATGCGAATTCAATGCAAAGCAACTTCCTCTAGTACAAGGGGCAGAAATACCTTGACATTTGGGCATTATTGTGCGTCCCCCCTTTCCCTTTTATAAATAACCAGTTTTCCCATCCCAGTAACGTCAAGAAACAAACAACAGACTATCAAAAAACGTCCACAACTTGAGACTTTTTTGCTTCAGTCTGGCCCGTATGACAGTCATTTCGACACCCGGTCATTTCGACATTTTTTGGTCAATTTCGACCCCCGGTAGAAAATTTTTTGCAAAATTTGGTCATTTTGACACCCGATTTTTTTTTTTTTTTTTTTTTTTTTCCGGGCACCTTTTTACACCATTTTTCTATAATTAAATTGCTTTAATTTTTTGGGATGACATATTATCATAATTTTGTGTTGGTGTGTGATCAAAAAGTGTTATCAAATAGCTTTATTTAAAGCCAGTTACTCCGAGTTCGGCTATGTCCATACAATTTTCCGTATCCATACTTCGCGATTTTAAAAAGAGATTTTGCAGTATAATGTTTATCACACCTTCTCCTGTCTTTAACTGTGTTTGACCGATGTTTTTCTCAACCAGAATAAATCATAATCAATGAAAAGCTTACGAATGTCCAAACTACTTAGAAAAAAGAAAAGTTAAGAAAATCTATCCTTGACACATTCAAGATAAAAAGGTATCTACATACGTCCACTTTACCGAACCTGTCATTTACAGATACCCTTATAAATCCAGCACAGTCGAATTTTTCGTCAACCTTTGATAGAGTTTTTAATACTTGTAAGCAAACCCTGGTATGGACTTTGTGAGCCATTTTGACCAAATGACAAAGAATAGGTTGAAGAATGTTCGATTCATGGTTGAGTTCTTCTTAATCAGGATAATGACATCACCTGTGTATCAGTGTTCCCACTTGCGCAAATTATTGCGTAAATCACGATATAGAATTGAAATTCACATAACAAATTTTGGTTACACGCAAGACCTCGCGTAAAAAAAAAATAAATGGACAAAAAGGCAATAATCCACTTATCTTGTTTAAAATGACAGGTTTTGAAGTTACTTGTTACCCTTAATGACAAATTTTTGTCAAATCATGCGGAAATACCTATCCAGAAATAAACAGACATGAAAAATTGACCGGTGCAATAAAAGCGGAAACCCATGACACAACAAAATATCTCTTTGACCTTGTCCGATCAGAGTCACTTCAGACCATGTCTTTTCAGCTTTTTAATGACTTAAAACAGTAAATTTACACAAATATCTTTATATAACAGACTTTTTTGTTGCATCAATATGGATTGCTTTACCTCTAGTTGGGAACCATTAATGTCATACCCTCTGATATAGAATCTTACCCCCAGATTTACAGCTCAGGCGGTAAATGTACCCTTGAAATGAAAAGCTACTGGGTACACTATATATGGAGAAATTACAGCATTTAATGGACATATCAGATATCTCATTGTCTGCAAAGAATAAGTGGTAACAAAAAATAATATTGGCATTACACAGTTTATTAACATAACAGGCCTGCCACAGCTGGAGAAGAAATTGAAAATTAAGCATAGGGCCTTATGGTCAAAATTTTAAGATTCCTTTTTTTTTTTTGTATTTATCTAGATTTCCAAGTTGACTAGGTTATTATGAAAGGAAAGCGTTCTGAAATGAGGAATTTCAACCATTTCTGCAGGGATCGCATATACATGTATATAAGATCCCTGATTTCTAAATATACCATGACACTGTGTTGGATTTACGGAAATCTCCTGAAGTAGATGACAGGTTCGCTAAAATGATAGACACTCTTTTTAGCTCACCTGAGCACAACGTGCTCAAGGGGAGCTTTTAGGATCACCTGGTGTCCGTCGTGCGTCAGTGCGTCGTGCGTCGTCAACAATTCTTTAAAATTCAACACCTAAACCGCTGGGCGAATTTGGACCAAACTTGGCTGGAATGTTCCTTGGGAGGTCCTCTTTAAAAATTGTTGACAGAATTTGATTCCATCAAAAACTCTGGTTGCCATGGCAACCAAATGGAATTTTCAAAAAAAATCTTTAAAAATCTTCTCCTCTGAAAACGCTGGTCAGATTTTAAAATAATTTCACAGAGATGTTCCTTGGGTGACCCTTTTCAAAAAGTGTTCGCGAAAATTTTGACCCATCAAGAAACATGGCTCTGGTGAATGGGGGCTACTTGCACTATACAGAAATGAAGAAATTCTTAAAAATTCTTCTTCTCTGAAACCGCTAGTCAGATTTTGAAATAATTTCACAGAGATGTTCCTTGGGTGACCCTTTTCAAAACATGTTCGCGAAATTTTGATCCATCAAGAAACATGGCTCTGGTGAATGGGGGCTACTTGCACTATACAGAAATGAAGAAATTCTTAAAAATTCTTCTTCTCTGAAACCGCTGATCAGATTTTGAAATAATTTCACAGAGATGTTCCTTGGGTGACCCTTTTCAAAACTTGTTCGCGAAATTTTGATCCATCAAGAAACATGGCTCTGGTGAATGGGGGCTACTTGCACTATACAGAAATGAAGAAATTCTTAAAAATTCTTCTTCTCTGAAACCGCTGGTCAGATTTTGAAATAATTTCACAGAGATGTTCCTTGGGTGACCCTTTTCAAAACTTGTTCACGAAATTTGATCTGTCAAGAAACATGGCTCTGGTGACTGGGGGCTACTTGCACTATACAGAAATGAAGAAATTCTTAAAAATTCTTCTTCTCTGAAACCACTGGTCAGATTTTGGAATAATTTCACAGCAATGTTCCTTGGGTGACTCTTTTCATAAATTGTTCGCAAAATGGTGATTTATCAAGAAACATGGCTCCTATTGGGGGGGCCCCCACTTGCACTATATGGACATGAAGAAATTCTTAAAAATTCTTCTTCTCTGAAACGGCTGGTCAGATTTTGAAATAATTTCATAGAAATGTTTCTTGGGTGACCCTTTTCAAAAGTTGTTCGAGAAAATTTGATCCATCAAGAAACATGGCTCTGATGGCTGTGGGCTATTTACACCATACAGACATGAAGAAATTCTTAAAAATTCTTCTTCTCTGAAACTGCTGGTCAGATTTTGAAATAATTTCACAGCAATGTTCCTTGGGTGACTCTTTTAAAAAACTGTTCACAAAATTGTGATCTGTCAAGAAACATGGCTCTGATGGTGGGGGCTATTTGCACTTCAGGGACATGAAGAGGAATTTCTTAATTCTTCTTCTCTGGAACAGCTGGTCAGATTTTGAAATAATTTCACAGAAATGTTCCTAGGGTGACCCTTTTCAAAAATTGTTAGGGAAATTTTTATCCGTCGAAAAACGACAGCCAATTGTTGGCACCTGCATGTGATGCTCTTGTTCGACTCATGTTTTTAGTCACTATCGAGGATGGGTTCTTTTTCAAGAAATTGTCCTTGGCTGATCTATCCAAAAATTTATTCGCAGAATTCTGATTCATCAAAATCGTTGCTGTGGTGATGATTGTAGGGGTGGTGACAGATTTTGAAATTACTTTTACAGGTGACCTTTTCAAAATTTCTTGGCAAAATAATGATTTTGTTTCCAAAGTTTCAATACCTCAAAAAAAAAAAAAAAAAAAAAATTGGCTATGGTCCTCTCAAAAATTCAGGTGAGCGATCCAGGGCCATCTTGGCCCTCTTGTTTAGAATATTTTAATTCTTTATGAATTTACTCTTTCTGCGAAGCTTTCATATCCGTAAGGTTGTCGATTCATTGTGTGTCTTTTCTGAGGGGTGAAAATAGCTGTCGATCACAGTTAAACAAAAGCCGGGTTAAGGTGTGAAAAATATTCCCGCACAATCTAATCTCTTTTTAATTACCATTTATAGAAACCTCAAATACCCTACAATTATGTCCTATTTGCTGAACTGGGGCATATACCTACATGTATATCATTAGTGTTCCATAGATATTTCTTGACATGAACAAACTTCCTTAAAACAAAATTATTTCAACAAAGCCAATGCACGTAGTTTGATTACACACCATTTAAAACAAAATTACGACAATACGACAAAGTAAAAGTTTGAAGTAATTTAATGTTAGGCCGACATCAATCAATTTAAGGCAGATGATTTAAACAACCAATGATCATGTAAAACCTGTGGGGAAAAAAAAAAAAAAAAAACAAGAGGGCCAAGATGGCCCTGGATCGCTCACCTGAATCTTTGAGTAGACCATAGCAGTGTTCTGCCGAGGCTGCGTATTTGCGATTTTCTCGCTAAAAAATTCAAAATCTCGCAGAAAAAATCGGTAAAAGGCCATTCCTGTCGCATATCAAAAATCGCGGAATCAGCCGCCTAACTATTACAATTTAGTGTTTTTCATGGGCGCCGAAGGTGCGTATATGCAAAATGAAATTTGATTGGACGCAGATCGAAAACATCAACCAAGTATTGATCGTGTACTTTACTCTCATGACGTAGTATCTTCTGCAATCTCAGTCGGAAAATGGTTTCGTCGCCACGGCGAAAATGACAGGTATTATCCTAAGCTTCTATGGTCAGCCAAAGCATACCAACAATCACAGCTCAAAGTCCGATAATGTTCTAATGCCCAGTACCCCTCCTACTCAATCAACATCGTCGGAAGATAGTAAAAAACACCTGTATGACAGTTCTTAGTATTTAAATGAATGTTCTTTGTTGGAATATGATCGCTACCGCAACTTTATGAGTTGTAAAATGTGTTTAAAAAAACCCGAAAGTACGCATTTACTGAAAAAAAATGTAAACTCAGAACTACTACTCTTATGTATGACGTGCATAGAACGTCTATCGTACATCAGCCGTCATGGCCGAGTCTTTTCAGGGGGACTTGAAGAAAATTGCAGTATCTCTACGGTAGGGAAAGTCTCAATGAGAAATAATCAGCCGTGTTAGTTGCATTTAAATCCACATTTTGGCTAGTGAAAGAGAACATAGCAATGAACAAGTATGGCAAATGGGGAACTAATTTAAACTTACCATTTTTAAACCATTTTAATGCATACTAAATTTTGTCCCCAAATTTTTAAAAATGTCTCAAACTTTTCTGGATGAGTGAGACATTTGTCTCCACTTTTTAAAATCTTTGGCAGAACACTGCCATAGCCAGTTTTTTTTTTTTTTTTTTTTTTTTTTTTTGTTATTCCAAAACTTTTTAGTTTAAACATATTTATTTTACATCGATTGAGAAACACGTTCTTACAACTTATACTAATCTCTCTCGATTCTGCTTCCTTGAACTACACCAGTACTCGCACCGAATGTGTGGGCCAATGAAAAATCCCAAAACTTTTTCTTCAGTAATTTCAATAAAAAGAACAAGAGCACCGCATGCCGGTGCCAACAATCGGCTGTTGGGTGTTGGATATTAAGTTAAAATTGTAATTCAAAAAAGGGGCATAATTTGGCACCAAAGGATCATTTCTGTGAAATTATTTCAAAATCTGACCAGTGGTTTCATAGAAGAAGAAATCTTAAGAATTTCTTCATGTCCGTAGAGTGCAAATAGCCCCCCACCACCACAGCCTTGTTTCTTGACG
Organism: Hippopus hippopus; assembly: GCA_946811185.2. Classification (NCBI taxonomy): domain Eukaryota; kingdom Metazoa; phylum Mollusca; class Bivalvia; order Cardiida; family Cardiidae; genus Hippopus; species Hippopus hippopus. The sequence continues at coordinate 8,776,954 of OX328105.1, forward strand.
GATCAAAATTTCGCTAACATTTTTTCAAAAGGGGCATCTAAGGGACATTTCTGTGAAATTATTTCAAAATCTGACGAATGGTTTAAGAGAAAAAGAATTTCAAAGAATTTCTTTAAGTCAATATAGTGCAAGGAGGCCCCCCCCCCACCATGGCCATGTTGGATTAAAATTTTGCGAACAAGTTTTGAAAAGGGTCACCCATAGAACATTTCTGCAAAATGATTTAAAAATCTGACCAGCGGTTTCAGAGGAAAAGATTTTTAAAGAATGCAAAGAGCCCCCCTCCCACCATGGCCATGTTTTTCAACGGATCAAAATTTCACGAACACTTTTTGAAAAGGGTCACCCAAGGAACATTTCTGTGAAATTATTTCAAAATATGACCAGCGGTTTCAGAGGAGATTTTTAAAAAATTTCTTAGAAAATTCCATTTGGTTGCCATTTCAACCAGAGTTTTTGATAGAATCAAATTCTGTCAACAAGTTTTTAAGAGGACCTCCCAAGGAAAATTCCATCAAAGTTTAGTTCTAATTGGCCCAGCAGTTTAGGAGGAGAAGTTGTTTAAATAATTGTTGACACCGCACAATGCAAAGAGCCCCCCCCACCACCATCACTACCACCACAGCCATGTTTTTCGACAGATCAAAATTTCACGAACAATTTTTGAAAAGGGTCACCAAAAGAACATTTCTGTGAAATTATTTCAAAATCTCACCAGCGGTTTCAGAGGAGAAGATTTTTAAAGAATTTCTTAAAAAATTCCATTTGGTTGCCATGGCAACCAGAGTTTCTGATGGAATCAAATTCTGTGAACAATTTTTAAAGAGGACCTCCCAAGAAACATTCCAGCCAAGTTTGGTCCAAATCGGCCCAGCGGTTTAGGAGGAGAAGATGTTTAAAGAATTGTTGACACCACTTGACACAAGGAGCCCCCCCACCCCCCCCCCCCCCACTGCCACGGCCATGTTTTTCGACGGATCAAAATTTTGCATACACTTTTTGAAAAGGGTCACCCAAGGAACATTTCTGTGAAATTATTTCAAAATCTCACCAGCGGTTTCAGAGGAGAAGGTTTTTAAAGAATTTCTAAGAAAATTCCATTTGGTTGCCATGGCAACCAGAGTTTTTGATGGAATCAAATTCTGTGAACAGTTTTTAAAGAGGACCTCCCAAGGAACATTCCAGCCAAGTTTGGTCCAAATTCGCCCAACGGTTTAGGAGAAGAAGATGTTTAAAGAAATTGTTGACGACGGACGACGCACGACGGACACAGGGTGATCCTAAAAGCTCCCCTTGAGCACGTTGTGCTCAGGTGAGCTAAAACACACACACACACACACACACACACACACACACATACGATCAGATAAATCAAAACAATTTTTACTTAATTAAATTATTACTAGCAAAAAACAAGAGGGCCATAATGGCCCTGTATCGCTCCACTGGCTTTTTAACCCTTTACCACGCAAATCGAAGTGTTAATGACCCTGAAAGAGAGGGCTTTCAAAAACATCGTGAGAAAAGGACAGCATGTCGTCAGCCAGTATTTTCTCCTTTTCCCTTAAGGTTTCCTAACCTATCAAAGACAGAAATAGTCATTTAAGCTACATTCAATTTGTCTTTTTGCAATGGCTTTAAACTTGGTACAGTAAAAAAAAATTGTCATTTCTTGAGAGTAAAATTATCGTATCATACGCTTAATTAGCATTGACAGAGACATACAGCATAAAAAGTCTGTATGGTAATAAACTTACTTTGAAAACATAACCTCCTCCCCGCCCGCCAAACAAAAACAGTCATATCTTTTTAAATGCAAAGATAATGTCAGTGAATACAAGCAGGTTTATTAATTAGCATGAAAGGTAAAGTTCTGAAAAAAATTGAGTGATAGAAACCTTACTTTAAATTAAACATTCCATTTATGTGAGCATAACCATTAGCATCAAAATAAATCACTCTCCCTTAAAACAGAACATTTCCTCTCAAAAAAACTTGAATACCAAACTCCAATAATGTATAAGTGCAGTTTGATAATCAAGGGAGGTAAATAGTAACAAACTTTATCTTGTATAACAGGAGTTATTTCCCTTGATTACTATTTTAAATTTCAGTTACAATATAAGCCCATGTTAAACTTGTGATCTCCGGGGCAGAGCCAATTTTGTCCCCAGGGCTATAATATGAAGGAATTTGATAGAGGTCCATTAGATAAAGCTACATGCCAAATTTGGTAGCCCTGGGCCTTATGGTTTCAGACAAGAAGATTTTCAAAGATGTTCAATTTTTTTCAGTTTTGTTGCCATAGCAACCAGAGTTTTTGAAGGAATCAAATTCTTTCAAGAAATTCTAAAGAGGACCATGGCAGGATCATTTCTGTGAAGTTTCATTAAATTTGGATGGGCAGTTTCAGAGAAGAAGAAGTTTAAAAAAAAAGTTAACGCACGCACAGACGGACTGACGCACGCACGCACGCACGACGGACACCGGGCCATGACATAAGCCCGCTGGCCTTCGGCCAGTGGAGCTAAAAACGTGGACGGTCTCCTGCATTTAGCAACCTCGGCATATGAATTTCAACCGACGTAGCAATCAAAGGAGTTAAACACAAAGATCGGCAGAGGCAACTTTCGTTATACTGCAAGAATATGTCTTTTATTACATACTGCAAAACATACTGCACAACAAATGCTCTGTTTTTTCTCCATTATTTGGCGGGTAAAAAATGAGCGGGTGTCGAACTGACCAATTTATGCAAAAAGTTTTTTGGGGGTGTCGAAATGACCAAAATAGGGGTCAAAATGACCAAAAAGTGTCGAAATGACCGGGTGTCGAAACGACTGGATACCTCTGGCCCGGATGTACGTATTTAAATAGACGCAACTCTTAGATTGTGCAGCTGAATGATAGCTACATAAGGGTTGGCCGATGCTATTATTTCGGTGCAAGACTTTCAACACTCTTTGCCCCTCTGTACACACTGTGCGTGTCAGCTACTGGCATGTCATCCACCAAACAGATCTGCTCTAACTTCTCTCCAGGGTGTTTACATAGAAGCATGAATTTGTATGCATGTTGCTGTGCTTAAAATGGTCAAAAACTACGATTTACGTATTCTTAGCATCCCCCCCCCCCCCTGGAACTGTCATTTAATTGATTTAACCCTTTACCAAACAATCCCTTGTTTTCACGACTCTGGGATGGAAGGCTTTCGAAAACATTGTGGGAAAAGGAGAAAATGCTGGTAACCAGCAATTTTTCCTTTTCCCATAATGTTTTCTACCCTATCAAAGACAGAAATCATCATTTGAGCTACATTTAAATTGTTGACTTCAAATGCTTTCAGTTTGCTCCGGTCCAAAATTTTGTCGTGTGGTAAAGGGTTAATTAAACCCAGTATGTGCTTCGATGGAGAACAGGAGGGCCATGATGACCCTGTATCACTCCACTGTTGCTAATAAGTACAAACCATACATACCGAACATTACATTTCTAGGCCAAATGCTTTCAAACAAGAAGACTTTTTAAGTTTCCTCTGCAAAGACCGTGTTAAAGTTGTGACCCCAGGGTGAAGCCTTTTTTGACCATAGTGCAATAATTACTTGAATTCTGGTAGAGGTTCACATGCCTTTATAAGGCATGTGAACCTCTACCAGAATTCAAGTAATTACAGTGTGTTTCATATTATTTGTCTTTATTCTATGAGTCAATATTTTCTACTAATTTCAATTTAAACTGAATTGAAAGCTGCCAACTTTTTGCAGATATAATAAAATTTCATTTATGTTGTGCAAAGACATTACTTTTATAATAGGTACTACAATACACTTTTTCTTACAAGTGCATTTTACAACAATGACGTCTACTCTGAGAAATTCTGACGTCGAGTTCATTGTGAGTTTTTCAATACATGTCTTCGACGACCCCCTCCACTATTTTCATAAATTTCTTTCTTAATTGCAGCTATAAAGTCGTAAGTATCTCCTGACATTGGGCTGTGTACCTTTATTAATGCAATTTACAAGTAAAAGTCTGGAGGGTCGGTATGTGTAACCATTCCTGAAAGAAATTAACATTTGCCTTGATGCTTTTGAAAGTCATTCAATTATGCTTCCGGTCAAGTGTTGTGTGGCTCCTCCTTGCTAAAATTAAATGCATGTACTAGTACCCGTGTCTTCAATGTTAATACTTTTTTTCTGTTGGCATCGGAGTTAAATTCTTCCTCAGAGTGTTCAGATAGCCTTCCTTATTTATTGTGTCGGCGTTGTCCCCGCCACCTGAGAAAAACATGGGCATTATTTAAAGTCCCAGAATTGACATTATGCAGGACACTTGTTGTGAAATGGACTTATCAGAAAAAGTGTAGTGTATCAAAGAATGTTCTGGTAATGTCTGTGTATTTTATATCAAATGAAATTTTATTATGTCCACAAAAAGGTATTAGCTTTCCATTTATTATCCCCCGCCAAAGGCGGGGGGATATAGTTTTAGCGTTGTCCGTCTGTCCGTACATCCGTCCGTCCTTCCATCCGTCGGTGTGTCCGTCCAGGAGAATATCTCCAATACCATAGGAAAGAATTTCGTGAAACTTTATATGTGTGTACAATAACCCATTCCGCCGAGACACTTTTTCTGTTTTTGTGATTCCATGCAAAATGGCCGACTGGGAGCGATTTTAAGTTACGCGGTTGAGTGAATTTTTGTTGTTTTCAGTCTTCATTTTTACAGCATTTTCTACTTGTCCGGAGCATAACTTTGTCATCTCCAGTCCGATGGACTTAAAACTTGGCATCTGTGTTTGTTGCAATAATACGGTGTGCAGTGCGATAGAACCATAACTCTACCTCGTGCTGTCTGAGTTATTTCCCTTTGATCATCATTTTTACAGCATTTTCTGCTTGTACGGAGCATAACTTTGTCATCTCCAGTCCGATTGATTTAAAACTTGGCGTTTGTGTTTGTTGCAATAATATGGAGGGCAGTGCGAAAGAACCATAACTCTACCTCGTGCTGTCTTTGAGTTATTTCCCTTTGATCGTCATTTTTACAGCATTTTCTGTTTGTCCGGAGCATAACTTTGTCACCTCCAGTCCGATTGACTTGAAACTTGGCATTTGTGTTTGTTGCAATAATACGGAGGGCAGTGCGAAAGAACTATAACTTTACCTCGTGCTGTCTGAGTTATTTCCCTTTGATCGTCATTTTTACAGCATTTTCTGCTTGTCCGGAGCATAACTTTGTCATCTCCAGTCCGATTGACTTGAAACTTGGCATTTGTGTTTGTTGCAATAATACGGAGGGCAGTGCGAAAGAACTATAACTTTACCTCGTGCTGTCTGAGTTATTTCCCTTTGATCGTCATTTTTACAGCATTTTCTGCTTGTCCGGAGCATAACTTTGTCATCTCCAGTCCGATTGACTTGAAACTTGGCATTTGTGTTTGTTGCAATAATACGGAGTGCAGTGCAAAAGAACCATAACTCTACCTCGTGCTGTCTGAGTTATTTCCCTTTGATCGTCATTTTTACAGCATTTTCTGCTTGTCCGGAATATAACTTTGTCATCTCTAGTCTGAACATCTTCAAATTTGGTATGCATGACTGTTGAAAAATTACGGAATGCAGTGCGCAAAAACCATAACTCTTCCTAGCACGAATTTTGAGTTATTCCCCCTTTGATCTTCATTTTTATAGGATTTCTTGCTTGTCCGGAGCATAACTTTGTCATCTTAAGTAGGAATGACTTGAAATATGGTATGCTTATTTGCTGCAATATTTGGAAGTGCAGTGCACAAGAATTGTAACTCTACCTCGTGCTGTCTTTGAGTTATTTCCCTTTGATCATCATTTTTACAGCATTTAGTGCTTGTCCAAAATATAACTTTGTCATCTCAAGTCAGAACGACTTCAGACTTGGTATGCATGTTTGTTGCAATATTACGGAGTACAGTGTGCAAGAACAATTACTCTACCCAGCGCGGATTTTGAGTAATTCCACTTTGATCTTCATTTTTACAGTATTTCTTTCTTGTCCAGAACGGAACTTTGTCACCTCAAGTCAAATTGACTTGAGACTTGGTAAACATGTTTGTTGCAGTTACGAAAAGTGCAATGCACTGGAGCCGTAACCTTACCTAATGCCCGTTTGGAATTATTCCCTATTCATAATTTTTCTTTTACAACTTTTCATGCTTCTCTACAATATAACTTTGTCTTTTCATGTTGGAATCACCTGAAACTTTATATGCATGTTTCCTTACCATTAGAGGAGACATTCATGCCTATTTCAATCACTTACATGATTTCTGCTGCACTACTATTTTCCTCTACCTGCCCTTTACGATTATTATACCCCCTCGACAACTGGCGGTGGGACGGGTGTATCTTGTGACAATTTGCCGCTCTTCTTCATTAAATGTCATGTCATGGAAAAAGGGGGCTTGACAAATATTTTCATTATGGACCAATATCTCTTTCACTACAGGACAAAATGCAATTAAACTTCATCTTTATTAAGCCACAGACAAGTTATTTGATTTTATTTCATGAAATGCCATGTCATGAAAAAAGGGGGCTAAATGTATAATTTCATTATGGACCAATAACAGTTCGCCCATTTGTCCGCCTGGACAGATATCTTCTAAAGTCCTTGACAAACATTTATGAAACTTCATGCATGTCTTCCTTAGGACAGTCTGTTGATACAATTTTCTTTGATATATAATGACGTGTCATGGAAAAAGGGGGCTTGATGTATATTTTCATCATTTGTTTTCATTTAATGAAATGCCATGTTATGGTAAAAGGGGACTTAATGTATAATCTCATTATGGACCGCTTATATATTTTTCATTTAATGAAATGCTGTGCCATGGAAAAAGGGGGCTTAATGTGTAATTTTATCATGGACTATTAACAATAAGGCCACATGTTCATGCAACACACAATACCTCTAATATGTTTGTATCAAAAAAGGTCTTTTTCGGCAGGGGATATCATTTCAACGAAACTGCTTGTTTTAAACTTACATGTGTAGACAATATTCATGTTTAGAATAAGGACATATATTATGAAAAACCCTGTAATACAGGTTAAGGCCATATGGTGATTAAAAGCCCTGTAAAACAGGAGACCACAGAGGTGGGGCTAATTTCAATTCCAGGGCTAAATTTTAAACAAAATCAGAAGTGATCCAAATGTGGTTGCCCTAGGATTTATGTTTAGGAGCAAGAAAATTTTAATAGAGTTTTCACTCTATAAATGTATGTTAAATTTATGACCCATATGTTTCGCCAATTTTTGACACCAGAGCTTTAATTTTAACAATTTTGGAAGAGGCCTGTTAGATGATAACACTCACAAAATATTACAGCTTTATCTCAAGGTCAGGAACAAGATCTTGAAAGTTTTCACTATATAAGCATTTGTAAAAGTTGTAACTTCTGGGGCAGGGCCAATTATGAATACGGGTCTATGATTTGAATTATCTTGGTAGAGGTCCATTAGATAAATATACATCAAAAATTTTGTAGCCCTTGGTCTTCTGGTTAGGAACGAGGAGATTTTTCACTATACAGGCCCATGTAAAACTTTTGACCGCCAGGGTGGGGCCAATTTTGACCCCAGGGCTATAATTTGGGCTATCTTTGTAAAGACCCACTAGATAAAGCAATACGTAAAATTCAGTAGCCCTAGGCCTTAAAGTTTTCAGTGTAAAGCTTGAGCTTGTAACCCTTGGGGCAGAGCTAATTTTGACCATAGGGCTATAATTTGAAGACCCTTAGTAGGGGTCCATTACATGAAACTACATGTTAAATTTGGTAGCTCTAGGCCTTATGGTTTAGAACCAGAAAATTTTTAAGTTTTCATTATATAAGCCCATGTAAAACTTGTGAGCCCTGGGGCAGGGCCATTTTAACCCCAGGGCTATAATTTGAAGAACTTGGTAGAGGTCTAATAGATGAAGCTTTATGCCAAATTTTGTAGCTCTAGGCCTTATTGTTTTGGACAAGAAGATTTTTTAAGATTTTCAGGATTTGGTTTTGTTGCCATAGCAACTATAATTTTTAAAGGAATCAATTCTACAGAGGACCATGGCAGAATCAATTCTGTGACATTGGTTCAAAATTGGATGGGTAGTTTCAGAGAAGACATTTGAAAATAAAGTTAACACATGCACAAACTCACACACACGACAGACACAGGGCCATGACATAAGCTCGCTGGCCTTCAGCCAGTGGAGCTAATAAAAATGTTTAAATCTAGTATCTGCACTACATCAAAAAAATAACAAGAGGGCCATGATGGCCCTGAAGTCGCTCACCTGAGTCTTTTGACCAAACATGACCCATTTTTAATCTCTTTTGAGATATTATGACAAACATTCTATCAAGCTTTCATAATTATTGGACTGAAAATTTGGCCTCTAGCTTTTACACAAGCTTTTTCTAGAATTTCTCTCAGTGACCTACTTTTTAGCCAAACATAGCCCATTTTCCCATTGTAGATATCATCAAAACAAAGATTCTGACCAACTTTCAAAAGTATTGGACAGAAAATGTGGCTTCTAGAGCATACACAAGGTTTTTCAAAGATTTGACCTAGTGACCTAGTTTTTGACCCCATATGACCCATTTTGGAACTTGTCTGAGATATCATCAAGACAAACACTCTGCCCAACTTTCAAGAGTTTTGGACTGAAAATGTGGCCTCTAGAGCGTACACAAGATTTTTAAAAGATTTCACCTAGTGACCTAGTTTTTGACCCGACATGACCCATTTTTGAACTTGTCTGAGATATCATCAAGAGAAACATTCTGACCAAGTTTCATGAGTATCGGACTGAAAATGTGGCCTCTAGAGCGTAAACAATGTTTTTCTAAGGTTTGACCTAGTGACCTAGTTTTTGACCCGGCATGACTCATCTTCGAACTCATCTGAGATATCATCAAGAGAAACATTCTGACCAAGTTTCATGAGTATCGGACTGACAATGTGGCCTCTAGAGCATACGCAAGGTTTTTCTAAGGTTTGACTAGTGACCTAGTTTTTGACCCAACATGACCAATTTTTTAACTTGTCCGAGATGTCATCAAGACAAACTATCTGACTAACTTTCAAGAGTTTTGGACTGAAAATGTAGCCTCTAGAGCGTACACAAGGTTTTTCTACGATTTGACCTAGTGACCTAGTTTTTGACCTGACATGACCCATTTTCAAATTCGTCTGAGACATCATCAAGAGAAACATTCTGACCAACTTTCAAGAGTTTTGGACTGAAAATGTGGCCTCTAGAGCATACACAAGGTTTTTATAAGATTTAACCTAGTGACCTAGTTTATGATCCCACATGACCCGTTTTCGAACTCATCCAAGATATCATCAAGACAAACATTCTGACCAAGTTTCATGGGTATTGACTGAAAATGTGGCCTCTAGAGCGTACACAAGGTTTTTCTAAGATTTAACCTAGTGACCTAGTTTTTGACCCGACATGACCCATTTTCGAACTCGTCCGATATATCATCAAGATAAACATTCTGACCAAGTTTCATGAGTATCGGACTGAAAATGTAGCCTCTAGAGCGTACACAAGGTTTTTCTAAGATTTGACCTAGTGACCTAGTTTTTGACCAGACATGAACCATTTCGAACTCGTCCAACATATCATCAAGACAAATATTCTGACCAAGTTTCATGAGTATCGGACTGAAAATGTGGCCTCTAGAGCGTACACAAGGTAAAAGTTGACGACGGACGACGCACGCCGGACACAGCACGATCACAAAAGCTCACTATGAGCACTTTGTGCTCAGGTGAGCTAAAAATGTTAAAAGTAACAAAAGTTTTCAATGCCTGAAAGTAGACATCAGAGAATTGTACTTCACACATTTACAGATTCAGTGAGTGTACAAAGTTTCACAAAAATGACAGCAAAACAAAGGGAACAGTTTGTGACAAAATTTTGAGTGTTAAGTGCATTTTGCACAAAAAAAAAGTGTAATGTCAAAGGGAGATAATTCCTTAACATTGAGCATCAGATTTATCTTAAATTTGTGTCATGCATATCTACAGTTTCTTTTTAATACATGAACAAAATTTCAATTAAATGATAGCAATAACAAGAGAAAAGTTCTCAAAGCAAATTTACATAAGTGAATATCCTGACGGATGGACAGATGGACTGATCTCGGTCTACCCAAGAAAATACTGCTTTTGCAGGGGACTTATTAGCAAGGATGGGGATTATATAGAGAAATAGATTAAACTGTTCTTTTTTTTCTTAATATTTGATCATCATGTCAAATCTTTAGAGACACTCTTCAAACCTGAAAAGTACAAAGAAAAGATGATAGAACACTTTTTCCAGGTTTACCTCTAAAAGTGCTTAGGAAAAGTTGCTTTCATGGACAGCATAGATGAAAATCAGACCACATCAAAAAATTGCAGTCTGAGCCAAGATCTACACTGTCTACAAATTGTGAGATATTTTGATAAAATTATGGCAACTTTAATATTTACTAAAAAATGGGTTTCTATTGACAGTTTACGATCTTTTTCACTAGTTCAGCACTCCACAGCTTAGTGCTGTTTTGAACACTTATGTTAATTCTTTATTGGACAACAAAACTTATGACCTGGACATACATGCACTAAAATCATTTATAGACTGCAAATCAGATGCAACTTAAACAGGACTGCCTTCAAAGATCTAAAAAATACCATGAGAAAAGGTGAAATTGCTGGTTACTAGCATTTTATCCTTTATCAAAAATCTTTTCAAAAGCCTTTTACTTTCAGGTTGTTAAATGGCAGAATTATTTGGTAATGGGTTAAAGAAAGCCATATGTGTGTCATTTCATTTAACTTCTTGTCAGTATTTCCGAGGCTTTTTAACACACAAAGTTCTTTCAGAGTTCAGCAGTGTTACACATCTTGTCTTGGTGACTAACATTCAATTTGAGAAAAATTGTTGCTACACATGTAGCTTTTTTTCAGACATTTCCTTTTCTAGAGGTTACAAATGACTTTCTCATTTCTGTTGGGCATAAGACAAGTAATCATTGTCAGTTGACAATATGACAAAGCTCTTAAAGAAATATCAAATGTTTACTTCATGAGCCATCATAAACAATGACTCTAAAGTTCTCCATTTTAGTATACAGGCCTTCTTTACATAATTTTGAAGAGCCCTTATATCATAATATTACTATTATGCATGAACAGATATTCTACAGTATAGTTTTGGAGAGCCGCTATAAACATCATTTACAGATGTACAATTAGATATCATGAACCATGCTCTGGGAAAAGGAGGTTTGATGCATCTGCAAAAAGCGTTGACCCTTGTAAGCCTGCACAAGCTTACACAGGCTGACATGGGTCGATACTTTTTGGGGTATAATTATTTTTTATATGTCCAAGTACCATCGTAACTCATGATACTGTTGGTTATTAGACAAAGTCTATTTCATGGACCCGTTATTATGTTAAGAATTGCTTGAAATATTGCATCACAAAGATGCATTTAACACTTTTCCAGATGACAAAATCTTAGACAATTTCATATTGAAAGCATTGCAAAGGACAAATTGAATGTTGCTGAAATGACGAAAGTTTCCTTTTCTAAGCAGAAAGGATAGAAAACATTGTGAGAAAAGGAGAAAATACTGGTTACCAGCATTTTCTCCTTTTCCGACAATGTTTTCAAAAGATTTCTTTTTCAGTCATTAAAACTCGGAATTTTGTGGTAAAGGGTTAACCACTTTTTGCGAGAGCGCTGACATACTGTCTTTGTAAATCTCTGTTTATTTTGCGAGAGCGCTGACATACTGTCTTTGTAAATCACTGTTTATTTTGCGAGAGCGCTGACATACTGTCTTTGTAAATCACTGTTTATTTTGCGAGAGCGCTGACATACTGTCTTTGTAAATCACTGTTTATTTTGCGAGAGCGCTGACATACTGTCTTTGTAAATCACTGTTTATTTTGCGAGAGCTCTGACATACTGTCTTTGTAAATCACTGTTTATTTTGCGAGAGCGCTGACATACTGTCTTTGTAAATCACTGTTTATTTTGCGAGAGCGCTGACATACTGTCTTTGTAAATCTCCGTTTATTGCAATCTAATAGTCACAGTCAAATATTCTCTGTTCTCTTTACCAGGGGATAAGTCCTCAGAATCATCCAAATTCAAAGTATTTGCAGACGACAAATATGATATGGCTCAAATGATAAGTTAGTTTGAAATGAGAGAAAACATTGTGAAAAAAGGAGAAAATGCTAGGACAAAAGCCTTATCCATTAGGGTCCTTGAAAGACAGAATTGTTCAGTAACGAATTACAGCATTTTCTTTTTTCCCATAATTTTTCTAAAGCTTTAATCCTTAGAGTCTTTCAAACAGTGAACTGTTTGCTAAAGTTTTAACCCTTTACCACATAATCCAGAGTTGTAACAACTCTGAGAAAAAGACCTTTTGAATACATTCTGGGAAAAGGAGAAAATGCTGGTAACCTGCAATTTCTCCTTTTCTCACAATGTTTTCTACATTTAGAAGGCAAATTCCTTCACTCTATTGGTATTTGTCATCTGTAATAGCTTTCAGATTGAAAAGGTCTGAAATTTGTCTTCTAGTAAAGGTTTAATCACTCCTTCCTGAAACAGATTTGTAGCGGAAATTTCTAAAACATCATGGTGCAAAAGGAGACATTGCTTGTTCTGTAAAAAATAGTCTGCTGCAAAATAAAATAACCGGTATTTGCTCCTGTTCCCACAACATTTTCAAAAGCCTTCTTCCTTAAGGTTGTTACAACAAATGATTGCTTTGTAAAGGATTAAAGTACTCATTCTCTGACAGAAATTTTCACTAAACAAGAGGACCATGATGGTCCTATATCGCTCACCTGAGTACTAAGCAGTAAAAGTCTACAATGAAGATAAATACCAAATATTGAGGTTCAAGGCCAAATGATAATGAAACAAGAGCGGCAAATTGTCGCAAGATATGCCCGTCCCACCGCCAGTTGTCGAGGAGGTATAATAATTGCAAAGGGCAGGTAATGCAACAAACATGTTTACCAAGTCTCAAGTCAATTTGACTAGAGAATTCAAAGTTCCATTCCTGACAAGCAAGAAATATTGTAAAAATGAAGATCAAAGTGGAATTACTCAAAATCCGCGCTAGGTAGAGTAGGTAGAGTTATTGTTCTTGCGCACAGTACTCAGTAATATTGCAACAAACATGCATACCAAGTTTGAAGTCGTTCTAACTTGAGATGACAAAGTTATATTCCGGACAAGCACTAAATGCTGTAAAAATGACGATCAAACGGAAATAACTCAAAGACAGCACGAGGTAGAGTTACAATTCTTGTGCACTGCACTTCCAAATATTACAACAAATAAGCAAACCATATTTCAAGTCATTCCTACTTAAGATGACAAAGTTTTGCTCCGGACAGGCAAGAAATGCTATAAAAATGAAGGTCAAAGGGGAAATAACTCAAAATTATTGCTAGGAAGAGTTATGGTTCTTGTGCACTGCACTCCGTAATTTTTCAACAATCATGCATACCAAATTTGAAGATGTTCAGGCTAGAGATGACAAAGTTATATTCCGGACAAGCAGAAAATGCTGTAAAAATGACGATCAAAGGGAAAAAACTCATAGACAGTACCAGGTAGAGTTATGGTTCTTTCACACTGCACTGTTATTGCTACAAACACAAATGCCAAGTTTCAAGTCAATCGGACTGGAGATGACAAAGTTATGGTCTGGACAAAGAACTACTCTATAGAACTTTCTAATTCAAGGACAAATAACTCCAGTTGTTCTGTTCTGATTAGACCCATTATCAAACTCATCCGAGATCTTATGGTCATATATATTTTGACCAAGTTTGGTGCTCATTGGTAAATAATTGTAGATGCTAGAGTGTAAACAAAGTCAAATATAGCAATTTTTCTAATTCAAGAGCAAATAACTCCAGTTGTTCTGGTCCGATTAGACCCATTATCGAACTCATCCGAGATCTTATGGTCATATATATTTTGACCAAGTTTGGTGCTGATTGGTTGATACTTGTAGATGCTAGAGTCTAAACAAAGTCAAATATAGCAATTTTTCTAATTCAAGGGCAAATAACTCCAGTTGTTCTACTCCGATTAGACCCATAATCGAACTCATCCGAGATCTTATGGTCATATATATTTTGACCAAGTTTGGTGCTGATTGGTTAATATTTGTAGATGTTAGAGTGTAAACAAAAAATGTAAACGGACGGACCGACGGACGGACGGACGATGGACGGATAACGGACGCAGACGGACGGTGAGTGATCACAATAGCTCATCCTGAGCACTTCATGCTCAGCTGAGCTAAAAAAGGTGTCAGTTTCTGTATGCCAAATTTAGTTATAGGCACTCAGACAATCAACTTCTGACTGTGATTCAAACAGAGATATGACAAATATGAATACCTGTGGCACCGAACACCTAACTCTTAAATCCCACACACCAACAACTTTTTCTTGTCCAGAAGTTTTCTTCCCATTTGAAAAAAAGTCCATCACTTGAGCCAAATTTTAAGTTTGCAAATGCTTTCAATACTACTAAGTCTATAATTTTGTCAGCTGGTAAAAATTTTAGCACACATTAAAGTGTGAAAGGTGTGGAAAAACTAACACAAAGCTCTTCAATGAAGTCAATCTTTCTTTTTCACATAAAGCAAAGATAAAAAAAAAGAAACTTTACTTAACCATTTACCACACAATCCTGAGTTTTAATGATCCTGAAAAAAGAAGACTTTTTGAAAACATTTTGAGTTAACACATAAATATGACATACCCAGTGTAATGTCCTTACAGAAGGTAGCTTTTGAAAACATTGTGAGAAAAAGAACAATTGCCGGTTTAACTCTTTACCAAATGACAAAATTCTGGACCTGTCCAGATTAAAAACATTTGCAGCTGACAATTAAATGTACCATGAATCACAGAAATTTTCTTTGAAAGAGTAGAATTGTAACCATTTGCAGACGACAAACTCAATTTGGCACAAACTATACAATTTTAATCAGAAAAAGAAGAAAACCAGTATTTACTGTTTACCAGTAGTTTCTTTTCGCACAATGATTTTTTAAGTTTTCTTATCAAGGGTTGTTTACACTCAGGACTGTGTGGTAAAAGGTTATGCCAACTGCTTATTACAAGCAGCAACTGTTGTGTGGTAAAAGGTTAAGTCAACTGCTTATTACAAGCAGCAACTGTTGTGTGGTAAAAGGTTAAGTCAACTGCTTATTACAAGCAGCAACTGTTGCCAGCAATTCTTTGAACTTAAAATTATTCAGTATCAATTCCTGTTTTACACTTTTCACTTTCAAAAACGTTTTTTGTAGTTACAACTCTTTCTCCTTTGCTTCACCCTTTACCACAAAATCCAAAGTTAAAACTACCCTGAGAGATAAGACTTATAAAACATCGTTGGAAAGGAGAAAATGCTGGTAACCAGCATCGTCTCCTTTTCCCACAAAGTTATTTTCCACTTTTAAAGATAGAAATCATCAATAGGGCAACTTTGAACTTGTTGTCTGCAAATGCTTTCAATTAGGACAAATATAAAACTTGGTCATTTGGTACAGAATTAACTTGTTATTGGCTAGACTTTAGTGGTATAACTAACAAGAGGGCCATGATGGCCCTAAGGTCGCTCACCTGAGCCTTTTGACCAAATTTTCAATCTCTTTTGAGATATCATGACAAACAATCTACTAAGCTTTCATAATTATTGGACTGAAAATTTGGCCTCTAGCATGTGCACAAGCTTTTTCTAGAATTTCTCTCAGTGACCTACTTTTTAGCCAACCATAGCCAATTTTCCCATTGTAGATATTATCAAAACAAAGATCCTGACCACCTTTCATAAGTATTGGACAGAAAATGTGGCCTATAGAGCATACACAGGTTTTTTCTAAGATTTAAACTACTGACCTAGTTTTTGACCCAACATGACCGATTTTCAAAGTCATCTGAGATGTCATCAAGACAAACACTCTGACCAAATTTCATGAGTTTTGGACTGAAAATGTGGCCTCTAGAGCATACACAAGGTTTTTCTAAGATTTGACCTAGTGACCTAGTTTTTGACCTAACATGAACCATTTTTGAACTAGTCCAAGATATCATCAAATCAAACATTCTGACCAACTTTCAAGAAATTTAGACTGAAAATGTGACCTCTAGAGAGTACACAAGTTTTTTTTGTAAGATTTGACCTAGTGACCTAGTTTTTTGCCCGACATGCCCCCATTTTCAAACTAGTCCGAGATATCATCAAGACAAACATTCTGACCAAGTTTCATGAGTTTTGGACTAAAAATGTGGCCTCTAGAGCATACACAAGGTTTTTTCTAATATATGACCTACTGACCTACTTTTTGACCTGACATGACCCATTTTCGAACTCGTCCAAGATATCATAAAGACAAACATTCTGACCAACTTTCAAGCGTATTGGACTGAAAATGTGGCCTCTACAGTGTGCACAAGGTTTTTCTAAGATTTGGCCTAGTGACCTAGTTTTTGACCCAACATGACCCATTTTCGAACTCGTCCGAGATATCATCAAGACAAACAATCTTACCATCTTTCAGGTGTTTTTGGACTGAAAATGTGGCCTCTAGAGCATACACAAGGTTTTTCTAAGATTTGACCTAGTGACCTAGTTTTTGACCTGACATGACCCATTTTCAAACTCGTCCAAAATATCATCAAGACAAACATTCTGACCAACTTTCATGAGTATCAGACTTAAAATGTGGCCTCTAGAGCGTACACAAGGTTTTTCTAAGACTTGACCTAGTGACCTTTAACCCGACATGACCCATTTTCACACTCGCTTGAGATATTATCAAGACAAACATTCTGACCAACTTTCAAGAGTTTTGGACTGAAAATGTGGCCTCTAGGGTGTACATGAGGTTTTTCTAAGATTTAGCCTAGTGACCTAGTTTTTGACCCGACATGAACCATTTTCGAACTCGTCCGAGATTTTACCAAGACAAACATTCTGACCAAGTTTCATGAGATTTGGACTGAAAATGTGGCCTCTAGAGTGTACATGAAGTTTTTCTAAGATTTGGCCTAGTGACCTAGTTTTTGACACGACCTGACCCATTTTCAAACTCGTCCGAGATATCATCAAGACAAACATTCTGACCAAGTTTCATGAGTATCTGACTGAAAATGTGGCCTCTAGAGCGTACACAAGGTAAAAGTTGACTACGGACAATGCACGACGCACAACGCACGACGGAGACAGCACAATCACAAAAGCTCATCTTGAGCACTTTGTGCTCAGGTGAGCTAAAAATAGTCTGTAAGATAAATGGTTAGAGCTCAATCTGCCACAATAAGAACAAGAGGTCCATGATGGCCCTGTATCGCTCCACTGGCTAATAAGTAACAAGAGGGTCATGATGGCCCTGAAGTCGCTCACCTGAGCCTTTTGATCAAACATGACCCATTTCCAATCTCTTCAGAGATATTAAGACAAACATTCTGACAAACACTCATTAGTATTGGGCTTACAAATATGGCCTCTAGAAAGCACACAAGCTTTTTCTAGAATTTGTCTCAGTGGCCTACTTGACATGTAGAAATTATCCAGACATACATTCCGACAAACTTTCATGAGTATTTGAGAGAAAATGTGGCCTGTAAGATGTATAAAAGGTTTTTCCGAGATTTGACGTAGTGACCTAGTTTTTTATCCAACATGACCCATATTAATACTAGTCTAAGATATTATCAAGACAAACAATCAAAGCAAATTTCAAGATTATTGGACTGAAAATGTGGCCTCTAGAGTGTACACACGGTTTTTCAAGGATGAAACTTGGTGACCTAGTTTTTATTCCACGTGACCCATTTTCAAACTCATGCAAGATATCATCAAAACAAACATTCTAAAAAAAGTTTAAAGAATATTGGACTGTAATTATAGTACAAAAGGTTTTTCGAAGATTTGACCTTGTGACCTAGTTTTTTATCTAACATGACCCATTTTCATACTAGTCTAAGAAATTATCAAGACAAACATTCTGACTGAATTTCAAGATTATTGGACTGAAAATGTGGCCTCTAGAGCTTACATAAGGTTTTTCTAAGATTTGACCTGGTGACCTAGTTTTTGACCTGACATGACCCATTTTCAAACTCATCCAAGCTATCATCATGACAAACATTCTGACCAACTTTAAAGAGCATTGGACTGAAAATGTGGGTTCTGGAGCGTACACAAGGTTTTTCAAAGATTTGACCTAGTGACCTAGTTTTTGACCTGACATGACCCATTTTCAAATTCATGACCTAGTTTTTGACCCCACATGGCCCACTTTTGAACTCATCTGCAGTATTATCAAAACAAACATTCTGACCAAATTTCAAGAGTATTGGACAGAAAATGTGGCTTCTGGAGCATACACAAGGTTTTTTTAAGATTTGACCTAATGACCTAGTTTTTGACCCAAAATGGCCCGTTTTCAAATCAAGACAAACTTTCTGACTAACTTTCAAGAGTTTTGGACTGGAAATGTAGCCTCTAGAGCGTACACAAGGTTTTTCTACGATTTGACCTAGTGACCTAGTTTTTGACCTGACATGACCCATTTTCAAATTCGTCTGAGACATCATCAAGACAAACATTCTGACCAACTTTCAAGAGTTTTGGACTGAAAATGTGGCCTCTAGAACGTACACAAGGTTTTTCTAAGATTTGACCTGGTGACATAGTTTTTGACCCTATATGGCCCATTTTCAAACTCGTTCGAGATATCATCAAGACAAACATTCTGACCAACTTTCAAGGGTATCGGACTGAAAATGTGGCCTCTAGAGCATACACAAGGATTTTCTAAGGTTTGACCTAGTGACATAGTTTTTGACCCGACATGACCCATTTTCAAACTTGTCCGAGATATCATCAAGACAAACATTCTGACCAAGTTTCACAAGAATCGGACTGAAAATGTTGCCTCTAGAATGTACACAAGGTAAAAGTTGATGAAGCATGACGGACGCCAGACACAGCATGATCACAATAGCTCACCATGAGCACTTTGTGCTCAGGTGAGCTTAAAACCCTACATGCCAAATGTAACAATACTTGGCCAACTGGTTTCTAACTTGAGGGCATACACAGGGCTAAATTTGGTACCCCTTGGTCTTATGGTAAGTAACAAGAAGATTTCTAAACTTTTCACTATATAAGCCCATGTAAAACTTGTGACCCCAGGGGGGAGGGCCAATTCTGACCCCAGGCCTGTAATTTGGGCCCCCTTGGTAGAGGCCCATTTGATAAAGCTACTTGAAAACTTTGGTAGCCCTAAGCCAAATGGCTAGGTACAAGAAGATTTTAAAGTTTTCCCTATGTAAGCCCATGTAAAACTTGTGACCCCAGGGGTAGGGCCAAATTTGACCCAAGGGCCATAATTTGGGCCATCTTTGTTGAAGCCCATTAGAAAAAGCTACATGTAAAATTTGGTAGCCATAAGCCCTATAGTTAGGTACAGGAAGATTTCTAAAGTTTTCACTATATGAGCCCATGTAAAACTTGTGACCCCCAGGGCTGGGCCAGTTTTGACCCCCTGGCTATAATTTGAAGAAATTTGGTAGAGGTCTATTAAATCAAGCTGCATGTTAAATTTGGTAGCCCTGGGCCTTATGGTTTCTAACAAGAAGATTTTCAAATATTTTCAATACTTTTTCAGTTTTGTTGCCATGGCAACCAGATATTTTGAAGGAATCAAATTCCTGCCAGGAACTCTAAAGAGGACCATGGCAGGATCATTTCTGTGAAGTGTCATCAAAATTGGATGGGTAGTTTCAGAGAAGACGATGTATGAAATAAAAGTTAATGCTTGCACACACGGACACATGGAGAGACACGGATGGACACACAATGGACACTGGGCCATGACATAAAACTGCTGGCCTTTGGTCAGTGGAGCTAAAAATCTATGTTCAACCACAATTTTCATAATGCCCTTTTTCTCATTTCTTGTCTTAACTGTTCTTTGACTTTTGGATCTACGTTGTAGAATTTTTCTTTAGTAAAATATTCAGTTCTGTCTGCATACTGTCCATCCTGAGCATAATAGTTTTCTTTTGGAGGAGTCTCCACAGGTCCCTTTGACTTGTATTGAAGCAGAAAATCATCCAGCTGAAAAATGGAGATAGACAGAGTTTACCTTTTCAAACAGGAGAACTGCCAATGAATTATTTACATTAACTTCTTAACCAAGTGACAAATTTATAGCCTTCTCTTAATTGAAAGCATTCGCAGACAACAAACTGTTATTCAAACTTCTATTTCAAAGGGTAGAAAAAATTATTGGAAAAGGAGAAAACTCTGGTTACCAGCATTTTCTCCTATTTTCACAATGTTTTCAAAAACAATCTTCCTCAGTCATTAACAAGAGGGCCATGATGGCCCTGTATCGCTCCACAGGCTAATAAGTAAAACCCTACAAGCCAAATATTACAATATTTGGCAAACTGGTTTTGAACTAGAAGACATACAGAAATTTCTCTATAAAATCCTACAAGAAAGTTATGACCCCAGGGCAAAGCCATTTTTGACCACAGAGCTATAATTACTTGAATCCTGGTAGAGTTCCACAAGATAAAGCCATATACCAGATAATACAGGTCTAGAATGTGTGATTATAAACAAGAAGATCTTCAAAGTTTCCTCAATACAAGGCTCTGTAAAAAATGAGACCCCTGAGACATGGCTAAAGTTGGTAGCCCTGAGTCTTATGAATAGTAACAAGAAGATTTCTAAACTTTTCACTGTATGAGCCCATGTAAAACTTCTGACCCCTGGGGTTGGGCCAAACTTGACCCCAGGGCTATACCTTGGGCTCTCTTGGTAGAGGCCCAACAGATAAAGCTACATGCAAAATTTGGTATCCCTTGGCCTTATGGCTAAGTATGAGAAGATTTTTTTTAGTTTTCCGTATATAAGCCCACGTAAAACTTGTGACCCTGGGGGCGGGGCCAAATTTGACTCCAGGGCTACAATTTGGACACTCTAAGTAGAGGCTCACTAGATAAAGCTACATGCCAAATTTGGTTGCCCTAGGCCTTATGGCTAGGTACAGGAAGATTTCCAAAGTCTTCACTATATAAGACCATGTTTAACTTGAGACCCCCGGGGCGGGGCCAAATTTGACCCCAGGGCTATAATCTGAAGAAACTAGATAGATCTACTAGATAAAGCTACATGCCAAATTTGGTAGCCCTAGGCCTTATGGTTTCAGACAAGAAAATTTTTAAAGATTTTTAATATTTTTCAGTTTTGTTGCCATGGCAACCAGAGTTTTTGAAGGAATCAAATTTTTTGAAGAAATTCTGAAGAGGACCATGGCAGGATCATTTCCGTGAAGTTTCATCAAAATTGGATCGGTAGTTTCAGAGAAGATGATGTTTGAAATAAAAGTTAACGCATGCACGGACACATGGACAGACGGACGGACGGACGCACGACGGACACCAGGCCATGACATAAGCCTTCGGCCGGTGGAGCTAAAAATTAGGATTGTGTAGTTTAGGTTTAAAGAATAACAGGGCCATAACAACTTTATAGCCTTCTTTTTTGAAAGCATTTGCAGACGACAATTCAATTGTTATTCAAAACACGAAACTTCTGTTTCAAAGGCTAGAAAACATTGTTGGAAAAGGAGAAAATGCAGGTTACCAGCATTTTCTCCTTTTCTCACAATGTTTTCAAAAGCTCTCTTCTTCAGGGTCGTTAAAAGTTGAGATTGTGTGGTAGTGGGTTAAAGAGCAAGAGGGCCAGGATGTCGCCATATCATGATATATACCTCTGTATGTAGAGAATCTTCACAATTTTACTTTTTGACCTGAAGTGACCTTGTTTTAAAATTGTCTAAGACATCATTGAAACAAACATTCTGCCCAAGTTTCATGCATATTGGACTGAAAATGTGGCCTTAATAATCTGCACAAGGTTTTTTCTAAGTTTTGTCCCAATTACCATTTTTTTCAAGCAATGTGGCTATGTTTTGAACTTGTCGAGGATAAAATCGAGACAAACTATCTGACCAAGTTTCACGATTATTGGACAGAAAATATGGCTTTTAGGGTGTGCACAAGGTTCATCTATAATTTGTCCCAATTACCTACTGGTTGACCTGATGTAACCCATTTTCGAACTGGTTGGAGATATCAAGACAAACATTCTCACCAATTATTACATGTATTACAGACTTCACAAAATACTCAAATTTTTCACAGGACAGTGGATCTGGTAAACTTCAAATTTTTACCAGACCAAACCAAATTTTACCTGACCAAAAATAAGACAACATAAAACAACAAAAAGTGATTAATTTACCGAGATGGTTTTCAGCCTATTTCTCTGTATTGGGCATACAAAATACCCAGCGCGGATCCAATTTTAATGATATGCAACCCAGATTTACGTTAGCCAATCACGGAATAGAATAATTCCCGGAAGCGGGAAAATAAAAGTGGTCATTCGGATTGTTCCGCGATGTACATTAGTTTACATTACCGATATATTGCCTATGTATATCCGAAATACTGCGATTATAAAGTTGGGAATTTTCCACGAAGAACTTTCGGTTTTAATATGGGAAAACTGTTTTTGTTTACTTTTTATGGTATGTAATTTCATGTTAAGCGTACAGCTAAATTTTGTCGGTCCTGTATTCTGGTGCTTATTTATCGGACTGCTATCAGTTTTACCTGACATGACCGGCGGACCGACGGTATTTCATGATGTCTGGTATTAGTATTTGACAGAAAATTGGGTTCCTAGAGTGTAAACATTGAATTACCTACTTTTTTTTACCAAAGTGACTACTTTTACAGTGTTGTCAAAATAAACCGATTGGCGATCGAAATCATCGCTTAAAATCGTGTTTGGATTGGTTAGTTTTGCCGTCGATGCGAGGTTTTTTTTTGACCACCTGCTTTGTTTATATTCGTTAAAACTCCATTTGGATCCTTGAATTTTGAAGACGTTTTATAATAAATCCAAGCTTAACGAGAAATCTCCTTTACACACCGTGTCCTGAAAAAATAATTGGAAAAACAAGTCTAAAAATAAATGCTGCTTGTATCACAATTGCAACGTCTTGTAACCTACTAAGTCACTGAGATGCTTTTTAAAATCAAATTGCTTTGTCAAGTGTCCAGTTGTTACGGTTTTGGCCGATAACTGTCTTCAGTTTTCGCGGCGCGGATTTTTTTTTTAGAACATATCTCAGCCTGCTGAAAAAATAAAGAATACACTCGAAGAATGTCTAGAAACGCAAATCGTATATGAAACATAGCGCCAGGGCCCCTATCAGCACAATTGGAAGGATGATTTCAAAAGGATACTTTATGACGAATTTCGAATCATCAGGCTCCTTCGTCACTGGATTAATACAGTAACTTAAAACTATGTACAATCTATTAAAAAAATGACATATATGATATACTGTATTTCTACCTGGCATTTCTACAGCTGCTCAATTGTTACATGTACTTTTGTCATAAATTTTGGTGTATTAGAGGTGGGAGAAATATTGAGACCTAAGACCCCTGACCATTTAGTCCCCATTTTTTTTTCTGTTGTGACACTCTTGGGACACTCATACCCATATTTCTGTTTATCAGATCCCTATAATATGTGTCTTACATGCTGTTGGCTCATGATGTAGCCATTCTACAAAACAAAGCAAAGCATACAAAATGCTGATGAATCTAATCTACTAAAAAAAAAAAAAATCAAAGTGCTGTCAGCACTGTAATCAGTCGACACTGAATAACTACAATGGTTTGAAATCACAAATTAAATGGCAGTTGTCTGAACTATGTATGGGATAGAAATCCTATACCTTGTAACAGAGCCACATAGGAGCCCCCTTTTTTAACTGTCCTTTACAAATTAGTAGTTTAATGGAATGCTACAGATATATGAACGTTAAATATATGTGATAATTCTGATTAGTAGTACCCATCATCAACCCTTAGATATCACTCATTTGAATAATAGTACCTTTTAAATAAGTTAAACAATATACAAATAACCTTTTCTGTAACTTTTGCAGCTTTGATAACTGTACAGTAATATATTGTCAGATATTATCAGTAATATCCATACTTTAAAATGGTATGAATAAGTCGTATAAAATATACCTGTATTATAACACAAATTGTTTACTTATTGCTGCAAGTAGGCCTTTTACTTTTTTCTATTTTTAAGAAGCCATCGTGTTCATCTGGACAAATTGTCCTACCTAATTTCTTTTGACTGGCTAAATTGATCTGGGCAAAATCGTTCTGTCCAAAACATTGGCTGGTCAATTTCTTCCACATTTGTTTCAAAAGAATGTAATATCTTCCCAACCCTCATCCCTTTTCCAAATGATGTAATTTTAGACTTGTCCAAATCAAAAGCATTTGCACATACGAATCAATTTTCATTGTCTTCAAAAGCGACTTTACTAGTCCTCAGACAACACAGGTCATTGTATTTGAGTCATTCTAATGAGCAAGAGCATCACTACAGTGAACCTTGAGCTCTTAATCTGAAATATAGAGGATGGGAATCAACTAATATGGAGTAGCTAATGAGACAAACATCTGAGTTTTACACTTAAAGCACTGAACTAATGAAACAGATATGTGAAACGTGGAAAAGCAGCCTAACTATTACAGGACCACTGCTGTTTTGATTAGAATATCTCAGAAAACTGGCCTAACAAACCCAAGACCTGATTGCATGATTGCGCTGTCTGGTCTGAATCTGCGCTCTCCGAAAAAGCCTTTTTACCTGGTCAGTTGATTCAGACATGGAGAATATGAAGTTAAGTGAGCTTATTTGTTTTGCACTTTCACTTTTTCCTTTATGAAAATGCTCTATTCAACTCTACCCGTGAAATTACAAAATGTTGAAATTCTTTCAAATGATGAAAAAACGCTGTGAGGAAAAAGAGAACATGCTGAATACATGCAGTTTCTCTCACTACATTTTAAAGCCCCACTGGATTGTTTAGTCAACATTTGACAGACTGATTTCAGTCTTTAGAATATCATCAAAAAGAAACATGGATGGAAGGAGAGGAAGAAGGGCTATGAAAACGATTTAATCCTTAACCTGCTAAATGAATGAAATTAAATTTTCAAGCTACAGTAAAACCCAAAGTTTTAACTATTTCGCAGGTATTTTTTGGGGAAAAAAATATCTCCTCATCGGACAGTGTAGATCCAAAATCAGACTGCATGCAAAAGGTCATAAAGTCGCACTTAGCAGTCCAAGGGTTAATACATCCTAAACTGAAGGATGCCTCATCAGATCTATGCTGGTCAGTATTGTGAATGGACAGTCTGGTTACTAAGGTTGCAAGCGTGAGATAACCAGTTCATTCTGAAAATGTTTACGTAATGACCTCTCCGCTAGGGTCATATACCTTACACAACTCTACATCCTTTGTTTCTCACAGCTTCACCTCACTAACAATAAACGACCAACAGCCGAATACTATTTTAAACTTACAGCTGTTTCCAGTTGCATATACACCAGTTTGCTCTAAGGCAAAACAATCTAAATGTTCAAATTATCTTAAAGCAATGTTTCCGTAAAAACTCCGTTCCATTGCAATTTTTATCCCCGCTCAAGGCCAATTAAACTATAATCTTTTCAACACCCGCTATATATACGAACAGCACTCGTCAAAACTCGGCCGATTTCATAACAATGTATAACCAGCTGATCAACAGATCACTCGAAGTTTGCCGAATAATATGGACAGCAGACGACTAGAAGATGTGCTTACATTATCTGATACTCCTTGGTTCTCTCTTGTTTCATTCATAAGTTGTTATCAGGGTTAAAAGTTCAATGTAATAAGGTCACAACAGCTAGTATTAGTGTTATAAGACTGTAAGAAAAAGCTGTCACGAGTTGCAGTTAGATCAGTCTGCCCTCAGCAGACGGGTTTCCGAAATTTGTGGTCTCTCTAATCGTCCGGCTCACGCCGACCGATTAAAAAATAAAAAAAAATAACAAAAACAATTTGATCAATCAAAACATCTTTTTTGTAACTTCGGAGGGATCCCTGATAATCAGGAGGGCTCCCAGATAATAAAGTTTTGGATTCCTTCTGGATCCCAAAGAAAAACTAGAAATAGGTGTGTCAGAGACAGGGATGCCCCCGCTAAATGGTATTGGTCACAGATATGTCATATGAGAGAATCAGTAGGTATTACAGAAAATTGTTGTTTTGGATAACAGCTTAGACAGGGTTAAGAAGGTTTGTTATATATATAGCCAAGCAGATAAAAGATTATTTATACCTGATAACAAAATTGAAGACTGGTCCAAGTTGAAAGCAATATGCAGACAATAAATTATATGGTTTGTATTGCATATGGTAGAAAACTTTGTGAGAAAAAGAAGAAAATGCTGGTTTTGAGCATTAACTTCTTTTTATTCAGTGTTTTCCTTAATCTTTCAACTGAGGGTTACTTATACTCAGGATTATGAAGATCTTAACTTGAGGAATGAGAGTGAGAAATATAGCAATAATAATTACTTTGTTGGACTTCCTCTATGAGACAGGAACAAATTGGATCGAATATTATCACACTGGACTATAGTTTAAGGGTAGGTTGCAGCCTCAATATTCTCTGGCATAGTTCTTTGGATGAGTCTTTTTAAAAACCAAAACTGTATCTTTATATCACAATTCTGCTGAGCAGGATGTAAAACTGGGTTGAACAGTCAATTTAAACATTTGACCTTCAACTGTGACCTTGACCTTGGGCGTATCGAAACAAACTTTTTGCATGACACTAGTACATGTTTAGGAGAACAAGTGTGCGAAGTTTTTTTGAAATCCATTGATAAATGTAGAAGTTATGCTCCGGACAAGGTCAATTTAAACATTTGACCTTCAACTGTGACCTTGACCTTGGGCGTATCGAAACAAACTTTTCGCATGACATTAGTACTTGTTTAGGAGAACAAGTGTGCGAAGTCTTTTTGAAATCCATTGATAAATGTAGAAGTTATGCTCCGGACAAGGTCAGTTTAAACATTTGACCTTCAACTGTGACCTTGACCTTGGGCGTATCGAAACAAACTTTTCGCATGACACTAGTACTTGGTAAGGAGAACAAGTGTGCGAAGTTTTTTTGAAATCCATTGATAAATGTAGAAGTTATGCTCCGGACAAGGTCAGTTTAAACATTTGACCTTCAACTGTGACATTGACCTTGGGCGTATCGAAACAAACTTTTCGCATGACACTAGTACTTGTTAAGGAGAACAAGTGTGCAAAATTATTTTGAAATCCATTGATAAATGTAGAAGTTATGCTCCGGACAAGAATGGGACACACACACTAACGCACACACGTACTAACACACACACACACACACACACACACACACACACACACACACAGACGGACACAGGTAACTCTATATGCCCTTCCGCCATTTAATGGCGGGGGCATAAAAAAATGTGTCGAACCCTGCAAAGCCGATGAATTTGCTGAATTTTGGCTTTACAGTGGATTGTTATGACTCAGGTATGTTGTCAGAAATTTAAAGGTTGCTTAATGTTTTGAAAAGCAGATGCAAAAAAAAATAGGAATAAACTGGACAAATATACAGCTCGTTTCAAGGCATATAACCACACTGATACATTTCTTACCCAGTAGATCTCGGCAGCAGTAAAGCTTGACTAAGTACATGTATATTTTATAACCTCAAGGGTGATTCTGATTTATTCTTTTCTATACATACAAAGTAGGCATGAGAATATGCATCTATAACAACAAAGATGAAAGACTGTACACACCAGAAATGTAAATTAAATGAATGACAAATTTAGATTCTATAAACAGACAATTTTTAAACAAGGCTCAATTATAAAAATTCTTTCACTTGTATTTTATATCTAATGGCAATATTTTTCTCTAAAAATCCACTTTTTCCCAGTGTAAAAAGCTTAAGAATATCTTAAAAATGATCTATTTTACTAAAAAAAAAGTTAATTATTATTTTCTCCAAAGAGCAAATGTAATGTATTTTGGCAAAGACTGAGAAAGAAGAATGAAGGGTTTTGCATGCGAGGAGATGGCTTCCAAGGTGTTTAGAATTGCTGAAATTCAATTTCGGCCGGGGGGGGCTTTGCCCCCCTGGTCCCCCTACCAGGGCATTGCCCTGGACCCACAAAGGGGTTTAGGCGGCCCCCTTGACCCCCGGCCTGATCTGTTAGAATTCAGTTTTGATCTGTTATTCAAAAACATTTTGACAACCCTGCTTTTAAAACTCATCCAAGATATCATACACAGAAACATTTAGACAATGCTTAGGTAGATACTGACTGCACAGACAATAGGCTAATGATTGACAGAATGGTATTTTACACCGCTTTCAACATTATTTCAGTCATATCACTGCAACAGCTAACATTCATGTATTTCCTGGGGTCCACCAATACTAGGCTAGAGCTCTAAAGTGTCTTGCCCAAGGACACTCCCACAAAAAACCCAGTGGATCCTGTGCAGCTCAAACCCCAAGCGTCCCAGTTACGAGCCCCACACTGAGCCACACAGAGGCCCTGACAATAGGCTAAGGCTGCTGCCATTTCAACAGAAATATTTTGACCCCAGCTTAAATCTACATGCACATCAAAACTATCCTCCACCATTATGATTTCTTTGTATGGCGTTATGCTGTTTTCAACATTATGAAATTATTTTTATCTCATTAACTGAAATTAAAAGCCATATTATTAATGTACAAAAGTGCTACTTTACTTTCTGCACACCCTGTATTTTCAGCTAAATGCAATCCCAAGTTCTAACCACCTCAACAGAGAATACTTTGGAAAACATTTTGGTAAAAGGAGAAAATGCTGGTAACCACCACTTTCCCCTTTCCCCACAATATTTTCTACCTTTTACAGACAAATCTCAAAATTTCAGTCACCTTTTATTTGTTGTCTACAACTTTTTTCATTATGGATGAGTCTAAAATTTCGCCCTTTGATAAAGGGTTAAAGCACTTTAGCAATAAACTGCTTATAAGGAATGCTTCAGCCAATCAGACAGCTAATCTTGGAATTTTGGGTAAGACAAATATCTATATATGTTGCTGAATATGAATCACACACTCAATTGTGACTATTCAAAATATGTAATCTACCATATAAAATCATTTGTAGGTATACCTCTATGGCTTTCAAATACAGTTCTTCTGATTCTTCCTTTAGTTTTCTAAGGGCCCTCTCCTGACACTTTGTTACTCTATCAATAACTCTCTGTTCATGGTCTGTCTGACGTTTTTTGTCCCTTGACCATTCCTTCCCCAGTAAAATACCAGTTTCTAGCTCTTCACTGTTGAAAACTGCCTTATCATATCTTTCCCGAATGCTGAAACAGCAAATACAAGTTTTCAAAATCAAAAACACATATTCTCAATCAAGTATGTGAATAATCATGATGAATTTCCAAGATCCATATTGTGTGATATCTTGCTTGGTATTTTGCATCACAAAGCACATTCACCCTTTACCACACAACCCCAGGTTTTAATGACGCTGACAAAAAAACATTATAACCAGTATTTTCTCCTTTTCCAACAATGCTTTCTAACGTTTCAGAAACAAATTCAATTATTTGAGGCACAGTTACATGTAGTTTGTTGTCTGCTAACGCTTTCAATTTGGACCTGTCTAAAATTTTGTTGTGTGGTAAAAAGTTAAACCCCCTCGTTCAAAAGCACTCCTCATGTGATTTCAGTACTCTACAGTGTAGAACAAGAGGGCCATGATGGCCCTGAAGTCACTCACCTGAGTCTTTTGACCAAACATGACCCATTTTCAATCTCTTTTGAGAAGTCATGACCAACATTCTACTAAGCTTTCATAATTATTGGACTGAAAATTTGGCCTCTAGCATGTACACAAGCTTTTTCTAGAATTTCTCTCAGTGACCAACTTTTTAGCCAACCATAGCCAATTTTCCCTTTTTAGATATTTTCAAAACAAAGATCCTGACCACCTTTCATAAGTATTTGACAGAAAATGTGGCCTATAGAGCATACACTGGGTTTTTCTAAGATTTGACCTACTGACATAGTTTTTGACCCAACATGACCGATTTTTGAAGTCGTCTGAGATGTAATCAAGACAAACAATCTGACCAAGTTTCATGAGTTTTGGACTGAAAATGTGGCCTCTAGATCATACACAAGGTGTTTCTAAGATTTGACCTAGTGACGTAGTTTTTGACCTAACATGAACCATTTTTGAACTCTTCCGAGATATCATCAAGACAAACATTCTGACCAACTTTCAAGAAATTTGGACTGAAAATGTGACCTCTAGAGCGTACACAGGTTTTTCTAAGATTTTACCTAGTGACCTAGTTTTTTGCCCAACATGACCCATTTTCGAACTCGTCCAAGATATCATAAAGACAAACATTCTGACCAAATTTCAAGAGTATTGGACTGAAAATGCGGCCTCTAGAGTGTGCACAAGGTTTTTCTAAGATTTGACCTAGTAACCTAGTTTTTGGACTGGCATGACCCATTTTCCAACTTGTCCAAGATATCATCAAGACAAACATTTTGACCAAGTTTCATGACTATCTGAATGAAAATGTGGCCTGTAGAGCGTACACAAGGTTTTCCTAAGATTTGAGCTAGTGACCTAGTTTTAGACCCGACATGACCTATTTTCGACCTCGCCCTAGATATCATCAAGACAAACATTCTGACCAACTTTCAAGAGTTTTGGGCTGAAAATGTGGCCTCTAGAGCATACACAAGGTTTTCTAAGATTTGACCTAGTGACCTAGTTTTTGAACCGACCTGACCCATTTTCAAACTTGTCCGAGATATCATCAAGACAAACATTCTGACCAACTTTCAAGAGTTTTGGACTGAAAATGTGGCCTCAAGAGCGTACACAAGGTTTTTCTTAGATTTGACCTAGTGACCTAGTTTTTGACCCGACATGACCCATTTTCGAACTCGTCCAAGATATAATCGAGACAAATATTCTGACCAACTTTCAAGAGTTTTGGACTGAAAATGTGGCCTCTAGAGCGTACATAAGGTTTTTCGAAGATTTGACCTAGTGACCTAGTTTTTGACCTGACATGAACGATTTTCAACCTCGTCTGAGATATCATCAAGACAAACATTCTGACCAACTTTCAAGAGTTTTGGACTGAAAATGTGGCCACTAGAGCGTACGCAAGGTTTTTCTAAGATTTGACCTAGTGACCTAGTTTTTGAACCGACCTGACCCATTTTCGAACTCGTCCGAGATATCATCAAGACAAACAATCTGACCAAGTTTCATGTTTATCGGACTGAAAATGTGGCCTCTAGAGCGTACACAATGTAAAAGTCGACGACAAACGACAGACGCCGGACACAGCACGATTACAAAGGTTCACCATGAGCACTTTGTGCTCAGGTGAGCTAAAAAATAAACATACCCCATTTTTATCTCTCTCTTAAATTTGGGCCAGATCATCTTCTCATCTACTGGTTTCAGGACCCTGATTCCTCTCTTTGACAGACGGCGCAATTCTCTATTAATCTTCGTTTTAATTTTTTCTATTTTGGCACTATCAAGCTGTCTGTCAACCTTGAACAGGCTTGGTGTGACTCTCATACTGTTTAAAGAGAGAAATATAAGCATAAAACCTCGATCCTTTCAAACACATACTTTTCTTTTATATACCAGTAAATTTTCTGGCTCAAATACATGCATCCCAATCACAATAAAATCCATATCTACACACTGTGAAATACCGTTCCAATTATGGTATTATGAGGTATCTCGAGCACGGACTAAGCATGCATTGATCTGCAAATTTGATTTGTCAAAATGTTACACTGTACCATTAATCCACCATTCCAAAAAACAGAGTTACTACCTTCCACACTATTAACTGTCTCATTTTGTTAACTGTTTTCGAACAAAATATCAATAGTTGCAAAATTTGGTTGTTAAAAGTTGTAAGTATATAATTAAAGGAATATTATGTTGTAGTAACTTTCCTGGTGCTTGTTTTTACTTCTCACCGCCCAAGAAAATTTTGACATTTCGTTCCACCCTCGGTCTCTCATGGTATCAAATTTTCTCATGCTGCTCAAATTAAATACAAGCACCTGGAAAGTTACTGCAATATAATGTTCCCTATCTCTTCACCCTTAACTTTTTTTTATCAAACAAGTCTGTGTTTTAATGACCCTAGAGAAGATGACTTGAAAATATTGTGAAAAATTTGTTTGTATGGTGTTAAAAGCGGCTTTCTACATAATTTCTATTATGCCACAGTGGCCAGTGCACCTATCCTTGATTTCCTAGTGTTTCTTTTACCATTGCTTTGCACATTACTGTTCTCAAGCCACTGGCTGCTTTCCAACATAATAATCATTGAAACAATAATCAGGACTGGAAGACTGATGAATTCTGTTGCAATGACTAGCATCAATTCCTAAAGAGAAATCAGTCTGAGATGGGGATTTGAATCAGAGACCCAGTGGTTTAAAGCCCTTGACATAACTCACTGAGCTACAAAGCTTGGCAGTGTGAAACAGGTGAAAATGCCAGTATTGGCAACTAGAGTTTTCTGCTTTTTCCACAATGATTTCTACCCTTTCAAAGACAACTCTCATCATTTAATGCCTTTAACACAATCAAGAGATCTAACGACCCTAAGGAAGAAAGCCTTTGAAAACATTGTGGGAAAAGGAGAAAATGCTCTCCTTTTCCTGCAATTTTTTCTATCCTTTTAGAGACAAATTTCATCACTTGAGCCACATTTAATTTGTTGTTTGCAAATGCTTTCCATTTGGGCAGACTGAAATTTGTTAGTTGGTAGAGAGTTAACCCTTTATCACACAATCAAGAGTATTAACAATCCTAAAGAGAAAAGCCCTTGAAAAGCTTGTGGGAAACGGAGATAATGCTAGTTACCAGCATTTTCTCCTTTTCAAACGATTTTCTCAACGAGTTTTTGTTATCCTTTCAAATACAAATTCCATTATTTGAGTGATATCTAATTTTTTGTCAACAAAAACACTTTAAATTTGGGCCTGTCTAAAATTTTGTAGTTTGGTAAAAGATTTAATTTGCTCTATAAATGAAAACGAATGGAAAATTTTCAGCCAATGGTTAAAACCTAAATAATGTGATTCCATTAGTTGTTTTTCCTAGAAAAGTCTAAGCATACAGCATAGATCAAGATCAGACTGCGCTTGATTTACAATGTCCGCAAAAACACATAGTGTTGTGCTTAGAAGATTAAAGGTTATTAGAACTCTCTGCTTTAACCCTTTACCACACAAGCCCGAGTTTTAACGACCCTGTGAAAGAAGCCTTTTGAAAACATTGTGGGAAAAGGAGAAAATGCTGGTTACCAGCATTTTCTGCTTTTCCCACAATGTTTTCTTCCCTTCCTTAAACAAATTTCAATTTTTCAGTCACATTTATTTTGTCGTCTGCAAATGCTCTCAATATGGACCAGTCTAAAATTTTGTCATTTGGTAAAGAGTTAAACTGGATACATGTAATAAATTTAGTCTTAGTTATCATTTTAGATACGGCAATAGTACCGGTATTCTGTTGCACATTTATTAACTTGCATAATGAATGAAAGGAGCTATCATCCAAATCCTGAGTTTTCATAACAGCAATACGAAGAATCTACCTATTACATGTATAATGGTGTTGTTAATACCAGGAATCATAATAACATTTACCAAAAAATCCTGTGTTTTATTAACCCTGAAAAAGCCTTTTGAAAACATTGTTGGAAAAGGAGAAGATGATGGTAACCAACATTTTCTCCCTTTCCGATGTTTTATAACCTTTCCAAGATGTATTCAAACTTGTGAGGCACACTAGATTTCACTCTCATATTAAAAGACGGAAGCTGCCGAGATTGGCCGAAGAGCCTCTACAAAAGCGTCGATGTTACATGATATTTACCGATGAGTTAGTGAGTCCAAGGCCCCTAACACTCATGTTAAAAGACGGAAGCTGCCGAGATTGGCCAAATAGCCTTTACAAAAACGTCAATGTTCACCAATGAGTTAGGGGTCGTAATCCTTAACTATTCACCACACAATCCTGAGTATTCAAGACCCTGGCTGGAGTTGCTGTTGAAAACATTGTGGAAAAAGGAAAAAATGCTAGTAACCAGCATTTTCTCCTTTTCTCACAATGCTTTCTACCATTTCAAAGACAAATATTCCATAATTTGAGCCACATTTTTCATCTGCAAATACTGTCAATAAAGTCTAGGCTAAAATTTTGTTTTGTGGTAAAGAGTCAAGTTAGGTCATGACCCACAAACCCAGACTCATCTTGTTGTCAAACACGACAAACTGGCGATCTTCTTCATTGTACATATTAACCTTGGGGCATATTCACAAACCAGTCAAATTCTACCATCCAAGACTAGACATCTGAGTAAGGAAGACAGAAAATCTCAGAACAAAAAGATGGCAACAACTGAAATTTAGTATGTGTATGGTTGTAGAATTTTCCGTAAAATTTAAACCCAAATTCAACTATAATACTAGTGATTCTGAGCTACATACTTGCAAGGATCTGTGGACTGTATCCCTAGAGTTGCTGAACTATGGAATCCATGGTTACACACAAGTAGAATCCTGGTCCTGTAAAGTAAATTATCTTTGTGGAATGGTTTGGCTTAAGACATGAACATGTTATATTCCTTGAAGCAAATTCTCATTTACAGTAGTAGCATAAAAATTAGACTCGTGATTCAAAAATCACAAAATTGTTCGGTCCATGGAAAAAATTTAATTTCACTGGTGACCAAATTTCACTTCAAACAGACTGAATTTCACCTCTTTAAATGACAAAAGTCTACATAATGCTAATTTTGTTCTGAAACTATAAAATATATTTTATTAAAATAATTACATAATGGTTTACTGAAAAAAAAAAGTGTTTTCTAATGATGATTTATCAGAATTTCTTATTAGAACCAAATTTCACTCCAGTTGACTGAAAGAGTCAATACTGTGTAATTTACACACCAATTTTTCACTTGCAAAGTGTTTGCATTCTTTTTTTTTTTTCATCCCTATTTCACACACTACTTAAAATATATAACTTATTATTATATAAGTTGTGAGATATAAGGGAAAAAAACTGAACAGACACATCTCAAGTGAAATTTTGTGAGTAAATTTCACTGTATTGTAACTCTTACAGAGTGCAACACACTTCCAATCACAGAAACTTTGACAAGTTACAATCAGATTTTTTTTTCAGAAAATTAGCCTGAAATTATGCCCTTCATAAGTATGTTATAATTTCAGATAAAATATTATCACTTTGGCATTAGAAATTTTGCTTTTGAGGTGATAGGCAGTCTATTTGTGGTGAAATTCAGTCAAAAGCGAAATTCGGTTTTTCCATGGACTGCAAATTGTGTGATTTTTTTTGTTCTGATAAAAATCAATTATCACCATTATCTTGAGTTTGTTTTAAGCAGTGTTGCTGATAGTGCATTCTAATAGTTTGAAAAACAAAAGGGATCGTGCATAATACCAAGCGACAGTGAGTTACGGGTGCAGCCTTTAACGAGTGAAACTTGTTTTGCGGTAACATGCAAAACAAGTAAAAATAAAATTCCAACTTCGTTCTGGGTTTTAGTCTAAATCTAGAAGGGGGATGACTAAAAACTGTGTGTCTTCCAGTTGGTCGCACAGCGTCACACGATCACAATCTTTTGCACATTTACCTGATTGGTAAAAAAGGCAAAAATCATCTACCAACTGGAATTTAACTTAAAAATCACGGTTAGTTTAATGAGTACAGATTCTCTAATTTACTACTTACTTTCACTATATTGAACATTTATTTCTTTTTTATAAATATACGCAGCGATATAGCTAGATTACAAAAAAAACGATGACGTCATTAATCTTACTATTTTTAGGTCATGCATGAGCCATTTTTTCATGGAAAATATTGTGTTAAAAAACTCATGACAAAACTAGTTTTTTAACTGTTTAAAAATGCCATTTAAAGAGGAAGCCGGATTTAGTTCAAGTTTTTTTTTTGTCTTTCATAATAAATGAGCCATGATCTGTGAAAAGGGGGCTTAATGCATCTGCAAAAACTATCGATCCTGGACAGCCTGTGCAGTCTGTGCAAGCTGACCTGGGTCAAAACTCTTTGCTATTGATAAAATTTTCTGCATGTCAAAGGACCAGTATGCATACCTCGTGATTCACTCAGTTATCATACAAAATGGATTTTTTGGATGTATAATTATGTGATGACTTGCTTGGGATCATGTATCACAGAGATACATAAAATCCCTTTTGCCAGGTCATGGCTCAAATATATTTAGTCAAATGTTATGAAAGGTTGTTGATAAATCTAAAGTTTATTAACCATAAGCTGGATATCTATCCATCTGATAACTCGGCAAACTTCTTTCCTAGGTCTGATGATAGATCTAGTCATTGCGAAATAATTCATTCCTCTCTGTACACTGATTACTGTTCTACTGATGGATGTGTAGGAAAGCAGATGGGAAAATAAAAGCTACAAATAATCTGGTTTTGGCAATCTACACACTCTGACTAAAGAAAGTCTGGGACTGGTAAAGCATGGGTAGGTGCACTGACCGCCAAATGATGACAGATCTGCAAGTGAAATAATGTCGAATAACCACATTAAACACCCTATAAATAAATCCGAGTGCGTAGAACGCCTTTTTAAGATTATTAAATTTTGTATATATATTTTTTGTCTGCTATTGTCTCTTATTAACACAGCAATCGATTGTTATACTTCAACATGAATATAAGGTCCTTGTTAATCACGGGTAGATCTACCAGTCATCTGTTTCAACCAATATATCTCTAATCATCCGGATACCGAATGAAATCGTCTGCAGCATGTCACATGCATTTGAATTTGAATTATTGAAAGTGTCTGGGTATTTGTTCAAGTCTCTCCCAATCATAATCAAATTTTTAGTTGATAAGGGATTTAGACATTTATATTGGTAGTTTATCAATATATTCCAATAAAACTAGCCAACTGCTTACAATCCATGCAGAATCGCTTGGTTTTATGTTGTCTGATGTCAATTTCAACATTATTCCATATTATAACCTTTAAAATATTGATGGTCACATATACGGATTGCTAGATCTATATATGAAAGGGAGGAAAAAATGGGGAATCTTTCTTCAGGACGTTTCCTGAAAATCCCTTACAAGGATGAAACCAATAGAATTCTTTTTTTTTTTTATGATATTGATTTACTAATAAAGAAATAAAAAAAAGGTTCTCCGTTTTTTTCTTTTTTTCAAGTGATATTTATATTGCGGCAGCAAGTGTACCTACCATGTGTTCCTCGAGTTTCTTTTACCAATACTTTGCTCAATATTCTTCCCAACCTACTGGCTGATTCCCCGTAAAAATCATAGTCGAAAAAATAAACAGGCCGCACTGCAACAAAACATCATAAATCTCTAAAGATGGAGAGATCAAGATGTGAATCAGGTCCGAGAATGATCAGATGTTGCTGCAGTAGCGTCCTGGTAACAGTGGAAACAATCCAGTCAAGCTTAATCACCAAATAAACCTTTCACAATGTGGCAGTCACATATGATTCTTTGGAGATCGAAGCCATTGGGGGTATTGCAGAAAGACAGCTGTGTTCCGCCAAATGATATAGATCTATAAAGAGTGAAGGGGGCTTTTTTTCCTTCTCTTTTTAACATGCAATGTGAAAATGTGACTGTGAATTTCTTCCTTTCTGTCTTCTCTTATACGGATCTGGATCTATGTGCAGCGAGGAAATGTCTCCGCAAAATGTATGTGAAACAATAATCACTCCAAGTCATTTGACTCTGAGTCTAAATGAACAAAACTGTCAGGGAACTGTCTTTATCAGTAAAAGAATCCAGGACCATTCACCCCATTTCACATGTATACATCTATGAAAGAAGAATGCATTCTACTTTCAACAACACTCAGTGTTCCCACTCGCGCAAATTCCTATGTAAATCATGTTATGAAATTAAAATTCATGTAACAAATATTGGTTACACGCGAGACCTCACGTAAGAAAAAAACATGGATGAAAAAGACCATTTCAGGATTTTCCCCATTCACCCTCCTTTCTTAATTCTGAATACCCTTTTGTTCACCTTTTTAAACTACACAGGTGTAGGCCTATACCTTTATATCATCGTTTGTACGCACACACAACATTTACAGGTAGATCGATGCAAAAAAAAATTGAACCATTTTATTCAACATCTGGGCATCCGGCAACGACACATTGTTTTGTCTGAAAAAATGTTAAGAGTGCAATCAACGTTTTACATGTACGCTTATCTAGTGTAAAATGTCAGGTATATTGACAATTTTATATCAAATCTTGCAGAAAAACCTATCCAAAAATTAACTGACATGAAAAATAGATCGCTGCAAGAAATGCCAAAACCCATGAGACAACAAAATGTTACTTTTGGCATTATCCGATCAAAGTCACTTCAGACTGTCTTTTCAGCTTTTTTAATAACTTTAAGCAGTAAAGTTGCATACATATCTGAATAAAACAATTTTTTATGCTGCAAATCATCAATATGGATCACTTAACAACTATTGGGAAACCAATTTTTTCATATCCTCTAATATGAAATCTTACCCCCAGATTTTCAGTCCAAGGGGTAAGTGTACCCTTGAAATAAAAAGCTACTGGAAACACTGGCTCAAAATTAGTTTTAGCAAAGCCCGCATTCGAACTCAAAACTCTTTGATTTCAAGATCTAGCTCGTCATTCAAATTATTATAGATATTCGTACCACAAATCGTTCATGTCGCTCGTATGGAGGCTTTGCCTTTTTCATATTATAAAGTACGAGTCTGGGTCAATCATTTGAGTTGCAACCTAAGGTAAACGGCGAGCGACAGTGTCTCAAACCATAATAATGCACACTAATACACTGAAAGGTAAACAACTACAAACATATTTTCAATACCCTAGTCACGGATTTCACATCATTAACAAGTCATATTACTACCAATATTGACATCCATAGTACCAACTGAGAGATAAAGGTGAAATAAAGACAAATTTTCTTTTTTTTTTCTTTATTTATGAACAGAAATTAGACAAGAAAATACCTCAGACTTGTAGGAATGAAGTGGATAGATGAATTTTGACTTTAAGCCCTAGCATGCAATTTTTCTTTATGAATAAACAAACACAAACAACCTTTTAACTGTTTACCAAACAACAAAATATTAGACTTGATCATGTCTCAGGCATTTGCAGAGGACAATGCAAATGTGGCTTAACAACTTGACTTGTCTTTCATAGCTTTGAACACTGTGGAACAGGGAAAAAATAAAGGTCACACCCATTAAAGTGTTATTTCTTTAAACTTTAGTATTCTTTGTTTTTGTCCAGTAACTTCTTCTTCCACACTTGTTCCAGTGTCAATACTGTAAGACAAGAGGGTGTATCTTCCATCTCCCCCCCCCTTCCTAAACTATAGGTTGTTCTTGTATATTTTCATTTCAAAAACAACCAGTTTTTTTTTTTTTTTTTCATTATTAAACAGAGAAATAAGAATCCACTTATTGTTTTATACAGAAATTAGTGTAAATTCACTGTTTAAATTAATAATCAAAGTTTTAAAGATGGTTTGAAGTGCCTTTGATCGGACGATGTCAAACTCAATTTTGTTGTGTCATGGGTTTTCACGTTTTTTACAACAATCTTATTTTTTATGTCAGTTATTTTTTCAAGAAGTATTACTGCATGATTTGACATGAATATGATATATAGGGTAGCAGGTAACTTGAAAACCTGGCATTTTACACTAGATAATTGGATTAACACCTTTATCTCATTTGCAAAAATGACTCGCCTCTCGCCAGCTTAATTAGCTGCGATAAACAGAGCTGTGTGTGTCTTTCACATTTGATACATGCATGTGAGCTAATTCAAATGACCCTTAAGCCAATAATCTCATGCGTCAGATTGACGCTTAAGCAGATATTTTTGTGCATCAAAAACGAGTCATTTAGGATTTCCAAGCGTCGAAACCCTGGGGTCCCGGGTCAAACCAGAACCCTGCTTTTTCTGACAAGTCCATTTCACAACAAGTGTCCTACATAACGGGTCTTGCTATTTACCCTGAGACACCCTTGGACACCCCGGGACGCCTCATATATAGTTATAAAGTCATTTATTTTGTACTATATGATAAATTATCATTATACTTTTTTAAGTATATATAACATTTTCCCATAGTAGAAGATGCAAATTCTACAATTAATACAGAACCTACATAGTGCATAGCACAAGTCACTGTCACCCCCGGGACAATTTTTAAGGAAATTATCCATAATTTTGGTGACACAGACTCATGCTATGTAGATATACAAAAGAGCATTAAGTATCCTAGACACTATGAATCTGACCTTGTGCATCCTAAGTATGGTACAGGCTTGAAGTTGTTCGCCGACAATGTCGTGCGATGCTTCAGGCCTTATGACAAACATTAGAATGGTAGTTGTAATTGTATTGTTTTTTTTTTCTGTATATGATATGTTAAACATGTATTATTATCCAAAGCAAATAATGAATAAATAATAAAAAAAAAAATGTAGTGCAATCAATAGTTCTTTTCAAATGGTCCAGCTAATGGTGATACAATACATGTATTTACCTCAGGACACCCTTGGACACCCGGGACGCCTTATATATAGTTATACAGTCATTTATTTTGTTCTATATTATAAATTATCATTAAATTATACTTTTTTAAGTATATATAACATTTTCCCATAGTAGAAGATGCAAATTCTACAATTCATATAGAACCTACATAGTGCATAGCATGAGTCCGTGTCACCAAAATTATGGATAATTTCCTTAAAAATTGTCCCGGGGTGATTTATCTATATGATAAACTATCATTAAATTATACTTTTTTAAGTATATATAACATTTTCCCATAGTAGAAGATGCAAATTCTACAATTTATATAGAACCTACATAGTGCATAGCATGAGTCTGTGTCACCAAAATTATGGATAATTTCCTTAAAAATTGTCCCAGAGAGACACTGACTCATGGAAAAAAAAGGCAGAATTCCCGGCCCAAACGGCCCCCCCCCTATGTAAGTCTTTTATTTGTGTACCTAATATGATGAAATTAGTGTTAAATTAAAGCTTATGTTATATCCTTTCTAACGGTATATAAAAACTTAAGATTTCATTTATGTAAATTTGAGATAAAAGTGTTTTTTTACAAAAATGTTTCAAAATTTTTGAAAAATAGAAAACCAGCCCCAATATTTCAAACTTTATTTTTTTCTTTGATTTACAAAAAAATGATATGGTGATTAACTACTTAATTTAAGCTTCAATATGGTACTTTGAAAATTAAATTTGACGCAAGGGTTTTAATTTCATCCATTTTCAGATTAAAATATTTTGATAATTGAATTGAGTTACATATCCGGCCCCAACATTAAAAATTTTTTTATTCATCAAATCTAGAAGATCTTGATATAAATTCAAAGTTCATTTAACAAGCTCTTTAATGGTATATAGAAATTAGAAACTGTAACGATATTATAGATATTAGAAAGTGAAGCAGGGTTTTTTTGTGCTTTAACGGTTCAGATTTTATTAATTCTTGGAAAGATATAGATGAAATTATGGGGAAATTAACATATCCAGCCCCTATGTTTTAGACTTAATTATTTATCTAATATCCAATTTTTAACAAGGTTACAGACTGCATAATATATGCTTTTGAACAAAAGTTAAAATCATAAACTTTCATTTAAAAATATATTTTGCAACGTTTTTGATGGAATAAAGGATTTAGCATAGGGGCCTGATTTGTGAGGAAAGTCATTAAATTTCATTGAAATTTATTTATTTTTATACTTTTGGACAGCTTAAACTACACACTTTTATTTAGAAATTGTTTCCACGGTGTTTTCCACGAAATAAAGGATTTAGCATAGGGGCCGGATTTGTGTAATCAGGGATCGTATATACACATATATAGAAATATAGGATCCCTGGTGTAAGTCATGAAATATCTTGAAGAAAATTCTTTTCAATTTTTGATCGACAATATTTAAAAAAGAATTTCGATGATCATAATGTATTTTATATGATATAAAAGGTTGATATCTAGGCTTTAATTTGATACTAATTTCTGCAGAATCAAATAATGAATAAAAGATTTAGATAGGGAGGCCATTGGGGGGGCCAGGAATTCTGGCTTATTTTTCAGATGGGGCCGGGGAATAACCTAGAATGACCTGTGAACAGCGTGAAATCCATGACTGGGGTATTGAAAATACGTTTGGAGTTGTTTACCTTTCAGTGTATTAGGGTGCATTAGTATGGTTTGAGACACTGTCGCACGTAGTGGTGGGCCGATGATCGACTATAGTTGAAAGTCAGTTGGTTTTGGCTTCCAATTGCGACATTCGATTGAAAAATCCTGGAATCGATTGTAGTCGGTTCCTGAACTCGCTCGGTCCCAAAACGTGAATACCGCTGGTTTTTAGCACTTGGTTTTGTGACTAATTAATCACACTCTTTGATTCAACATGGTGGACAAAAAAACACGTAAATTTGCCTGAAAATGAGCAAGAAATTTTGTCCATAGTTGTCTTGACAAAATTTGCTAATTCAGCAGTGTTCCCATTTGACCCTGGACCCAGGTTTTGACGCTTGGAAATTTAAAATGACCCATCTTTGACACTCAAAAATATCTTCCTAAATGTCAATCTCACGCGTGAAATTACCGTCTAAAGCTTCATATACACTAACTGGCGTGCATCCGGCAGAAATATGGGCTTTGATGAACACGATCAGTATCAAATGCAAAGAACGCACATGGCTCTGTTTATCACAGGAAATCAAGCTGGCGAGTCATTTATGAAAACATGATAAAGGTATAAAATGACAAATTTTAAAGTTACCTGCTATTCTAAATGACAAATACGTGTCAAATCATATGGTAACACTTCTGCAAAAATTAATAGACATGAAAAATTTATTGCCGAAAAAAACGTGAAAACCCATGACACTACAATGATCAGTGTGGCATCGTCCGATCAGAGGCACTTCAAACTGTCTACTCATCTTTAATAATGAATTTAAACAGTGAATTTACACAAATCTCTAAATAAATCTCTGAATTGTCGATTTACAGATGTTTCGGTAATAGACGAGTTCGGTAATTAAGACTTATAGAGTAAATCGATTGGATGTTTCAGTAACAAGGCAATATATTAATAATAATTATATAGTGTTTATGCACCGTAACGTTTTTCACACCCAATACATGGCTTTGTTTAGATCACACAGATTTTTTCATCTGCAATTTTCAATCTATTCCCGACATTTTTTCCCTTGCTCATTCCATGCTGTGTGTATAAATATCTAAAATTAATAAATTTTTATCATATCTTATTTTCGGTTTTCACCCATTATTGGTGTAACGAATGATCCTAAGCATGTACCCTTGTATCTCCTTCAACTGTCTGACAGATAACTATCTTCCAGTTTAACCAAAAACTGTATGTTTTATGAAAATGTTTTACAAAAAAAAAAGGCACTAAGAAATAACTTCTTGTTAACTCTCTATGTTTGAAAATATTTTCTTTCAAAGACAAATTGGCAGACTTCCAAACC
Source organism: Hippopus hippopus (assembly GCA_946811185.2). Taxonomy (NCBI): domain Eukaryota; kingdom Metazoa; phylum Mollusca; class Bivalvia; order Cardiida; family Cardiidae; genus Hippopus; species Hippopus hippopus. The sequence goes on from OX328105.1 coordinate 8,820,769, forward strand.
TGTCTTCAACCCTGAGAGTGCGTTTCACTACTCTTGTTGCCATTCATATCAAGATCAGACTGCAAAAAACACGGAGTGTGATCTTTGATCTACATTTGCAGCTTTTCTAAGACATTATGGGCAAGGAGAACCTTAAAACCGCTAATGTTAGACTCTATATTTCTAAAACGAAAATGGCCATTTTGTGAATTTGATATTCTAAGGGTTAGAAGTATGGGTTCAGAAATAAGGGTAATAGGTTTAGGGGTGAACCTACTGAGGCAAATAAAGAGGTGTAAGACATATAGGGAGAAAGTCTTTGTCAAGCAATGTTCAATGTGTAAGTTGGTTAATGTGACCCTTTGCCGCTCAATCAGCAGTTTTAACATCTCTGAGGAACATGACTTCTGATAACATTGTTGAAACAAGAGGGCCAAGATGGCCCTGGATCACTCAACTGAATTTTTGAGAGGACCATAGCCAATTTCTTTTTGTTATTCCAAAACTTTTTCTTCAATAACTTCAATAAAAAACACAAGAGCACTGCATGCAGGTGCCAACAATTGGCTGTTGGGTGCTGGATAGTAAGTTAAAATTCTAAGTCGAAAACGGGGCATAATTTGGCACCAAAGGATCATTTCTGTAAAATTATTTCAAAATCTGACCAGTGGTTTCATAGAAGAAGAATTTTAAAGAATTTCTTCATGTCCGTAGAGTGCAAATAGTCCCCCACCACCACCACAGCCATGTTTCTTGACGAATCAAAATTTCGCGAACGCTTTTTCAAAAGGGGCATCCAAGGGACATTTCTGTGAATTTTTTTCAAAATCTGACATGTGGTTTAAGAGAAGAAGAATTTCAAAGAATTCCTTTAAGTCCATACAGTGCAAAGAGCCCCCCCCCCCCGCCATGTTTTTCGACGGATCAAAATCAAAATTTCACAAACAGTTCTTGAAAAGGGTCAACCAAGGAACATTTCTGTGAAATTATTTCAAAATCTGACCTGCGGTTTCAGAGGAGAAGATTTTTGAAGAATTTCTTAGAAAATTCCATTTGGTTGCCATGGCAACCAGACTTTTTGATGAAATCAATTTCTGTGAACAGTTTTTAAAGAGGACCTCCCAAGGAACATTCCAGCCAAGTTTGGTCCAAATTGGCCCAGCGGTTTAGGAGATGTTTAAAGAATTGTTGACACCACTCTAGTGCAAAGAGCCCCCCTCCCCACCACGGCCATGTTTTTCGACAGATCAAAATTTCGCGAACAGTTTTTAAAAAGGGTCACCCAAGGAACATTTCTGTGAAATTATTTCAAAATCTGACAAGCGATTTCAGAGAAGGAGATTTTTAAAGAATTTCTTAGAAAATTCCATTCAGTTGCCATGGCAACCAAACTTTTTGATGGAATCGAATTCTGTGAACAATTTTTAAAGAGGACCTCCCAAGGAACATTTCTACCAAGTTTGGTTGACATTGGCCCAGTGGTTTAGGAGAAGATGATGTTTAAAGAAATGTTGACGACTCACGACAGGCACAGGGTGATCCTAAAAGCTCCCCTTGAGCATGTTGTGCTCAAGTGAGCTAAAAAGGAGAAAATGCTGGGAACTAGCATTTTCCCCCTTTCCACAATGTTTTCTTTCCAATCAAAACCAAATTGCTTTGTTTGAATTACTTCTGCAAAATGCTGTCAATTTGGACAATTAAGTCTGAAATTTGGCCATCTGATAAAGATTTAAAGTTAAGAGAATACATGAATTCAATGTTATATATACATTTATTACATGCTTTAACCCTTTACCACACTATCATGAGTTTTAATGCCCCTGGAGAACAAGGTTTTTGGAACCATTGTGGTAAGAGGAGAAAATGCTTTCAATTTGGCAAGTGGAAAATTTGGCCATCTGGTAAAGAGTTAAGTTATAAGAATAACTGTTCTGACATGTATCACATGTGTTTTTAAGACTTGATCTGATAATCACATTTTTCATAGGGGGGAAGGGGGTCCAAACATCACAGAAAAACCATAGCATGCACATGAATGCACTTTCTTCATTTTCCGAGATATTATATTACCTATCCAATCAAAGGGACCACGTGTAATTTTTCAACTAGAAATAAATTCATTAGCGAAAGATCTAGAATTGTGCCGTTTGTTTAGGGAGTTACTTTTTTCCTTATTTGTGTGCTAAATGGAAATATTTTTTATGTAATATGTAAACTGATGATATTTCATCACTCAAGCAACATTCAAAGTGTTAGTAAGTAAGTAGCAAATGCACCATTTTCTTGTTCGTCATTATTTACATTATGATTTTCTTATAGCAAAATTACAAACACAATAATAATTATTTATAATTATAATAATTATGAGGAGTTAGGGCATGTTCACGGCCGCTCATTAAACAGCTCTATTCTTAAAGATTAACCTAGGTTTTACTTTACTTGAAACAAACAGGACAACAGATTGGCAGATCAGGCTGCAGACATAAAGAAAGACAAAGTAAGATTCGGGAATTTCTTGCAGCCGGGGAACAGGGCACGTTCATATCAGCAAAACAGGAATGGGACAGTTCAGATCACATGGGGGATAATTGCTGCTTTTGAAGTCTTTTCGAAAGAAAATATTTGCACATTTCTATAAAACTCGAGGATTGCTTAATGGGAGATACGTCGGGTACATGTTTAGGATAACGTATTTGATTACCTCAATTATGGTTGAAAATCGAAAATGATAAAATAAGTCCACCATGGCAGGTGCAGCGTAACTAAAATATTGTACCGGTTAACTTGTAGATAGCCATGTATTGGGTGTGAAAAACATAACAGTACACAAACACTATATATTTGCCTTTTTACCGAAACATCCAATCGATTTACTCTATAAGTCTAATTTACCGAACTTGTCTGTTACCGAAACATCCATCTGCAAAATGCTTGAAATATGAACAAATTTTAATTTTTTTTTTTTCAACTGTGTTAGAAATTAAAACTTAAGGACCAAATAAAGGGTATTGAATAAAAGAAAGAATTTAATGGAAATGTATTTCCTTTGATTTTTAAAGTACAAAACATAACATCTTACATCTTTATAAACTTAATATCAATATTATCATGTACACAAATTGTCACAGTATTTAAAGCAAAAAGGCATTCTCAGTTAAATGGCGAAACCGACTAAACTATCAATAGCTAGTTGGTTTGCATTTCCGATTATAAAGCGATAATCGATTGTGATTTTAAACCGATTGCCCAACACTAGTCGCACGCCGTTCACCAGTGGTTGCAACACTTCAATGTCACGAAAACCCATGACATTACCGACCAGTCTATTGTACGAAGCGTAATTAATATACATGGGGAAGAGAGTGTTTTTTCCTGTAATAATTCCAATACGATCTTTAAAACGTAAAGGTCGATGCTTGTGGGCTTTACCGCAAAACTGGCGACACTATATTCTGCATCAGTGTTGACATTCTTTCCCTTGGACACCCTTAATACCGGTTGCTGGAGAACTCGTACCCTGCAGAAATCGTACTCTGGAGAACTCGTACCCTAATCTGAAGGGTACGAGTTCTCTGGAGAACTCGCACCCTGGTTACGAATTCTCCAGAGAACTCGTACCTTACAAATATTTAAGGGGATAGTTTTTTTTTTTTTCAGATAAATCATTCAGATTTTGGTGACTCGATGATTTTCATTTTACATCTTAATTGAATAAGATATATAGATCTATATATATCAATCAAGCATTGATGACTTATGGTGTTTGTAGTAAAATATCAGTTTTATTACCGGATGTTTGGTAGACTTAAATGGAAACGAAGGTAAGGTAAATGTGCTGGTAAATTTTAGAGAGATGAAATTACATGATCTGGTTACCTTGAATGTTTCGAAGATATGATTTAAAAAAAAAAAAACTTTTTAGATATTGACGGTTCGTAAATGAAATGTGCCAATTTACACGTGTCAAAGGTGTATAGTTAAGTCACGTATCAGGTGTGATAAACAGGGTGTCAGGAGAAATCGTCCCCTGGAGAAATCGTCCCCTGGAGAAATCGTCCCCAAACTGCATGGGGACGATTTCTCTGGAGAAATCGTCCCCTGGGGACGAATTCTCTGGAGATATCGTCCCCAAATTAAATTTTGGATATATCGTCTCCATCCCCATTTTCAAAATTCATATAATCATATTGTTGTTAAAGTTCTTTGAAAAACATTTTTGAAGTTTTTTTTTTCTTGCTTCAGTATTTACTTTGTGTAACGTTCTTCAGTCTAGAGCTATTTGATTACACTGTCATTGTTTATACAGCAATTTTCACACTTACAAGTTGTTGTTAATACCTGTCAAGCCTTCCACAGGTAGCTTTTTTTAAATGTTCTGTTTGTTTGAATTGGATTTTAAACCAAAGCAATTACGAAATATATATCTTCATAAAACAGTAGTCATGCGGTCATTAATTGGAATCAATATCTCTCTCCCTCCCTCTCTCTTTCTCTCAATCGGCATGGGTCTTTCAGGTATTATAATGGGTGTCAGTCCGTAGAATTCTCTCTCCGTATGTCTCTGTCTCCGTATCTCTTCTCTTCTCTTCTCTCTCTCTCTCTCTCTCTCTTCTGCTATCACTTGGCAAGGAATATTAATTTTTGTTTTATTTATCTGAATTTTACGACCGTAAATCAGTCTTTATCGTCGTAGATCCCCCCGTCTCTCAATCATTCTACATGAGGGTGTTAATTTATTTGTTTTGAATATTTTTTTTTTCCGTCCGTTGATCTCTCTCCTCTCTCTCTCCTCCTCTCTCTCTCTCTCCTCTCTCTCTTCTCTCCCTCTCTCTCTCTCTCTCCTCTCTCTGCATGGGTTACTATATATTTTTTTTTTTATTGGGTTCTTTTTTATTTCATTTCGGCCTTTCGATCGTGAACATTTTTATTGACTTGATCACCGCACAAGAGTGTTTCTGGACACTGATTTCTGTATTCTGTACAAGTAAACATTTTCTAGACGATTCCTTGGTCAGAAAACATTAACTGAAAAGGCTGGTTTATTTGCAGTCTACACATAACTTTCCTGCCTTTGTAAACGTAAATTTCCGGACAGTACTTTACAGAAATTTCGAAAACGTCCCTGAAAAGGAGGAAATACGTTTAACCAGCTCTAGGACTTTCTTGTTCCCGTGCATTTTACCCCCTGAGCTGTAAATCTGGGGGTAAGATTTCATATTAGAGGGTATGACAATAATGGTTCTCAACTAGAGGTAAAGCAATTAATATGGATGATTTGCAGCACAAAAGTCTGTTATATAAAGATATCTGTGGAAATTTACTGCTTAAATTCATTAAAAAGCTGAAAAGACGGTCTGAAGTGACTCTGATCGGACAATGTAAAAAGGAACATTTTGTTGTGTCATGGGTTTCCGTGTTTTTTGCACCGAGCATTTTTGCATGTGTGTTAATTTATAGATAGGTATTTTCGGGTGATTTGACAATAATTTATCAATACGGGTAGCAATTAAGTTCAAATCCTGTCATTTTACACAAGTTAAGGGGATAATAGCCCTTTTTTTTTCCTACTTTTTTTTTTTTTTCCTTACGTGAGGTCTCGATTGTAACCAAAATTTGTTACGTGCATTTCAATTCTATAACGTGATTTACGCACTAATTTGCGTGAGTGGGAACACTGATAAGCCTTGCATTAATAGGGAAATAACTTATGTACTTAGTTCTTCGATGAGAGGATGAACCTTTGTAACAGTCATTAAAATCAAATAAGCATAATCAATTTCTCTTGCCCACTGATGAGAAAGACAGAGAGGCAGAGAGACAGAGAAACTGCCAGACAGACAGACAGACAGGTGTTCGGACAGGAACCCATATGCATTGCATAAATTTATCCTTGCCGTATGAAGGAGAGGTAAAGGTAGAGGGAGATGCAGACTCATAATTTTAGTATTAAAATACATTTAACGACCGAAAAAGTACTGTTATAAGAACATAAATACCTTTAATTTGTTTTAAAATCAAAACCAGCAAGTAGAACTTTTTAAAAATCGTTCAGGTGTAAAGCTGTGACAAGTGTGAACGACAACTTGTAAGTGTGAAAATTGCCGTATAAACAATGACAATGTAATCAAATAGCTTTTGACTGAAGAAAATCGTCTCACAAAGTAAATACTGAAGCAAAAAAAAAAAACTTCAAAAATGTTTTTCAAAGACAACTTAAACAACAATATATTTGAATTTTGAAGATAGGGACGATATATCCAAAATTTAATTTGGGGACGATATCTCCAGAGACGTTCCCAGGGGACGATTTCTCCGGAGGAAATCGTCCCCAAGCAGTTTGGGGACGAATTCTCCAGGGGACGATTTCTCCAGGGGACGATTTCTCCAGCATTCATAAACAGCATTGCACACATTTGCCATTTACCAGCTCCTTAAAATCGGTATAGTATATTATAAGCTCTTTTAACCCTTTACCAAACAAACACATGTTTTGACGAGGAAAAAGACTTCTAAAATCATTGTTGGAAAAGAAGAAAATGAGTATAACCGTTTTTTATGTAACATTTAAAGAAGAAATTCAGCTTTTTTAATCTTTAATGGGTTATTATTTAACCCTTTACCAAACAGTCCCGAGTTGTTGCTACCCTGTGGGAGATACCTTTGGAAAATATTGTCGGATTCTTTGCCACCCGTTTTCGACTATGGCGCTGAAAGGTTAAGGGTTCAATATTGAATATTGTCAATTATATTCTTGTAATTTGATTAATCTATTGTGAAAATCACATCTTTCTCGTTCTCTTTGTTTTGCCTTTTTAACTAGGTGTGAAAACTTGATCAGTTACGTATACATTTTACTCACTCCTTCCATATAGCCAGGGATCTGTGTATATACGATCCCTGATATAGCAAATATCTAATCCAATCAAATATTAATTGATAAACTGTTCCCACACATTTCGACACCAATCATCAATTCCAAATTCCAATGCAAGTGAAGGTTACCCGAA